>CM059801.1:8235000-9435000 GCA_030435695.1 Brachymystax lenok tsinlingensis
GTTTAACCAGAAGTCCCCACAAGAATAGTAAACCAAAAAAATTTGACCAACTGGGGACATTTTGTTAGTCCCCACAAGGTCAAATGCTATTTCTAGGGGGTTTATGGTCAAGTTTAGAATTAGTGTTAAGGTTAGAATTACGTTAAGGGTTAGGGTTAGGAGCTAGGGTTAGTTTTAGGGTTAGGAGCTAGGGTTAGTTTTAGAGTTAGGAGCTAGGGTTAGTTTTAGAGTTAGGAGCTAGGGTTAGTTTTAGAGTTAGGAGCTAGGGTTAGTTTTAGGGTTAGGAGCTAGGGTTAGTTTTAGAGTTAGGAGCTAGGGTTAGTTTTAGGGTTAGGAGCTAGGGTTAGTTTTAGAGTTAGGAGCTAGGGTTAGTTTTAGAGTTAGGAGCTAGGGTTAGTTTTAGGGTTAGGAGCTAGGGTTAGTTTTAGGGTTAGGAGCTAGGGTTAGTTTTAGGGTTAGGGTTAAGGTTAGGTTTTTGGGTTAAGGTTAGGTTGTTAGGTTAAGGTTAGGGTTAGGGTAAGAGTACAGGTTAGGGTTAAGGTTTAGGGTTAGGGGTTGGGGAAAATATGATTTTGAATGGGACTGAATTGTGTGTCCCCACAAGGCTAGCTGTGTGTGTGTGTGTGTGTGTGTGTGTGTGTGTGTGTGTGTGTGTGTGTGTGTGTGTGTGTGTGTGTGTGTGTGTGTGTGTGTGCAATCTTTCATTATTTCACAAAGGCAGTATACTCAGATGTGATATAAAGTGAGACTGGAGAAAAGGCGACAGTGAGATTAAGCTATTCCTGTGTTATCAAGCCCAGGTTTGATTGGATGATTGAATGAACATCTGACAAGGAGACATTTGATTGAATTCCCATTGCCTTTGTTAAAGCACGGAAGGGAAGAATCAGGATAGGGCTGGGGTTTGAATCAAAAAGTAATCCCCTTCATTCTTCCCTCGTTCACTCCACTTGATGGATCTGAGACAACTAGGCTTATTGTGTTTACCTATCTGATACACAGTTCTACTCTAACGTTTGTCTCAGAGACGAATACGCACAAAGCCAATAGGTCCCAATAGCTGTGCTAACGTGATCTGTTTACCAGAAGCAGGTCTGCAAAAGCAGGTCTGATTCCGTAAACCCATTTAGAGACTGATTTAGTACTAGTAGGAAGTATCCCTTTAGCATTAAGTCCTACTCTCAGTCTGTGACAGAGAAGGAATGAAGGACAGACAGGCAGAGAGCTATGGACTTCAACATCACCCTGACCTATATTCTCCTTTCCCACCGTCAATCACTACAGCCACAGAGAGAAGGAGGGATGTGACAGAGGTTGAGGAGAGAAAAAAAAGACAGAGAGAACAAGAGAGAGAAAGAGAGGGAGACGAGAGACGTGCTAGAGAGACGGGCAAAGACTGTTGAGGAGGACAGGTGTGCTGTCCCTCTCTCCTCTCTCTCCTCTCTCTCCTCTACAACCCTCTCTCCTCTCTCTGTCCAGAGGTTCAGTAATTGGTGCTGTCAGGGCCAGACAGCTCTACAGCGTGGTTCTTCACTGTGGAGCCCCAGGACAGACCCACAGGCTGCTGGAACATCCACACACACACTGCTCACTGACAGAGAGACACACTGACACACGCAGAAGGAGAGAGGGAGACAGGAAGGAGTGTGAGAGAGAGAGAGAGAGAGAGAGAGAGAGAGAGAGAGAGAGAGAGAGAGAGAGAGAGTGTGTGTGATTATGTAACCCCAGTAACAGGGCAGATGAGGATGATTTCATGTGAACGTAGGCTTCACAGCCAATAGGAGAGCAGAGAGGGAGATAGGGAGGGAGAGCGGGGGTGTAAAAGACAGACACGGAGAGAGTAAGGAGAGAAATGGAGAGTGACAAACAGAAAGAGAGAGAGAGCTCTTAACATGATATCTTATCTGACCTAAATACAGTCAATTGATTACTAAAGGGACTAAAAACACAGGCACACACCCTGTTACTTCAACTATCATTTTAATTTCTGTTTTGTTTTGGCTTTTACGAAAAAGAGAAAGAGAGGAAAGAGAGATCCATGGCTTATAAATGTTTAAAGAGGGGGAGAGCAGAATCATCAGTCCAGAGGTCCCCAAGCCCCTTAGTGACACAACAGACAGAGAGAGAGAGAGAGGGAGAGGGAGAGAGAGAGAGAGAGAGAGAGAGAGAGAGAGAGAGAGAGAGAGAGAGAGAGAGAGAGAGAGAGAGAGAGAGAGGATAGGGAAGAAGGGGGATTAAGAGTATGTTTAAGAGAGGGAGTTAGAGGAAGATGGAGGACAGGGGTGAGTTGCGTAAGTAAAGAGCTCTCGGTCTTTCTACCTCCTCTGTTGGCTGTCTGTGAGAGAGAGGGAGATGAAAGGGGCTCTAGGTGAAGGGAGACAGCAGCACCATTACAGAACAAGAGAACAGCAGCAAAAACTAGCAAATGGGAAAGATAACATATTATATATAATTGGAGGAGTCTGGTGTTTGGGTGTCTGACAGGGACGGGAGCAGTAATGATTCCATTAACACCTCACACAGTACAAAAGAGAAAAGGGGAGAGGGGGACGAAAAGGAGGGATGAGAGAGGGATGGGGGTGGAGCGAGAGATAGAGAGATGAGAGAGCAAGAAAGGGGGAAGAGAGAGAGAGCAAGGCTGATTTAAATGCATTAGTGAGTCAGTGTTACCTTACTTTTCCCCGTGGAAGCTCTTCAGAAGCTCTGAGTAGCTGCGAGGGCGGGGCAGACACTTTTTTTTTGTTTGGAGCAGTGTGTTTAGCACTAAAAGCATTGTGCTGTGCTCCTGGGGGCACATTAGAGCGTCACACAGGGGTGTCACGTCTCTTTGTGACCTCCAGACCTCTTTGTTAAAAGATGAGTGATTATTGACATAGTTAACGTTTAGGTGTTCTTTTAAAAGATACGATATTGATCAAGACCTGACAATCGCCAATGGATTTACAATGTAAAGATCTCGGGTAAGTGTACCCATTGCTGACGGGTGTATAAAATCGAGCACACAACCACGCAATCTCCATAGAAAACATTGGCAGTAGAATGGTCTTACTGAAGAGGTTAGTGACTTTCAACGTGACACCGTCATAGGATGCCACCTTTCCAACAAGTCAGTTCGTCAAATGTCTGCCCTGCATGAGCTGCTCCGGTCAACTGTAAGTGCTGTTATTGTGAAGTGGAAATGTCTAGGAGCAACATCGGCTCAGCCGCGAAGTGGTAGGCCACACAAGCTCACAAAACAGGACCGAGTGCTGAAGCTCGTACCACGTAAAAAACGCCTGTCCCTGGTTGCAACACTCACTACAGAGTTCCAAACTGCCTCTGGAAGCAACGTCAGCACAAGAACTGTTCGTCGAGAGCTTCATGAAATGGGCTTCCATGGCCGAGCAGCCACACACAAGCCTAAGATCACCATATGGCAGTCCGGCGGCCAAATCTGGGTTTGGCGGATGGCAGGAGAACGTTACCTGCCCCAATGCATAGTGCCAAATGTAAAGTTTGGTGGAGGAGGTTTTATGGTCTGGGGCTGTTTTTCATGGTTCGGGCTAGGCCCCTTAGCTCCAGTGAAGGGATATCTTAACGATACAGCGTACAATGACATTCTAGACGATTTTGTGCTTCCAACTTTGTGGCAACAGTTTGGGGATGACAATGCCCCTGAGCAAAAAGCGAGGTCCATACAGAAATTGTTTGTTGAGATCGGTGGGGAAGAACCCATCAAACCCCATCGAACACTTTTGGGATTCATTGAAACGCTGACTGCGAGACAGGCCTAATCCCCTAACATCAGCGCCAGACCTCACTACTGCTCTTGTGGCTGAATGGAAGCAAGTCCCCGTGGCAATGTTCCAACATCTAGTGGCAAGCCTTCCCAGAAGAGCGGAGGCTGATATAGCAGCAAAGGGGGGACCAACTCCATATTAATGCCCATAACTTTAGAATGAGATGTTCGACGAGCAGGTGTTCACCGAGTTTGTACTTTCAGACATGAAATGGTTAAAATTGGGAGCGCGTCGCCTACTAAATCAGGTGCACTTACCACCAACAGCGCGAGACAAATAAAACAAATAGGAACGCAAGGTTTATCATTGGCTTCTTTACAGAAATGTTTGGCAATCTACTAGGATGGATTGGAGATCAACCAGTCAATCGTGATCGACCGGTTGGTGATCCCTGCTTTAAGCTCACCTGAGATAAATGTCACATTTACAAAAAAAAGGCATCTATGTATAGTATTTAACAGTAAAATAAGACAAAAAGCATAAAAACATGTAAGCAGTGAGTGCTTGAGATATACAGTATTATATTCTTGTGGTTCCCCAAGTTATGTTGCTACTGTATTGACTGTGAGCACACCAGCAAAATACCAACCTGCATCCCAGATGCTGCTGGAAGTTGTGTTGGAGGGCCAGCAGGGGGCACTTTTCCCTCTGGTCATAAGATCATGTCCCAGGACAGTGAAGGGAACATTGCCCTATGCAGAGTGCTGTTTTTCAGATGGGTGTCCTGACTCTCTGTGGTCATAAAAAATCCCATGGTACATAGCAAGACTGGTGGTGTTAACCGTGGTGTCCTGGATAAATTCCCATCATGCAAGCTGATGTGTGGTGAGTGTTCTGGATCAAAAATGATTGCTGTGCACCACCCAGGTGGGTGCCACACATTGGTGGTGAGATTCTCCCTTACCCTGTAAACCGCTTTGAGTACCTCAGTTGAAAGAAAGGTGCTATAAGTCCATTGCATGAAAAAGGGATTAATACCCAGGTAGCATGCTGTCATGTGTCTCTTAATTTTACATTAAGTATGATCTCTTATCTGAGAAGGAACTTAGAATATAAAAAAAAGTGTTAATTTGAGAGTCGAGATGGGAGAACCTTCCAGAAGGACAACCATCTCTGCAGCGCTCCACCAATCAGGCCTTTATGGTAGAGGGGCCAGACGGAAGCCACTCCTCAGTAAAAGGCACGACAGCTCGCTTGGAGTTTGCCAAAAGGCACCTAAACGACTCTCAGACCATGAGAAACAAGATTCTCTGGTCTGATGAAACCAAGATTGAACTAATTGTCCTGAATGCCAAGCGTCACGTCTGGAGGAACCCTGGCACCATCCCTACGGTAAAGCATGGTGGTGGCAGCATCATGCTGTGGGGATGTTTTTCAGCAGCAGGGACTGAGGGAAAGATGAACGGAGCAAAGTACAGAGTGATCTAGCTCCAGAGCGCTCAGGACTTCAGACTGGGGCGACGGTTCACCTTCCAACAGGACTTGGTGACAAGTCTCAATGTCCTTGAGTGGCCCAGACAAAGCCCGGACATGAACCCGATCGAACATCTCTGGAGAGACCTGAAAGTAGCTGTGCAGCGACGCTTGAGAGGATCTGCAGAGAAGAATGGGAGAAACTCGAGGCTGTAATCGCTGCCAAAGGTTCTTCGACAAAGGTCTGAGTAAAGGGTCTGGATACTTATGTAAATGTGATATTTAAATGTTTTCTATTATATAAATGTGCTAGTATATCTAAAAACCAGTTTTTGCTTTCTCATTAAGCGGTATTGTATGTAGATTGATGAGGGGGAAAAAGGATTTAATCCGTTTTAGAATAAGGCTGTAACGTAACAAAATGTGGAAAAATTCAAGTGGTCTGAATCCTGTCTGAATACACTGTGTACACAACATTAAGAACACCTGCTCTTTCCATGACATAGACTGACCAGGTGAATCCAGGTGAAAGCTACTCTCCTTTATTGATGTCACCTGTTAAATCCACTTCAATCCGTGTAGATGAAGGGAGGAGACGGGTTAAGGAAGGATTTCTAAGTCTTGAGACAATTGAGGAATGGCCTGTGTATGTGTGCCATTCAGAGGGCGAACGGGCAAGATGAAATATCTAAGTGCCTTTGAACATGGTATGGTAGTAGGTGTCAGGCGCACCGGTTTGTGTCAAGAACTGCAATGCTGCTGGGTTATTCACGCTCAACAGTCTCCCATGTGTATCAAGAATGGTCCACCACCCAAAGGACATCCAACCAATATGACACAACTGTGGGAAGCATTGGAGTCAACATGGGCCAGCAAAGCTATCGACACCTTATAGAGTCCTTGCCCTGACGATAGGTGTTCCTAATGTTTGGTATACTCAGTGTATCCTGCAATAGTAACAAGTAATTGTTCAAATAAAAACAAGTATATATTTGAACAATTACCTGTTAATATTGCATTAAAACACTAACAAATACCAATAAAAACATACATAGTATTACTTGGCCCTGATTGTAAAAAAGATATGGCCATTTTTATAGTGGGAGTGTGACTCTGTTAACGCGTGACATTGCCCAGAGGTGAAACGCCTTGCTGTGTTAGCCTCGACCTGGAGTTACAATCAGGGTTCGTAAAATCGTGTTAAGCAGTAAAACTGTGGTAATTCCAATATAGTTATCTGCCACAACGATAATCTCACAATGAGAGGCGCCAAGCACAGCACACAATAACAGCGGAAGTGCATAAAGATGGCGGCCTTCATGCCATATTGTACATTGCTCTCGTTACTCCTTTTTTGCAGAGTTTTAGCAGAGTATACATGATCCCAATTTTAGAGTCAAGACGCCGGCAATTTGAAAAAACGGAAAAGTAGATTGCGCTGACAGCCACACCCACCCCCACACACACAGCCTACCCAGCAGGGGGGTAGTAACCCACATACCCACCGTCGGTATCATTCCATCCTGGTAAACCACGTTGTTTTCCACAACGCTGCCGTCTATCTGTATTCACATTCTCCATTCTAACTACAGTACTAGATCTGGATCTGTCAGGACTAGGCTTGTCACGATACCAACATTTAACAAACAATACGATACCGGGCCAAGTATCGCGATAGCATGGTGGGAAAAGAATCTGTGGCCTAGCATCCTGTTTGCCCCATCCCCCGGACTTTTGTTCAGGTTTTCTAAATGTTCTCCAAAAACCTGTCGGTGAAATTCATACTTCTACTCAATATAACACATTTACTGTAACTTCCCATCGCTCAGTGTATAATATAACACTGAATAGAATGGCTGATTTGTCCCATCTAACAGGACCCACATGGCAGCACCAGGTACAGTACAGTATAATCCCCATTCCTAATAGATTTTCTGCCCACCTCTCCACTGTCATAACGTTAGCCGCACAGGATGTTGGTGGCACCTTAATTGGGGAGAACGGGCTCGTGGTAATGACTGGAGAAGAATCCGTGGAATGGGATCAAATACATCAAACACATATTTTCCATGTGTTTGATGTCATTCCATTTGCTCCGATCCGGCCACTATTACAAGCCGTCCTCACCTCAGCAGCCCCCACTGGTCAGCCGATGTGTGGTGAGCTTTCCGAGGAAGGAAAGGCCGCCATGGAACTGGTTGTATATGTAAAGCCACAGACTAGCACAGGTACAAACACATACACACACATTATAAACCTTGTATCCATTCACATCTCGCCGTCAACACAAACCACCGCACACACACAACATTTTTATTTGTCACATGCGCCGAATACAACAGGTATAGACCTTAACGTGAAAAACGTACTTACAAGCCCTTAACCAACAATTCAGTTCAAATTTGACTAAATACACTTACGTTGGCAGAAGTCCTTATGCTCCTCGTACCCCGGCTTGCACACACACCTCCCGATGGGCACCAGCCAGCCCCCGTCGGCGCTACAGTACATCCTGGGGGCCTCAAACTCCTCTGACGCGTTCACACACAGCCCTCTGACCTCCACCAGGGCCGAGTCGCCCCCCGTGACGGTGTCAGGGAACTGGGCCAGGTTGAGCACGGTGAGGGGACACTTCTTGTAGAAGACACGGACAGAGACCAGAGCGATGCAGGCTCCCAGGTCCTGGAAGGCCAGGTAGAACCCCTTCTTACTCAGGTTGCTGATGTCACGCACCTCTGTGTTGAGCTTCATCACACGGTCGCCCACATCCACCTAGAGAGAGGGAAAGCAACCAGATTTAATAAAACTTTGGACTATTTTACAGTTCTGTTTCAGCTAGAACGGACATAGTAGTATGTTTATTGTCATTATTATTATGGGCTGTTTTGCCCTCAGTAAGTTGCCCTCATCTCCAGTTTCAGAGTCAGACCTTGTTTCATCCTCCTAAATGGTTAAGATAAGAATGGTTAGGGAAATCTGAGGTTAATGTTAGGATTGGGTACTCTGATCCTAGATCTGTAGTTAGAGGCAACCTCTACCGTGGGAGTCTGTGTTTCCACTGACCTGTGTGAAGCTCTCATCAGCAGCGATGGTGTCTATCTTGATGTACTGACTCTCCTTGATGAACCACAGGTTGGCGTTGTTGGATTCATAGTAGAACATGTTGAACGTCTGGAAAACACACAAATGGACATTTGCCTTTGATTAATATTTGACATTTTGTTATGCCGTACCATTTGACAGAAAGATCACTTCTCTAGGTCAAGATTCAAAACATTGTGACATTTCAGTCAACCATGACCTTGAAGCAAGGAGTAGTGAACAATTGTTGACAGAGTGTAAAGCATGAGCAGATGGACCTCTTTGCAGGTGCCGGGTACTCCAGGCAGGCTGTTACAGTCTCGGAGGGTGAACTTGATCTCGATGTAGACGCGCTGGGCCCCGTCGCGGGCGATGTGCCGCGTCCTTAGCCAGTTGTTCTGACTGGCCTCCATCACGTTACACACCTGGTAGGTACGCATGGGAGTGTTCCTCTCATCCATCACACTGATCTCCTCCCACTGCAGAGAGAGAGAAGGGGGTTAGAGGATTGCAGGGCGGGGAATATGTGTGTGTATTTAAGTGACAAAAACATCTGTGTACATTTAAGTAATCACATTATAGTGTGTGCACGTGCATGTGTATGAATGTTTTCATACATGTGTATTTGTGTGTGCATACGTGTGTGTGTGGGGGGGGTTTGTGAGTGAGTGAGTGAGTGAGTGAGTGAGTGTGTGTGTGTGTGTGTGTGTGTGTGTGTGTTCTTGATCAAGAAAGAGACGTAGCACAGAGCTACTTTGTCTCCCCTCATATATTGCCATCTGTTTCCACTTGTGTTCAGAGAAGTAATTCAGAACACTTCTCGCATGAGAGAGAAAACATTTCTATTCCTTCAAGGAAAGGAAAATAAACCAGTGTGGTTTCATAGAGTTTCAGGGACTAGGACCTACCAAAGGGGAAGCAGACAGCTAGGCTTAAAAACACAGTCGTGCACACACACACACACACAATGAGCCAACTCAGTATGAATCTCATTTGGGGTGAGGAGATGCACAGACCACCTTCTCAGTTCAGAGTACCACTCTTTTCAGACTCTGTATAGACTACTGATTGATGAACACATATCACATTTCAACATTCAAACCGCAGACACACACACACACACAAAGGCAACTATTTTCTGGTCAGTGCAGCTGGCTATTGCGAAACGTTCCCTCTCATTTCACTCGGATGGGATGCAAATTATACTGGAGTGGAGATAGACAGGAGAGAGAGCGCGAGAGAGAGAGAGAGAGAGAGAGAAAATGAAGAAAGGAGAGAGAATGCAGGATTGAGAGAGAAAGAGAACGACAGGGGGGTTTAAGACAGGTAAAGGAGAGAAAGAAAGTGAGGAAAGGACAGAGAAAAGGGGTTGTAGACTAGAAAGAAAAAGCTCTGATTTTGGGGATAATTGAACTTGACAGGTCGACAAGCCGGCAAAGGCTTGACACATTTCACCCAAAGCCTTGAGTACTAAAACAGACGGAAACAGACTCTCGGTCAGCTGCTTTTAATCCACTGGGCCTTCCACAGGCTGGCTCCTGAGCTGGGACTAGAGAAGCACGGAGGAAACAATTTAGGAGTTTATGTCATAAGTAGGGGCCAGGAATTTTACAGACCAAGTGACCTGGCCAAGGGAATCCCTATGCCCTGTTTACAGGCTATAACTACGACGATGTCATGAGTACCATCGACATAGAAACAAGTTGTGTTTCAAGGCCAACTCTTTTCCTCACTCTCTCTCTCTCTTTCCCTTGCTCTCTCTCTCTCGCTCTCTCGTTCTATTTAATCAGAAGAACAAAACAACAGATGAGGATCGAGAGAGAAAATGACAGATGAGGATAGAGAGAGAGAAAAACCGAGGGAGGAATAAATGCGGGTAAATTACAGACGCGACTGGCAGCTAAACGGACCCATCTGCGTGGAGCGGGACCAGTCGGACATCACAGGAGACTGAGGGGGCATACACGGCTGTACATACACACACACACACACACACACACACACACACACACACTGCACAGAGGCACACACGCGCGGCTAGTTCCTTAGAGAGCGGTGATTATGGAGTTAAAGGGGATAGTTATTGAGGAATAAAGAGGGCTTTATGGCGTATTGTTTATTTCTCTCGGAGCTGAGGTTGAGTGTGAAGACTCCACAGACTTCCTTGCTTGTTTATGGAGCTGTTTCCATGTGAGAGTCTGGTGATTGTCCGACAGTTTGGTCTAGTGGCCAGGTGTGTTTCTTTACTATCTCTCCACGTGCTTCACCAAATCCTTTCCTCAGTTTGCTTAGTAAAGAACCCTTAGTCCAATCTAGTTCTGAAATAACAGACCAGGGCTGGGTGGTACAGTGTATTCTACTACATACCGGTATTCATGCAGGGGCCGGTTTGGGTTTTTACTTTACCTTCTATAACTGTATTTGAATGTTTGGTTTGTTAAATCGTGATATGCCGCCTGTAATGGACATTTTTATACTTTACTCCGCTACTTGAGTCATTCATCTCCGCTGTCTCTCTCTCTCTCCATGCCGCTTTCCACACAGATCTAGCCCTGTCACTCAAGGAGCACGTTTGTTGTTGCTCGACCACGAGACACTTGCATTCAGTCTACATGGTCAACGCAGCACATGCAACAATGTTGTTTCCACTTCTTAATATAAATCCACAAGCGTTCTATAATTGCACTATTAGTTTGTGTTTCTTACATCTGCAAACAGCTGGTTTGTCTTTTCTAAGCACTGGCTAGCTAGTCAGAGGAAATGCCGCTAGCTACAGCCTGATACGAGTGATGGTGTAGGCCTACACCAGCATGTTGTTTGTGCGACAGTATCTTCTAAGCTGAAGAGGAATAGGCGAAGCATGAAGGCCTACATGTTTTGCCCATATCGTGCAGCCCTACGTGGCAGTGTGGAAATGATCTCAAATGAGTGCAGGAAATGCAGAAATGGATGAAAATGCAGAGTTTTCTTGGGGGTTGGTTGAATTGAACAGTATAAAACAATCAGAATGGAGAAAGACCCATTGAAATCACTTAGAACGAACAGTATGTGTTGCCACCGTAGGATCTCGCACTACTCATAGAGCAGATTTATAATTTGTCTTATTCAAAAACATGAAATACCGTAATAGATTTGAAAAAAACCGTAATATGATATTTTGGCCATATCGCCCAGCCCAACAACAGACTGTTCATTTCCAACATACAGTACAGGTAGAATCAAATGATGCTGGTTATATTCTTGATGTCTATTTTTTCTAAAAGCCTCCTCCTTACCAGTAAATATGAGAAAATCAACCCAACATTTAATTGAAACAAACCAGCCTGCGCTTTCTATCTAATCAAAATAATTCTGAAATAATGAATATGGATGATGCTGTCCAACTTTCCTTCAAGTGTGAAACAGAGAGAACTGTTTGGACAGGTTGGAGAGTTTAGCCCCTCTCTCAATCACCGAACACACACACACACACACACACTCAATCAGTGAACCTGTTGCTATAGCGATGGCAGTTCAGTCTGACCGCTAATTAGCATTCTGGACAGAACTTTCCTCTTTGAGCGTTCTGATCCCTCGACAAATCACGGCGAAGCTGGCCTGATTGCTTTGAAGCGGGGCAAAACCGTCGCATCAGGACTCGGGTTAAACCCTTCATTGGCTTAACATAATTTCCCCCCGCAATCATCTTGTAGTTACAGATACTTATACATAATTGGCCATCAAACTCTGAAACAACATCTGTCTAAGGAGACAGAGAGAGAGCGAAGAAAGGGGGTGCTCCCAAATATATTAATAAAGATGTGGGGCCTATATTTCAACCTTTTACTGCAGTGGTCACACAGAATGTTTCTTGGTAGTCTTAAACAAATCTACTTTGAAAGAAAAGTATACACCTCACACACATGGTTATGGGCTTAAAAAAAAGAAGACTCATGTACCATATCAGCTATAGAGTTGAAATGTATTACATTTTGAGTTGGCATTCCACTGTTCCACTTTATATACATCACAGAAGACTGAAATATAACAAAACCATTTGAAATAGAAACACTGGATTTTCGGGCAGGCTTTTTTGAAATAGTGTTTATTAACGATGAAATAACGAAAAATAGGAATAACATTCCACCCGTGACGCCACTAGGTCATTTGACGGCAGGAAAGGGCTACAAGCAATATAATTACTGGTTTCTATCTGTTTTCTATCCCGCAGAAACACAAACAACCCCGTTGTGTGATAGAAATGGGCCGCTCTGCTCAGACTCCAGCACACATCTGGCTCTGGGGCGGGCCGTATTAAGTCTGACCTGCGGGGGTCAAGTGGTGGTGGATTGAGTCAGGGAGACAGCTATCCAGCCAAGGCCATATCTTGAACGGTGGGAATGTCTGTGTGACCTCTCTGCAGGTTCAGGGGTCCGAGTTTAACTAGATAATCCCCTTTATATGAAACACAAGACCCAGAGAGACATGCTGCTCAGCACCTCAGCCCTCTGTCTATATCTCTCTCTCTCCCTCTCTCTGTCTCTCTCCCCCCTTTTTGTCTCCCGTTGAGAGAACTCATTTCCCATTATCTTCTCTGTGTTATCCTGGAGAGAGAGAGAGAGAGGGGGGTGTAGCCTATAATGCGTTTTTCAGTTCCCTAGGGTTGCTGCCACATGTCAGACTCGTTGACAGCCTAAACGTCTGCTTCTTGAACAGAAGAAAAACCACGAAAAGACAAATGCATGTAAATCGTCCGGTTATTACTGGTGCTAAAGCCTGGTGTTTATCTTGCATCATTTAACTCTGAGTGTCTCATTCTCTCCTCTCTCTATCTTGCTCTCCTTCTATCCGCCCTCACTCTCACAATTTTTCTCTCTCTGTATTGCTCTCCCTCTCGCTCGCTCTCTCTCTCTTTCTTTCTTTCTTTCTCCCCCCTCTAACTCTCTCTCTATCTCCCTCTATTTCTTCAGGTTACTTCAGGCAGGCTGCTGTGAGGTGAGTTGCAGGGTATACAGGGTAATACAGGGTAATACAGGGTATCATCATCTCCTGTTGCTGTACAGTGACTCAACCAGCCTGTGTGTCCTATGTCATCTGAAGTGACTACTCCTTTCCTCTCTCCTGCACTCACCCAGTGGGTGCGAGAGCACAGGCGCAAAGCAGGAGCCTTGAATCACCAAGGTGGGTGTTAAATAGTGTGGTCTTTATTTCAAACTGTAAACCAGACCTGGGTCAAATACATATGTCAGACCGTCAACTGTTTGTTTCAGCCTGCCCGATACAAGGGGACCAATGTAAAAGTCCCAAAAAGTGCAAACTCCACCCACCTCCAATCAAGCTTATTAAACCTAAAGTATTTGAAATATGTATTTGACCCAGGTCTGTGGTTAACATTATGCACTCAGCTAAGCATTCATGCTGGAATGAAACCCACAGCCTTGGTGTTGCCAGCAAACAAGGCTGCAATCAAACCTAAGTCCCTTCAATGAAGCTGCCTTCACTGACATACAGTGGGGAAAAAAAGTATTTAGTCAGCCACCAATTGTGCAAGTTCTCTCACTTAAAAAGATGAGAGAGGCCTGTAATTTTCATCATAGGTACACTTCAACTATGACAGACAAAATGAGGAAAAAATCCAGAAAATCACATTGTAGGATTTTTATGAATTTATTTGCAAATTATGGTGGAAAATAAGTATTTGGTCACATACAAACAAGCAAGATTTCTGGCTCTCACAGACCTGTAACTTCTTCTTTAAGAGGCTCCTCTGTCCTCCACTCGTTACCTGTATTAATGGCACCTGTTTGAACTTGTTATCAGTATAAAAGACACCTGTCCACAACCTCAAACAGTCACACTCCAAACTCCACTATGGCCAAGACCAAAGAGCTGTCAAAGGACACCAGAAACAAAATTGTAGACCTGCACCAGGTTGGGAAGACTGAATCTGCAATAGGTAAGCAGCTTGGTTTGAAGAAATCAACTGTGGGAGCAATTATTAGGAAATGGAAGACATACAAGACCACTGATAATCTTCCTTGATCTGGGGCTCCACGCAAGATCTCACCCGTGGGGTCAAAATGATCACAAGAACGGTGAGCAAAAATCCCAGAACCACACGGGGACCTAGTGAATGACCTGCAGAGAGCTGGGACCAAAGTAACAAAGCCTACCATCAGTAACACACTACGCTGCCAGGACTCAAATCCTGCAGTGCCAGACGTGTCCCCCTGCTTAAGCCAGTACATGTTCAGGCCCGTCTGAAGTTTGCTAGAGAGCATTTGGATGATCCAGATGAGGATTGGGAGAATGTCAGATGAAACCAAAATATAACTTTTTGGTAAAAACTCAACTCGTCGTGTTTGGAGGACAAAGAATGCTGAGTTGCATCCAAAGAACACCATACCTACTGTGAAGCATGGGGTGGAAACATCATGCTTTGGGGCTGTTTTTCTGCAAAGGGACCAGGACGACTGATCCGTGTAAAAGAAAGAATGAATGGGGCCATGTATCGTGAGATTTTGAGTGAAAACCTCCTTCCATCAGCAAGGGCATTGAAGATGAAACGTGGCTGGGTCTTTCAGCATGACAATGATCCCAAACACACTGCCCGGGCAACGAAGGAGTGGCCGTAAGAAGCATTTCAAGGTCCTGGAGTGGCCTAGCCAGTCTCCAGATCTCAACCCCATAGAAAATCTTGAAAGTCCGTGTTGCCCAGCGACAGCCCCAAAACATCACTGCTCTAGAGGAGATCTGCATGGAGGAATGGGCCAAAATACCAGCAACAGTGTGTGAAAACCTTGTGAAGACTTACAGAAAACGTTTGACCTCTGTCATTGCCAACAAAGGGTATATAACAAAGTATTGAGATAAACTCTTGTTATTGACCAAATACTTATTTTCCACCATAATTTGCAAATAAATTCATAAAAATCCTACAATGTGATTTTCTGGATTTTTTTTCCTCATTTTGTCTGTCATAGTTGAAGTGTACCTATGATGAAAATTACAGGCCTCTCTCATCTTTTTAAGTGAGAGAACTTGCACAATTGGTGGCTGACTAAATACTTTTTTTCCCCACTGTAAATAAAATACTCCAGATTTTAGCTCTCCATCCCCCATCACTCTCTCTTTCAGCTGGTTTATTCTAACATTCCTCTGCTATTTCTTGACGGATTTCCTTTCATTTGTTCATTCTTTCTCTCCATTCCTCTGTTGTGTTCTGAAGAGGCATGACACTGGCATCCTGCGACTTCCTGGGCTGTTACCTTCAGCCCGTTACGCAACTCAACCCCGGTGTTATGTAATAATATTCGCCCCGGTCCCCAAATCGCAGTCGCCAAAAAAACGGAGCCAGCGACTGTCACATTATTTTCAGTGCAGCGGAAATAATTAGTAAATTCCCCGTCCAGACTCCAAATATAGCTATAGAACGCTTAAGAAGCCATCACTCTAACACACTCTCTCTCTCTCTCTCTCTCTCTCTCTCTCTCTCTCTCTCTCAGCTAGTGAATACACCCTGCACTCCACTCTAGACACCTCACTGATTCTAATAAAATGACTACCTCACTGATGTCAGTGTCGCCAGCCAGTGTCAGAGTTTCATTCTGCGTACACCAATCCAATGCTTTCAAGTCTACACAAGCGCCTATTGTAGTGATTAGTTCATTGTTATTTTCGTCAACAAAAATAGTGACAAAAATATTCGTCAAACACCTGTTTTTCAGTCGCAATTGATGAGACCATAACTAAATAGATCCCAACAAAAACTATAACTAAACTAAAACTATTTTGAGACGAGACAAAATGATCTACTAAAATCTGACTACTACGTGGACTGGACAAGAATGTCTTGGAGAGATTGAGAGCTTTTCGGTTATAAGCCCAATTCATATTAGCAGCACAGACGCGCAGCGCAGTTCTGTTCAGCAGTGGGAAGGATGCATCACACCCGGCAAACACAGTCTACATCAGCTGGTGAGCTGAGGGGGAGCAAGCGATGAGTGTGGGCAGACAGGCTCCGCTCCAGCTCTGCCTCCGATTATACACAGCATACACAACTCTCTTGCTTCACGTTAGCTAACCAGTCACCGCCAGACTTCTGGTTAGATACCCTTTGTCTGTTTAAATTAAAAACAATTGCAGAATTGAGTTTAAAAGTGAAAAAACTGTCTAGTTATGTTTTTCTATGCCTTGAGTAAGTAGGTTACAGAAAAGTAGTTTGTCTTCGAATTTGTAGTCTCGCTCAACCCTCCCACTTTTCCAACTGCATTTAGCCAATGTAGTCAAGGCTCCCTCTTCTACTCAGAGAAAACTGGGTAAATAACTTAATTTTCAGTTAATGTGGACCCAATGACTCAGACTGGAGCACTTGGACCAGGACTCGAGCACTGGGACTCAGACTTCAGCCATAGGGACTCGTGACTTGACTCGTGACCCGACCATTGGTGACTCGGACTTGGACTTGAGCACAGGGGACTAGGGACTCGAGGTTTAGTGACTCGACTATATCACTGGGCGAAATAGTCATTAACTCCCTTTCAAAGTCATTAGCCCCTGTTTTACTTTTGGACATCAATGTGGCAGCGAGGGATGGAAGTGCAACCCATACTACTTTGCCAATACTTTGTGGCACCAATTGGTGATTGTGCCTCTGGCCATATCTAGACTTGACAGTTCATGCAGATTTAGTATTCTGATCATAGAGCTCTAATCCTGAAAATCCAAACGCGTCATGTGTCTACACCTACATTTAAATGTGTCTGCCGTGTCCACAGTGTGTCCGGATTCCCTTTTCCTGCGCTATATTCAAATGTCAGTATGCATTTTACAAATGGTGGAACAGGCAAAATATGATAACACAACAACTGATGGCAGTAGCTAACTACTGTAGCCAGCTAACCTCTGTAGCTAGCAAGCAAAGCTAAAGAGATTGCAAACGGGTTAGCATAACTATAGCCCAAAAAAAGCATTTATGCTAGCATTTATGAGGCCACCAAACACGTTACTCACATGAACACATTTCCTCCAACGTCATAATGAAAAAGTGCCTCTCGGACCCAAAACATACGTTTTCTGGAGACTTGTGGGAGAAGTGCTGATGACGCTGCCCACTGTATGCGCTTCAGTAGCCTGATTGCATCCAGACTAAGGAGAAATCCGCACACTATGCCTTCTGAAGTGGTCAGACAGATCTGAACAGAATCAGACCACAAAGCCACTTTCGTGTGTCTAGACCCGTCTTATCATTTCAATCTTCGTATTCTGATAGCAAAAGTCGCATGTCAGTGTCAAGTGTTGACACGACCTCTCTCTCTCTCTCTCTCTCTCTCTCTCTCTCTCTCTCTCTCTCTCTCTCTCTCTCTCTCTCTCTCTCTCTCTCTCTCTCTCTGTCTGTTTGTTTTGTATGTAATGTGCAATATCTATGTAGGCTGAATTATGAATTTACATGGCAAGATCATTCTTATATAATATAATATTATTCTTATATACTGTATATGTTTATAATTTTTCTGCTGTTGGGAAGAGAATAGAATATGTTATGCAGAAAACTTAATGTATGTATGTGCCCATGGAAGTGAGTGATTCATGTTTACTATAGGTTAATGAGGCAATACAAATGTGATGTGACAAAAAATGAGACTAAAATGAAAGGCCATTTAGTTTACTAAAATGGCAGTCTGTTTTCGTCATTTTTAAAATAACTAGACTAAATCATTATTCAAATGACAGAAATGTGGCTAACATGCTGACCAGACCGGACGCTCACGTGCGTCCGCGTCCACCATAGCGCGTCATCACTCGCTTGTTGATTTTGTCAAACCCCACCAGACGCGATCAGGACACGCAGGTTGAAATATCAAAAAGAACTCTGAACCAACTATATTATTTTGGGGACAGGTCGAAAAGCATTAATCATTCATGGCAATTTAGCTAGCTAGCTTGCTGTTGCTAGCTAATTTGTCTTGGGATATAAACATTGGGTTGTTATTTTACCTGAAATTCACAAGGTCCTCTACTCCGACAATTAATCCACAGATAAAAGGGAAGCCGAGTTAGTTTCTAGAAATCTCTCCTTCTTCAGTCTTTTTCTTCTTCTTTGGACTTTATATGACGGTTGGCAACCAACTTTAAGGTGCATTACCACCACCAGCTGGACTGGAGTGTGGACCTCAGTTCATCTTTCAACCACCCACGTGGGTATATGCTGCTAAAACCCAATGAGGAGATGGGAGATGTGGGACATCGCGTCAAGTGTCACAAATAGAACCAAGTTCTATTTTAGCGCTTGGCTCCACAGATGCTCATTGACACGCGCGAGCAGTTTGGATGCAATGAATGAATAACATGTATGTGTACATTTATTTTGCAACACGAGGGGTGTGGTCAGCATATCACACTTCCATTATATTTTGGTCAAAATGACTAAGATTAAGCTAAATCTAAAACACAAAATGAACACTGGGTTAAAGTTGGTTTGGTAAAGTTTGTGTTTTTGTGAGTGTGTGTGTCTGTGTGAGCGCCTGTGGATCAAGATTGATCCAGTATGGCCACCTCATACAGAAAGTGATGTCACAGCGCTACTCACCCCCTCGGCAGGGTAGGCCTCCCAGCCTAGGTTCCCCAGAGCAGACATGGAGTCCAACAACGTCACTGCAGACAGACAGAGAGAACAGACTGGTTAACACAGCACATACTATTCCAGCAGTAAGACACCAGAGGAAGGGACGGCTGTCGTGGTTATTGGAACATCTGTGCTGTCAAAGGCGGGGGGTGAGGCCAGGTCAATGGGATAGCACTTACAACAGCACATTAGAACAAAATATACTGCCTCAGATTCACACAGGCTCAACCACACGCCCTTACCCCTTTCCATAGCAAAGGGATGGAGTGAGGGGTGGAGAGAGGGATGGAGAAAGGCCAAGAGATGGATTGATAGAGGGAGAGAGAAAGGCAAGGGCTGGTGAGAGTGACCGAAAAGAAGAGAGAGGGGAACAGAGAGAGGGATGAGACACATATCCGGATGGAGAGGCGGACAGAGGGATGGACGGACAGAGAGGAGTGAGGTAGAGACAGAAAGGCCAAGAGATAGCTAAAAGTCTAACTGTGTATTTAGATTCAGATGGAGCCAGTTTCTCCCACGGTGTGTGAACTGTGCTTTCCCTGCCTGACGCCATTGAGCCCTAATTATGGCCTCACCACTGCTAACCATTAATATTTAATTATCCTCCATCTGCAGAGGCTGCTGCCAGCCTCCTCCCTCCCTCCTCTATCTCCCTATCGCTCTCTGCTTTTCTACTTCTTGTGCTCTCTCTCTCATTCTCTTTTGCTTCTCTGCCCTCTCGTTCTTACCTGCTGTCTCTCTCCCCCTCTCTTGCTGTCTCGTTCAATCGGCTTCTCTCCCTTTCACACTCTCTACATCTCCATCTCTCTCTTTCTCTCATTCTGTGCCAGAGGTCTGACTCTGGCCAAAAGAGAGTTACTCCTCGGCTCTCAGCCACAGGTCCCAGATCAGCTGTCCAGGCTCCTGACCTGAAACATCATCAGTTGGCTTTAATAACTGACCCTGGAAACCAGAGGGAACTAGTGCCAAAACCCAGACACGTGCAGTATCAAGGCTAATTTGGCACCTACAGTAGAAACAAATCTCAAATGAGCGCTAACCAGCTAAAAGGCTAACTTCATCTCTCCAGACGTCCAATTCATTCTTGTTGGAAGATGATGAAAAACATTATAGTACAAAAGGACTCTTTTATATCACACTTTTTCCACTCGGGAAAGAAGAACACACCCAGGAGCAGAAAACAGAGTAGACCGCTATATTTTCATCTAGCTCCTGTTCCACATTTAGATATGAGCCTTTCTACATTCTTCCTCTCAGAGGGAGCCTGGGCCTGTGGCTGATGAAACACATTTCCCTCCCCTCGCCACTGAACGTGACATTTCTAAATGAATAAAGCAGTAGGGAGAGTGTGTCTGCTGTGTGCACGGGACATTTATCTAGCCCGCAGGTAGCATTAGTACCATAAGAACAGTCCTACATTTTCTCTGCTGTCTCTGTCTCTCTCTTTATCACTGCTTCCCTCTCTCTGAGTCTTTGTCCCTCTGCCTTTCTCTCCCTCTCTCCCACTCTCTCTCCCTCTCTCTCTCGCTCTGTATTTTTCTTAACTGTATAGTGCCTTCAGAAAGCATTCACACGCCCTGGACTTTTTCCACATTTTGTTGTGTTACATCCTGAATTTAAAATGTTTTAAATTTCGATTTTGTGTCACTGATCTACACACAATAAGTATTCAAATGATTTGTTATGGAAAGCCTACATAAATTCAGGAGTAAAAATGTGCTTAACAAATCGCATAATAAGTTGCATGGACTCATTCCATGTTCAATTATAGCGGTTAACATTATTTTTTTATGACTACCCCATCTCTGTATCCCACACATAAAATTATCTGTAAGGGTCCTCAATCAAGTAGTGAATTTCAAGCACAGATTCAACCACACAGACCAGGGAGGTTTTTCAATGCCTCGCAAAGAAAGGCACCGATTGGTAGATGTTACATTGTAGACGCTGAATATTCGCTTGAGCGTGATGAAGTTATTAATTAGGCTTTGGATGGTGTATCAATGCACCCAGTCACTACAAAGATACAGGTGTCCTTCCTAACTCAGTTGCCGGAGAGGAAGGAAACTGCTCAGGGATTTCACCATGAGGCCAAAGGTGGTTTTAAAGCAGTTACAGAGTTTAAAGGTTGTTGACATGAGAAAACTGAGAATGGATAAACAACATTGTAGTTACTCCGCAATACTAACCTAAATGACAGTGAAAAGAAGGATGACTGTACAGAATTAAAATATTACAAAACATGCATCCTGTTTGCAACAAGGCACTTACAGTGAGGGAAAAAAGTATTTGATCCCCTGCTGATTGTGTATGTTTTCCCACTGACAAAGCAATGATCAGTCTATAATTTTAATGGTAGGTTTATTTGAACAGTGAGAGACAGAATAACAACAAAAAAATCCAGAAAAACTCATGTGAAAAATTTTATAAATTGATTTGCATTTTAATGAGGGAAATAAGTATTTGACCCCCTCTCAAATCAGGAAGATTTCTGACTCCCAGGTGTCTTTTATACAGGTAACGAGCTGAGATTAGGAGCACGCTCTTAAAGGGAGTGCTCCTAATCTCAGCTTGTTACCTGTATAAAAAACACCTGTCCACAGAAGCAATCAATCAATCAGATTCCAAACTCTCCACCATGGCCAAGACCAAAGAGCTCTCCAAGGATGTCAGGGACAAGATTGTAGACCTACACAAGGATGGAATGGGCTACAAGACCATCGCCAAGCAGCTTGGTGAGAAGGTGACAACAGTTGGTGCGATTATTCGCAAATGGAAGAAACACAAAATAACTGTCAATCTCCCTCGGCCTGGGGCTCCATGCAAGATCTCACCTCGTGGAGTTGCAATGATCATGAGAACGGTGAGGAATCAGCCCAGAACTACACAGGAGGATCTTGTCAATGATCTCAAGGCAGCTGGGACCATAGTCACCAAGAAAACAATTGGTAACACACTACGCCGTGAAGGACTGAAATCCTGCAGCGCCCGCAAGGTCCCCCTGCTCAAGAAAGCACATATACATGCCCGTCTGAAGTTTGCCAATGAACATCTGAATGATTCAGAGGATAACTGGGTGAAAGTGTGGTGGTCAGATGAGACCAAAATGGAGCTCTTTGGCATCAACTCAACTCGCCGTGTTTGGAGGAGGAGGATTGCTGCCTATGACCCCAAGAACATCATCCCCCACCGTCAAACATGGAGGTGGAAACATTATGCTTTGGGGGTGTTTTTCTGCTAAGGGGACAACTTCACCGCATCAAAAGGACGATGGACGGGGCCATGTACCGTCAAATCTTGGGTGAGAACCTCAGCCAGGTCATTGAAAATGGGTCGTGGATGGGTATTCCAGCACGACAATGACCCAAAACACACGGCCAAGGCAACAAAGGAGTGGCTCAAGAAGAAGCACATTAAGGTCCTGGAGTGGCCTCGCCAGTCTCCAGACCTTAATCCAATAGAAAATCTGTGGAGGGAGCTGAAGGTTCTTGTTGCCAAACGTCAGCCTCGAAACCTTAATGACTTGGAGAAGATCTGCAAAGAGGAGTGGGACAAAATCCCTCCTGAGATGTGCGCAAACCTGGTGGCCAACTACAAGAAACGTCTGACTTCTGTGATTGCCAACAAGGGTTTTGCCACCAAGTACTAAGTAATGTATTGCAGAGGGGTCAAATACTTATTTCCCTCATTAAAATGCAAATCAATTTATAACATTTTTCACATGCGTTTTTCTGGATTTATTTGTTGTTATTCTGTCTCTCACTGTTCAAATAAACCTACCATTAAAATTATAGACTGATCATTTCTTTGTCAGTGGGCAAACGTACAAAATCATCAGTGGATCAAATACGTTTATCCCTCACTGTAAGTAACACTTAAAAAAAATGTAAGAAAGAATTTACTTTTTGTCCTGACCCGTTATGTTTGGGGAAAATCAAACACAACACATCATGTTATGGGTATGCTTGTCATTGGCAAGGACTAGGGAGATTGATAGGATACAAATAAATAGAATACAGCTATAAGCACAGGCAAAATCCTAAGAGGAAAATCTTGTTCAGTCTGCTAGGAGACAAAATCACCTTTCAGCAGGACAATAACCTAAAACACAAGCCCAAATCTACACTGGAGTTGCTTACCAAGATGACATTGAATGTGAGTGGACAACTTACAGTTTTGACTTAAATCAGCTTGAAAATCTATGGCAAGACTTGAAAATGGCTGTCTAGTAATGATCAACAATCAACTTGACAGAGTTTGAAGAATTTTATGAGGCAATACAAATGGGCAAATGTTGTACAATCCAGGTGTGCAAAGCTCTTAGAGACATACCCAGAAAGACTCACAGCTGTAATCGACGCTAAAGGTGTTTCTACAAAGTATTGACTCAGGGTTGTGAATACTTACAGTATGTAAATTAGATATTACTGTATTTCATCTTCAACACATTGCTCAAATCTATTGAATCCATTTTGAATTCAGGCTGTAACACAACAAAATGTGGAATAAGTAAAGGGGTATGAAAACTGCGGCGGGGGCTGTCATGGTGCATTACAGATTACAATGTGTGTGTGTGTGTGTGTGTGTGTGTATAGTGCTTGCATGTGAATGTGCACGCGTCCAAGCATCCTGGCGCGAGCGTGTGTGTGTGAGACAGAGATTGTGAGAGAAAAATGAACAACAGCTAGCTCCTGTTGTGTTGTAAAGGTCAACTCCAGCTCTCTGCCCCACCCTCAGACCAGCCTCACTGCTTAGAGAATATAAGACCATTAGACTCCAGGGTTCAGGTCATGGATACACAATGTAATAGCAGAGTTAACAGTGGTTTGATAAAAATGATGATGAAATGTCCACGCCTCACATTCACTTCCATAGTGTACAGTAGTGGCATAATGCCTAATGTAATATACCGTGTACAGTTTTGCTGAGGTGACCTCTATAGCCCCAAAAGTGCTGACTACACTTCCCTATGATCAATGAGGGCCTAGGGACCCTGGGTCGCGCTGTCCCACACACACACACGCACTCAAGCGCAAAGACTCACACACACACAGAAGCACACACACACACAGAAGCACCCCACCCCACACACACACAGATGAGCACGCACACACTTTCTTCACACCTCCTGTCAATAGCACTTACCACTTGTGATCAATGACCCATCCTCTCATCAATAATATAAGAGCAACAGTATCCTGTCTGCTGATACCACTAGAATGTGTGTGTGTGTGTTTGTGCGTGTGCTGGGACAGAGCAAGCCAGGGTCCCCAGTCTACATCTGTAGCATGATACTGTGTTGAAGGAATGAAGTCCCCCCGACCCTCTTCTTCTCCCTCTCTCTTTCTCCAGGGAGTGGTGTAAGGCCTGTGTCTGTGTAATCTAACCCTGGTCAGAGCTGCTCTGGCCCGGAGTTAAAACACACAGCTCATCATTCACTCACTCAGACCTGGGCCAGATTCACTCTCATGTAATAAACACACACACACACGCCCACGCATGCGCACACACACACAAACCATCAACGGGGGAGCTCGATACAAACCCAATCACCTAGAGACAACACTTAACAACAAATGGTCCATCTTCTACAGTACCTTTTTGTCTGGGTCCTTCTCATATTTGTATTCTCAGCTATTCTATTTCCATCCGATGTTCAATACAGCATGAAAGTGAATTCAACATGAAATTATACCCAACAATGTGATGTGAACTAATCATGTACTGTACTTAGTTCCTGTATCCTTTTTTATCCACTTGCAGGAGGCTGAATTGACTCAATGAACAGCACTTTGTGTCAAGTTAATCAATGATGAGAATGTTCAACAGGGAATAGAATAGGGCCAGCTGGCGCTACAGTCATCATCTCAGGGTTAATATCATGTAGGTTCATGTCTGCAACAGCCCACTATAGCTAAACCTCCCTGGTGATGCCCTGGTGGAAGCTTCCCTCAACACACACACACATAGATACACACACGCAGACAGACAGACAGACTGAGAGTGGTCGGGTTACATAGTAGCATGCTGGTTTATTGATTATTGTCACCATGCTGTGAGAGCGTAAAGATGGCAAGGGGATATGTTCGAGCAATCTGACTCTCTCCCATTCTACATGGCAAACACTTCTAGACTACGATACCAAGCCAAACCCCTAACCTACCACTTACAGTATCACGTAGCTGCACACCATAAGGCTTTTTAGACACTATATAACACTCTTACTGTATCAATTCCTTATGCACACTAAAAATGAGGAATGAGGTCCCTCCCTACTCCCACCCTGGCCTCTCTCTCTGGTCCACATCCCCCCCCCAATTCCCGCTCATTCATCTATTCTTTCTATTTCACTTCACCCCTCTTTCATTCCTCCTCTCTGTCATTCCGTCTAATTTCCCGGCCTTGTTAAGACTCCATCAGCGTTCCTGGCTGCAGGGAATACTGTGACCTCACACAGTATCCAAGGTCTCCAAACCTTTTATTGATAAACACCATGGTGGAGAGAGAGAGAGAGAGACACGAGAGGAGGAGAGAGAGACAAAGAGAGAGAAGGGGGGAGGGAGAGACAGAGATGTTATGCTAAGACTGATCTCTCTCTCTCCCTCTCTCTCTCTCCCTCTCTCTCTCTCTCTGTAATACATCGCTTTGGCTGGGCAAAGAAGAGCTCTGCTCTACCTGCCAAAAATCTTTCAGACCACACAATGACCTGCATACACACACACACACACACACACACACACTGAATACCCTGTCAGTGCCACAGAATGAGGAGACCACACAATAACTATCACACACACTCTATATTTTACAAACACAGACACAGACACACACTATCTTTTACATACACACACATTATCTTTTACACACACTGACACACACACTATCTTTTACACACACAGACACAGACACACACAGGCCTACATCAGAAGACCCTGCCAACATCAGAGAGAGAGAGAGACTGTTCAATAAGCCCACCACACAAAGACACAAAAAGAGTATATCATGACACACACACACACACACCCAGTGGTCTCCTCTCACAGACCTTCCATTCCTTTCTATAGTTAAAGGAATGAACACAGTTGAACGGGGGGAGTGTCATCAGGAGGGAAGAGAAGGATGAGAGGAGTTAGAAGGGAGTAAGGAGGGATGGAGCGTTTTCAACATTAGGATCTAATTGGAGTCATGCTGGGCTCCTCTCATCTTCCCTCTCCTCTCCTCTCACCTCCTTCCTTCTCCTCTACTGTATAACCAAAGGATGCAATATTGCAAGCTACAGTAATGCAAACTTCTTTTGGACTAAGTGCCCTCTGTCTGCTTGAAGAGTTCTGGTTGTTTTTCTCCCTAATTATTGGTCAAAACAGCCCCCCACAGGGTTGATGGTGTGTTGTGAGTCTCTCCACTTCCCTCCTCTTTCCTAGAGATGTCAATCACTGTAGTAAACAAGTCTTGTTAGGATCCTCTCCTCTTTTCTTTAGCATACACTGGCAGAGTAATGGGGAAGTCCTCTGACAATCTATGACAAGAGCTCTGCCCTAGTTTGCTGCTTGCATGCTGTGTGTGTGTGTGTGTGTGTGTGTGTGTGTGTGTGTGTGTGTGTGTGTGTGTGTGTGTGTGTGTGTGTGTGTGTGTGTGTGTGTGTGTGTGTGTGTGTGTGTGTGTGGAAAACCCCACGGTTGGCTGCCAAGTGGAACTGAGACACACGGTCAGATTCAAACACTGGTTTTTTTAATAGACCCTTTCCAGGTGTCACAAAGCGAGGAACAACACACACACACACACACAATACAAAATCCAGCCAGTGACGCAGGAACAACATTATTTGTGACACACACTCCACTCTTCCGCCGTAGATAAAACAATGAGGCAGATATTCCACCGGATGTATAAATGTGAAGCATCCGCTTGGCGTTTCCACACACTACCAAATATGGTAGTGAGAGGAAGTCCAGCGGCCGAAAGTGGGAGAACATGGAACAAGATTGATTTTAACCGACATTCTGCTAATTATCTCATTGATGAAACATTTGATCTCAATACAGTTTACGAACAGAGTGGAAAAAAGTTGTGTAGACTTTACCCTTTGACAAAGTTTAAAAACATTGCTTTGTTTGGAAGGAGTGCAAAGGCAAATGAAAATGTTTGCACACGCACACTTCACAGAGGAGGCGTTCCCTACAGAAAATATGCAAATATATGCTAGAACACGCCAATAGGATCTCGCTAGCTCGTGCTTAGCTCTCGTGCTTAGCTCTTAGCTCTCGTGCTTCTGCCCACTATGACTCATTTGTTCCCGGTTAAAACGACAGGCTGTGGTCTATCTTGGTTTAGTTATAAAAAATCTTTGCTACCGCTGTCGCTGTCTCCCCCATCACACGACGCTAGAACAGCTAGAGAAAATAATAACAAACCGTATACACGTAGACACCACCAACTCACTGTCTGAAAACACAGACACGTTCACATTCAAAGACATAGAAGCTCTTCTTTCTTAAAGCACACTTAATACGTTCTCATAGCTGTGTTTTTTACAGTGTGTGTGTGTGTGTGTGTGTGTGTGTGTGTGTGTGTGTGTGTGTGTGTGTGTGTCAGACAGTCTTTGGGGAACAAGTGTTCATATTCTATAAGAGAGAACGTCTGCAGAACCAACGGAGCACAGAGAAAGGTCAAGCTAAACCCCAACGGAACCCTGACACACACACACACACACACACTGTCTCAGAGCTGTCACACAGACAGTGGTCACAGGAGGGTAAATTGAGCTAGAATAGTGAGTAGTTGCGACGGGCCGATGGATACACACAGCTGGAGAGGAGGATGAATGTGTCAGATAGGAGATAGTAGGAAAGAGACAGGTCCAGACATGTATGGAGAATCCCAATTTAAATCAGGACAGCTTGTCACCACTTCACTGACTGACTGACTGACTGACCGGATGGCTGGCTGACTGACCACAGACTAGCTGCTCTAATGGCCTAGCCATGGTCACAGACATGAACACACCTTGAACTTAATAATGAGCATGACTAGAGGTTGAGGGAGGGAAGGGGCCAAAGAGGGAAGGAGAGTGAGAGAGAGAGAGAGAGAGAGAGAGAGAGAGAGAGAGAGAGAGAGAGAGAGAGAGAGAGAGAGAGAGAGAGAGAGAGAGAGGGAGATGACAGGAGAGAGAGAGGGAGATGAGGAGAGAGAGAGAGAGTTTATGAAAAAGAGAGCGGTGAAGAGGAGGGGGCATTGGTCAATAAAAGCCTGAGCCCAAAAACCCACAGAAGCCAAACCAAATCAGCCCCATGGTGTTTGTTTAAAGTCCCACTAATACTGCCATTCAGACCCACAGCACGGGTCACCCTCCAACACTATACTATACACACCACATGAGGAAAGCAGAGAGGGAGGGAGGGAGGGAGCAAACAGACAAATTCAATTAAGACAAATAATAGGTCAGCACTGCAGAGAGGGGCAGAAGAGGAGAGGGGGAGGGAGAGAAATGTAGAACGGAGAGACTGCTAGAAAGAGTGGAAGAGAGGACAAGAGATGAGAGGAAGAGGTGGAGTAGGGAGAACAGAGGAGGAGAAGAGGAAAAGGCGGGCAGGAATTGAAGATGAGTGCGTTTGAACTGGTCATTCAGAGAATCTCAGAAGAGAACATCAAGGAGAAGAGGAGGAGAAGGAAGGGATTGGGATATCAGAGAGATGGAGAGGGGTGAAGGAAGAGCAGGAGAAGAGGAGGAGGAGAGGAGGTTAGCAGCAAATAGCTCATTAGTGGTTGAGCCTCAGCAGACAGAGGGGTGGGGGGGTGAGAGGGGGTAAGAGCACCCCAGGGGGGGTAAGAGACGAGGGCAAGCTGGCAGAACGTCTAACGGTCAGTCCAGAGAAGCTCTGAAAAGAAGCAACAGACACAACCAAAACAAACAATAACAAAGGAGGAACAAAACGGACCTATCATGACCTTTGGGGGAGAGGGGGGATTACTAGGGTCTTTCTGGCTTATATCTTAAACAGCTTGCAGCCATAAGGTATTATTGACCCCTGCTTATGAATGGGTTCTTTGTAAGGAGGAACACATGGCATCATGGCATAAGGAATTTACCACAAGGAGAAGAAATGCATATGACCATCATTGGGCTACAATTATGGGGAATATGTAATATGATTATGAATACAGGACATACTGGCTATGTATGGACATCACATTGTTTCTCTACAGCCAACATAGAAATAGGTATATTGATATTCCCTTCTCTCAGCCAACATAGAAATAGGTATATTGATATTCCCTTCTCTCAGCCAACATAGGGAACACATTATACACTCTACAGAGTATTAGACTGTGACCAGCAAATCAGAACAGCCTCTGGCAACACATTTGGTAATGATGAGAGTGTGTGTGAGCGTGAGTGTGAGCGTGTGCATGTGCGTGTGTGTGTGTGAGAGAGAGAGAGAGAGAGAGTGTGTGTGAGTGTGTGACCCGTACTAAGAATCTCTATATGGCTACACATCATTACAGCAGCCTTACTGTAGCTCCAGGCTCCTATCAAACCGCAATACAGAGAATAGAAGTACAGGTCAGCTATAGGGAGAGAAAGGAGGGAGGGAGAGAGAGAGAGAGAGAGAGACAGAGAGTGAGTGAATGGGGGAAACGGAGGAGTGAGAGAAAGAGGAGAGGTAAGGTAAGGATGAATGGGAGAGAGAGCGGGGTGACCAAATAAAGGAAGACAGGGACGAAGAAGAGATAGAAAAAGGAAGAGAGAAGATCAATGTCCTCACCTTTCCAAGGTCACTGTCCTTACATGGTGGGGAGACACCATCTCTTTAATTCCCCCTTCACACAGACACACACACACAGACACACACACACACACATACACACACACACACACACACATACAGACACACAGGCTGAGATATGGGCCTGCCGATAACTATTATAGATTAAAGCAATTAAACCACAGACGACCTCTGCCCTCATAAATAAGGATCCCCAGGAACTCAAGGTGTGTGTGTGTGTGTGTGTGTGTGTGTGCAAGAGCTTGTTTTATATATGCTTGCATCGGCACTACTTAGCATACTGGTGATTGCTTGTGGGAACTGTGTGTGTGTGTGTGTGTGTGTGTGTGTGTGTGTGTGTGTGTGTGTGTGTGTGTGTGTGTGTGTGTGTGTGTGTGTGTGTGTGTGTGTGTGTGTGTGTGTGTGTGTGTCATTTAAAACCAGTAAAGCACACTAAGCAGATGAGGAGTTCAACCCCACTAATCTATGTAATACATGCTGTTTTGGATTGCTTGGTCAAAGTTCAAATCATCCTGATGTATTTGGGTTGCTTCCCTTCGATGACTTGTTCAACATTTATAGGAGTTTGTAAAATACAACCTTAACAACAACCATTAAATGGAATATACACCATTTTATTTTGTACATTTAACTAGGCAAGTCAGTTAAGAACAAATTATTATTTACAATGACAGGGAACAGTGGGTTAACTGCCTTGTTTAGGGGCAGAACGACAGATTTTTACCATGTTCAACTCAGGGATTCAATCCAGCAACCTTTGGGTTACTGGCCCAATGCTCTAACCACTAGGCTACCTGCCGCCACCAGCTTTGTTCCTGTGTGACATGGCAAGCTTTATCAACATCTGGGTCATATTCAGTGCACCGTGTATAAAACATTTTCGCATAGTCGCTCGCCGTTTGCTTCCGTTTGGTTCCTACTGGATTTAACCCTGCAATCATAGTCACCAGTGCCACGTTAAGCTGCTAAACGTTGTCGAATGTTGCAGATAGAAATGCCATGAATAGAGTCGACATGACTTCGTATTGTACATGTCAGAGAGGCACTACCTGAATTTGTTCTACATAGCATATTTCTATCTGAACGTTCCAAAACGTTGCGTCCTGCCCAATGCGCCCCTGGTGAGTCTGCCCTCAGGGCTGGGAGTGTCAGTGAGTTGAAGCGCCATCTGCTGTTTCACATGCTCGCTACACCTCTCTGTCTCTGTCTCTGTAGTAGCCTAAAGGATTTCGCCTCTGCTCAGACCAACTCAAACCACTAATCACATGTCATCACATCACATTCACCTCTGTTAGCCTCAGCAGGAGCTTACAATAGCACATGCAGAACTACACACACACACACACACACACACAGACAGAGCGAGCAATCTCTCAGCTCAACGAGCAATCACAGCGTGTGCACCTAGACTGAGAGAGAGAGAAAAATAAAAAGAGAGAGAGAGCGAGAGAACAAGGGAGAGAGAACAGAAGAGATACAGGTTTATTTGCCGCGAGGAAAGACAAAGCAGAGAGTATTTTGACTCTGAAAACAGGCTTCATTGGATTATACTGCCTACAGAAAACACACACACATTCAGGCACACAGACGAGCACATACACAGAGGATGAGAGGGAAACAGCAGGATACTGACATCAACATAGGACTAAGAATGTAGCTAAATACACACAAACAGTATACAGTGAGTGTCATTCCTAGAGAACATTGTTGCTTCACCTATGGTCTTTGGTTCATCGGCCTGCCTTCCCCCTTTAGTCGTTGGAATCAACAAGACATTATAGAACTAACCACGCACATACACACAAATAACTCACCACCGTAAACCTACTCACATATGTATGTAAATCAGCACAGATTTCCTTCATTTCCAATAGATTTCCAATAGGTCATGCATTGAAGTCATTTGATGATTTTTAAAAGGCCGTGGATGCAGGGCCCAGTTCCGCCCCAGTTCCTCCCCCCTGGATCCCCTGGAATGATCCGTATCACGTTCTGCGCATGTGTGTTTCTTTACCTCTACTTTACACTTGACATGTTTTACCAGTGAAACGTCCACGAAGCATCTGCATGGCAACCATTTGAGCTCAATCAGTTACATGGGAATATGCATTTACATTTTCTTAGTTATGTACAGTGTTGTTTTGAATTATGTACAGGGAGCGAATTTTAAAGCACTACAGTAACGTACCTGTGTTTTGTTTCAAAGCACATATTTTGCCTAGTGGCGCATGCTGTTGAGTTGTGGCTACATTACAGAGAAAAATGTGAACATTAGCACAATCATCCTAAAATCCCATTAAGATATGAGGTGGTGTGTTTTGTTTTAGAGTAACGTTATACTATGCTATTATATTCGGTTCTGTCACGTAGAATAAAGGTAAAATAAAAAGATATATATTAAATGACTCCCGCAGAAGCTTGGGGACCTCTAGCTGTCGGGAAGAAAGGTCCAGAAAAGTTGGATATGCAATCACTCCGTATTTTATAAACACTGTTGTTTTTGTCATGCTATGTGTGTGTGTGTGTGTGTGACATTCAGACAGAACACAACTGAGATTTTCTCTCACTTCACAGCAAACAACACCATCATCACCCAGACTAAACTCACTTCAATGGAGCCGCTCATGAAAGGCTAAACTTGTTATGCCATGATGTTTTATAATAAACTTGACACTTGATCTATAAATGTAGAAGATTATGATCAGGTCAATGAGTGGAATACATACATAAAAGGATACATCATCAGACTGCCAAACAGTAGCTTTACATATCAATGCGGCTGATGCTTAAGGGCCACAGGCTAGGATGGATAAGGACTGTATGTGTGAGACTGAGAGAGGGAGAGAGAGAGAGAGAGAGAGAGAGAGAGAGAGAGAGAGAGAGAGAGAGAGAGAGAGAGAGAGAGAGAGAGAGAGAGAGAGAGAGAGAGAGAGAGAGACACTGGCGGTTCTAGGGGGGGCCAGGGGGCCAGTGCCCCTGTGACAACAATTTTGGACCCCCTTGTGGCCCCCCTAAATGTGGAGTATGAAATAATTTTTTCATAACACATTTTTGCTATCGTTCTTTTTTTACATCCATTATTAGACAGTGGCAACGCGGAACACTAATTAACCCCACACGTTTACTAGAGGGACATGGTCTTTTGCCTGCTAATGCCTGCAATGAAGTGAAGAAAACGATATGACAACAATAACGTCTAATGTAACTGGCCCCTCTAACAGTACAACTGGCCCCAGCTTGGCCCCCCCAGTTGAAAGGGTCTAGAACCTCCACTGGAGAGAGAGAGAGAGAGAGAGAGAGAGAGAGAGAGAGAGAGAGAGAATGTCAATAGGAGGTTTAGCGCAGCACGCGCAAGCGTATAGAAATCTTTGTTCTAACACCTTACCGAGTAACGGCTGCTCAAGCCACACACACTCCACTACCGCGAGGAAAGGGCGGTGTTCCGAAACCCAGAACTTTTACAAACATTCATTCACTACGAATAATAGTCTGATTATGTCCTAACTCCGTTTTCTGAATGTATCAAACAACTGGACAACTGGACAGTCAAGTCATAACTGATGAGTTATAACGCACACACTAGTTAACGCATGAACACCACTACATTTCCCAACCACCGGGACAAAGTCCACAGGAGTGATCAAATGTCTCAGACTATCTTTATAGAATTTCAGCTACTGTATATGTTTCGATCTCTCCAAACCATCTCCTATTCTGACATCCAAGCCACCTAAAAAAAAGGCCCCGTCCTTGGGTGTCGAGCTGTAAGAGTCTCTAAAGTAGTTCCTTACGAGTGGAGTAATTTGTCAGGAAATGGTCTGCTCTCATTTTGAGCTGAGTATCGATGTTCATACAACAACGAAGTGAGAGGCTCAGCGGCAACTTGACAAATTAATGTAATTGCTATCTTACTCCTGATTTGCACGACTGCTGAAGCCTAGATGGAACAGTAGCCCTGGACTACTTGAACAATTGTGCCATTGTTACTAGGAATAATATCAGTATTATTATCAAACCCTATAGAAGTTGAATGCGTCTAAAAGGTTAAATGGGTTTCCAACCATTGACAACAGGCCTACAATAAAAGCTATAAGTTGTGCTTCTGAAGTGAAAGGATTGCTCCTGCGTAAACCATATTGCCTCCACATCTCCACAGCACTGCCTCGATGCTATACAATGTACTTCAAGCAGAAAATACTCGCAGTTTCCCAAGCCTCTCCATCGCTGTGTCCTATCTGGCCCATGATTCATTCTGACCACACGGTCAGAGCACTTAACAAGAGAGACTACGGTTCCGTCACCTCACAGCGAATCACGAAGTCAAAACCGTTGCAATCATTAAACACTCTCTTACCTTCATTCTCTGGGTAATTCCGTAAGCCTTCACATGGTGCGAATTCGGGAAAAAGAAAAGGTGAGAAAAGCAAAAGGGATGGATAGATCCAAAGGAAGAGTAGTGCCATTTTTCAGGCTGCGCTGCGCGCTCGCTGCATCCCTGTTCGTGTGGAGTTGGTGAGCGAGCCCTCGCGAATGAGTGGAGAGCAGAGGAGGAAAAGAGAGAGAGAGAGTGAGAGAAGGGAAAGAGGAGGAGACGGAAAGGAGGGTGCAGCTTAAGCCAAGCGCTGTCAATCTCGGGCGAGCCGGGTGGTGTGGAAACGCGAGACCTCGCGCTGTCGCGAAACACACAAGCACGAACACACACGTGCGCTATTCTGAGGACACACGCGGGCATGCGATCTTCATCACTGCACCTCGGAGGTTTGGAGAACGGTGCACATGCATACAGAAGGTTTTTTATCCAAGGCTGTCTGAAGATTCAGACTGAAAGTGAGTTGTATCTGCTGATGGTTGTCCAGTGGTCATAGGCCTGTTAAAGCTTGATGAGATCATTGGGGGGCTCAACAAAAGGCCTACAGGGAAACTGCCTGTGTCAGGCTCAACATTGTAGGTCTGCTCTACATTCTAAGAATGACAGCAGCTACAGGCAACAGCTCTCAGAAGAACCCAGTTTCATGGATTCCGGATTCAAATCCAATGCTTGTATGGAGATGTATTCTGGTTGGAATGTGTGTGTTGCGCTGTGATACGATGTGTGTGTGTCTGACTGTCGGTATGTTTCTGGGGGTCTAAATTTAATAAATCATGGTTTCTGCCTGTCATATTAAATGTGTGTGTGAAGAGGGGGGAGGCGGGGAGTGCGCGAGGTCAACCTCAATCTTCTGCTTTTTAACACACCAGACCGAAACAGCGTGCAGGGAATTCAGCACCACGGAGAGAGCACAAGCATTTTAACAGGACAGATGTACCCATCTCGCTTTGCTTCCCTTGTGTGTGTTCTTTCTGTTTCGTTAAACCTACTAAATTGATGTCAACCCCACAGTTAATTCCTTATTAGAACCTCCATCCATTGTGTCCGCAACATCCAACCCATACGCCTCAATCACACCGACAGCATCATTGCATAACATCGTACGCAGCGTTATCTGGATATGTGTGCAAGAAAAGTTCAACATTCACTTTTTGCTACCATTTCTGTCAAGCCGTCTAACCAAATACACAAGAAGTACATTCATTTAAAATGGAACGCTGCGTTTGCCTTGCAGCATTGCATTGCAGAGGCAGTTGCAATGCGTTCTGTGTGGTCAAATTGTATGAGTGGACTTGACAGAAATAGTAGCAAAAGGTGACTGTTGAACTATTGTTGCACACATATCCATCAACCTTAACCTTCTGCTACCATTTCTGTCAAGCCGGTAGTCTACACAAACAGTTTGATCCATATTTGCAGTGTTCCGTTGGAAATGAATGTAGTGTACTTCTGGTGCACCAAAATGCAATGATGCTGTATGTGTGATCAAGGTGTTATGGTTTAATTTTGCTGGATGTCTAGCCGTATTTTCCGTACTTGACTGCATTGCTAAAAGCTAGCTAGTTGGAGTGTGTGTGTACACCAGTTGAAAATATTGAACGCGTGCATACCGCAGCATTTTGGTACACCAGAATTACATTAATTTCCAATGAAACGCTGCGTTTGCCTTGCAGCATTGCGTTGCAGAGGCAGTTGCAGTGCGTTCTGTGTGGTGCATACGTTGGATTTATCGCACATATGCTTCAAACTGTCTGCGTAGACGGCTTGACAGAAATGGTAGCAGAAGGTGAATGTTGAACTTTTGTTGCACACATATCCAGATTAGAGGTTGACCGATTAATCGGCATGTCTAATGCAAGTTTTCATAACAATCGGTAATCAGAATTTTTGGACGCGGACTATGGGCGATTACATTGCAATCCACGAGGAGACGGCATGGCAGACTGACCACCTGTCACGCGAGTGAAGCAAGGAGCCAAGGTAAGTTGCTAGCTAGCATTAAACTTATCTTATAAAAAACAATCAATCTTCACATAATCACTAGTTAACTACGCATGGTTGATGAAATTACTAGGTTAACTAGCTTGTCCTGCTGTCACGATCTTCTGAATGGACGGACCAAGACGCAGCGATGCTTCCAGTATACATATTTATTTAATACACGTAACTGGGAAAATAATAAACGAACGAACGAAGATCGTAACATATAACATAGACAAAACACTTACGTTATGAACAAACAAACAATAACCCACAAAACCCTAGTGCAAAACCACAAACATATATATGGTTCCAAATTAGAGGTAACGACACTCAGCTGCCTCTAATTGGGAACCATTTACCCAACATAGAAATAGAACACCTAGAACAGAAAACCCCTACACCAAAAACGAAACAAAAACATGCCAGCCTGTAAAACTCAGGCCTGGACGTGACAGTACCCCCAAAGGCGCTGCATCTCCGACCACGCCAAAAGTCCAATGGGGGTCTTCGGGTGGGCCTTTCAGTCTTAGGTGGCGGCTCCGGTGCCGGCCGTGCTGGCCCGAGGTCACGCACCGGAGGCCCTGGGCTAGAAGCCGGAACAGTTCGTGCTGGACTCACGAAGCGCACAGGGGACCTGGTGCAGGAAGCAGAAGCAGTCTGTGCTGGACACACGATGCGCACAGGGAACCTGGTGCGGGGAGTAAGAGCAGGCTGTGCTGGACTCGCGATGCGCACAGGAGACCTGGTGCGGGGAGTAGGAGCAGGCTGGGCTGGACTCACGATGCGCACAGGGGACCTGGTGCGGGGAGTAGGAGCAGGCTGGGCTGGACTCGCGATGCGCACAGGGGACCTGGTGCGGGGAGTAGAAGCAGGCTGGGCTGGACTCACGATGCGCACATTGGACCTGGTGAGGGGAGCAGGAACAGGCTGTGCTGGACTCGCGATGCGCACAGGGAACCTGGTGCGGGGAGTAAGAGCAGGCTGTGCTGGACTCGCGATGCGCACAGGAGACCTGGTGCGGGGAGTAGGAGCAGGCTGGGCTGGACTCACGATGCGCACAGGGGACCTGGTGCGGGGAGTAGGAGCAGGCTGGGCTGGACTCGCGATGCGCACAGGGGACCTGGTGCGGGGAGTAGAAGCAGGCTGGGCTGGACTCACGATGCGCACATTGGACCTGGTGAGGGGAGCAGGAACAGGCTGTGCTGGACTCGCGATGCGCACAAGAACTCTGGTGCGGGGAGCAGGAACAGGCCGCGTAGGACTCACGATGCGCACTGGGACTCTGGTGCGGGGAGCAGGAACGGGCCGTGTAGGACTCACAATGCGCACTGGGACTCTGGTGCGGGGAGCAGGAACGGGCCGTATGGGACTCTCTATGCGCACTGGGACTCTGGTGCGGGGAGCAGGAACGGACCGTGTTGAACTCGCGATGCGCACAGGGGACCTGGAGCGTGGAACAGGGACAGGACGTACTGGGCTCTCTATGCGCACAGGGGGCCTGGTGTGCGGAGCAGGGACAGGACGTGCTGGACTCTCTATGCGTACAGGAGGCCTGGTGCGCAGAGCAGGGACAGGACGTGCTGGGCTCTCTATGCGCACAGGGGGCCTGGTGCGCGGAGCAGGGACAGGACATGCTGAGCTCTCTATGCGCACAGGGGGCCTGGTGCGCAGAGCAGGGACTGGACGTATTGGGCTCTCTAAGCGTACAGGAGGCCAGGTGCGCGGAGCCGGCACCCTACTACACGGCTGTTCACTCACCCTCGCCTCACAGATGGGAGATGGAATGTCGCGCACCGGGCTGTGGGCGCGAACCGGAGACACCGTACGCAGAGCCGGCGCAGGATATATCGGTCCAAGAAGGTGCACTGGAGATTTAGCGCGCAGAGCTGGTACCACTCTTCCAGTGTAAATGGTTCCCAATTAGAGGCAACTGAGTGTCGTTACCTCTAATTGGGAACCATATATATGTTTGTGGTTTTGCACTAGGGTTTTGTGGGTTATTGTTTGTTTGTTCATAACGTAAGTGTTTTGTCTATGTTCTATGTTACGATCTTCGTTCGTTCGTTTATTATTTTCCCAGTTACGTGTATTTAATAAATATGTATACTGGAAGCATCGCTGCGTCTTGGTCCGTCCATTCAGAAGATCGTGACAGAATAACCCACCAAAAAAGGACCAAGCAGCGAGAGAACAAGGCGTCCTGGACATGGGAGGAGATATTGGCTGGAAAGGGACCCTGGGAAAAGACTGCGGAGCCGCCACCTTGGACAAAAGAGACCCACCCGAAGAACCCCCATGGACTTTTTGCGTGGTCAGAGTCCACGCCTTTGAGAGAGAGGGTACTGTCACGTCCAGGCCTGAGTTGACAGGCTGGAGTGTTTAGTTTCGTTTTTGGTGTAGGGTTTTTCTGTTCTAGGGTGTGTATTTCTTTGTTGGGGAAAATGGTTCCCAATTAGAGGCAGCTGTTTGTCGTTACCTCTAATTGGGAACCATATATATGTTTGTAGTTTTCACTAGGGTTTTGTGGGTTATTGTTTGTGTCATAGCGTAAGTGTTTTGTCTATGTTACGATCTTCGTTCGTTTATTGTTTTTCCCAGTTTACGTTTAATAAATAAGTATGTATACTGGAAGCATCGCTGCGTCTTGGTCCGTCCCTATAGAAGATCGTGACACCTGCGTTGCATATAATCAATGCGGTTCCTGTTAATCTATCATCGAATCACAGCCTACTTCGCCAAATTGGTGATGATTTAACAAAAGCACATTCGCGAAAAAGCACTATTGTTGCACCAATGTACCAAACCATGAACATCAATACCTTTCTTAAAACCAATACACAAGTAAATATTTTTAGTTAACATGAATTTCTTTTATCAGGAAATATTAACTACGGAAATTGTGTCACTTCTCTTGCGTTCAGTGCAAGCAGAGTCAGGGTATATGCAGCAGTTTGGGCTGCCTGGCTCGTTGCAAACTGTGTCAAGAACATTTCATCCTAACAAAGACCGTCATTAATTTGCCAGAATTGTACATAATTATGACATAACATTGAAGGTTGTGCAATGTAACAGCAATATTTAGACTTAGGGTTGCCACCCGTTCGATAAAATACAGAACGGTTCCGTATTTCACTGAAAGAATAAACGTTTTGTTAGTTTCCAGATTTGACCATATTAATGACCTAAGGCTTGTATTTCTGTGTGTTTATTATATTATAATTAAGTCTATGATTTGATATTTGATAGAGCTGTCTGACTGAGTGGTGGTAGGCAGCAGCAGGCTCGTAAGCATTCATTCAAACAGCACTTTCCTGCGTTTGCCAGCAGCTCTTCGCAATGCTTGAAGCACAGCGCTGTTTATGACTTTAAGCCTATCAACTCCCGAGATTAGGCTGGCAATACTATAGTGCCTATAAGAACATCCAATAGTCAAAGCTATATGAAACACAAATGGTATAGAGAGAAATAGTCCTATAATACCTATAATAACTACAACCTAAAACTTCTTACCTGGGAATATTGAAGACTCATGTTAAAAGGAACCACCAGCTTTCATATGTTCTCATGTTCTGAGCAAGGAACTTAAAGAGTTTGATGCATCTGGTGGACATGAGGTGTAACGCTACAGTACATTGGGGGTGCCGCACTAGACTGCGGTACATTCTGTGTGCCGCATGCGTTCAATACTTTCAACTCATGCTTTGCTTTAGGTGGTACAAACAGAAGTACATACACAACCTCCAGCTAGCTAGCTTTTAGCTAGTTGAAAAGTGAAACACTTGGGTGTCAAGTACGGAAAATGCTAGACATCCTGCAAAACAAAAGGCATATGTGACTCATATCAGGAAACTACTTCACGGGAGCAGCATTTGAACGTGAACATTTATTTTTTCATCAAAATGCGTTTAAAAAAAAAAATGCCTTCTGGAACAATTCCTTAATAACAAACTTGTATTTGTGGACATGCCAGGAGATGAGTTTGGATTGATCTGCAATGTAGCACGCGTCTGTCTATAACGTGAGCTGTTCAGTATGTGTTGACAGTCCTTTCTACCGCGCAGTTTTTGAAATATATAATGTTAGCCACCGAGAACTACAAATGTTTTGCTACTTTTCTCAACAACAATTTAGCAGCCGCTATTGACAGACCAGTAGGAAAGTCACGGAGTGACTTGGCACAAAGCTGGCCAAACAAGATGTAGCTACAAACAAAATGGTTCCAGTCTGCCGTGAAGCATTAATCCATGTACACTAGCGTTCAAAAGTTTGGGGTCACTTACAAAAATAAATACATATTTTTTTGTCCATTAAAATAACATCAAATTGATCAGAAATACAGTGTAGACATTGTTAGTGTTGTGAATGACTATTGTAGCTGTAAACGGCTGATTTTGAATGGAATATCTACATAGCCGTACAGAGGCCCATTATCAGCAACCATCACTCCTGTAAGTTGATCATTTTAAAGGGCTAATTAAAACAGCTGAAAACTGTTGTAAGAGCCTAGTTATATTTTCCAGATATACGTTTCTAATTTAGTCAGAAAGTCCTTTTCATTGCAAGTTAAAGCATACTGTTAGTTAGCTAGCAAACATTAGCTGGCTGGCTCGCTAGCTAACGTTACGTGTATGATCTGTGTAGTAATATTATTTGAATCAGGAAGCCATTTGCCTTGCTAGTTATAGCCTAATGTTAGTTAGCTAACATTGAACCTAGTTTGTTAGTTTTAGCTACCTGCAGATTTATACTACAGCTATGACAATGTTTGTATTGGTAGTAGTATGAGTTGGGGTTATGCCGGTTCATTGTTTAGCTAACTGCCTAGCTACCTACATGTCTAAACAAAAAACTCCACTTTGGACGGATTATTACATGACCCATCAAATTACCAGGTGTGACTGGGGGTGATTACGGCCATTTGTTGTATTTTATAAACATGTGTACATGTCTAGACAATAGTGACCCATCCACAGCTAGATGTGGGTGAGGGGTGGTTATAGCATTTCCTTCACATGACCCATCAATTTAGACAAGTGTGTCGGGTAAGTGTCATCTAATAACAATAAAATATTTATAAAATATTTTTATCTGGACACTTTCTGTTTTTGATATTGCTACTGTGCAAGTACTATCACTGTACCGTTTACACCTTCTGTATCCTGTGCATGTGACAAATAAACTTAGATTTGATGTGCTTATCACATGGCCTCACATGTGAATCCTTAAAGAGATGGGTGGGACTAAGGCTTAAGAAGGAGTGAACAATGCTGAATGGGAGTAGACAAAGAAGCGCTCTCCAGTAGGTGTACCAAAACATTCATGGCCCATTTTCTAAAAAGCTAGGTTTATCAACTTTCAAAGCAGAATTACTTTCCCATTGTTCCTCAACTGCAGTGTATGATATACCATTTTCTAACTCTGAGTCTCTACTTTTTTATATATATATATTTCTATTCTACCCCCTTTTCCACCCCATATTTTCTCATCGCTGCACCTCCCGAACAGGCTTGGGAGAGGCGAAGGTCGAATCACACGTCCTCCGAAACATGACCCGCCAAACCACGCTCCTTAACACCCAACCGCTTAACCCGGAAGCCAGCTGCACCAATGTGTCGGAGGAAACATTGTTCAACTGACCACCGAAGTCGGCCCGCAGGCACCCGGTCCACCACAAGGAGTCGCTAGAGTGCCATGAGCCAAGTAAAGCCCCCCAGCTAAACCCTTCCCTAACCAGGATGATGCTGGGCCAATTGTGCAACACCCTATGGAACTCCCGGTCACGGCCGATTCTGACACAGCCTGGGATCAAACACAGGTCTGTAGTGACACCTCAAGCACTGCGATGCAGTGCCTTAGACTGCTGCGCCACTCGGGAGGCCCCCTGAGTTTTATCCAATGTGCAAAACACAAATTTTGCTACATAAGACCGAATCGAGGCAGTCGGTCACATATGCATCAGGTGGACATAGGACATCACACCAAGCGCAAAATGGTACGCACCATCATCTGGATTTGTGTGCAACAAAAGTTCAACATTCACCTTCTGCTACCATTTCTGTCAAGCCGCCTACGAAGACAGTTTGAGGCATAAGTTTGATAAATCCAACTTATGCACATAGCCGCGGGAAGTCGTTTGGGGGTGGTGGTTTATTAATATATTTTTCTGCAGCACACTCAGCACCCCTACTTCCTGCGGCTATGCATATGCACCACACAGAACGCATTGCAACTGCCTCTGCAATGCAGCAAGGCAAACGCAGCCTTCAATTAGAAATGAATGTACTTCTGGTGAGCCAAAAGGCAATGCCACTGTCAGTGTGATCGAGGTGTTAGGCCTATACCTAAACAGCGTTGCATCCACGTTGCTGCTAGTTGATTTCATTTTAACCAAGATTTATTTTTAAATGAAGAACACAACTAAATCAGTTATCAATCAATAGACTATTGCATGTTGTCCGGACATCTTTGCCCTGTGTTCCAGCTGCTAAATAGTGTTTTAGTTCACCGCAGACAGGTTTGGATGATTAACGCTGGGTCACGACCACAATTATATTTACCACGGATAGCATGTCTTTAGCGCACTTTTTTTCCGAGATTATGCTCCTGAAAGACCCATAAAAACGTCAAACACACACTGATTTATGTCGTTTACCCCTATATCGCAGCGTTCGGTTTGTGTTGTGTGTGTGTGTGTGCAGCGCACTACTTCCAGAAATTTGTTACGGGTCCAATTATGACGGCGATTTGTTCCGTGTGCCGGCTTTACTCAGATGACCTAATTTCCTAGTTGAGTGTGGGGAGGGAAAAACAAGCAGTAGTTTTTTTTCTCTACTTTTTTCTTTTCTTTTCTCCTTTCTCTCCTGTCATGAAGCTGCATTCAGTCGTCTGGTGACAAAACAGTGCGCTGTCATGCATTCCAACGGTGACAACGTGATGTGCCTCTTCAATCCGCGTCACTACCTCCCACCACACACACATCGGAGTAGGCCCCGTGGAAGCAGACAAGCTTCTGTAGGTAAACCCGTGCAAAGTGCTCCAACGGCAAACGACATCTGAAGGACTCAGTGGGCTTCATACAAATGGACACATGGCCTCAAGTATCCACATTTGAGATTTCTGTCATTCTTTCCCTCCCCCCATCGTCTCTGTGTGCCCCTCTCTCTCTTTCTGATGTTTGATCTTCCCTAAAGCTTAGCGTTCATCTCCAGAAGGAAATAGCTTGAAACTCTCTTTCTTCCTCTTTCTCTTTCTCTCCCTCCCTTTCTAAAAAAAGCACCGAACCTTCTTTCACTTTCTACTCCTCTTTCATTCAGAGTGAACTTCTGTCTCTCACCCTTCACCCTCTGTAGGTCAGTTTGCTTCCCAAATGAGCACCAAAACGGACCCTGGTCGCTGGCTCTTTTAAGAGTGTTTGACAAAAAATGCAAAACAATTTGCCGCTCCAACCAGGGATGATTGATTAAAGGAGATCACAACAAAATACAGTTTCTTTCACAATCATACACATAAACAGAGAAGAGGGGTAAGCTTGGGGGGACTGATAGGGGTGCATAGGTGATGACAGGGTCATCTGCCTAGTCAAGCCCAGACCCCAAAACTCATTCTGGGGTCTCCCCCTCCCTCCCTCCTTTTCTCTCCCTCTTTCAGACTCAGTCATGTGGTAATGTCTCTATTGTGGCAGGCTGAAGGCTAAATGGCTGACAGCTTGGAACTGGCCTTAACCAGAAAGAAAGACTTCCAGCCCTAATCAGGCTAGTGAGCAGTGAGGGCGCCTTTAAGAAGAACTGCTGCCTGGGTCTGGGTAAGAAGGAACACCACTGGCTCTGATTAAAAAAGAAAAAGCGAGTGTTGGTCTCTCTCTCTCTCTCTCTCTCTCTCTCTCTCTCTCTCTCTCTCTCTCTCTCTCTCTCTCTCTCTCTCTCTCTCTCTCTGTGCTCAGATTCGCTCTCTTTCTGTCTCACTCTTTCTCAAACACACACTATCTGTCTCTATCTATCACATACACACACACAGCTCTTTCTCTTTCTTTCTCTCATTCACTTTCTCTCTTTCACACACGCACGCACACACACACACACACGCACGCACGCGCACACACACAAACACACACACCCAGGCAGACATGGCGATTCGTCATGTCAGAGAAGCTCACAGTGCCGCAACACAAAAGGTGAGTGGGAGTGTGGGAAAGGCCAGTGCACAAAGCCAACCTTGCCCCCGCCTGCCTCCTCTTGGCTGGGGCAGACACAGCCCTCAGCCCCTCTAACCCCCATCCTCATCCACGTCCCCCCAATGCAGTACCCCAATCCCCAGCCCTTCAACCTCAGGCCAGACTGTTATCCAGCCTCCTCCACAAAGACAGAGGATCAGTCCCAAATGGCACCCTATTCCCTATGTACTGCACTACTTTTGACCAGGGCCCACAGGGAACAGGGTGCCATTTGGGATGCATAGAGACCACTGCTCTCCAACGGCTCTGGCAGACAGAGATAGAGAGAGTCCGCTCTAACCTCTTCATGCTGCTACTCACAAAGAGAGAAAGTGAAGAGAGAATAGATCTCTACTCTTCGCCAGCTCAGCTGTCCCTGCAAAGACAGAAAGAAAAAGCAAGACAGTCTCTTCCTCTCCCTTCGTTCTCTCTCTCCGCCATCCTTCTGTGCGTACCTGTCTTCCTGTCCATACCTATGCTGCAGTTGTGCGGCTGGGAAGGGGAAGACTGGACACACAAACACATACACACTGGTCTAACTGCTGGGGAAAGATTCACTTACATAACGAGTCATTATTTAATATCTGATAAGTAGCTGACCTTCCTTTCCTGTATCATGTTCATGATCCTTGAGGAGTAAAGAAGTAAACAATGCACACCCTAGAAGCAAGATGGACACTGCAACAAGGTCTCACAGTCTCTCGTCACAATTAGACGTTTCTTCAACGTTACATTTCAAAGTTGTTCCAAACGTCAAATTTCTAAGTGTTTAAGGTTCAGTTTAGGCATTAACTTCCCATTTTGAAGATTAGGGTTAAATTTAGACATTAACTCCGAATGGTTAAGGTATCGGTTCAAGGTTTGGGATAGGCTTAAAGCTAAAAAAACAACTTTCTATTACTGGATTTGAACATGCAACCTTTGGCAACAGAGGCAGATGCCCATCTGCCATTCCCGTCTACAACGCCCTAGCACAGAGTTTCCCAAACTCGGTCCTCGGGGGTCCCAAGGGGTGCACATTTATTTGTTTTGCCCTAGCACTACACAGCTGATTTAAATGATCAACTAATCATCAAGCTTTGATAATTGAATCAGCTGTGTAATGTTAGGGAGAAAAAACCAAAACGTGCACCACTTAGGGTCCTGAGGACCGAGTTTGGGAAACGAGGCCCTAGCAAAACCGAAACCTACTTGAACGTAACAGCGCTCACTGTTGCCCCTAGTGGCCGGTTTCCACGTCATCTCCCAACGTCCTCAGACATGGATGGACGTCAAATACAGACTTGTATCACGGGTGACATGACTGTGACTGACTGGCAGAGCTATCAGTGAATCAGACAGGTGGACAAATTAAACTGCCGTGAAGGAGCACTGCTGATGGACGCCATTTTGTGCCTGTAATCTCCCCACACAGATCTGAGGGCCTGAGTGACAGGCAGTTGGCAGTGCAGACTGTTGAGTCAGGGGAAACTGCACTCATATCCTGCTTGTTAAGAGCCTTATCGATGAGGGATGTCCAGAGCGAGATAAAGATTCATTTGATTGTATGAGGGATGTTAATCAATCATTCTGCCTCTCACGCTCCACTGTACTCCTCTTTTCCAGCGATTCTTCCTCTCTTCTCCAATAAAACTGATATATCATCACAAAGAAGTGTTGAACAAGGGCAGAACATGTAAGATTAAATGGTTTAATATGTCACCAAACATTCACAATCTCTCCCCTCATCCATTGTATCCCTGGGCAGACCTAGGAGAGAGAGATATACATGTGTATCTAGCCACACACACACATGATTTGTCACCATCTCTCTCGGCACAGAGAGGCCTGCACTAATGGACACACTGTGTGTGCTAAACAAATTAGACCCATTACTGAGAGAGAGAGAGAGAGAGAGAGAGAGAGAGAGAGAGGGAGAGAGAGAGAGAGAGCAGAAGAGAGGAAAAATGATACAGAAGGAGAGAGAGAGGGAGAGAGAGGGATGAGAGATAGAGAACAGGAGAGAGCAACAGAGAGAAGGAGATAAAGGAGCACTAGATAGAGTGACAGATGGAGGGAGAAGAGTGAAAGTTAATACAGACAGGGGAAGAGTGAGGGGGGACAGAGCGAGATAGAGATTTATGAGAGCTAATAGAGTGAGGGAGAGACGTGAATAGAGAGAGAGAGAGAGAGACAGGAGCAGAGATGGAGAGAGAAATATGTGAGAGGCACAGTAATGGTTATTGGGCACTCTGCAGTGTGGGTGTGTGTGTGAGAGTGTGTGTGTGTGTGTCTGTGTTGGATAAGCTGGTCACCGGTTCCCGGAGGTGTGTTCTAGGACCATCACCAAGTCTAGATGTCTGAATAGTGAATACACTCACACTCTCGTGAGAGGGAGTAAATGCATTATTATTCATCACACATAACTCTCTCTCAATCACGCATGCACACACACACACACAGGCATGCTGGCCCACATGTATGTATGCACACACACTCACACACACACACACGTAACACTACACTGACTGTGAGCCAGACTCATCTATCTCCATGCATACATGTGTGTGTGAGGTGTAATTAATTTAACCTGGCAGGGTTGGGAGGGTGATAGCCATAGTGATTCTCTCTCACGTCTGATTGTTCCATAATCAGATTGACACACAGTCAGACAGAGGGGGGTAGGGATGTATTCCTGTCCTCCCTCTCCCTCTCCCTCTTTCTCACCACCTTACCCTTTTTCGTCTTTCTCCATACTACACTTCCTCTCCTCCTTGCTCCTTCCCCCCTCTCTCATACAGCCTCATCCTCCATCTTCCTCTCTCTTTCAGTCTGCTCCTCCCTCCCCCTCACTTATCCTCTTTCCTCCTCCCTCCCCCTCTCTTCCCCCGTGGAGATATAAACACATCATCGTGTCTGAGCACTGATCACATTACCTGTGTTAATGTACCCAATAACCACAGCACCTACTGTGAGAGTGTGTGTGTGTGTGTCTGCATATGTTTGTGTGTACAGGCTTACCAGCTGCCTCAGGTCTCCGGTGATCTATACAGCTATCTCACTCACTGATCAATATTTATATTTCAGAGAACAGACACACACTGGCGAGAAGGATCCTTTTATGTCGTAAAACGTCTGATAAAGCAGATTCGGTGGCAAGAGCTCTAAATTAAAACATTTCATTGGTATCACTGGTGCTCCCAACGTAAACAAGTTAGGAGCACCACATAAATTTTTTAAGAGCACCAGATTATCTTTTTTAAATTGATTGTACAGTCTATATTGGGCCTATATGAATTCTAGCTACTTTCGAAGTACATGTTGTGCCCTAACACTGTAAATATGTGTATGCAAAATGTGTATGCAAAATGTACATGTAAAATGTAGTAAAAAGCTGTAAAAAGAATATTTGTCCTCTGAAGGGGGTTACATTGAGATGCAGTACATCTCTTTAAAAACATCAGGTTTGTGATGATGACATGTCATTCAGTCATTGCTATGATCATTGATCTCCTGAAGAAGCTGTCCCTTTTCCTTCCTTTCTGTGCCACCAAATGTTTGGATATACTGGTAAAGTTACCAGAGGGGTATTCTACCAAGCAAGCTATACTGAACAAAAATGTAAACTCAAAATGTAAAGTGTTGGTCCCATGCTTCATAAGCTGAAATAAAATATCTCATAAATATGCACAAAAAGCTTATTTTGCTCAAATTTTGTGAGCATTTTTGCATTCTCTGCCTCTCTGCCTATGTCCCTATTATAGGAGCTGAGTCACTGGCTTACTAGGAGGCCTGCTCTTCCATGCTGTCCCTAGGAGGGGTGTGTCAAGTTGTGCCAGGCTTTTTTTGTGCTATACTCGACTTGAGTGGGTTGAGTTACTGATGAGATCTTCCTGTCCAGTCTTGTGCCCCCTCGGGCGTTGGAGGATATCTTATGGGCTATACGCAGCCTTGTTCAGGGTAGTAAGTTGGTGGTCTGTTGATATCCCTCTAGTGGGGAGGGGCCTGTGCTTTGGCAAAGTAGGTGGGCTTATATCCTGCATGGTTGGCCCTGTCCAAGGTATCGTTCGACGGGGCCACAGTGTCCACCAACCCCCCCTGTCTCAGTCTCCAGTATCTATGCTGCAATAGTTTATGTGTCGGGGGGCTAGGATCAGTTTGTTATATCTGGTGTAATGCTCCTGTTTTATCTGGTGTCCTGTGTGAATTTAAGTATGCTTCCTCTAAATCTCTCTCTCTCCCTCCCCTCCCGGAGGACCCCTGCCCTAGGACAATGCCTCAGGACTACCTGGCCTGATGACTCCACCTGGTCGTGCTGACCAGTTTCAACTATGGAACCCTGAGCTGTTAACCGGACGTGCTACCTTGTCCCAGACCGACTGTTATTGACTCTCCCTCTCTCTCTCTCTCTCTCTCTCTCTCTCTCTCTCTCTCTCTCTCTCTCTCTCTTACTATACCACAACTGCTGTCTTGACCTCTGAATGCTCGACTATGAAAAGCCAACTGACATTTACTCCTGAGGTGCTGACCTGTTGCACCCTCTATAACCACTGTGATTATTATTTGACCCTGCTGGTCATCTATGAACGTTTGAACATCTTGAAGAACAATCTGGCCTTAATGGCCATGTACTCTTATTATGTCCACCCGGCACAGCCAGATGAGGACTGGCCTCCCCTCAGAGCCTGGTTCCTCTCTAGGTTTCTACTTAGGTTCCTGCCTTTCATGGGAGTTTTTCCTAGCCACCGTGCTTCTACATCTGCATTACTTGCTGTTTGGGGTTTTAGGCTGGGTTTCTGTATAAACACTTTGTGACATTTGTTGATGGAAAAAGGGCTTTATAAATACATTTGATTGATTGATTGATTGACCTGCTTCTATCTGGTTGGGCGACAAGCAAGCCGTGAAACCACGACGCTAACAAATCTGTACTCGCTTAATTCTCTAGGGCACTCAGAAACAACAGTACACAATATTTTTTCACAGTTGAACAGTGCTCTCAAAATAACTCCTTGTCTAACAGCAAAATATTTTGTCACATATGCAACCAAATTGTATGCACTTTAGAGCACTGATGGTGGCAGTGGTTCAGATTGGGCCATGTTTACCTGTTTTTTCTAGAGGGGATTGGGACACAACATTTTTTGTTGTTGTAAACAAACTTTCACTGTCAAAATGGGTTGTTAGCAAGCTGCAAGTCCACATTTAGTGGTGTAACTGCTAGTCCACATTTAGTGGTGTAACTGCTAGTCCACATTTGGTGGTGTAACTGCTAGTCCACATTTGGTGGTGTAACTGCTAGTCCACATTTAGTGGTGTAACTGCTAGTCCACATTTGGTGGTGTAACTGCTAGTCCACATTTGGTGGTGTAACTGCTAGTCCACATTTGGTGGTGTAGCTGCTAGTCCACATTTGGTGGTGTAGCTGCAAGTCCACATTTGGTGGTGTAGCTGCAAGTCCAATTTGGGGGTGTAGCTGCAAGTCCACATTTCGTGGTGTAGCTGCAAGTCCACATTTGGTGGTGTAGCTGCAAGTCCACATTTGGTGGTGTAGCTGCAAGTCCACATTTAGTGGTGTAGCTGCAAGTCCACATTTAGTGGTGTAGTTGCAAGTCCACATTTAGTGGTGTAGTTGCAAGTCCACATTTGGTGGTGTAGCTGCAAGTCCACATTTAGTGGTGTAGCTGCAAGTCCACATTTGGTGGTGTAGCAGAAAGTCCACATTTGGTGGTGTAGCTGCAAGTTCACATTTAGTGGTGTAGCTGCAAGTCCACATTTAGTGGTGTAGCTGCAAGTCCACATTTAGTGGTGTAGCTGCAAGTCCGCATTTGGTGGTGTAGCTGCAAGGCCACATTTAGGGGTGTAGCTGTATGTCCACATTTAGTGGTGTAGCTGCAAGTCCACATTTAGTGGTGTAGCTGCAAGTTCACATTTGGGAGATTAGCTGCAAGTCCACATTTGGGGGTATAGCTGCAAGTATACATTTGGTGGTGTAGCTGCAAGTCCACATTTGGTGGGGTAGCTGCAAGTCCACATTTAGTGGTGTAGCTGCAAGTCCACATTTAGTGGTGTAGCTGCAAGTCTACATTTGGTGGAGTAGCTGCAAGTCCACATTTAGGGGTGTAGCTGCAAGTCCACATTTGGTGGTGTAGCTGCAAGTCCATATTTAGTGGTGTAGCTGCAAGTCCACATTTAGTGGTGTAGCTGCAAGTCCACATTTGGTGGTGTATCTGCAAGTCCACATTTAGTGGAGTAGCTGCAAGTCCACATTTGGGAGTGTAGCTGCAAGTCCACATTTAGTGGTGTAGCTGCAAGTCCACATTTAGTGGTGTAGCTGCAAGTCCACATTTAGTGGTGTAGCTGCAAGTTCACATTTGGGAGTTTAGCTGCAAGTCCACATTTGGGGGTATAGCTGCAAGTATACATTTGGTGGTGTAGCTGCAAGTCCACATTTGGTGGGGTAGCTGCAAGTCCACATTTAGTGGTGTAGCTGCAAGTCCACATTTAGTGGTGTAGCTGCAAGTACACATTTGGGGGCTTAGCTGCAAGTCCACATTTGGGGTTGTAGCTGCAAGCCCACATTTGGGGGTGTAGCTGCAAGTCCACATTTGGGGGTGTAGCTGCAAGTCCACATTTAGTGGTGTAGCTGCAAGTCCACATTTGGGGGCTTAGCTGCAAGTCCACATTTGGGGGTGTAGCTGCAAGTCCACATTTGGGGGTGTAGCTGCAAGTCCACATTTGGGGGCTTAGCTGCAAGTCCACATTTGGGGGTGTAGCTGCAAATCCACATTTAGTGGGGTAGCTGCAAGTCCACATTTGGTGAATCCATACTTGCCCACAACTGAAAGTATTCTCTGATAAGCAATGAGTCCTTCTTTATCCGTATGCTGCCAGCTGTTCAAAGCCAAGTCCCTTCTGTCTACAATGCTGGACTCTCGACCCTGAGGATCAGCAGGCCAGGTCCTTCTAGGGGCTTGCCTGAGGACACAAGGCACAGAAGGAGGCCCCCTGCTGGGCCAAAGGGACACAGTGGCTGCCTGTGTTTCCAAACATGGGCCTCTCAATGCCCAGAGGTCAGGCCTTCATTATAATTTAGGCCAAACAGAGGGGCCCTTGCGCTTTCATAGACACACACACATACACACACAAACACACACACATACACATTCAGAGTTAGAGTTTAAATTCTGACCCTATTTAACCCCACAGTGACAAGACTGAGAAAGGAAAGAAGGGAAGGAGTGATAAGGGAGGGGCATAATAAAAAAGAGAGGGAGTTAGAGAGACAGATGGGGGGTAGTTAGCACTGAGGAGTGTGTTCATGATTAGAGGCAAGTGCAGGAGAGAGAGAGAGAGAGAGAGAGAGAGAGAGAGAGCCTGACTAAATCCTAGATCTGTATTGTTGGTCAACAGGAGTTACACTGTGGAGTGTAGGATCAAAGAAAATAAGTCAAAGTTAACAAGAAGAGAGAGATATTAAGCCTAGATGCACGACGCATTAAAAGGGTCCTAAGAGTAGGCATGTTCTTTGAGCTCAGCCACCGTCCACTCACTGTCAGATGTGCGCCATCTAGCGGTTCTGCAGTGAAACATCATGACAGAGACCTGTGTGCAGTCGAGGACACTGACATGACTGAATTCACAACTGTTGTGATATTTTTCTGAAAAACGAAGAAAACATTTGTTTTTGGATTCTGTAAGAGGTGTACGTATCTAGATCTGAGTACTTTATATGCATTTTAAAGTCCCCCCCAAAAAACACCAACATAACCTACGAGTGACCCTCTATGCCTCTGCTACCCCAACTCCTTTTAACAACTTGAAGATGGAGAGAGCCAGAGAGGGCAATTTGTGAGCTATTGAAAGGCTAGTGACCAGCGGTCACCGAGGCGGTAAAGACCCCTCTATCTAAAAGGATCGTTTCTGGATCAGCTGGCGGCATTAAGCTGAACTGAACCATGAAGAGCCGTGAAGCCGCGTGCTCTCCCGTAATTAAAGCGCTTATTGATTACCGCGCTTCAGCGTACCGTGGACCAGGACCGCAGGACTCGAGGCAGGTCGTGACTGGCGGCAGCTGCTTTGTTAGCCTGATAGGATACTTAAATTGTAGCCTTTACTATCTGAATGGTATGGTAATAGTTTATGGGATTAGTTTCAGTCGATTATTGATGGTTTCCAAATGGACGGTTGGTCCACATTCGCAGCATTGTGTGGGGAACGTCAATAGAAAGAAGAGGAGATGGACTGGTGTGAATTCCACTTTAAGTCCATCAGTTCAAGAGATTGACATTTAAAAAGTAATCTCTTAAAATGAATGGCACTTGTGGATTCTTCAATTGGGACTTCATTCCATCTCCAGAATTGACTGCATTGAATTGGAATTGAGCCCAGCACAGATAGCTACTTCTGAAGAGGGCTAATTTGCCCTGACGACAGAATGTTCTTTGCCAAGATGTTACAAGTAAGTAGAAAAGCAATTTGATAGGCAGCCTTTGATTCAATCAGCCATAATCAATTCACTGAGATAAAACATTTAAAATAAGTGTGTGTGTGTGTGTGTGTGAGAGAGAGACAGAGATAGAGAGGGAGAGAGGGAGAGATAGAGAGAGAGAAGCCATCATATCTAGTATTTATGAATAGAGGGGACACTGTAGAAAGATGACTGCTGGCCAGAGGACAAAGAACAGTCTTCTCAGATCAATCCTAGAAAGGTCTGCGTATCGATCTGTGTAACATCTCCATTGTGACATATCAAAACATCGCTGCAGACCTGAACACTTCTGACAGCACAAAATGACTTGGTTCCAGTGCTCTTTACAAAACACAAAGAAAGACCATCTCCATAGACTTGATATTGCCTTTTATGTCCTATCAAAGCACCTTTTCTCCTTGTCCGCGCGCACGCGCGCACACGCGCACACACACACACACACACATATCTGGCAGCCACCTGAAAATCTTAATACATGCGGATTAATAAAAGACTACAGTGGTTCCCTCTAGCCTCTAATCATGGCTGCCCAGCCATCAAGTTGCTACTGTTACTTTATGGATGATAGACAGCCAGAGCCCCTTGCCCACAGTCACTGTTTTATTGATTAGAGACAGACACACACTGGATCTCAGGGTCCCATTAGCTATTCACCAGCCAGCCAGGCATGCGTGTGTGTGTGTTTGTGTGCAGTGGCGGATTTAGGTATAGGCGACATGGGCAGCCACCCAGGGCGGCATCTTGCCGGGGGCGGCACGGGCACCCGCACAAAATCTTTTGGAATGGTGAAATTTGCGCGATCGGATTTCTATCGCTCATTTGCACGTCATGTCAATGATATCATGTCACCGTGTGGGACTGTTAGTCAATTAACCTTGTCGGAGTGGGCGCCCTGATTCTAGTTTGTGAGCTAGGCAGGCTACTGCCTGGGAAGGTCTACCACTCAGAAGTACGAGATGGGGAGGGCGTCGGGGGTAAGTTGACCTCAGGTCTCTTCTCTGGAAGCCCGACGTAGGGGGAGAATCGATCAAATAGCGCACCTCTACAGTACTAATGCAATTAGGGTGTCAGACTCATATACTGTATTTCAATGATAATTTAGGGGCACTTCTGAAATATTTTGGAGCACCATCTGGCACTGGCCAGGATGAGGAGCCATCTACCTCCTCAGCCACATAGGCCTCTTCAGAACTTATCTCGGAGCCTCAGGATGAGAAGCCATCCACCTCCTCAGCCACACAGGTGTCTTCACAAATGTTGTCTGAGCCTGAGGATGAGGATGAAGACCCATTTGCTTCCACTTCTCCCCAGCAGGATTCTTCAGGTGTGTTTGTGCGCACGCACACTTTGTACAGTACTAATGCAATTAGTAAATTCAGTCACACTACGAAATGCTACCAAGTAAACCACAATTCATCCATAATACTGTGAATATATAGTTTCACAGACATTGTTTCATTTTTCTCTGGTTTGTGTGAAATCGTTAAGAATAATATAAAACCAGTCTGCACACCACCAAGGTCAATTGGTTTAGTCTTGGTTGACAGTGTTGGGGGATGGGTAATGTATTGATGCTCGAGTGCCAAATCAACACAATCATTTTTTCTATTTGTCTTTGTTACTTCTTTTTTATATTTACATAGTTTTAAATGTTATGATTATTTATTGGTGTTGTTTCAAATGTCTGAATAAAAATTACAGTTATTGCAGAATGGTGCTTCGCCCAGGGAGCCATACAAGCTAGAACCGCCACTGTGTGTGTGTGTGTGTGTGTGTGTGTGTGTGTGTGTGCGTGCGTGTGTGTGAGCAGTGGTGTGTTTAGTATTGAGCCAGGCAGCGGGCTGGTGAATAATAGACAGATCTGTTGAATCTCAGAACAGACAGACAGTCAGTCTTCTCTCCATCTCATGCTGCGTATCTCACCCTGCCTGCCTAGCCACTGATCATAACTCCCTCTGTAACTGATGAAGGCCAGACAGACATCAGATACGCAGAAACAGCGGAGTGAAGAAGGGATTCAGAGAGGGATAAAGAGATGATACGATGCACATGAGAAAAAGAAACAGAGAAAGGGAGCGAGAACATTTAGAGAGTGAATGAGATACTGTACATGGATAGTCAGTGTGTCTGTCTGTTAATTAAGTTTAGAGCAAGTTTCAAAATGTTCTTTAGAAATGAAAACTCCCAGACTAACTTTTTGTCATTTTTTTTTCCCTTTAGATGACTGACCTTTTCACAAAACTGATATCACCAACCTATACAGTCTAGCTCTCCATATCTAGCTAAGAGAATATCTACCTCTCCCTCCCTCCCTCCCTCCCCCTCCCATTACTATTTTTACTTTCCCCCCTTCTCTTTATTCCCTCCACAGCCACTTTCTATCTGTGGAATAGTCATTGGGCAGGAGGCAGCCAGTGCTTTGGTACTGTGTTATAATACTTCACGCCTGGCTGCTCTACAGAAGTGTAATTACCTCTGCAGTGTTATTAATTAAGCTGTTTTATTACACACATTCACACTGCCAACCCTCCTGCCTGCCTGTCTGTCTTTCTGTCTGCCCACCCTCCTGCCTGCCTGTCTGTCTTTCTGTCTGCCCGCCCTCCTGCCTGCCTGTCTGTCTTTCTGTCAGCCCACCCTCCTGCCTGTCTGTCTTTCTGTCTGTCCACTCAACCAGGAGTCATAGGTTTTCCTCTCTCACAGAGGCCAAATGAAAACATGCAATGAATGCTCAACGTGTCTCAGATAGTGCAGCACACTTGTCAATGTGAATCATTTCTCATATTTCCCCCCTTTCAAAAGGTTCAGGCTACTTGGGATGATGGTGGTGCAGTACGTTGCCTCACCTACCTTTGTGGAATGTAGACTAGTTTTTATATACATTTCTCAGACCTTCTGATAAATGACTAGAATGTAGATCTCCACATGGCCTATCTTCCCTATAGGCCTAGACTTACATAAACATGCAACAAAATGCAAACAACACAGTTCAAATCATGTCATATGTTTTCCTTTCATCGCTGATGTTACGTGTCGGTGTGAATCCTTTCTCATATTTCCCCTTTCAGGGATATAACATTACAATTGTATAGCTAATAGGCTTTCTGTTTGAAGATCGACTGAGGTGAATGAACCTACTGCAGGCAAGGTGATCATGGCTGGGGTCAATTTAGCTTGTTTTTGCAGTTCTCTAAATACAATAGACTTTTTTTTTAGTTGTATTGAAATGTTTTGAAAGTTGAAGCTCATTTACTGCATCCAGACCTCACTAAAAGTCTAACCCTGGTTACGGCCCTGGCAACAGGTGCCGGGGGTAGAAATATGGGTAGAAGTGTATTTAAGCTGGCTCTGAAGGAATACACTGAAAGTTCATGTAAGTCAAGTGGTTGATCTGAATACCATATAACACACGTCCCTGCTCACTCCAACAGCGCCATGATAAATGAGTAGAATGTACACTACTGTTCAAAAGTTTGGGGTCACTTAGAATGTTTTTGAAATAACATCAAATTGATCCGAAATATCTCAACGTCAACAGTGAAGAGGCGACTCCGGGATGCTGGCGTTCTAGGCAGAGTTCCTCTGTCCTGTGTCTGTGTTCTTTTGCCCCTCTTAATCTTTTATTTTTATTGGCCAGTCTGAGATGTGGCTTTTTCTTTACAACTCTGCCTAGACGGCCAGCATCCCGGAGTCGCCTCTTCAATGTAGACGTTGAGACTGGTGTTTTGCGGTTACTATATAATGAAGCTGCCAGTTGAGGACTTGTGAGGCGTTTGTTTCTCAAACTAGACACTCTAATGTACTTGTCCTCTTGCTCAGTTGTGCACCGGGGCCTCAGATCTTGTTTTCCCGGTTTTGACCCTTCTGCTTGCTCTGACCCTGAGCCTGCCTGCCGTTATGTACCATTGTCACACAACCCTGGATTTTTAACCCCCGCTTGCCCTGACCCTGAGACTGCCTTCCGTCCTGGAGTACTGACCTCTGCCTGCCCTTGACCTGTCATTTTGCCTGCCCCCTGTTCTAGTAATAAACTTGTGTCTGCATCTGGGTCTTCTCCTGAAACGTGATGGAGGATGACAGCGGACAACAAATCGCCCATTTAAAACGATTATTTTATTAAGAAGCATTATACAGTGGGGAAAAAAAGTATTTAGTCAGCCAACAATTGTGCAAGTTCTCTCACTTAAAAAGATGAGAGAGGCCTGTAATTTTCATCATAGGTACACTTCAACTATGACAGACGAAATGAGGAAAAAAAATCCAGAAAATCACATTGTAGGATTTTTTATGAATTTATTTGCAAATTATGGTGGAAAATAAGTATTTGGTCAATAACAAAAGTTTATCTCAATACTTTGTTATATACCCTTTGTTGGCAATGACAGAGGTCAAACGTTTTCTGTAAGTCTTCACAAGGTTTTCACACACTGTTGCTGGTATTTTGGCCCATTCCTCCATGCAGATCTCCTCTAGAGCAGTGATGTTTTGGGGCTGTCGCTGGGCAACACGGACTTTCAAAGATTTTCTATGGGGTTGAGATCTGGAGACTGGCTAGGCCACTCCAGGACCTTGAAATGCTTCTTGAAGCCACTCCTTTGTTGCCCGGGCGGTGTGTTTGGGATCATTGTCATGCTGAAAGACCCAGCCACGTTTCATCTTCAATGCCCTTGCTGATGGAAGGAGGTTTTCACTCAAAATCTCCACGATACATGGCCCCATTCATTCTTTCCTTTACACGGATCAGTCGTCCTGGTCCCTTTGCAGAAAAACAGCCCCAAAGCATGATGTTTCCACCCCATGCTTCACAGTAGGTATGGTGTTCTTTGGATGCAACTCAGCATTCTTTGTCCTCCAAACACGACGAGTTGAGTTTTTACCAAAAACTTCTATTTTGGTTTCATCTGACATTCTCCCAATCCTCATCTGGATCATCCAAATGCTCTCTAGCAAACTTTAGACGTGCCTGAACATGTACTGGCTTAAGCAGGGGGACACGTCTGGCACTGCAGGATTTGAGTCCCTGGCGGCGTAGTGTGTTACTGATGGTAGGCTTTGTTACTTTGGTCCCAGCTCTCTGCAGGTCATTCACTAGGTCCCCCCGTGTGGTTCTGGGATTTTTGCTCACCGTTCTTGTGATCATTTTGACCCCACGGGGTGAGATCTTGCGTGGAGCCCCAGATCGAGGAAGATTATCAGTGGTCTTGTATGTCTTCCATTTCCTAATAATTGCTCCCACAGTTGATTTCTTCAAACCAAGCTGCTTACCTATTGCAGATTCAGTCTTCCCAACCTGGTGCAGGTCTACAATTTTGTTTCTGGTGTCCTTTGACAGCTCTTTGGTCTTGGCCATAGTGGAGTTTGGAGTGTGACTGTTTGAGGTTGTGGACAGGTGTCTTTTATACTGATAACAAGTTCAAACAGGTGCCATTAATACAGGTAACGAGTGGAGGACAGAGGAGCCTCTTAAAGAAGAAGTTACAGGTCTGTGAGAGCCAGAAATCTAGCTTGTTTGTATGTGACCAAATACTTATTTTCCACCATAATTTGCAAATAAATTCATTAAAAATCCTACAATGTGATTTTCTGGATTTTTTTTCCTCATTTTGTCTGTCATAGTTGATGTGTACCTATGATGAAAATTACAGGCCTCTCTCATCTTTTTAAGTGAGAGAACTTGCACAATTGGTGGCTGACTAAATACTTTTTTTCCCCACTGTACATTGTTTAGGCATACTGGCAAATAGCCAGCAAGTTAACACACAATCACAATCATCAAATTCACTGTGGAAGTAAATTAGATTTAATCATTTATAAAGATTTCATTAAAGGGACTTTGTCACGTCTACTCCCGCTCCCCATCTCCGGCGCTCAACATCGCCGGTTTACTAATCACTGGCTCTGACAACCGTCATTACACACACCTGACACCATTGTTTACGCGCACCTGCACCTCATTATGAGACACACCTGAACTCCATCTCTTCACTGATTACCTTACCTATTACTGTCACTCCCTTAGTTTCCTTCCCCAGGCAGTATTGGTTATGTGTTTCATGTCCAGACGCTACTCTTATTTTGTATCGTTCCATGTTCATTGCATTAGTAAACTCACCACCTGCCCCTGCTTCCCGACTCCCAGCATCTCCGTTACTAACACGTTTCAGGTAAGACCCAGATACAGACAGTGTCGAAGTAACAAAAGTTTATTACCAGTACAGGGGCAGGCAAAACGACAGGTCAAGGGCAGGCAGTGGTCAGTAATCCAGATAGGGTACAAAAAGTCCAAAACGGCAGGCACGGGTCAATAATCCAATGTGGTGTGGCAAGGTACAGAACGACAGGCTCAGGGGCAGGCAGAATGGTCAAAACCGGGATAAACTAGAAAAAAGGAACAAGAACAGACAGAAGCAAGGGGAAAAACACTGATAGGTTTCACAAAACAAAACGAACTGGCAACAGACAAGCAGAGATCACAGGTATAAATACACTGGGGATAATGGGGAAGACGGAACTCCATCTAAATCCTGTGGCTTCCTACTCCAGTGCTCCCTCTATTTTGCGCACCAGATGGGACCCCCCCACCACCGAGAGGTCCAAGGTTGCCAGGGTTATTTCTCTGCCGATTGGGTGGGCATTGGCGTAAGCTATGGCCCTGTGGAAGAGAGGAGAGGAGGAGCTGGCTTCGTATCAGGGGTTCACGGCTCTGTTCCAAGGTATCTTCGATCATCCACCGGAGTGCAGAGAGGGGGGTGAGCGCCTACTCCAACTATGGCAGGATGACCAGACCGCTGCCGAGTACGCGCTCACCTTCCGGACAGTAGTAGCATCCAGCAGATAGAATGAGCCGGCGCTCCGTACGCTATTCAGAAGAGGACTGCGCGAGAAGGTCCAGACAGAAATGGCATGTCGAGACCCTTCCTTGGACGTTTTTATCGCGATGGCCATCCGTCTGGATAACCTACTTTGGGATCGTCGGTACCCTCATCGCTTCTCTCCCTCCCTCAGTGACCACTCTGTCTCAGAGCCTGAACCCATGGAGGTAGGGGTCACACGCCTCCCCGCTGTGGAACGACGCAGATGGAAACAGCTGGGGCTCTGTCCCTATTGTGGTCAAAGAGGGCACCGGCTTCAGGAGTGTCCAGTACGTCCTAACTCGGGATCCACGAGAGCAGAGGGACGGTCACGTGATCTTCCACCTCCTGAGGCAGGTGTGACTTTCTGCCAGACCCTTTTTAGTGTCGAGATTACACTAGCAGACTGTCCCTCATGTACTGTTTCTACAGCGCTAGTGGATTCCGGTGCCGCGGGGAACTCTATTGACCAGATCCTTGCCTCCTCTCTGAACATCACCTCATACCCGCCCTCCCCTTTGTTTCCGGTTCAAGCCCTTGATAATAGGCCACTAGGATCCGGGACCATCACACACATCACCACAACACTCACCCTCACCGTGGAGTTCATCCATCAGGAGAACATTCCCTTCTTCATCATTAATTTCCCTCTTTACAGAACCACACACACTCTTGGTAAACACAATTGTCAAGCCATACACTGTGCTGTGCCGTTACCGCTCTATGTGAATCAGCGTCATTAAACAACCTCAACTGGAATCCTGCCGGTCTGTCATGTGTGCCCTTACAAGCACCTGGGAGAGAACAAGTAAAACCTAACCCTACAGAATATACAGTCCACCAAGTCCTCAACTACATTGTGGTCCATTCGAGATGGATCTTCAGTGCTTTTTCCCGGAGCAAGATGCAAGACTAATATGTGAGTGAAGCTTTCACACGGCCAGCAGTTCATCCGAAGCGTCAGACACGGCCACCACAGCCTCTACAAGATTACAAGGTAGGCTATGTGAGCCATAGACTGCACGCTTCACCACACCATAGCACATCACGGTATTGATATAAGCTGGTATATCTCAACTAGCCGTACAGAAAGAATTTGAACAGGAAATGAGGAAGCTTGCGGATAAGTTCTGCAGTCTCCAGCTACCCCTTGACTCGACTGCAGCAAGCTACACCCACACAAAGTCTACTCAACAACAGTCTGGCCCCGCTGTACGAATTGAATCGGTTCTCCCAGTCCACCTCATTCCCCCACCTGAGCTAGAGGAAGAGTTCAGCGAGGAGTACAGTGAGGAGAATACGATAACGATGAAGAGGAATGCAAGTGGCCTGATCCACCACCATGGCCTACAGAGGAAAAATCAGAGTAGCCAGAGAAAGAACAAGTAGTAGACCTCCAAGATAAGCTTAGTGAGCTCAAAGTCATGAGGGATCAAGCTACTTCCGCTGCTGCTAAGCAGAGCAGACCAGCATCAGTAATCAAGACTCCAGGCCACCCTCCAAGAGAAGCTACACCTTTGCCGTGTCCCAGAGAGTCAAGTTACCACCCTGATGTGGAATATAGCCAACCTCCTCACCAGGCCAGTTCTGCACCTTCAAAGTGCAACGTTGGTGCAGTGACCCAGCAGCATCAGTGTAGATCTAGAGGGCCTAGGCCAACCATCCCTAACTTCAACAGCCGAGACCCAAGTGAGTTTGCTCGCCTGAAGATCACACTAGGCAACCTCCTGCCAGCTGACAGGAACAAGCTTTTCAAGTATCAGATCCTAGTGGATCACTTAAAGCTAGAAGAAGCCTGCCTAGTGGCAGATTCATACTTCAACTCCCCCACGCCTTACTTAGACACCATGACAGCCCTGAATGAGAAGTTTGGACAGCCACACCATGTCGCCCTGAAAAAAGATAGCCAGTGTCATGGCCTCGCCCAATGTACGCCATGGAGATACAGCTGCCTTCGAGAAGTTTGCACTACAGGTCCAGTCCTTATTGGGCATGCTCCGGACACTGGGTTCAGATGGCGAGATAGAGCTGATGTGTGGGTCTCATGTGGCACGCCTACTCAGCAAGCTACCACATGAGATGAGGTCAGACTTCTGCCGTCACATGTTTCATCAGCCAGGTACCACATACACCTTACTTGAGTTCTCAGAGTGGTACGAGTCCTGTCCTGGCGTCAAGGCTATGTCGGCCAGTCATCAAGCAAAGGGCATAAGGACAGACTTGGGCAGAAGTCAGAAGGGCGCCATGGGAAATGTGCAACATCCCTCCTTCATGGAGCTAAAGACAACCCGGAGAGAGGAGCTGCTGCCTCAACATTCAACAGTTTGGCTGCTGGCAAGAAGAAAGGCGAGGCCATACTGTCCTTATTGAAACAACCCTGAGCACTATCTCAACCAGTGCTCAGCCATTCAGACACTCACCAAGGAGTAAGTAACAGAGTGGATCAAGACCAACAAGAAGTGCAGGCATTGTGGAAGGGACCATCAAGGAGCCCTGCGGTCTCTGCAAGGGAACACATCTACAAGTCCTTCACAAGGTTGATGCTATAACCCCCAAAGAGGCACCAAAAGAGGAGAGCTTGCGTCCTACTGAAGGTGATCAGGGTGCTCCTACACCACGGAGACCGTACTCTCGACACCTATGCTGTTCTGGACGACGTGTCCGAGCGTACCATGCTCCTTGCAGACGCTGCACAGAAGCTTGGGTTACAGGGGATCCCAAAAGAACTAGCCCTCAGAACCATTCGCCAGGACATCCAGGCCCTCCATGGTGCATCAGTGACCTTCCGCATCTCTCCTGCCTCGCAACCCAAGACCAGTTTCCAGATCAAAAGGGCCTTCACCGCGACTCACCTTGGACTAGCAGACCATTCCTATCCAGTGACCAGCCTTCAGAGGTACAAGCAAGTACTTGGTTGATCTCCCCCTACAAGAGTCCATCAGCGCCAAGCCTCTAGTCCTCATTGGTGCATATGATCCTCATTTGATCACCCCCATCGAACCAGTGAGGTTGCTAAGGATCCAGAGAGAGCTGCAGCCTACAGTGCTGAGATACAGTAGCTGGTGCAGGCAGAATCAGTTAAGAAGTTAAGCTCCGACATGCTCACTCAAGTGAGCCACATGATGAGTCACAACGGCAAGAATTGCATTGTATTCAACTGCTCTTACCAGTTCCAGGGTCTCAACCTGAATGAGTCCCTGCTGCCAGGTCCTACCTTGGGTGCGTCACTCTTGGGAGTACTGTTGCGGTTCTGCGAGCACGCCGTCAGGATCAGTGGTGACATCAAAGGAATGTTTCATCAGGTCAACCTCCTGCCTGAAGATATGCCCCTCCTACGGTTTGTGTGGTGCGACACGAAGAGAGAAGAGTCCCCTGATATCTTTGAGTGGCAGGTGCTTCCCTTTGGCACCACATGCAGTCCATGCTGCGCAACCTCCAGAGGCATGTCACAGAAAACAGCAAGCCTGGCAAAGATATTAGGTTCTCCATAGAGAGACTGCCTCCAGAGCGTGCCAACACCAGCAGAAGCCAGACAGCTACTGGCCAAGCTACGAGAGCTCCTGGCATCTGGCGGGTTGGAGCTACGTCAGTGGGCCAGCAACATAACAAGCATAATCAATCACCTACCAAAGGAGGCCAGATCAGACAACCTCAAGCTTTGGTTGCCCAAGAGAAATAAGATTCACCTGCCAGACAGACACCTTGGGGTACAAGCATCGAGTTGTGGAGTACGGAGTGCCGACCATGCGGAATGTGTACATGGTTCTCGCCAACAAGTACGACCCCCTTGGGTTCATTCTGCCGTAAACCACCTGAGCCAAAGTGTTGGTCCAGTGCCTCTAGGATAAACATCGGGACTGGGATGACCCTCTTCTCCCTCAAGATCTTCTCCATGCTTGGAACAATTGTTACGTACCTGCAGATGTTACGTACCTGCAGATGTCTACCAGTCAAGTGTCACTAGAGAGGTCCATGTGTTCTGTGACGTGTCAGAGAAAGCCTACGGGTCTGTCAGGTACCTGAGGACAGAAGACAGTCACAACAAGACCTACCTGTCATTCATGATGGCCAGGTCCAGAGTTGCTCCTAAGTGACTACATTCCATGCCAAGACTGGAGCTCTGTGCAGCCGTCACTGGAGACCAGCTTGCCAAGATGCTAGAGAAAGAGCTTACCTTGAAGATCGAACAGACCACCCATCCGTGCCGATGTGGCTGCATTCGGAATACTGCCACTAGGCACCCGGGTGGCCGAGATTCAAGAACTTACAGACCTCCGTGCATGGCGCTATGTGGATTCGGCAAGGAATCCTGCAGATGACATCACAAGAGGCAAGACTCTGAAAGACCATGCGGAGCCCAACAGATGGAGCCAAGGACCACCGTTTCTCCTTCAAAGTCCAGACAAGTGACCAGCTAAGCCAAACGCTCATCCTGAAGAGGCCATGTCAGAACTAAGGGAGCCCACCTTCTGCGGTGTCACTGCAGTTGCTGGTCACCAAGACCCAGATGTGAGCCAGTGCACCACATGGAAGGAACCTCTAGAAGTCACTACGCAAGTGCTACATGGGGCGGCAGGTCAGAGTGGTGACCCTACTGCCGAAGACTACCAGAAAGCGGAGACCGTCATCTACAAGAGAGCCCAGCGAGAGTTGCCCAGGTGAGCTCCGTCTCCTGAAAGCTGGAAAGCCTGTCCTATCCAGCAGTCGCCTACTTACTTTGTCAACTGAGCTTGACGAGTCCAGAGAGCTCATCCGAGTTGGTGGTAGACTTTGTCGTGACGAAGATCTAGAACATGCTACAGTTCATCCCATCGTCTTCGATCCTGGTAATCCATCCACTAGACTCCTGATCCAAGATTACGACAACCGTCTGTGCCATCCTCCGCGGGTGGGAAGCCATCCGTCGCTTCCAGCACACCTGCACAGAATGCTGTTGACGGGCATGGACTGCTTCGGGCCCTTCCAGGTCAAACTGGGGAGGCGCATTGAGATGAGATGGGGATAATCTTCAAGTGTATCACCACGAGGGGTGTATACTTGGACCTCCTGACCAACATCGATGCCGACTCCTTTCTGATGGTCCTTAGATTCATCGCTCGCCGAGGGACGCTGGCTGAGCTCTTCTCTGACAAGGGAACGAACTTCCAGGGAGGTGAGAAGGAGCTGGGCGAGGCCTTCGCTGATTTGTCTTTCAACCTGCAAGAGCAGCTTGCAAAACAAAAGATTGCCTTCTGCTTCAACCCCCCTGCAGCACCGCACTTCGGAAGAGTTTGGGAAAGAGAGATTGGGAAAGAGAGAACAGGAGGTTAGGGGACCACGTGTCCCCTAACCTCCTGTTGATGGGGCTGCCAGATGGATCCTTGCCACAAGTGGTGTACCCGGAGATTGAGCTCCAACCCACTACCTACCCAGCCTGCAAGCACGCCAGAAGTGGCATGCTAACCCTGCCCACCTCAAAAGGGATATGTTGGTGGACATCCAGCTTCCGGGAGCCCTCTGGCGCATCGGATGCGTCATTAAAGTTCACCCAAGCGCAGATGGTCATGTGAGGTCTGCCGAGGTCAAGATCAAGGACAGAATATACACCCATCCTGTTGCCAGGTTGGTAGTCCTCCCAGCTCTCCTGGACAGAGAAGACGACAACAGTACGCCTGCCATTACGCCTCCCAAGAGCCCCTAGTCTTTCTCAGGAGCAAATTGACCTTCCATCACAATACATCCACACATACCCACATACTGTGCATTCTATGTCTTTTGTTTCCTGTGTTTTTATCTCCACCATGTTGAATTAGTAGTTTGTGTTCCAATCAGTCATATTTGAAGATATGTTATTTTGCTAGTTATCCTTTCTTCTAATGCTGTCTTATCCATTCATAAAATACTATAAATGGAAATTACAATCTGTACCATGGCTAGTATTTGGTGTTCCATTATTTGCCTCCTCTATGAGAACTTTGTATTATTTAGAATAGCCATGGAGTGGTCTTGGTGTCTCGGAACATTTGGTTGTCAATATACAGTTCATCAACTACAAGAGCTACACACGTCCCTTTTAACATATTCTCCTTGAAGATTGGATACAGAACTTTGAGCTGTTCTGCAATCTTCCTCTGGAACTGATCATTCATGCCTATTTTTGTGCCAGCGAGTATTTTACCCAGGCTTTTAACCAATACTTTATCCTTAAAGAAAGCAAATTTGGCAACGATTGGACGCTCCTATCTCTGTAGCCATGTTGATAGGGTGAGCTCAGTGTGTAGGAGAGACTGGAACTCTGTAGTCCGTTTTTACACAGCCCATGTGTGTTCAAAAATACACACTGCATGTTGCCCACACACACACACACAGGCTTCTGTTCCAAGCCCGGGGGTTGCTCTCCGGCTGAGAGACAGAGAGTATAGCCTCAGGGCTAGTCTATGTTAATATGCCTCCAGGTTATAATACCTAAGTCATATTTAACATACTGTATATGTGCAGAACTCAACTGCAATGCAATTCTCCCTGGCTATATTGCATCATATAACAGACGTTGTGACTGTATCGCCCTGTCTGTTCTATTTCTGTCTGTCTGGGGATTCCTATGGTGGGAGAGACATTGGGACACTCTGACCATCACTTCCCCCCTCTCTCTCTGTTGTCCTTCCCTCCTTCACATTTTTGTGTGCAAATTAATGAGTAAGCATGGAGATTCCAAACTAGTTCTCTTTAAGCCATGTTCTGGGCTGGGATAGGTCTATCTACGTAATAAAGTGTTGATGAAAGGTTGCACATAATAGTCAGAAAAGGGCAGAGAAGTAAATAACACAACCAGGGTTCCACAAATGCAATTCCCCCTCACTGTGAATTCCATTTAATTCAATTCAAATCCCTGGTCAGTCTCTGAATTCAGAGATTATTAAATTCCTCTCAATTACAATGTTAGGTACATTCAACTCAACAACAATTACACAAATTCCAATTCTTTCATCCATTCAGGCTGATTATGTCACTGTAAGCTATACTGGCAATATATAAATACATGTACAAATGACTTAAAACAAGTCACGCTGTCCATTTTTCTTATACTAGGTGGAATTTGAAATGGAATTGGAATTGACCCCAACCCTGGACCCAACTAGACAGACATCAATTAAATAATAATATAATAATAATAATCATCATAATAATATTATAAAATTTTCAATTTAGCAGATGATTGTATCCAAAGCGACGTCATGAGTGCATATAACTTTACGTACGAGTGGTCCCAGGAATCAAACCCACTATCCTGGCGTTGCAAGCGCCATCATGATCTACCAACTGAGCTGCAGGAAATCATACTTTCCATGACACAGCATTAGATATGATAGATCATCATCAGTCATTAATAAAGGGTTTTCTAGAGCTCTGACTGTAGAGTGGGTTAGAGGTCAGGTCAGATGGATGCTACATGCTATATATTAATACATAGTTTCCTAAACTGAAGTAGGTGAGAGGTTCACACAGCCAAAGAAACAAACAACTTGGCAATGACCAAACTCTGAATTATGAATGGGGGAAAAGCAGAACTTCTGGTGTTACACTCTCTCTTTCCTTTCTAATTCATAAATTTAAGACTTTCGCAATAGCTTAAATTACATATTCAGTCAGATAAACGGATCTGAATGACCAAATTGCTGGTAAAGTCTAGGCCTACTTCTGCTTTTCATTAACGGGAATCACAATGCAGAACTAGAGAATAAAGGCGTTTTCAAACATGAATTCAAGACATTGGTAATTTTGTCTTTCACCATTTCAGGGTGCACTTTATCTGAATGTTTCTGTTATTCAACGACCACAACAACACCAAAAAACACCTTGCCCAATGCAGTCTCAAGACAGGCCGTGCCCTGAAAGGCATGACTATCCAACCCAGGGGTCCGAACATGACTCAATACACCCACACCATCTATCTGTTTCCTGTCATGCCAAACTCATATGTAACACAAACAGACACAGCGCTGTCTCTAAGGAAATCAATGGGACGGATGCATCTTAATAGCGTGAGGCAATACATTTCTGCATATAAAATAAGTTGCTTTTTTATCCACAAGGCCATCTTTTCGCTCAATTCCTATCTTTGCCCAAAGTGCAATCTGAAGTACAGAAGAGTGCAGTCTGCACACTGCAAAACTACATCATCCATATTCACTGTTGAGGTTAACCTTTCTGCCTGATAAGATGCTGGTGGTGGTAAGCAGCTTCCCCTAGTCCAGGGATGGGCAACTAGCCGCCCGCGGACCATTTGAAGGCTCTCGGATAATTATAATTATTTATTTTTTACTCAGTCGGGGTCTCAACATACTGTTGAGAGTTAGAATAGTAGAATACACAAGCTGCAATTTCGTAATATGGTTGTTCAGCTGTTTTTCTCCGGTTATTTCAGTCACTGACAGTCTATCTAAACGTGTCATTATGGTCGAATTACCGACCTGGCTAAGAAAACAACTATTTTGTTAGTCAGTCTCTGTCACGGCATGGCCATAGAGAGCCCTCTGGGTTCTCTATGGTGTTTTAGGTCAGGACGTGACTAGGTGGGTTTTTTAGTTGTTCATTTTCTATGTTGGTGTTGTGTATGGTTCCCAATTAGAGGCAGCTGTTTTTCGTTACCTCTAATTGGGGGTCATACTTAGTGTGTTCTTTTCCCACCTGCTACTGTGGGATATTGTTTGTGTGAGTGCCTTTGAGCGCTACTTTATTGTGCGATCAGTTGTTTCTTTTTTAATTTTTTTATTTTCAACTACTAATAAATATGTGGAACTCTACGCACGCTGCGCCTTGGTTCTATCATTTAGTAGACGATCGTGACAGAATATCCCACCAATACAGGACCAAGCAGCGTGCCCAGGAGGTGAAGGAGAGTTGGTCTTGGGAGGAGATTCTAGGTGGATGCGAGACCCTTACTTGGCGGGAGTCGCCGAGGAATATAGGAGGACAGCGACGACACCGGGGGTCCGCGGCCACAAACAGCCCAAGGGTAATCCCAATAATTTTTTGGGAGGGGCACAAGGGGCGGTCGGCCGAGCCGAGGAGAGAGCCAGAGCCCGTCTGGGAGTAGATTTTGAGTTTGAGGAAGGATATCGGAGAGAGGTGTTGGCTAGGAGTATGCTGCAGCCCAGGCGTTTGGAAGAGCGTGTCACCAGGCCAATGCAACCTGTGCCGGCTCCACGCACCAGGCCTCTAGTGTGCCTTCCCAGCCCGGTATGTCCTGTGCCGGCTCCTCGCACTCGCCCTGAAGAGCGTGTCACCAGGCCGGTGCAACCTGTGCCGGCTCCACGCACCAGGCCTCCAGTGCGCCTTCCCAGCCCGGTACGTCCTGTGCCAGCTCCCCGCACTCGCCCTGAAGAGCGTGTCACCAGTCCGGTGCAACCTGTGCCGGCTCCACGCAACAGGCCTCCAGTGCGCCTTCCCAGCCCGGTACGTCCTGTGCCAGCTCCCCGCACTCGCCCTGAAGAGCGTGTCACCAGTCCGGTGCAACTTGTGCCGGCTCCACGCAACAGGCCTCCAGTGCGCCTTCCCAGCCTGGTGCCAGGGCCGGAGCCTTCCTCTGCGCCGGTGCCCAGTCCAGGCACGGCGTCCAGTCCTGCTCCAAGGCCGGAGCCTTCCTCTGCGCCGGGGCCCAGTCCGGGCACAGCGTTCAGCCCGGCTCCATGGCCGGATCCGCGGTCTGAGCGGGTGCTACGTCCCGCACCGGAGCCGCCACCGACGCTAGTTGCCCACCCGAACCCTCCCCATCTAGTTTCAGGTTTTGCGGCCGGAGTCCGCACCTCTTTGCAGAAGATTTGCAAAGAGGAGTGGGAGAAAATCCCTCCTGAGATGTGTGCAAACCTGGTGGCCAACTACAAGAAACGTCTGACCTCTGTGATTGCCAACAAGGGTTTTGCCACCAAGTACTAAGTCATATTTTGCAGATGGGTCAAATACTTATTTCCCTCATTAAAATGCAAATCAATTTATAACATTTTTCACATGCGTTTTTCTGGATTTTTTTGTTGTTATTCTGTCTCTCACTGTTCAAATAAACCTACCATTAAAATTATAGACTGATCATTTCTTTGTCTGTGGGCAAACGTACAAAATCAGCAGGGGATCTAATACTTTTTTCCCTCACTGTACAAATACAGTTTTGCGGAGCCCCCCTGTAAGGTCTGAGCAAGTATTAATTTCCTGCAATTTTACATATATTGCCATTAGGCATATAGAAAAATGTGTAGTTTTATAGCCAACGTCATACCATTCCACATATTTTGCAAAAAGGCCGATAATTATTTTAAAGCTAATTCTCTGCTATTCTACACATTTTGTGTCGTTCACACACACACACACACACACACACACACACACACACACACACACACACACACACACACACACACACACACACACACACACACACACACACCCCAAGTACCAACCACTGCACAGTGGACATCACAATCTGGTCATGGTAGAAAGGTCTTGACACTTTCTACCCTCAAATGTGATTTTCACCACTGAACTTGACCTTAACCCCTAGCCCTGGGTTTGATTTGATTCAACGGACTAGGCCCGTGCACATTCAGGTCCCTATAGGACTCATGAAAGAACCATTCCTTAACCTAAATCCAACATAAATGCTACATTTTCCAACACTAGAGAAATCCATAGGCCTGAATCCATCTAGCCATCTGCCTGACCATACATTTTTCAGAGTTTTATTCAATAAGCACACCATGGTCATAATTCTGCAATATTTACAGGAAACGTCTGATTAAGCAGAAGTTTTTTGGGTGTTCCCCCCGTCCCCCGTCACCCCAGCCAACACCTTCCTCGCTCTGAAGAACAAATCCAGACGTACTAGATCAGTTTCCTAATTTTAGGGTTTAAAAGCTGAGGCTCTGGTCAAGAAAGATCAGTCATCTCCTCTCCTTTCAGCCGGTTCTAGCCTTCTGAATCAGACAAGAACACAGTTGTGAACACTACAGAACATCTCTATAGCAACCATGCAGCTGTGCTACGGACCAATGGCGTGCCTCGCTCTCTTCACTGTCGTTCTCTCAATAACGGCCACTGACACTGGTAAGTACAGTCTTCTACTGTAGTGAATTTGAAGGTATAGCCCTTGCAGGACTTGAACCAACAACTTTTCATCTGTTTTCACCACTGAACTTGACCTTATCTCAGGGTCCCATTAGCTATTCACCAGCAAGCCAGGCGCCGTGCGTGCGTGTGTGTGTGTGAGCAGTGGTGTGTTTAGCCTTGAGCCAGGCAGCGGGCTGGTGAATAATCAACAGATCTGTTGAATCTCAGAACAGACAGACAGTCAGTCTTCTCTCCATCTCATGCTGCGTATCTCACCCTGCCTGCCTAGCCACTGATCATAACTCCCTCTGTAACTGACGAAGGCCAGACAGACAGCAGATACGCAGAAACAGCGGAGTGAAGAAGGGATTCAGAGAGGGATAGACTGATACGATGCAGATGGACAGAGAAAAAGGGAGAGAGAACATTTAGAGAGAGAATGATATACTGTACATGGATAGTCAGTGTGTTGTCCGTTGATGAAGCTTACAGCAAGTTTCAAAATGTCCTTTAGAAATGACCATCCTTCCCACCTCGTGCCTGGCGACGGCACTCAGCTGGGGAATAGGGAAGTATGTTCGTGAGGCGCAACGTTCCCAGCCGAACCCCGGGGGGGGGGGGGAGGTCCGCTCCTCGGTCCTGGAGTGCCTGCCACCCGGGCTCCCGTCGGACCCTGGCCTTTGTGCGACAATGCTTTTGGTGGCCTACCATGGTTCCTCGGCAAGCTCCGACTGGTCTCCTTCAACCTCTGCCTGTCCCTCACTGTCGCTGGTCTCACATATCCATGGACTTTGTCACAGGTCTCTCATCGTCTGATGGCAACACTGCCATTCTGACAGTAGTTGACCAGTATTCCAAAGCTATAGGTGGGGGGGGTGGAACCCGGACGACAGGCTGGCCGATGACCCAATGAGTGTGCAGAATGCCTTCCAGAACTGGGACGAGAACTGAGGACCCCGGTCGGAGACCATGTCCACTGGTAGTCCATGGATCCACCCGGAAGACGGTGGGTTCTCGTCCCGGTTCTGGAAGGGATTCTTCACACTTATTGGGTCATTGGCCAGCCTGTCCTCCGGGTTCCACCCCCAGTCCAACGGCCAGTTGGAGCGAGCCAACCAAGACCTGGAGACGACTCCTGGTCTCAGCCAACCCCACCACCTGGAGCCAGCAACTAGTGTGGATCGAATACGCCTGCAACACCCTTCCTTGCTCTGCCACGGGTCTCTCGCCCTTTGAGTGTTCTCTGGGTTATCAGCTACCGCTCTTCCCTGAGCAAGAGGAAGCGGTCGGCATACCTTCGGCCCAGATGTTTGTCCGCTGCTGTCGTCGTACCTGGAAGAGAGCCCGTCGGCTCTTCTCAAGACCACCTCCATGTATCGATGACAAGCAGACCGCCACCAGACTCCAGCTCCCGGCATCGTTTCGGGCAGATGGTATGGCTGTCCAACCGAGATCTGCCCCTCCGGATGGAGTCCCACAAACCGGTTTATCGGCCCTTTCCCCATCTCCAAGGTCATTAGCCCCTCTAATGTTTGTCTTCTGTTTCCCCGTACCTTCTGTATACATCCCACCATTCATGTTTCTAGAATCAAACCCATGTCTCACAGCCATTTGTCACCTGATTTTGTTCGTCAAGCCTACCAGCATTTTTTCCCTTGCTCCTGTCTGTTTCTAGTTCCTGTTTTCTAGTTTTCCCAGTTTTGACCATTCTGCCTGCCCTGACCCTGAGACTGCCTGCCGTTCTGTACTTTTTGGAATCTGACCTGAATTACTGACCTCTGCCTGCCCTTGACCTGTCGTTTTGCCTGCCACCTGTTCTAGTAATAAACTTTTGTTACTTCGACACTGTCTGCATCTGGGTCTTCCCTAAAACGTGACAGACTGACCTTTTCACAAAACTATTATTATAGATCGTCAGGTAAGGGTGCTTTCGAGCGGCTAGATGTTCTTTACCATTCGGCCATCAGATTTGCCACCAATGCTCCTTATAAGACACATCCCTGCACTCTATACTCCTCTGTAAACTGGTCATCTTTGTATATCCGTCGCAAGACCCACTGGTTGATGCTCATTTATAAAACCCTCTTAGGCCTCACTCCCCTGGGTCGCTCCTCTTTTCAGTTCGCTGCAGCTAGCGACTGGAACGAGCTGCAAAAAACACTCCAGCTGGACAGTTGTATCTCCATCTCTTCATTCAAAGACTCAATCACGGACACTCTTACTGACGGTTGTGGCTGCTTCGCGTGATGTATTGTTGTCTCTACCTTCTGGCCCTTTGTGCTGTATGTGTCCAATAATGTTTGTACCATGTTTTGTGCTGCTACCATGTTGTGCATCTGCCATGTTGTGTTGTTGTCATGTTGTGTTGCTACCATGCTGTTGTCATGTGTTGCTGCTATCTAGCTAATAGAATATCTACCTGTCTCCCTCCTATTTTTTCATCTCTTTCTTCTCTCTGTCTAACCTCCCCCTCTCCCTTTCTCTAGCTAATTAAATATATACCCCCGCTTCCCCTCTCCGTCAAATCCTCCCGCGCTCTCTATCCCCCTCTCTCCCTCGCCTTTCAGAAGTTGCAATGGGTCTTCTCTACCAGCAGGGGGTAATAGAGAGCTCAGAATTATATTTATTTATTTAACATTTATTTAACTAGGCAAGGCAGTTAAGAACAAATTCTTATTTACAATGACTGCCTAGCAAAAGGCCTCCTGCGTGGACGGGGCCAGGGATTAAAAATATATATATACACCGCCGGTCAAAGGTTTTAGACCACCTACTGAGTCAAGTGTTTTTCTTTATTTTACTATTTTCTACATTGTGGAATAATAGTGAAGACATCACAACTATGAACCAAAAAAGTGTTAAACAAATAAAAATATATTTGAGACTGTTCAAATAGCCACCCTTTGCCTTGATGACAGCTTTGCACACTCTTGCCATTCTCTCAACCAGCTTCATGAGGTAGTCCCCTGGAATGCATTTCAATTAACAGGTGTGCAATGTTGTGCCAATCAATTGTGTTGTGACAAGGTACGGGGGGGTATACAGAAGATAGCCCTGGTTGGTAAAAGACCAAGTCCATATTATGGCAAGAACAGCTGAAATGTGTTATTTTATTTAACTAGGCAAGTCAGTTAAGTACAAATTTTTATTTACAATGACAGCCTACCGGTTTAACTGCCTTGTTCAGGGGCAGAACGACAAATTTTTACCTTGTCAGCTTGGGGATTCGATACAGAAACCTTTTGGTTACTGGCCCAATGCTCTAACCACTAGGCTACCTGTCACCCCAAATAAGCGAAGAGAAACGACAGTCCATCATTACTTTAAGATATGGTCAGTCACTATGGAAAATGTCAAGAACTTTAAAAGTGTCTTCAAGTGCAGTCACAAAAACCATCAAGCGCTATGATGAAACTGGCTCTCATGAGGACCGCCACAGGAACGGAAGACCCAGAGTTACCTCTGCTGCAGAGGATAAGTACATTAGAGTTACCAGCCTCAGAAATTGCAGCCCAAATAAATGCTTCACCGACTTCAAGTAACAGACACATCTCAACATCAACTGTTCAGAGGAGACTGTGTGAATCAAGGCTTTATGGTTGAATTTCTGCAAAGAAACCACTATTAAAGGACATCAATAAGAAGAAGAGACTTGCTTGGGCCAAGAAACACAAGCAATGGACATTAGACCGGTGGAAATTGACAAAATTGGACATTTTTGGTTCCAACCGCCGTGTCTTTGCGAGACTCGGTGTGGGTGAACGAATGATCGCTTCCTGTGTATTTCCCACCGTAAAGTATGGAGGAGGAGGTGTTATGGTGTGGGGGTTCTTTTCTGGTGACACTGTCTGTGATTTATTTAGAATTCAAGGCACACTTAACCAGCATGGCTACCACAGCATTCTGCAGCGATATGCCATCCCATCTGGTTTGGGCTTGGTGGGACTATCATTTGTTTTTCAACAGAACAATGAACCAACATACCTCCAGGCTGTGTAAGGGCTATTTTACCAAGAAGGAGAGTGATGGTGTGTTGCATCAGATGACCTGGCCTCCACAGTCCCCTGACCTCAAACAAATTGAGATGTTTAAAAAAATAAAAATATTTAACCTTTATTTAACAAGGCAAGTCAGTTAAGAACAAATTCTAACGGCCTTGTTCAGAATGAAAGATTGTTACCTTGTCAGCTCGAGGATTCAATCTAGCAACCTTTCGGTTACTGGCCCAACGCTCTAACCACTAGTCTACCTGCCCCCGATTTGGGATAAGTCTAACCGCACAGCGAAGGAAAAGCAGCCAACAAGTGCTCAGCATATGTGGGAACTCCTTCAAGACTGTTGGAAAAGCATTCCAGGTGAAGCTGGTTGAGAGAATGCCAAGTGTGTGCAAAGCTGTCATCAATGCAAAGGGTGGCTATTTGACGAATCTCAAATATAAAATATATTTGATTTGTTTAACACTTTTTTGGTTACTACATGATTCCATATGTGTTATTTCATAGTTTTGATGTCTTCACTATTCTACAATGTAGAAAACAGTAAAAATAAAGAAAAACCCTTGAATCTGTAGGTGTTCTAAAACTTTGTGTACATATAAGTACAGGACAAAACGCACACCCCGACTAGAGAGACAACACAACATTACATAAAGAGAGACCTAAGACAACATAGCAAGGCAGAAACACATGACAACACCGCATGGTAGCAACACAACATGAAAACAACATGGTAGCAACACAACATGGTAGCACAAAACATGGTACAAACATTATTGGTCACAGACAACAGCACAAAGGGCAAGAATATAGAGACAACAATTGGCTTGCAGTGGCTGAGACAGCAGATTTTCTGACTTTATACACTTCACTCTTTGAGAGAGGTAGCAAACCAGGCCAAAGACCCCTCAGAGACACCAATACTCCTTAGCCGGCCCACAAGAATGGAATGGTCTACCATATCAAAAGCTTTGGACAACTCAATAAAAATAGCAGCACAACATTGCTTAGAATCAAGGGCAATGGTGACATCATTGAGGACCTTTAAGGTTGCAGGGACACATCCATAACTTGAATGGAAACCAGATTGCATACCAGAGGGAATACTATAGACATCAAGAAAGCCAGTCAGTTGATTATTTACAAGTTTTTCTAACACTTTTGATAAACAGGGCAAAAATAAATAAACCTACAACAGTTAGGATCAGCTTGATCTCCCCCTGTAAAAAAAGGACGAACCATGGCTGCCTTCCAAGCAATGGGAACCTCCCCAGAAAGGATGGAGAGCTTGGCGATGATAGGGACTGAAACCTTAAAGAAGAAAGGGTCTAAACCATCTGAACCAGATGTTTTTTGGGGGTCAAGTTTCAGGATCTCCTTTAGCACCTCGGACTCAGTGACTGCCTGCAGGGAGAAACTTTGTAGCGGGGCAGGGGGAAAAGAGGGAGAGGCATTGGGGATAGTCGCATTAGAAGGGGGGAAGATGAGGAAATGTTGTACGGGAAATGAGGCATGGCTGAGTCAAATAGGAATCCTGACTCAATGAAGTGGTGATTAAAGAGCTCAGCCATGTGCTCCTTGTCAGTAACAACCACATCATCAACATTAAGGGACATGGGCGGCTGTGAGGAGGAGGGTTTATTCTCCAGGTCTTTAACCTTTTTTCAGAACTTCTTTGGGTTAGACCCACAGAGAGAGAACTGCTCCTTAAAGTAGCTAACTTTGGCCTTCCGGATAACCTGAGTGCACTTATTTCTCATTTGCCTGAACAACAGCCAGTCAGCCTGAGTATGCGTGTGCCGAGCCTTTCGCCAAATGCAGTTCTTGAGGTGGAGTAACTCTGCAAGATCACGGTCGAACCAGGGGCTGTTTTTAATTCTCATTTTCTTTGTGGGGGTGTGTTTGTTAACAATACCACTGAAAATATCAAAAAAGAAGGTCCAAGCGTCTTCGACAGAGGGGATCAAGCTGATTCTATACCCTTTTACAGAGGCCAGTTCATGAAGGAAGACTTGCTCATTAAAGTTTTTTAGTAAGCGTCTATGACAAATCAGGACAGGTCGTTTCACTAAGCAGCCACATTACAAACACATGCTGTAAAACAGTGATCACTAAGGTCATTACAGAAAACACCAGACTGATACCTATCAGGATTATTTGTGAGGATAACATTGAGGAGAGTAGCCTTTTCTGGGTGTTTGGAGTCATACCTTGTGGGATTGGTAATAATCTGAGAACGATTTAGGGAGTCCCATTGCTTTAGGAATTGGTCAGGTGGTTTAAGCATGTCCCAGTTTAGGTCACCTAGCAGGACAAATTCAGACTTAGTGTAAGGGGCCAGGAAAAACCTTAGGGCAGGTAGGGTACAGGCCAGTGCTGATGGAGGACGATAACACCTCGCAACAGTCAACAAAGACTTGGTGGAGACAACCGAGCACTGAAGGTGATCCGAAAGTAAAGATTGCCACTCCCCCACCTTTGGAAGATCTGTCTAGGCCGAAAAAGTTTATAACCAGAAAGGTTAATATTAGTATCAAAACACTCTTCCTTAACCACGTCTCAGTAATGACCAACACATCTGGATTGGAGCTGTGAACCCACACTTTCAATTGATCCATTTTAGGTAATAAGCTTCTAGTGTTAACGTGCAGAAAACCCAGGCTTTTACGAGAGCAGAAATCAGTGAAGCAGATATCAGAGCACAAGTCAGAATTGGGGCTAGCAACAGTAGATGGGCCAGGGTGTACATGCACATTTCCAGATATCATCAGCAGTAATACAATCAAGGCACGGCAGAGGGCAGGGAGAGCTCTACAGTGCTGATTTATGGCATCTGAATGTACATTAGATGGCAAAATGTTCAGGTAACATGAATACAAAGCCGGCGAGAGGTGGTTATGGGATGGGAGGCCAAAAGTCTGTGTAACCAATAGAGAGTCAGAGACCCGAGTGTGGGAACAAACATAGTCTGTCCCACGGTTGGGTAAAGAAAGTTCGTAGTCAACAAAGCATGCAGGAGTCATAGCAAAATAGCAAAATGCATTTTTTTTTATATATATAAGGACTTAGGGCTAGCCATTGTAAGTTCAGAGTCACTCGCCCCAACAGTGCTTGTGTGCTGGAGGCGAGTGAAAGCTTGGGAGAGAAGGGGGAGTGTGGTAGAGGTACCTGTACCAAACAGGGGGAGACAACAAAAAGAACAATAATGAGGCTATATACTTCAATGCACACTCTAGTCTAGCCACCACATCCACCCACAGAGAAGTACACCTCCCACCCCATGCTAAAGACTAGAGGAATCAAAGGTTCCGCTACCCCTGTGGGCACTCTCAGTCATGAAAAAGGTTGCCTTGGGGTGAAGCTGACACACACACACACACTAGCTACAGTGTGAAGTAGGAGCATCACATTGTACCTCCACAGCCACTTTCTATCTGTGGAATAGTCATTGGGCAGGAGGCAGCCAGTGCTTTGGTACTGTGTTATAATACTTCACGCCTGGCTGCTCTACAGAAGTGTAATTACCTCTGCAGTGTTATTAATTAAGCTGTTTTATTACACACATTCACACTGCCCACCCTCCTGCCTGCCTGCCTGTCTGTCTTTCTGTCTGCCCACCCTCCTGCCTGCCTGTCTGTCTTTCTGTCTGCCCACCCTCCTGCCTGCCTTTTTTTCTTTCTGTCTGCCCACCCTCCTGCCTGCCTGCCTGTCTGTCTTTCTGTCTGCCCACCCTCCTGCTTGCCTGTCTGTCTTTCTGTCTTCCCACCCTCCTGCCTGCCTGTCTGATTTTCTGTCAGTCCAATCAACCAGGAGTCATAGGTTTTCCTCTCTCACAGAGGCCAAATAAAAACATGCAATGAATGCTCAATGTGTCTCAGATAGTGCAGCACACTTGTCAATGTGAATCATTTCTAATATTTCCTCCCTTTCGGAAAGGTTCAGGCTACTTGGGATGATGGTGGTGCAGTACGTTGCCTCACCTACCTTTGTGGAATGTAGACTAGTTTTTATATACATTTGTCAGACCTTCTGATAAATGACTAGAATGTAGATCTCCACATGGCCTATCTTCCCTATAGGCCTAGACTTACATGAACTTCTTCGGGATCCAATTTACAGCAGCTATCACAGTGAAAGATTACCATGCTATTGTTATTTTTATTTATTTTTTACCTTTATTTCACTAGGCAAGTCAGTTAAGAAAAAATCTTATTTTCAATGACGGCCTAGGAACAGTTTGAGGAGAGTGCATAATTTTGAAAATGAAAAGTTATTAATAAGCAAATTAGGCACATTTGGGCAGTCTTGATACAACATTTTGAAGAGATATGCAATGCTTCATTGGATCAGTCTAAAACGTTGCACATACACTGCTGCCATCTAGTGGCCAAAATCTAAATTTCACCTCGGTTGGAATAATACATTATCGCTTTCTCTTGCATTTCAAAGATGATGGTACAAAAAAAATACAAAAGAACAGTTGGTTTTTTCTTTACATTATCTTTTACCAGATCAAATGTGTTATATTCTCCTAAATTCTTTTCACATTTCCACAAACTTCAAGGTGGTTCCTTTCAGAAATATGCATATCCTTGCTTCAGGGCCTGGGCTACAGGCAGTTACATTTGGGTATATAATTTTTGTCAAAAATTGAATAAAAGGGGTGGATCCTTTTAACATGCAATCAAAATGCAAACAATGCAGTTTAAATAATGTCATATGTTTTCCTTTCATAGCGGATGTTATGTGAGTGTGAATCCTTTCTCATATTTCCCCCCTTTCAGGGATGTAACATTACAATTGTATAGCTAATAGGCTTTGTGTTTGTAGATCGACTGAGGTGAATGAACCTACTGCAGCCAAGGTCAAAATGGCTGGGGTCAATTTTGCTTGTTTTTGCTCCAAATACCATTTTAACGTTTTTTTAGTTGTATAGAAATGTTTTGAAAGTTGAAGATCATTTACTGCATCCAGACCTCACTAAAAGTCTAACCCTGGTTACGGCCCTGGCAACAGGTGCCGGGGGTAGAAATATGGTTAGAAGTGTATTTAAGCTGGTTCTGAAGGAATACACTGAAAGTTCATGTAACAGTCAGGTGGTTGATCTGAATACCATTTAACCAAAACATTCCTGCTCACTTCAACAGCGCCATGAGCTGATGTTTTTTTATAGACAAAACAATCATGGCATATATTATTATATATTATGTTTACATCTGTGTGACAGGCCAAACATTGATCAGCCATAATCAATTCACTAAGAAAACAACAAACAAATCTGTGTGTGTGTTGTACAGTGGAGATTTGTCTGGCTCTTATGCGCTTATCTGACTCTCCTCAGGGTTCTATAAAACAATAAGCCTATTTAATGCAGCCCTTCATTTGTGTGCATGTGTGTCAGTATTAGCGTGTATACGTTTATGTGTGTGTGTGTGTGTGTGTGCATTGTTCTATCTCCGTCATGTTTGTTTCCTGGTTGTTTATGATGAGTCTCTCCTCTCAGCTCCCAGATCGATGTCGGGTGAGGATATGAGAGTCAGTATTGATTGTAATTTCCTGCAACGCTCATTCCAATCGCCGGCCTTATCACCAATCTAATTTCTATCTGCAGCGCAGTCAGTGATCCAAAAGAACCAGGGAATAACCAATAAATGAATAACAAATAAATGAATATTCTACCAAGGCATTCTCACTCCTGCATAGATAAACAGGGTGCTTGTATGGAGAGTTGACAATGACTCTCAAAGTGTGTGTGTATGTGTTTTTTGTGTGTGTGTGTGTGTAAGGATAGATATCTCCACACAAATTGAATGAGCGTATAGGGAAAAGCAGGTGCCAAGTCCTAATCTAATGATTGGATGCTTGTGATTCAGGCTTTTATGTCGCTGGAGATTTGATGTTGTTTACTGATGGATGAGAAAGGAAACTAATATTTGGGATGCGTTCAGCTGTATCCCACGTGGGACAGGATGCAAGTGTTTACTCCTCATATCAGAGCAAGCATTAGAGTTACGGTTGAGAATACAAATGTGATGATCATCTCTTTCCTCCAACTGGGGCCTAGTTATTTTCTCCCTCCCTCTTACTATACCTCTCCTTCGGCTCCTCTCCCTCTCTACCCTTCTTTATCTCTCTCCTTCTACCCCTCTCATTATACGCCTCTCTACATCTCTTCGTTTCACTATCATCCTCTCCCTATCTATCGTCCTTTCTCCCTCTCTTTACCCTGTCATTCACCCACCTCTCTCCCTGTGTGCACTGTCTTGTTCTGTTCAGTTAGACATGGTAATAAGATGGGAAGCAGGTCTATTATGCTGCCACTCAGCCTGGCATTAAGTACTTCTCTCCGGAGTGGCTATACTGCTGTGCAAAAGTGTGAATATTTGTGGCTCTGCCCTCTCTCTCCCTCCCTCCTTCCCTAGCCCTGTCGATCTAGCGCTGTGTTAAAGTGGATATGTGGCGTCCGTTCAAAAGTGCAACTACAGCTGCCATGCCCCCTTGACCCACGGTACAACACATGCACTGTCTGTCACATAGGAACCCGATGCCGCACAACACAACTACACTAAATTGAATTGGAGCAGTGAAGTTTAACTCAGACCTCATACATTGATGGCAGTTCTGTGCTTGAGCTGTTCTTGTCTAATGATGTTCTGTATTATGTCATTCTGTATTATGTTTCATGTTCTGTGTGGACCCCAGGAGGAGTAGCTACTGCTTTTGCAACAGCTAATGGAGATCCTAGTAAAACACCAAATACCAAACTCATGCTATCTTCTATCTCTCTAAACAGAGAAAGGTGGCTTAGTATAAGAGGTGTGTGTGTGTATGTGTGTGTTAATGCGTTTGTTGTGAGGGGTCTTTTAGTCACAATCTTCCGTTCATAGTGAGCTCTCATATTTTCCTCTCTACCACCACAGCAGAGTCACTCTGTTAGTGATAGACCACAGGGTGGGGGGTGAGAAAGTTTCAGAGGAAGACGAGGAAGATGAGAGAGGGGGGCTATCAGACCTAATGATGTGGGTGGGACTTTCTCTACCTATAAGGCCAGGGCTAAGAGATAGCCGATCAGTCAGAACGGTTTGGCAGCACATGAAGACTTCTACACCTAAAGACCTTGGAATCTGAAAACTTCCACACCTGAAAATGAGGTTGAGTCTGGTGTTCTCTTCTCTGCTCTGTGTAGCCACATGGATGACCGTGGTCGATGCAAGTGAGTTCTTACCTCTTATTTTATGCCTGAATGTGTGCGTGTCGCCGGTGTACGTATGTAACGTGTAGCTGTGTGTAAACCAGCCATGTATAACCATGTATAATCCTGTATAGACTTTGGACCAGTCAACACTTGCTGTCTTAAGCTGACTCAGAAAAGAATCTCTCCTAAAAAAGTAGTGGACTACATCGTACAGACTACAGCACTGTGTCCCATCAAAGTCATAGTGTGAGTACCCTATATTCATATTTCCTACACAGTCATACTACACCGTAAAGATAAGAATTTGTCTTATTGAGAGTATCCTACAATGTCATACGTAAACACTGGTTTTACTTCACTACCAATGTCGTCATCAGAAAATGACAAAGTGAATAAAAAAGAACCTCACCAGAGGAGACAATTGACCTCTTGATGTATCTCCTTCCAGGTTACACACCATAAAAAGGAAGAGGATCTGTGGTGACCCAGAAAGTGATTGGGTAAGGAAGGCCATGGAAAAGGTGGACGAAACCAAGGCAATCAAGAGAGAGGAGGAGGAGGAGGAGGAGGAGGAGGAGGAGGGAAAGGAGGGCAAGACAGTGACCAAGGCACCGGCAGTGCCATGTAAGCAGGGAAAGGGAGAAAAGAAGGGAGGCAAAAAGGGAAAGGGGAAAGGAGGGAAGAGGGGAGGAAAGAGAGAGGGAAGAGGGCGCAAGAGAACTGGTGTAACAAACCAATTGAGTAACTGAGCACAATTGATGTTAAGTCTAAATGGTGGACTTCTGCCTCTAGGAGGAGAGCACGAAAATAAAAAAAATGTAAAAACAGCACAATGGCAAGAAATCTACCTATGTTGGCATGTTGTAAATAAATAACAATGTCAATGAGGACTGGACACAAAGTCGTTTTTTTACTCTCTGTGTAACTGATATATGGGACCAATGCTGTTTAAGTAAAATATTGTATAAAAAATCATAGCACAGAACTTTTAAATCAAATTTTTATTCTTGCACTGGCTGCCTGTTTGAGAAAGGTTCAGGCTACTTGGGAGGATGATGGTGGTGCAGTACGTTGCCTCACCTACCTTTGTGGAATGTAGACTCGTTTTTATATACATTTGTCAGACCTTCTGATAAATGACTAGAATGTACATCTCCACATGGCCTGTCTTCCCTATAGGCCTAGACTTACATAAACATGCAACAAAATGCAAACAACACAGTTCAAATCATGTCATATGTTTTCCTTTCATCGCTGATGTTACGTGTCAGTGTGAATCCTTTCTCATATTTCCCCCCTTTCAGGGATGTAACATTACAATTGTATCGCTAATAGGCTTTGTGCTTGTAGATCGACTGAGGTGAATGAACCTACTGCAGGCAAGGTGATCATGGCTGGGGTCAATTTTGCTTGTTTTTGCAGTTCTCTAAATACAATTTATTAGATTTTTTTGTTGTACAGAAATGTTTTGAAAGTTGAAGCTCATTTACTGCATCCAGATCTCACTAAAAGTCTAACCCTGGTTACGGCCCTGGCAACAGGTGCCGGGGGTAGAAATATAGGTAGAAGTGTATTTAAGCTGGCTCTGAAGGAATACACTGAAAGTTCATATAAGTCAAATGGTTGATCTGAATACCATATAACACACATCCTTGCTCACTTCAACAGCGCCATGATAAATGAGTAGAATGTACATGTAAATAACATGCTTGTCTGTGTTAAAGTTACATTTGTATCTATTACCTACCCTGCTACCTCTTAAATGTTCTTTATATTTGTATTTTTTTTCTCAATATTGAGTGTTTATGTTAAGTCAATAAAACGATATAATCATGACAACTTTTGTCACCTGGTGGTCATGATGTATTTTAAGTCTTAAGAACATAATAAGCCACTACCTCATGATAGTTGTCCCATATGGATATCTTCTCAAAAACATTAAATATAAATACAAATAATGACTTAATCTTCTTTCATTACATAGGGATGCAAAGAGGTGAAACTTTAGTTTTTCACTAAAACATGCAAAAAATCGGTTTTAACTAATTAAACAACAAAGAATATGATTTACATGTACATGATCAGTCTCCAATGTTATTTGTTGCCTAGACTTTACTGCAAATGACACTCAAGTCTTGAGAAAAAAACAATACACTAATATGACAGCCTTTATAATAGAACACTTGTGACCACACACATCTAAATATTACACTTTTTTTTTTTTTTACTAGTCAGTTAAGAACAAACTCATATTTACAATGACGGCCTACGCCAGACAAACGATGAGGCTGGGCCAATTGTGCGCCACCTTATGGGACTCCCAATCACAGCCAGTTGTGATACAGCCTGGATTTGAACCAGACTGTCTGTAGTGATGCCTCTAGCACTGAGATACAGTGCCTCAGACCACTGCGACACTCGGGAGCTAACTTAAGTAGAAATAAAATGAAACAAAGAGGCATTCAATTTTTGCTCTATTATAGTGGCCACTATAGTAGGGAAGGGGAAATGAAAGGGGGATACCTAGTCAGTTGAATGCATTCAACTGAAATGTGTCTTCCGCATTTAACCCAACCCCTTTGAATCAGAGTAGACATAGATCAAGTGCACAAAGCTACATGTGTGCAAAAATAACATTCACTGAGTAAAACATTTAATAATCCCCCCTCACTCAGACAAAGTGTTACTGTCAAGTTCAACACAACAAAAGCAATATCTTTGGGCTACACTGCACATTATTACATTGTACACTTTCTGCCTGTAGACATCAGTTCTACAAGGTGCCAGCAGAGCATGATACCCTTTGTTGGCATAATTGATCTCTTTCAAACAGAGTACACCTGGCATACCCCTTTTTATCCACTGTATTGGAAAAGTGAGAAAGAAGGAGTGTGTGTGGTGTTCCTTTCACCTCTATAGTGGCATCCAGCTTAAGCCAGGCCCAGCTCCAGCTACACTCAACTGTTTAACAAGCAACGCCTGTTAAACACCTAATTCTTTCATTCTGAAAATTAACCATATACTGTAATAGGGAAAACATTAGTTCACATATTGTAGTTAGTTCGTTAGCTAGTTAACTAGTTAACATTTCACAAAGACTGCCAGAGTCCAGTAAGCAACTAACACGTTATAACTTGAGGAACGGCAAGGAGTCATATAGCGTTACTAGTTAATACTATAGCGAATTGGTTAGGTTACTGTTAACGTTAGCTCATCTGATGTTGTAAAATTGTCTGACTTTATTAGCTAGCTAATTCTCACACCATAACTAAATTATTTGATCAGTTAAGTTGGCTAATGTTGCTCAACATTTCTCTGGCTAGCTAACGGAGAATTCTATCCAGCTAGCAAGATACTTAACAATGCTAACAATACCTGTTCCACCACACTTTCTCCCTCACCTCAAACTTTCCAAATAGCAGTTGTTTTTCGGTTACAGCTCATGAAGCACGCTTCATCACCTTCTCAGCCCCATCTCCTTGGTCAGGCTTCTCACCTACCTCTTCGATATCATTCAGGGGACACATTGCTGTAAGTTAACTGGCAAACTGCCTTTGCACTCTTTTTCCAGAGTGTGTGCTGATTATGTAACTAGCAAATTGGTTGTCTCTTCTCTCTTCAGTCACGTGCTGCATTCTGTTGTTATCTTAACGATTGGCTGATCCTTGGATACAGCCAGTATTGCTCACTCGTTCGCATATAGCCAGTCATCCAAAGTCCCCCCGCCGAAACTTTTAAACTTTTCTCATCAGATCTACACGAATCACGTAGGTCACCTACCTATTTGGATTCAAAATGGCAAATTTTGACGAAAGATGACTAGTTTGCATCCCTGATTACAGCCCTTTAATTGCTATATGTGTTCCTGAAAAAAAGGTTTTCTTATGATGTTGATATGTGCTTATTTCCGTACTGTGCAGTAAGTGCTTAAGAGCTTCTATAGAACCTGGCCCATATTTTATCAAGCATTCTCTTGAGGTTTGGAGTGGACTTCAATTGTTTTAGTAAAATACCGTGTTCTCAAACCTCATACCAGGTAAGATAGATACAGTGGTGGAAAAAGTAGCCAATTGTCATACTTGAGTAAAAGTAGATACCCCGCCCTCCCTTTTAGCAAATCAGATCACAACTCCATTTTGCTCATCCTTTCCTATAGTCAGAAACTCGAACAGGAAGTACCCATGCTAAGGTCTTTTCAACGCTGGTCTGACCAAACGGAATCCATGCTTCAGGGTTGTTTTGATCACGTGGACTGGGATATGTTGTGGGTAGCCCCTGAGAATAACATTGATGTTTCACGAACATGGTGACTGAGTTTACCAGGAAGTGTATAGGAGATGTTGTTTCCACTGTGACTATTAAAACCTACCCTAACCAGAAACCATACATAGACGGCAGCATTCGTGCAAAACTGAAAGTGCGAACCACCGCATTTTACCATGGCAAGGTGACTGGGAATATTGTTGAATACAAACAATGTAGTTATTCCCTCCGTAAGGCAATCAAACATGCAAAACGGCAGTACAGAGACAAAGTGGGGTGGCAATTCAGCAGCTCAGACACAAGACTATGTGTCAGGGTCTACAGACAATCACGGATTACAAAGAGAAAACCAGCCATGTCGCGGACACTGATGTCTTGCTCCCGGACAAGCTAAACACCTTATTCACCCGCTTTGAGGATAACACAGTGCCACCAACGCGGCCCGCTCCCAAGGACTGTGGGCTCTTGTTCTCCGAGGCCGACGTGAGTAAAACATTTAAGCGTGTTAACCCTCGCTGCGTCCTCAGAGCATGCGCAAGACCAGCTGGCTGGAGTGTTTACGGACATATTCAATCTCTCTATATCCTAGTCTGATGTCCCAACTTGCTTCAAGATGTCCACCATTGTTCCTGTAACCAAGAAAGCAAAGGTAACAGATCTAAATGACTATCGCCCCGTAGCACTCACTTCTGTCATTATGAAGTGCTTTGAGAGGCTAGTTAAGGATCAAATCACCTCTACCTTACCTAAAAACCCTAGACCCACTTCAATTTTCTTACTGCCCCAATAGATCCACAGACGATGCAATCGCCATCGCACTGCACACTGCCCTATCCCGTCTGGACAAGAGGAATATCTACCTAAGAATGATGTTCATTGACTATAGATCAGACTAAAAACACCATAATACCCATCACTAAGCTCAGGGCACTGGGTCTGAACCATGTCATGTGCAACTGGCCGGGCCACCCCCAGGTGGTGAAGGTAGGAAACAACTCCTCCACTTCACTGATTCTCAACATAGGGGCCCCACAAGGGTGCGTGCTCAGCCCCCTGTGCTCCCTGTACAACCATGACTGCGTGGCCACACTCACCCCCAACTCAATCATCAAGTTTGCAGACGACACAACAGTAGTAGGCCTGATTACCAACAATGACGAGACAGCCTACAGGGAGGAGGTGAGGGCCCTGGTGGAGTAGTGGCTGGAAAATAACCTCTCCCTCAACGTCAACAAAACGAAAGAGCTGATCGCAGACTTCAGGAAACAGCAGAGGGAGCACGCCCCTATCCACATCGACAGGACCCGCAGCGGAAAAGGTGGAAAGCTTCAAGTTCCTCGGCGTACACATCACTGACAATCTGAAACGGTCCACCCACACAGACAGTGTGGTGAAGAAGGCGCAACAGTGCCTCTTCAACCTCAGGAGGCAGAAGAAATCTGGTTTGGCCCCTAAGACCCTCATAAACATTTACAGATGCACAATTGAGAGCATCCTGTCGGGCTGTATCACCGGCTGGTACGGCAACTGCACAGCCAGCAAACAAGTGTGGAGCGGTCTGCCCAATGCATCACCGGGGCCACACTGCCTGCCCTCCAGGACATCTACAGCACCCGATGTCACAGGAAGGCCAAAAAGATCCTCAAAGACATCAACCACCCGAGCCACAGCTAGGTTCACCCCGCTATCATCCAGAAGGTGAAGTCAGTACAGGTGCCCAGGGGTGCGAAGGTGAACGGCAAGGCACTGGAGCGATGAACTGCCCTTGCTGTCTCTGCCTGGCCGGCACCCGTCTCTACACTGGGATTCTCTGCCTCTGACCCTATTACGGGGGCTGAGTCACTGGCTTACTAGTGCTCTTCCATGCCGTCCCTAGGAGGTGTGTGTGGTTTGATTCATAGACGTGATCTTCCTGTCTGGTTTTGCACCCCCTCTGGTTCGTGTGGTGGAAGAGATCTTCGTGGGCTATACTCAGTGTTGTCTCAGGGTAGTAAGTTGATGGTATGTTGATATCCCGCTTGTGATGTGTGAGCTGTGCTTTGGCAAAGTGGGTGGGGTTATATCCTGCCTGGTTGGCCCTGTCCAGGGGTATCGTCGAATCGGGACACAGTGTTCCCCAATCCACCCGTCTCAGTATCCAGTATCTATGCTGCAATAGTCTATGTGCCGGGATGCTAGGGTCAGTCTGTTATATCTGGTTTCCTGTGTGAATTTAAGTATGCTTCCTCTACTTCTCTCGTTCTTCCTGTCTCCCTCCCTCCCCTCCCAGAGGACCTGAGCCCTAAGATCATGCCTCAGGACTACCTGGCCTGATGACTCCTGGTTGTCCCCAGTCCACCTGGTTGTGCTGCTGATCCAGTTTCAACTGTTCTGCCTGTTCTGCCTGCCTGACCTGTTCACCGGATGTGCTACCTTGTCCCGGACCTGCTGTTTTCGACTCTTTCTCTCTCTCTACCGCACCTGCTGTCTTGACCTCTGAATTCTCGGCTATGAAAAGCCAACTGACATTTACTCCTGAGGTACTGACCTGTTGCACCCTCTACAACCACCCTGATTATTATTTGACCCTGCTGGTCTTCTATGATCGTTTGAACATCTTGAAGATCAATCAATATTTATATATTTCTTAATTACATTATTACTTTTAGATTTGTGTGTATTGTTGTGAATTGTTAGACAATACTGCACTGTTGGAGCTAGGAACACAAGCATTTCGCTACACCAGTAATAACATCTGCCCCCAAAATTGTATGTGACTTTAATAGAAAGTTCCTCAAGTAAAAGTGAAAGTCAGCCAGTAAAAAACGACTTGAGTAAAAGTCAATAAAATGTTCTTGTTTCAAAAATGTATGGTTAATCAGGGGCACACCAACACTCAGACATTATTTGCAAAAGATGCATTTGTGTTTAGTGAGTCCGCCAGGCCAGAGGCAGTAGGGATGACCACGTGTTCTCTTGATAAGTGCGTGAATTTGACAATTGTCCTGTCCTGCTAAGCATTCAAAATGTAACAAGTTCATTTGGTTGTCAGGGAATATGTATGGAGTAAAAAGTACAATATTTTCTTTAGGAATGTAGTGCAGTAAAAGAAAAGATTGTGAAAAATTGAAATAGTAATGTACAGATACCCCCCAAAACTACTTAATCAGTACTTTAAAGTATTTTTACTTAAGTACTTTACACCACTGGGTAGCTTAATAAAGTAATAGTGTGTTAATCGGAGTCTGAGGCCATGATCTTCTAAATAATTGTGGTGTGTCTACCTTTTCACTGGAACTGAATCGTAGCACTGTATAGCCAAAAACACCACTTCCTGTATTCTCTAGAATCGAGTGTGTAGAATAGTGTGTGTATAGTGCGTTCATGCATGTCTTTATACAGGCCTGGTTTCAACCACAGGTTACATATCTGATAGTTTGTTCTCAGAAAAACAAAACAAATACAAATAAATACATAACTTTTGTGACAAACAGGATATGCAAGAGGAAGACAGACTGACATATTAAAATCTTTTCTTTCAGAAGCATTTTTCATGAAAGATTACCTAGGCCTAACTGGTCAAAGCAAATCCAGTAATCGATGACAGGGCCCGCAAGAGAATGTGTATAGCTGTTGTTTGAACCACAGAGATCTATCTTAGATAGAGATACAGCCTAGCTGATAATAAAGTGCCACACAGAATATGTTTGCTCCTGTTCTAACACTGTCTTCTTCTTTAACCACTGAGTTGCTTTTTATTATTGCTGCCTCTGTCTCTGCTGATGATCCCTCCGCTATAACCTTTCTTTGGTCTCTATAGAAAAGATAGGAACATAGTTTCAATGCAGAAGCGTTTCCACCACTGTGGGTTTTGTCAGGTTAACGCATGTAGCCTACCTAATGGTGGATAACATGTGTTAACCACATCTAGTGGGACCCTCTACTTCTGACACTGGCGAAGAAAGGAACAACAGTAGGAGTCTTAACCTTTCCCCTTCTGACTGACAGACCACAGAGAACCGCTCCATTGCTTCTTACTGAACCACAGAGACTACACACACACACATACATACATACATACATACATACATACAGAGAGAGACACTACACACACACAAACACAGAATACTGGTACCTTTCATTGTACTGTTCACGAGACAGGAGAATGACGTCACTGATGATGACAACAAAGCAAAACTACAGATACAGGTACAGTAGAAACCAATGACTCAGACTCCGAATCAGACTGGCTCTCATTCCTTTGGAGAACAGAACATTCCCCGTCTCAAACAAACTCTTATGGGCTAATTGTAAAATAAAGACATCACTTAAAAATTGCATTAAAGGCAGTCCTAATAATCGCTACCAGCGAAGTGAGTGCTTTTATGTAAATGTTTTTCATTAATAATCAGAGTCAAAATGAAGGTACAGTTTGCTTCAAGTGCTTTTCAAGACACCCAAGGAGGGTACTGTACACACAAGAGGAATTATACAATACAAGAATATGGTAATATTAACAGATGCTTTTATCCAAAGAAACTCATAGTTAGCACATACTGTATATTGTGTGACTTACACACAACCATACACGTAATAGTATTCACAGTGCACAGAATGATGTGACGTTACGGAGGTGGAAACAGAAATGGAGGTGTTAGTAAGTGGCTGTACAGACGGGAGGGGAAAATCCGCTGTGGTATACTAGAGCATTCACTACACCTCAAACACTCATACCTACTCCACAGCAGCCAAGCCCCCAAACCCCTTCGGTTAACAGAAACTTTCTCTCTTCCCTCATGTATTTTACATCAACCGCCACTGTTAGTGTACACCACGCGCTAACCGGTTGCTCCACTGGAGCTCCAACCATGTTTTACTGTGTACACTGATACAGTTGAAACAAGATGGCCCCCATCTTAAGATCCCCTCCACAGCTTTCCCTCTCTCTTGGAGCCATTGAAATGGCTAATTCTAGAAAGCACCGTCTGGTTCTGACTCTATGGTTGAAACACAGAGGTCACTAGATGGCTATGCTAGCCTGGATAATAGTGTCAATATGGTCAGATTTGATGAGTAGGTACTAGGTAGAGCTTGTTCTTAATCAATTAGGGTAAAAGGTCAAATCCTGGGTACGGTTGTAGTTCAGGTTTGGGGTTAATAGCATTTGTTTAACATCCCATCTGTCCTTTCTAGCATGGTCAGATGTGACGATCATGGAACGTATGGGTCTTATAGGTCATCAGTTGTGAAACAAAATGACTAATATCCACAACTAGAGGTCAGCAGAAAACTCCACTTTTAACATCAATATCTTATTTTCTTAACTTACTCCTCTTAATCATTGGAAAGGGTTGCATTTATATAACTTTTTTCACTTATAGTATTGTAAAGTGCTGCTCATCCATTACTAATGTCTAGCACGCACCTGGGTGACGCATGGCAGCCATTTTGCACCAGAACCCTCACCACATGTTGGCTATCACATTGGATGACAAGGGGACAACAAATCGCCCTTTTAAAACTATTATTTTATTAAGAAACATTATACATTGTTTAGGCATACTGGCAACTAGCCAGCAAGTTAACACACAATCACAATCATCAAATTCACTGTGGAAGTAAATTAGATTTAATCATTTATAAATAAATAAAGATATTCATTAAAGTGACATAAATGTTATAATAGCTGCATATTGAAAATATTCAAACATTCAAAGTCAATAGTCTGATGTCCGATGAACTGGAAAATTCTACGTTCTTCTATGTCTTGTAGTGAGTTGTTGACCATTGAGAAGCAATTTTAGGGTTGTGAGCCGAAAATGTTGTTCTGTGAGGGTTGTTGTTCGCTGGTTGTGCGATAGTGGTGGTTGTAGTAGTAGTTGAGGTGATGTGATGTTTTTTCCGTGTGTGAGACTTGTTCTTCTTGTTCAGGTACTGCATGGTTTTCTGTGCCCAGGGGTTGGAAGGGTCAGAGCAGATTCGTTTGCCTACAACTGTGACAAACCTGGGGAAAGAACAGGTTACAAAACAATTAAGACCAGTCACAACAGATACACACTCAAAACCGTCATGCTTTCTATGAACCAACTGTCCATCTGGGTATAATGCACTATAAATGCATTCATATACTGCATTCACAACAGCTGAAATAAGTAAGGGATAATCAACGGAAAATGAACAACCCGCTACGGAGTGAAACTGACCTTCCACAGTTGCATTATTTTCCAGAGAACGCATAGAGCCCCGAGTTGATTATGCCTTTTATACCATTGCTATAATTTAACACATTTGCCGGTAGAAATGTGTTCATTTGCAGGTTCCCAATTCAACCCAAATCATCAGTCCTAGCGTGCTATTCTTAAAATCGAATTCAACAATGCCAATGATGTTATGAGCACTTACGTCACTGCCTTTATGTTACACATGGCTGTGTCCTGTAGGTAGTAGAAATTGATCAGGTTGCGGTGCACTACAGTGCCTTTAATCTCCAAACAGCAGGAGGTTACTGATCCACCGGCTACAAGAGAGAGAAGAGTAATTATTGTCATTATCATGTTCATCATCACCATCATCCATTTCCACTGTACTTATAAAGCATGACATTATGTTCTTCACCATGAATTTCCATTATCATCAATTTGCGTCCTATGCTAAAAACAAACATCTTAAGTGAAATCTAACCCTATCTAATCAAACGCATGATAATAGAATACACACACACCTTGAGCAGAAGTAGTGGACATCAGTAGAGTGGTGGTGTAGAGAAGCAGGAGAGAGAGGAGGGCCTTCATTCTGCCTAGATCACTGACTCTTGAGTCTGCAGTCAGATGTGTGACTTTCACCAGAACTGTAGCTCTTTTTAAGCCCACCAACCTCATACGCAGAGACACAACATACCCATATGCAAATACTTTTCCTACACTCAGAGAGCATCACAGACTGGTTTCCTCCCACAGACCCCCTAACCATGAGGACAGTTTCCCCCACTATCACTTTCTCATCACTGGTGACAGAACAGGTTTCCATAGTGGTGGTGAGTGACACTACTCTAGCCATAGAATTCTAGTTGTATGACTGTAGTACTGAGAGACTGGTTTAATGCATGTGTACGTGGACACATAGAGAGAAGCGCTGTGTTTTGGTAAGAAATGGCATGTTAACATGCACAACTGTGTCTCAGTACTAGTGTTAGTGAGACGGTTGAATAAAAGGCCCATGTAGCATTTGAGGCTAAGCACAAGATCGGTTGAGAATGCAAGGGAGGACATTTTCAGAGGCGTCACATCCAAATCATACACTAACCCCGACTGACTGTGCATACTGTACTATACACACAGTAGTGGCAGTAACGTGGCAGACACTGTTAAAACGAAGACTTCAACCTGTCACTGTGTGAGAGTGAGTCAGTTACCACAAGGGTAAAATGAGAAGTTGTCAATTACCTTTCCTTTTTATATCAAAGGTTTGCAGCAGTAAAAATACCTGTAGAATCAATTACTATCAAGCCAAACACATTACTGTTACAATGTATTTATCTTAACTGATTTAGAAACAGTTTACTAGGTAATAAATACATAAATAAATAAAAAATAACAAATCAAATAATAGTTTATTATGAGTAAATAAGCAAGTTAGTGTTTGTCATGTAAATACTGTTTATGTCCAGTTTGAACATTTCAAGACTGATCTGTAGGATGGCAATGATATTTCCTCCAAATATTCTGCTTGGCCATACAAATACTACGATGACAGTCCAACTCTTATTATGATGTTATGCACCATGGTCAAATCAAATCAAATCAAATGTTATTTGTCACATACACATGGTTAGCAGATGTTAATGCGAGTGTAGCAAAATGCTTGTGCTTCTAGTTTCGACCATGCAGTAGTATCTAACAAGTAATCTAACAAATTCACAACAACTACCTTATACACACAAGAGTAAAGGAATGAATACGAGTATGTACATATAAATATATGGATGAGCGATGGCTGACCGGCATAGGCAAGATGCAGTAGATGGTATGGAGTACAGTATATACACACATATATATATGAGATGAGTAATGTAGGATATGTAAACATTATATAAATGGCATTGTTTAAAGTGGCTAGTGATACATTATTTCATCCAATTATAATTATTAAAGTGGCTAGAGATTTGGGTATGGAGTACAGTATATACAAATATATATATGAGATGAGTAATGTAGGATATGTAAACATTATATAAATGGCATTGTTTAAAGTGGCTAGTGATACATTATTTCATCCAATTATAATTATTAAAGTGGCTAGAAATTTGGGTCGATGGCCGAACGGCATAGGCAAGATTCAGTAGATGGTTTAGAGTACAGTGTATACATTTGATATGAGTATGTCGGATACGTAAACATTATATACAAAATTGTTTAAAATGGCTAGTGATACATTGTTACATCCAATTCCTATGTTTAAAGTGGCTAGAGATTTAAGTGACCATCCCGTTGAAGGTAAACTGACAGGGAAAACCTCTAGTCATATTATCTGAAAGTAAAAGGTTATCACTGACCAGATGAACCATTGGTTATTATTAGAGATGTGTTTTCTGTTGCTGTGGGTTCTGAGGTAAAGTTTTACCCGGTGAGTGGAGCTACTCATCTCTCCAACCACAGATTATTTAGACCTCTCTGTTCCACTTACACAAAAACACACACATGCATGCACACACACACACCGTTCCACTGGTTATAATATTTCTGTGGTCAAGTGTTCTTTAGACCCCTGAAAGTCCCCTTAACGTTCTTGGGACGTTGTGTCATGGTCCCCTGGAGGTTTTTGACAAGTGATGGTCCCAGGTGCCCCAAACTATTATAAGTAAAGTAATTAAATGGTGTGGGGGTTATAAGGTAGCTGAAATAGTGTAAAATCTGCAATCAATGGCAATATGATTACATTTGACATGATCACTTTCGCACTGACTTTTCAATATGACCCCACATGGATTAGAATTTACAACCTCTGGATTTGGGGTGTGCTAATCTTCTACAAAGTCTGTCAAATTTCAGAAGTCCCCTACACATTCATCAGTGGTTCACCAATCAGTGCCTTAATGGACTTGGCAACAGTAAACAAGGGTGATGTGTAATGAAACTAGGGTGCGTGTGCCCTGGGTAACATTTTTGTTTGTTTGTTGGTAGAACGTTTCTTTGCGACCATCAGGTGACGTCCCCGGGACAAACCGGGAACTAGACAAAAACCTCCAGGGGACCATGACACAACGTCCCAAGAACGTTCAGGGGCCCCCCAGAGGACCATGACACAACGTCCCAAGAACGTTCAGGGGCCCCCCAGGGGACCATGACACAACGTCCCAAGAACGTTCAGGGGCCCTCCAGGGGACCATGACACAACGTCCCAAGAACGTCCTCGGGGACATTCCCGGGACCAACCGAGAACTAGACAAAACATCCAGGGGACCATGACACAACGTCCTGACGAATTTAGGCGACTTTTTCGTGACATCCTGGGGTCGTCATAACGACTCATTATTGTTTGCAGGGGTCACATCTGAAAGTAAAGGTTATCACTGACCAGATGAATCATTGGTTATTATTAGAGATGTGTTTTCTGTTGCTGTGGGTTCTGAGTCAGGGTTTTAGCTGATGAGTGGAGCTACTATTCTCTGATTATTTACACACACGCACGCTCTTTCCACTAGTTTATGATGTGTCATGAAGTGTTCTTTACCCAGGGCCTAGGTGTGACATGGTAAGAACAGAAAGGTGATGGGGCTGAGGGAGGGACAGGAAAAGAGTGAGAAAGGTGAAGAAAAGACAGGGGCTTACAAGAAAGGAAGTAGGGGTAGTGTTGGTGGTCAACTCAGTCATTCCATCATTGCTTGCATGAAATAAGTAGCAATACAACTACTGTACAGTAACAAGCATTTCAAGTAGCTACAGACAGAAATCGATTGTGTCTCCTATTTTTACGGTTCAGACACCGTAATACAGTGTAGACAGTTTAAATATAAGTGACCGAGCATGTATCCATGCATGCATCTGTGCAAAAGACAAAGAGGAAGCGAGCGAGAGAGAGAAAGAAAGAGGGAGAGAGAAAGAGAGAAAAAGAGAGAGAGAGACAAAGAGAGAAAGAAAGTAAGACAGAGAGAGAGAGAGAGAGAGAGAGAGAGAGAGAGAGAGAGAGAGAGAGAGAGAGAGAGAGAGAGAGAGAGAGAGAGAGAGAGAGAGAGAGAGAGAGAGAGAGAGAGAGAGAGAGAGAGAGAGAGAGAGAGAGAAAGAGCAGAGGTGTAGTGTAACCACAAACATGTACTGTAGGTGAGCTCAGTGTGTAGGAGACTGAAACTCTGTAGTCCGTTATCACAGCCCATGTGTTCAAAAATACACACTGCATGTTGACCACACACACACAGGCTTCTGTTCCAAGCCCGGGGGTTGCTCTCCGGCTGAGAGACAGAGAGTATAGCCTCAAGGCTAGTCTATGTTAATGTGCCTACAGGTTATATTAGCTAAGTCATATTTAACATACTGTTCTGTCTGTCTGGGGATTCCTATGGTGGGAGAGACATTGGGCCACTCTGCCCATCACTTCCCCCCTCTCTCTCTGTTGTCCTTCCCTCCTTCACATTTTTGTGTGCAAATTAATGAGTAAGCATGGAGATTTCCAAACTAGTTCTCTATAAGCCATGTTCTGGGCTGGGATAGGTCTATCTACGTAATAAAGTGTTGATGAAAGGTTGCACATAATAGTCAGAAAAAGGCAGAGAAGTAAATAACACAACCAGGGTTGGGGTTAATTCCACAAATGCAATTCTAGTTCAATTCCATTTATTTCAATTCAAATCCCTGGTCTATCTCTGAATTCAGAGATTATTCAATTCCTCTCAATTACAATGTTAGGTACATTCCAAGAATTCAATTCCCAATTCAACTCAACAACAATTACACAAATTCCAATTCTTTCAGCCATTCAGGCTGATTATGTCACTGTAAGCTATACTGGCAATATATAAAAACATGTAAAAATGACTTAAAACAAGTCACGCTGTCCATTTTTCTTATACTAGGTGGAATTTGAAATGGAATTGGAATTGACCCTACCCTGGACCCAACTAGACAGACATCAATTAAATAATAATATAATAATAATAATCATCATAATAATATTATAACATTTTCAATTTAGCAGATGATTGTATCCAAAGCAAAGTCATGAGTGCATATAATTTTACGTACGAGTGGTCCCAGGAATCAAACCCACTATCCTGGCGTTGCAAGAGCTATCATGATCTACCAACTGAGCTGCAGGAAATCATACTTTCCATGACACAGCATTAGATATGATAGATCATCATCAGTCATTAATAAAGGGTTTTCTAGAGCTCTGACTGTAGAGTGGGTTAGAGGTCAGGTCAGATGGATGCTACATACTAAACTAGGCAAAAAAAAGAAACGTCCCTTTTTCAGGTCCCTGTCTTTCTAAGATAATTAGTAAAAATCCAAATGACTTCACAGATCTTCATTGTAAAGGGTTTAAACACTGTTCCCCATGCTTGTTCAATGAATCATAAACAATTAATGAACATGCACCTGTGGAACGGTCGTTAAGACACTAACAGCTTACAGACGGTAGGCAATTAAGGTCACAGTTATGAAAACTTAGGACACTAGAGGCCTTTCTACTGACAGTGAAAAACACCAAAAGAAAGATGCCCAGGGTCGCTGCTCATCTGCGTGAACGTGCCTTAGGCATGCTGCAAGGAGGCATGAGGACTGCAGATGTGGCCAGGGCAATAAATTTCAATGTCCGTACTGTGAGACGCCTAAGACAGCTCTACAGGAAGACAGGACGGACAGCTGATCGTCCTCGCAGTGGGAAACCACGTGTAACAACACTTACACAGGATCGGTACATCCGAACATCATACCAGGACAGGTACAGGATGGCAACAACAACTGCCCGAGTTACACCAGGAACGCACAATCCCTCCATCAGTGCTCAGACTGTCTGCAATAGGCTGAGAGAGACTGGACTGAGGGCTTGTAAGCCTGTTGTAAGGCAGGTCCTCACCAGACATCACTGGCAACGTCGCCTATGGGCACAAACCCACTGTGGCTGGACCAGACAGGACTGGCAAAAAGTTATCTTCCCTGACAAGTTGCGATTTTGTCTCACCGGGGGCAATGGTCAGATTTGAATTTATCGTCGAAGGAATGAGCGCTACATCGAGACCTGTACTCTGGAGCGGGATCGATTTGGAGGTGGAGGGTCCGTCATGGCCTGGGGCGGTGTGTCACAGCATCATCGGACTGAGCTTGTTGTCATTGCAGGCAATCTCAACGCTGTGCGTTACAGGGAAGACATCCTCCTCCCTCATGTGGTACCCTTCCCGCAGGCTCATCCTGACATGACCCTTCAGCATGACAATGCCACCAGCCATACTGCTCGTTCTGTGCGTGATTTCCTGCAAGAAAGGAATGTCAGTGTTCTGCCATGGTCAGCGAAGAGCCCGGATCTCAATCTCATTGAGCACATCTGGGACCTGTTGGATTGGAGGGTGAGGGCTAAGGCAATTCCTCCCAGAAATGTCCGGGAACTTGCAGGTGCCTTGGTGGAAGAGTGGGGTAACATCTCACAGCAAGAACTGGCAAATCTGGTGCAGTCCATGAGGAGGAGATGCACGGCAGTACTTAATGCAGCTGGTGGCAACACCAGATACTGACTGTTACTTTTGATTTTGCCCCCCCTTTGTTCAGGGACACATTATTTCTGTTAGTCACATGTCTGTGGAACTTGTTCAGTTTGTCTCAGTTGTTGAATCTTGTTATGTTCATACAAATATTTACACGTGTTAAGTTTGCTGAACATAAACGCAGTTGACAGTGAGGACGTTTCTTTTTTGCTGAGTTTATATACAGAGTTTCCTAAACTGAAGTAGGTGAGAGGTTACCACAGCCAAAGAAACATTGGACACGATCAGTCATTGACACAGGCTTTGCTAGACAGCATCCGACATCACATATTACAGTGTGTATTTTTTTGCGTACACTGTATTTACAAAGATAGCACATCTAAACTAAACCTAGCATGACATTCCCAGGTAAGAGATAGGTCAAGCTCTAACAACATGGCAATGACCAAACTCTGGATTATGAATCGGGGAAAAGCAGAACTTCTGGTGTTACACTCTCTCTTTCCTTTCTAATTCATAATCTTAAGACTTTCGCAATAGCTTAAATTACATATTCAGTCAGATAAACAGATCTGAATGACCAAACTGATGATAAAGTCTAGGCCTACTTCTGCTTTTCATTAACGGGAATCACAATGCAGAACTAGAGAATAAAGGCGTTTTCAAACTTGAATTCAAGACATTGGTAATTTTGTCTTTCACCATTTCAGGGTGCACTTTATCTGAATGTTTCTATTATTCAACGACCACAACAACACCAAAAAACACCTTGCCCAATGCAGTCTCAAGACAGGCCGTGCCCTGAAAGGCATGACTACCCAACCCAGGGGTCCGAACATGACTCAATACACCCACACCATCTATCTGTTTCCTGTCACGCCAAACTCATATGTAACACAAACAGACACAGCGCTGTCTCTAAGGAAATCAATGGGACGGATGCAACTTAATAGCGGGAGGCAATACATTTCTGCATATAAAATGAGTTGCCTTTTTATCCACAAAGGCATCTTTTCGTTCAATTCCTATCTTTTCCAAAAGTGCAATCTGAAGTACAGAAGAGTGCAGTCTGCACACTGCAAAACTACATCATCCATATTCACTGTTGAGGTTAACCTTTCTGCCTGATAAGATGCTGGTGGTGGTAAGCAACTTCCCCTAGTCCAGGGATGGGCAACTAGCCGCCCGCGGAACATTTGAAGGCCCTCGGATCATTATAATTTTTTTTTTTTTACTCGGGGTCTCAACTTACTGTTGAGAGTTAGAATAGTAGAATACACAAGCTGCAATTTCGTAATATGGCTGTGCATCAGCTGTTTTTCTCAGGTTATGTCAGTCACTGACAGTCTACCTAAACTTGTTATTATGGTCGAATTACCGACCTGGCTAAGAAAACAACTATTTTGTTAGTCAGTCTCACTCAGATATCAAATTAAAAACTGCAAATTAACTCAAAAATATATTTTTTATCTCAGCTGTCAAGAGGAGGGACACTAAAATGTTTTGCTCGCAGTGTGTGTGTGTGTGTGGGGGGGTACACAGACCCGCGAGCAACTGCAGCACTGATTTTTTGTGTCCCCCACAGCTTTTGTGTCCCCCACTTCCCTGCCCTAGGCCAAAGGATTGGTGTGGTCTGGGGCTGGTGCACTTGGTTTCAGGCAACGGAAAACTCTCCCTCTCTCTTCCTCTTTTCAGTTTCCTGCTCTGACCGCAAAGGACCTATCTGGATGGAGGGAGGAAGGAAGGATGGAAGGAGGGAGGGCGGGCGGGAGAGGAGGAAGGAGGGCTGCGAAATGTGTGCAGTCACCAGCACATGATCTCATGACCTCACAGCATGCTCAAACACATATGTTGACATCCTCACTTGTGGACCCCGTCACCCCACCATGCCACAAATACACATACAAATACACACAGTGTCGTACCGCAGTATAGAAACATTTGCAGTTTTTAAGCTAATTCCCTGCTATTGTACACATTTTGAGTAGTGCTTACACACACACACACACAGACCCCAAGTACCAACCGCTGCACAGTAGACATCACAATCTGGTCACCCCTAGGCCTGGATTTGTTTTGATGGACTAGGCCCGTGCAAATGCCGGTCCCTATAGGACTCATGAAAGAACAATCCCTTAACCTAAATCCAACATAAATGCTACATTTTCCAACACTAGAGAAATCCATAGGCCTGAATCCATCTAGCCAGTGGCCTGACCATAATTTTTTCAGAGTTTCATTCAATAAGCACACCATGGTCTTAATTACACAATCTTTACAGGAAATGTAAAGAAGCACTCATGAGTGTCGTCATCACCCTGTCACCCATCACCCCAGCCAACCCCTTCCTCACTCGGAACAAAAAAAAACACAGATCCGGACGGACTAAATCAGGTTCCTCATTTTAGAGTTTAAAAGCTGAGGCTCTGATCAAGAAAGATCAGTCATCTCCTCTCCTTCAGCCAGTTCTAGCCTTCTGAATCAGACAAGAACACAGTTGTGAACACTACAGAACATCTCTATAGCAACCATGCAGCTGTGCTACGGACCAATGGCGTGCCTCGCTCTCTTCGCTGTTGTTCTCTCATTAACGGCCACTGACACTGGTAAGTACAGTCTACTACTGTAGTAAATATGGGGGGTATAGCCCTTGCAGGACTTGAACCAACAACTTTGCATATGTTCATCCAACAACTGAGATTATGCCAAGAGATCTGAAACCCTTGGCAAAGTTATTGGTTTAGCCATAAGTTTGTGTTTTATAAACTCTGTAAATACAATATTTTCTGGAATAAAATTTGATATTACAAATATGCTGTACTAGGGGAAATTAGAGCGGGGTGGTGATGGTAGGTTACAAATGTTGTACTAAACCACATATGCTTCTTTAATTCTTCAGATGCTAACAAGGTTCACAACTGTTGCACAACGGTCTCCAAGCAGAAAATCACCGTTCCCATCATCGGCGCCAGATTACAGAGAAAGGCCCTTCCCTGCGTCAATGCTGTCATGTAAGAACCTCCCATCCCAACAGAACATAGAACTTCACAAATAAAATGTATAGGCCCCACTTTTACAACCTCCAGTCAGATGAATGAGTTAGGACATGAGTAGGACAGTTGTCTAAATGTTGTCATCTTGTGTTCCACACAGCTTCGAGACTGAAGATGGAAATATCTTCTGCAGCCATTGGAAAGAGTCCTGGGTTCGACAAGCATTCTTTCAACTGGAGTAAGTCATCAACAATATAACCAATGAATGATCAATAGTCAGTCATATTCATTCATTACACATAGTGTAATACTCACTGTAGGCTAATCCTGTAATACTCACCAGTTACATATTTTCATGGCTGGCTAGAGTAGGTGACCTGCAAAAAGACCTGCACAAGTGCCATAGGAGAAAAGACTGGATGTAAAAGAAATAAATGGTTGATGGAAAGTTGAAATGCTTACTTTTGCTGCTGTTTCTTCTAGGATGGCCAGAAAGTCACTGGACAAACAGAACACCACCACCACCACCTCCATCACATCCCCATAGAGGACGTTCTTCACCATCATCATCATCATCACTTGCTGAACTTGAGGGATAGCGTTGTTTAAACCTATAATTGAAATGATAAACTATTACATTATTTATGCTAAAGAAGGTACATTTAAAGCCATCTAGATATTATGACAGAAACTGGTGTATTTATTATTTATTGCCAGTTGAAGTATTTATTGGGTGTGAATGGCTTTGTAAGATTTGCAGTTTGCTATAAGCTATTAACATTTAGTTCATTCATATGATGCATATCTTCAAGTCAAAGGTTATCAGCCTAAGTTTAAATAAACTGGTGATGTAAGAATTTATGTCAAGTATTTATACCAAATAAAACAACTGAATACTTTGCTATCCCATCTCATAATCAATCCCTTAGTCATTGCGTTATAAACATGAGTCCTGCGTATTGTGCACTCTCCATTTGCATGGATGAATTGGCTTTCTACTCCATTCAATTCTTCATTCTGAACCACATTTTGGCTGAATCGCCTCTACTTATAGATTCTTACCGCCACCAGGCGGATTCAACGTGTATGAACACGTATCGTTGGACATTGTGCCTCAAACGTCGACAAGTGACCTTTCCTTATTTCATCTCTTTCATTTACACTGACATCGAAGTTCCATCCGTTTCTAGGGTTGCATTATAGTTGCATTATAGTTGATACAATGTGGTGGACGCCTAACAGAAATGAAAACTATGTAGAAATATGTTGTGACCTGCACACCAGTGCAGATGAAGGAAACGTGATGAAGGGGACAGAAATGTCCTAGATGGATGCACGATCTCGCGCTCAACCGGCTTCTTGGCACGCGACATTCTGACGTTTCCGTTCAAAAATCTGAAGTTCCTAACGGACCTTTCTAGTCGTTAGCTAGTGAAATTATTACCAATTCACCTGCAGCCTGTCCATCAAATGAAGTGAAACGGAGGTACGATGACAAATGTATAACGTTAGTTAGATATCGTGTTATTCGCTAAATAAATAGAGCAAAATTATTCGAAAGATTATGCCAAATATGACTAGTTGGAATCGTTAACGTAACGTTACCTACCTAGCTAACGTTACTTACTAAACGGTTGGCCAGCAGCTAATTAACTGCCATCCTAAATGTACTGTACTTGTATTCTTGACAGGTAGTTTGCAAGATGGGGATGTCGTTGTCATATCCACTGGTGAAAGAGCCAGAAAGTTATGTGGATCCTGATTTAAATGAAGGTAATGACGGCATCGTTAGTAGCTAAATGAATAACCTGTGCATGGTTGGTTTACCGTTCTTGTTTCCAAACGCCACACCAGACTCCGACGAGATGAACTTTGCAATGGAAATGCATGAGATTAACCTGAGCTACACGTACGACATGGTCCAGCAGAGGATCCGCTCTATCAAAGAGACCGCCAAATTTGACAGTGAGTTTGGACCTCATAATATTTGTTAAATGTGCACAATTGGTCCAGCGTCGCCTGGGTTAGGGGAGGCTGGGGTAGGCCGTCATTGTAAATAAGAATTTGTTCTTAACTTACTTGCCTAGTTAAAAAGAATGTTTGACTTTCAGGAAAAACATATTGGTCAAAGGCAGTTACAAATTCCTGTTAGGAGTTTAAAGCTAATCCCATATGGTCATTGAATAATCCTAACCGGTTAAATTTGATTTGATTACTCAAATTTCTGCCTTGCTAAAGCAGCCCAGGTCAACTGTAAGTGCTGTTATTGTGAAGTGGAAATGTCTAGGAGCAACAACAGCTCAGCCCCGAAGTGGTAGGCCACACAAGCTCACAGAACAGGACCACTGAAAGCTGAAGCTGTAAAAATCGCCTGTCCTCGGTTGCACTCACTACCGAGTTCCAACACTCACTACCGAGTTCCAAACTGCTTCTGGAAGTAACGTCAGCACAAAAACTGTTAGTCTGGAGCTTCGTGAAATGGGTATCCATGGCCGAGCAGCCGCACACAAGCCTAAGATCACTACGCAACGCCAAGCCGTCGGCTGGAGTGGTGTAAAGCTCGCCGCCATTGGACTCTGGAGTGATGAATCACGCTTCACCATCACCAACTTTGTGGCAACATTTTGTGGAAGGCCCTTTCCTGCACTTCCTGAACTTGATGTCATTGTGGGAAGGGGCTGTTTTCTTAAATGAGAATTACTACAAAGTAACAGGGTGGAAAGTGATATCAGGGACACACAGAAAATGTTAAATACAATAATAATAACTACAATAATCATGAAAAAAAAAGAGAGATTCAAAAGGACTATAAAATAATGAAGAAATACAGCCTTAACAGCCAAGTACTCCATCTTAACGTAGGCAGGGCAAACCCATTTTGGTGAATTCTGGTATATCATCAAATAAGTCAATCACAGAACGTTTTTGGACTTGATTCATGTTGAAAATTCCATTTATATTCCTAAAACTTTTGTTGAAAATTATGCTGTTGCTGCTCTTGTTTACAAGACATTTTAATAAATAGCCCAATGTCAAAACAGTTTTAAAGTTCCAAATCAATAACCACTATGCAGAAACAGTTTGTGATATATTGAAAACCTAAACATTCAAATGTATTATCTACACGTGCAACAATAGTAATCATATTACTTGGATTTTTTTTAAACGAGCACCTTATAAACTGCACACACACCAAAAACCCTGTTGTTTTGTCAAGTGACAATAAATTACTCATATTAATTAGTGGGGAAATCAGGTTGTACGTGCTGTTGAAACTAACACAACTAAATAAAAAACATGGCAACTGGATATCTTTTTTTACATCATGGATTAGAGGACAACCTGCAGAAGATAGTCAGCTACATTTTGAAGTGTTGAATTTTGATAAGGGGGGGTTGCCAAAACAAAGAGAAACGCAACACTGTTTTGTCAGTTACTTATATCGATATCAAGTTGAAATCAATAGAGCGAGAGGGGGGGATTAGGTTGCACATTCTGTTCACTAGCACAACTCAAAACCATACGGAATCTGGGAATCATTTGTATATCACTGGTAGAGGACAACTTGTAGAAGACGAGCTAGATTTTGAAGTGTTGCATTTTGATTGAACTGAGTGGCCAACGTGGCAAGTGTAATATAACAACACTTTGTTAATCACTCATTTCACTACACGTTGAAATCAATAGAACGGGGGCAAACGTTTGGGTAGTATGTGCTGTTTAAACGTACATTATACAAAGGCCGTAGCGAAACTAGGAATAACCTATACGGGGCTGGGGCTGGTGCACTTGGTTTCAGGGAACTGAAAACTCTCCCTCTCTCTTCCTCTTTTCAGTTTCCTGCTCTGACCGCAAAGGACCTATCTGGATGGAGGGAGGAAGGAAGGATGGAAGGAGGGAGGGCGGGAGAGGAGGAAGGAGGGCTGCGAAATGTGTGCAGTCACCAGCACATGATCTCATGACCTCACAGCATGCTCAAACACATATGTTGACATCCTCACTTGTGGACCCCGTCACCCCACCATGCCACAAATACACATACAAATACACACAGTGTCGTACCGCAGTATAGAAACATTTGCAGTTTTTAAGCTAATTCCCTGCTATTGTACACATTTTGAGTAGTGCATACACACCCACACACACACACACACACACACACACACACACACACACACACACACAGACCCCAAGTACCAACCGCAGCACAGTAGACATCACAATCTGGTCACCCCTAGCCCTGGGTTTGTTTTGATGGACTAGGCCCGTGCAAATGCCGGTCCCTATAGGACTCATGAAAGAACAATCCCTTAACCTAAATCCAACATAAATGCTACATTTTCCAACACTAGAGAAATCCATAGGCCTGAATCCATCTAGCCAGTGGCCTGACCATAATTTTTTCAGAGTTTCATTCAATAAGCACACCATGGTCTTAATTACACAATCTTTACAGGAAATGTAAAGAAGCACTCATGAGTGTCGTCATCACCCTGTCACCCATCACCCCAGCCAACCCCTTCCTCACTCGAACAAAAAAAAACACAGATCCGGACGGACTAAATCAGGTTCCTCATTTTAGAGTTTAAAAGCTGAGGCTCTGGTCAAGAAAGATCAGTCATCTCCTCTCCTTCAGCCAGTTCTAGCCTTCTGAATCAGACAAGAACACAGTTGTGAACACTACAGAACATCTCTATAGCAACCATGCAGCTGTGCTACGGACCAATGGCGTGCCTCGCTCTCTTCGCTGTCGCTCTCTCATTAACGGCCACTGACACTGGTAAGTACAGTCTACTACTGTAGTAAATTTGGGGGGTATAGCCCTTGCAGGACTTGAACCAACAACTTTGCATATGTTAAGTTTGTGTTTTATAAACTCTGTAAATACAATATTTTCTGGAATAAAATGTGATATTACAAATATGCTGTACTAGGGGAAATTAGAGCGGGGTGGTGGTGGTAGGTTACAAATGTTGTACTAAACCACATATGCTTCTTTAATTCTTCAGATGCAAACAAGGTTCACAACTGTTGCACAACGGTCTCCAAGCAGAAAATCACCGTTCCCATCATCGGCGCCAGAATACAGAGAAAGGCCCTTCCCTGCGTCAATGCTGTCATGTAAGAACCTCCCATCCCAACAGAACATAGAACTTCACAAATAAAATGTATAGGCCCCACTTTTACAACCTCCAGTCAGATGAATGAGTTAGGACATGAGTAGGACAGTTGTCTAAATGTTGTCATCTTGTGTTCCACACAGCTTCGAGACTGAAGATGGAAATATCTTCTGCAGCCATTGGAAAGAGTCCTGGGTTCGACAAGCATTCTTTCAACTGGAGTAAGTCATCAACAATATAACCAATGAATGATCAATAGTCAGTCATATTCATTCATTACGCATAGTGTAATACTCACTGTAGGCTAATCCTGTAATACTCACCAGTTACATATTTTCATGGCTGGCTAGAGTAGGTGACCTGCAAAAAGACCTGCACAAGTGCCATAGGAGAAAAGACTGGATGTAAAAGAAATAAATGGTTGATGGAAAGTTGAAATGCTTACTTTTGCTGCTGTTTCTTCTAGGATGGCCAGAAAGTCACTGGACAAACAGAACACCACCACCACCACCTCCATCACATCCCCATAGAGGACGTTCTTCATCATCATCATCATCACTTGCTGAACTTGAGGGATAGCGTTGTTTAAACCTATAATTGAAATGATAAACTATTACATTATTTATGCTAAAGAAGGTACATTTAAAACCATCTAGATATTATGAGAGAAACTGGTGTATTTATTATTTATTGCCAGTTGAAGTATTTATTGGGTGTGAATGGCTTTGTAAGAATTACAGTTTGCTATAAGCTATTAACATTTAGTTCATTCATATGATGCATATCTTCAAGTCAAAGGTTATCAGCCTAAATTTAAATAATCTGGTGATGTAAGAATTTATGTCAAGTATTTATACCAAATAAAACAACTGAATACTTTGCTATCCCATCTCATAATCAATCCCTTAGTCATTGCGTTATAAACATGAGTCCTGCGTATTGTGCACTCTCCATTTGCATGGATGAATTGGCTTTCTACTCCATTCAATTCTTCATTCTGAACCACATTTTGGCTGAATCGCCTCTACTTATAGATTCTTGCCGCCACCAGGCGGATTCAACGTGTATGAACACGTATCGTTGGACATTGTGCCTCAAACGTCGACAAGTGACCTTTCCTTATTTCATCTCTTTCATTTACACTGACATCGAAGTTCCATCCGTTTCTAGGGTTGCATTATAGTTGCATTATAGTTGATACAATGTGGTGGACGCCTAACAGAAATGAAAACTATGTAGAAATATGTTGTGACCTGCACACCAGTGCAGATGAAGGAAACGTGATGAAGGGGACAGAAATGTCCTAGATGGATGCACGATCTCGCGCTCAACCGGCTTCTTGGCACGCGACATTCTGACGTTTCCGTTCAAAAATCTGAAGTTCCTAACGGACCTTTCTAGTCGTTAGCTAGTGAAATTATTACCAATTCACCTGCAGCCTGTCCATCAAATGAAGTGAAACGGAGGTACGATGACAAATGTATAACGTTAGTTAGATATCGTGTTATTCGCTAAATAAATAGAGCAAAATTATTCGAAAGATTATGCCAAATATGACTAGTTGGAATCGTTAACGTAACGTTACCTACCTAGCTAACGTTACTTACTAAACGGTTGGCCAGCAGCTAATTAACTGCCATCCTAAATGTACTGTACTTGTATTCTTGACAGGTAGTTTGCAAGATGGGGATGTCGTTGTCATATCCACTGGTGAAAGAGCCAGAAAGTTATGTGGATCCTGATTTAAATGAAGGTAATGACGGCATCGTTAGTAGCTAAATGAATAACCTGTGCATGGTTGGTTTACCGTTCTTGTTTCCAAACGCCACACCAGACTCCGACGAGATGAACTTTGCAATGGAAATGCATGAGATTAACCTGAGCTACACGTACGACATGGTCCAGCAGAGGATCCGCTCTATCAAAGAGACCGCCAAATTTGACAGTGAGTTTGGACCTCATAATATTTGTTAAATGTGCACAATTGGTCCAGCGTCGCCTGGGTTAGGGGAGGCTGGGGTAGGCCGTCATTGTAAATAAGAATTTGTTTTTAACTTACTTGCCTAGTTAAAAAGAATGTTTGACTTTCAGGAAAAACATATTGGTCAAAGGCAGTTACAAATTCCTGTTAGGAGTTTAAAGCTAATCCCATATGGTCATTGAATAATCCTAACCGGTTAAATTTGATTTGATTACTCAAATTTCTGCCTTGCTAAAGCAGCCCAGGTCAACTGTAAGTGCTGTTATTGTGAAGTGGAAATGTCTAGGAGCAACAACAGCTCAGCCCCGAAGTGGTAGGCCACACAAGCTCACAGAACAGGACCACTGAAAGCTGAAGCTGTAAAAATCGCCTGTCCTCGGTTGCACTCACTACCGAGTTCCAACACTCAATACCGAGTTCCAAACTGCTTCTGGAAGTAACGTCAGCACAAAAACTGTTAGTCTGGAGCTTCGTGAAATGGGTATCCATGGCCGAGCAGCCGCACACAAGCCTAAGATCACCATGCGCAACGCCAAGCGTCGGCTGGAGTGGTGTAAAGCTCGCCGCCATTGGACTCTGGAGTGATGAATCACGCTTCACCATCACCAACTTTGTGGCAACATTTTGTGGAAGGCCCTTTCCTGCACTTCCTGAACTTGATGTCATTGTGGGAAGGGGCTGTTTTCTTAAATGAGAATTACTACAAAGTAACAGGGTGGAAAGTGATATCAGGGACACACAGAAAATGTTAAATACAATAATAATAACTACAATAATCATGAGAAAAAAAAAGAGAGATTCAAAAGGACTATAAAATAATGAAGAAATACAGCCTTAACAGCCAAGTACTCCATCTTAACGTAGGCAGGGCAAACCCATTTTGGTGAATTCTGGTATATCATCAAATAAGTCAATCACAGAACGTTTTTGGACTTGATTCATGTTGAAAATTCCATTTATATTCCTAAAACTTTTGTTGAAAATTATGCTGTTGCTGCTCTTGTTTACAAGACATTTTAATAAATAGCCCAATGTCAAAACAGTTTTAAAGTTCCAAATCAATAACCACTATGCAGAAACAGTTTGTGATATATTGAAAACCTAAACATTCAAATGTATTATCTACACGTGCAACAATAGTAATCATATTACTTGGATTTTTTTAAACGAGCACCTTATAAACTGCACACACACCAAAAACCCTGTTGTTTTGTCAAGTGACAATAAATTACTCATATTAATTAGTGGGGAAATCAGGTTGTACGTGCTGTTGAAACTAACACAACTAAATAAAAAACATGGCAACTGGATATCTTTTTTTACATCATGGATTAGAGGACAACCTGCAGAAGATAGTCAGCTACATTTTGAAGTGTTGAATTTTGATAAGGGGGGGTTGCCAAAACAAAGAGAAACGCAACACTGTTTTGTCAGTTACTTATATCGATATCAAGTTGAAATCAATAGAGCGAGAGGGGGGATTAGGTTGCACATTCTGTTCACTAGCACAACTCAAAACCATACGGAATCTGGGAATCATTTGTATATCACTGGTAGAGGACAACTTGTAGAAGACGAGCTAGATTTTGAAGTGTTGCATTTTGATTGAACTGAGTGGCCAACGTGGCAAGTGTAATATAACAACACTTTGTTAATCACTCATTTCACTACACGTTGAAATCAATAGAACGGGGGCAAACGTTTGGGTAGTATGTGCTGTTTAAACGTACATTATACAAAGGCCGTAGCGAAACTAGGAATAACCTATACGGGGCTGGGGCTGGTGCACTTGGTTTCAGGGAACTGAAAACTCTCCCTCTCTCTTCCTCTTTTCAGTTTCCTGCTCTGACCGCAAAGGACCTATCTGGATGGAGGGAGGAAGGAAGGATGGAAGGAGGGAGGGCGGGAGAGGAGGAAGGAGGGCTGCGAAATGTGTGCAGTCACCAGCACATGATCTCATGACCTCACAGCATGCTCAAACACATATGTTGACATCCTCACTTGTGGACCCCGTCACCCCACCATGCCACAAATACACATACAAATACACACAGTGTCGTACCGCAGTATAGAAACATTTGCAGTTTTTAAGCTAATTCCCTGCTATTGTACACATTTTGAGTAGTGCATACACACACACACACACACACACACACACACACACACACACACACACACACACAGACCCCAAGTACCAACCGCAGCACAGTAGACATCACAATCTGGTCACCCCTAGCCCTGGGTTTGTTTTGATGGACTAGGCCCGTGCAAATGCCGGTCCCTATAGGACTCATGAAAGAACAATCCCTTAACCTAAATCCAACATAAATGCTACATTTTCCAACACTAGAGAAATCCATAGGCCTGAATCCATCTAGCCAGTGGCCTGACCATAATTTTTTCAGAGTTTCATTCAATAAGCACACCATGGTCTTAATTACACAATCTTTACAGGAAATGTAAAGAAGCACTCATGAGTGTCGTCATCACCCTGTCACCCATCACCCCAGCCAACCCCTTCCTCACTCGGAACAAAAAAAAACACAGATCCGGACGGACTAAATCAGGTTCCTCATTTTAGAGTTTAAAAGCTGAGGCTCTGGTCAAGAAAGATCAGTCATCTCCTCTCCTTCAGCCAGTTCTAGCCTTCTGAATCAGACAAGAACACAGTTGTGAACACTACAGAACATCTCTATAGCAACCATGCAGCTGTGCTACGGACCAATGGCGTGCCTCGCTCTCTTCGCTGTCGTTCTCTCATTAACGGCCACTGACACTGGTAAGTACAGTCTACTACTGTAGTAAATTTGGGGGGTATAGCCCTTGCAGGACTTGAACCAACAACTTTGCATATGTTAAGTTTGTGTTTTATAAACTCTGTAAATACAATATTTTCTGGAATAAAATGTGATATTACAAATATGCTGTACTAGGGGAAATTAGAGCGGGGTGGTGGTGGTAGGTTACAAATGTTGTACTAAACCACATATGCTTCTTTAATTCTTCAGATGCAAACAAGGTTCACAACTGTTGCACAACGGTCTCCAAGCAGAAAATCACCGTTCCCATCATCGGCGCCAGAATACAGAGAAAGGCCCTTCCCTGCGTCAATGCTGTCATGTAAGAACCTCCCATCCCAACAGAACATAGAACTTCACAAATAAAATGTATAGGCCCCACTTTTACAACCTCCAGTCAGATGAATGAGTTAGGACATGAGTAGGACAGTTGTCTAAATGTTGTCATCTTGTGTTCCACACAGCTTCGAGACTGAAGATGGAAATATCTTCTGCAGCCATTGGAAAGAGTCCTGGGTTCGACAAGCATTCTTTCAACTGGAGTAAGTCATCAACAATATAACCAATGAATGATCAATAGTCAGTCATATTCATTCATTACGCATAGTGTAATACTCACTGTAGGCTAATCCTGTAATACTCACCAGTTACATATTTTCATGGCTGGCTAGAGTAGGTGACCTGCAAAAAGACCTGCACAAGTGCCATAGGAGAAAAAGACTGGATGTAAAAGAAATAAATGGTTGATGGAAAGTTGAAATGCTTACTTTTGCTGCTGTTTCTTCTAGGATGGCCAGAAAGTCACTGGACAAACAGAACACCACCACCACCACCTCCATCACATCCCCATAGAGGACGTTCTTCACCATCATCATCATCATCATCACTTGCTGAACTTGAGGGATAGCGTTGTTTAAACCTATAATTGAAATGATAAACTATTACATTATTTATGCTAAAGAAGGTACATTTAAAACCATCTAGATATTATGAGAGAAACTGGTGTATTTATTATTTATTGCCAGTTGAAGTATTTATTGGGTGTGAATGGCTTTGTAAGAATTACAGTTTGCTATAAGCTATTAACATTTAGTTCATTCATATGATGCATATCTTCAAGTCAAAGGTTATCAGCCTAAATTTAAATAATCTGGTGATGTAAGAATTTATGTCAAGTATTTATACCAAATAAAACAACTGAATACTTTGCTATCCCATCTCATAATCAATCCCTTAGTCATTGCGTTATAAACATGAGTCCTGCGTATTGTGCACTCTCCATTTGCATGGATGAATTGGCTTTCTACTCCATTCAATTCTTCATTCTGAACCACATTTTGGCTGAATCGCCTCTACTTATAGATTCTTGCCGCCACCAGGCGGATTCAACGTGTATGAACACGTATCGTTGGACATTGTGCCTCAAACGTCGACAAGTGACCTTTCCTTATTTCATCTCTTTCATTTACACTGACATCGAAGTTCCATCCGTTTCTAGGGTTGCATTATAGTTGCATTATAGTTGATACAATGTGGTGGACGCCTAACAGAAATGAAAACTATGTAGAAATATGTTGTGACCTGCACACCAGTGCAGATGAAGGAAACGTGATGAAGGGGACAGAAATGTCCTAGATGGATGCACGATCTCGCGCTCAACCGGCTTCTTGGCACGCGACATTCTGACGTTTCCGTTCAAAATCTGAAGTTCCTAACGGACCTTTCTAGTCGTTAGCTAGTGAAATTATTACCAATTCACCTGCAGCCTGTCCATCAAATGAAGTGAAACGGAGGTACGATGACAAATGTATAACGTTAGTTAGATATCGTGTTATTCGCTAAATAAATAGAGCAAAATTATTCGAAAGATTATGCCAAATATGACTAGTTGGAATCGTTAACGTAACGTTACCTACCTAGCTAACGTTACTTACTAAACGGTTGGCCAGCAGCTAATTAACTGCCATCCTAAATGTACTGTACTTGTATTCTTGACAGGTGCAAACTAGCCACGGTAGTTTGCAAGATGGGGATGTCGTTGTCATATCCACTGGTGAAAGAGCCAGAAAGTTATGTGGATCCTGATTTAAATGAAGGTAATGACGGCATCGTTAGTAGCTAAATGAATAACCTGTGCATGGTTGGTTTACCGTTCTTGTTTCCAAACGCCACACCAGACTCCGACGAGATGAACTTTGCAATGGAAATGCATGAGATTAACCTGAGCTACACGTACGACATGGTCCAGCAGAGGATCCGCTCTATCAAAGAGACCGCCAAATTTGACAGTGAGTTTGGACCTCATAATATTTGTTAAATGTGCACAATTGGTCCAGCGTCGCCTGGGTTAGGGGAGGCTGGGGTAGGCCGTCATTGTAAATAAGAATTTGTTCTTAACTTACTTGCCTAGTTAAAAAGAATGTTTGACTTTCAGGAAAAACATATTGGTCAAAGGCAGTTACAAATTCCTGTTAGGAGCTTAAAACTAATCCCATACGGTCATTGAATAATCCTAACCGGTTAAATTTGATTAGATTACTCAAATTTCTGCCTTGCTAAAGCAGCCCAGGTCAACTGTAAGTGCTGTTATTGTGAAGTGGAAACGTCTAGGAGCAACAACAGCTCAGCCCCGAAGTGGTAGGCCACACAAGCTCACAGAACAGGACCACTGAATGCTGAAGCGTGTAAAAATAGTCTGTCCTCGGTTGCAGTCACTACCGAGTTCCAACACTCACTACCGAGTTCCAAACTGCTTCTGGAAGTAACGTCAGCACAAAAACTGTTAGTCTGGAGCTTCGTGAAATGGGTATCCATGGCCGAGCAGCCGCACACAAGCCTAAGATCACCATGCGCAACGCCAAGCGTCGGCTGGAGTGGTGTAAAGCTCGCCGCCATTGGACTCTGGAGTGATGAATCACGCTTCACCATCACCAACTTTGTGGCAACATTTTGTGGAAGGCCCTTTCCTGCTTCAGCATGACAATATACAAAGCAAGGTCAATACAAAAATGGTTTGTCGAGATTGGTGTTGAAGAACTTGACTGGCCTGCACAGAGCCCTGACCTCAACCCTATCAAACATCTTTGGAATGAATCGGAACGCCAACTGTGAGCCAGGCCTAATCACCCAACATCAGTGCCCGACCTAACTAATACTCTTGTGGCTGAATGGAAGCAAGTCCCCACAGCAATGTCCCACCCAAAGAATAATGGCACTTCCTGAACTTGATGTCATTGTGGGAAGGGGCTGTTTTCTTAAATGAGAATTACTACAAAGTAACAGGGTGGAAAGTGATATCAGGGACACACAGAAAATGTTAAATACAATAATAATAACTACAATAATCATGAAAAAAAAAAAGAGAGATTCAAAAGGACTATAAAATAATGAAGAAATACAGCCTTAACAGCCAAGTACTCCATCTTAACGTAGGCAGGGCAAACCCATTTTGGTGAATTCTGGTATATCATCAAATAAGTCAATCACAGAACGTTTTTGGACTTGATTCATGTTGAAAATTCCATTTATATTCCTAAAACTTTTGTTGAAAATTATGCTGTTGCTGCTCTTGTTTACAAGACATTTTAATAAATAGCCCAATGTCAAAACAGTTTTAAAGTTCCAAATCAATAACCACTATGCAGAAACAGTTTGTGATATATTGAAAACCTAAACATTCAAATGTATTATCTACACGTGCAACAATAGTAATCATATTACTTGGATTTTTTTAAACGAGCACCTTATAAACTGCACACACACCAAAAACCCTGTTGTTTTGTCAAGTGACAATAAATTACTCATATTAATTAGTGGGGAAATCAGGTTGTACGTGCTGTTGAAACTAACACAACTAAATAAAAAACATGGCAACTGGATATCTTTTTTTACATCATGGATTAGAGGACAACCTGCAGAAGATAGTCAGCTACATTTTGAAGTGTTGAATTTTGATAAGGGGGTTGGCAAAACAAAGAGAAACGCAACACTGTTTTGTCAGTTACTTATATCGATATCAAGTTGAAATCAATAGAGCGAGAGGGGGGGATTAGGTTGCACATTCTGTTCACTAGCACAACTCAAAACCATACGGAATCTGGGAATCATTTGTATATCACTGGTAGAGGACAACTTGTAGAAGACGAGCTATATTCTGAAGTGTTGCATTTTGATTGAACTGAGTGGCCAACGTGGCAAGTGTAACGTAACAACACTTTGTTAATCACTCATATCACTACACGTTGAAATCAATAGAACGGGGGCAAACGTTTGGATAGTATGTGCTGTTTAAACATACATTATACAAAGGCCGTACCGAAACTAGGAATAACCTATACGTGGTTGGTTCGATGAGAATTTGTAGAAGGCTTCTATCTATATTTTGGAATGGCAGATGTTGATTTCGGGGGAGGCTGCAATCACGTAAAAGGCAACAAGTCACTTTTTCTGATAGTTAACTTCAATGAATCACAACCCGCCATATGATATCAACAGTGACAATGGTTGGTTGCTATTGAAGCGATAGTTTAAATGTCAAATCCGGGTATTGGGGTGTGGCCAGCGACTTTAAAGAGAGACCGCCCCGAACTATCCGCGACGTTTGAGAAATAGAATAATAGCTGCATTCTAAGTCCTGTGACCCCCTGTTGACAAAATCAGCAGTACAAAACCAAAGATATTGATCTGTTTTAAGCAAATTATATTGTGTCATCCCCCCTCGCTCTAAAGTTTTCTACTAACATCACCAATCTGAGGACAAAAGGATCTGTATAGTGCATTCAGAAAGTATTTACTACTTGTGTGGATTATTTTGCCTGCTGTGTTTTATAAATGTAACCCGTGTGTATCTGTCTGCGTGTAGAGTACAGCTATGACTGGAACACCAGTGTGTTGGATCTGAAGAACAAGTTTCCCCACTGGACAGCTGATGACCTGCTCAACTTGAGACGGCAGTTTGAGATTTTTGACACCAACAAAGACCGCCTGCTGGACTTCAGCGAGTTGTGAGTGAACGTAGTACATTCAGGTGTGACTTTTGATGTCATGTGGCTACTCAGTGATATTTAGCTCAAGTCTCGGCGGCTGTAGGTGGCAGCACATACACACAAATTCCATCTACAATAATGAAGTAGGCCTACTAGTAGTCTTATTGTGAGTCCTGTTTTTAAACCATCACACTTGAATAAAGTGGGTACTGCTAACACAGACATACCTCCCTCTACCTCCTGACAGTTGTGCTTCTTTGAACATGGTCAACGATGCATCAAATATGGAGGCCAGAAAAGAACTGTTTAATACAGCGGACAAGGACAACTACAAGTCCATCAACTTTGAGGAGTACCTCCAGGTAGAGTACATATAATGGCATTCGGCATCTACTTACAACTAAAACCTTGTTAGCTTGTATTGCACAACAGAGGATGAGCATGTCCCTGTTTCTTTTGTGTCTAGGCCTATATTGTGATTATACTGGTCTGTATTGTAACTGTGTTGTGTCCCCTCCAGCTGATGTATGGCCTTAAGCAGGGCACGCCGGTCCCGAAGCCCCTCGAGAGCGAGGACGACAAGGACACGGCCACCGGTGACATAATCTGTGAAGTGGCACGCATGGACACCTTCCAGCAGATGTGCTACGGCGTCTTCTAAACACAAATACGCACACCTGATAATATGATTGGTTTGTTGTGCCTTAACTGGAATTGAGAAAATTATATTGTATAAATTGGCTTTATATAATTCAAAATGATTAAATATACAGTTATTTTCCCAACCTCTTGGTTTGTCTCAGTGAATCGGGGGATCATTTGAAGTCATGATGGGTTCTGGTTTTGCACTGTACTGTTGAACTAGGTTTCAATTCACAATCACATTCACAACTAATGTCCATGCCATTGTCAGCTCTAGTTCTACAGTAATGTGACTCAAATGAGTAAACAAGGCTGGCAATATATCGAATATGTATTCTTTATTTCTGCCGACTTTAAAAGAAACAAACGTTCCACATTTAAATGTAGAAAAAATATAATATAATTAATTGAAGCCGTTGACTTAATGGCTTCTATTGTGGATTCAGAAGACACCTGTAAGCTTAAGCATGAATATAGTACTACAACCACCAACAACAGCAAACACCAGAGCTAATGCAATGCATTATATTTTGAAATAATATCTGCATAATTTACCACATTACTGAATGTTTTGATTACTGGTGATGTTGGAGAATGTTGCATTGCTGTGGTTGAATGTTCCTTTCAGATCGGGGTGGAGGGTTTTGCCCGTCACGGTGTTGCTGCTAGACATATTCTTCAGTTCGGAGCTGCATATAACACAGAATATGAAACTCGTTTTAGAAGGCAGTAGTTTGTACATGAATACACTGGGTAAAACCTGTATGGCAAGTTCGATTGACATCCAGTCTTGTAGTTTTGGTGTATTTGTAGTTCTTAGACATTTTGGTGTGTGTAGTTACATGAGAATGCTTTTGGCAAATTTCCATACAGGATTTACCACGGTGTTTTACCCTAAAGGCTCAGACTTTTCTGTTTCCATCTACGAGGGCCCGCACCATTTGTCTCACTGGACCATGGTTCTGGCGGACCTACTCTCACTCGGGGCCAAACCCAGGACACTGGTACTTTTCAGCTGACATAACATAACACTGGCTAATTGTGAACTGTAACACCTCACAAAGCAACTTTTTTGATTATGCAGAGGTTGTTGATTCTGCTCTTCACAAGTCATCACTGTCAGCACTAGCTACGAAAACACAATATCCTTCGTATAACATTAAGGAGTATACACTAGTGTAGCACTGGTGTTACAGGGGAAAAGCAGCATGTGTGTCTTAAGAGAAGTGTGTTTGTGTACCTGATACGAGCCAGAGCCTTCCTCACCCATTCGTCCTTAACTGTGGCACACACCTTTTTGTTCTTCAAGATGTAGAAGCTACAACAGAAAACACACTATACATAAGCTTGTTTTACGCCAATGTTTGTAAACAATGTAAACCAAACAATATCGTCTCAACATGGTTAAAACAACTATTTTTATATAGTGGATGGTCAGTCCTTGCATCCATAGCTATGTCTATGAATTTGAGAGTGGTTACATTTCTCCAGGCTCATACCTCAGCTTTTTACCGAAGCAGAGGCGGGGTCCCGCTTTGTTATTGTTTCAATTAAGGACTGTAGCTTTAACACTTAACCTCATAGAGATGTCAAAATATGAGCATACATTCTAAGAGTATGGTAAAGGTGTGTGTGAGGTGTGTGTGTGTACTGTTCAGGGCTTACATGACAGCATCGATGTTGCACACCTCCTTGGAGCTCTGTAGTTTGTAGCCTTTTATCCACTGGTAGGGTACAGGCTTCTCCTGGTACTCCACACAACAGTAAAGTCTCCTAGGACTATCTGAACACATGCACAAACATCAGTCAGCCACATGCCACACACACATGCAGACCACAATAACATGAATGTCAAATGTTTATTTCACTGTAATTTGTTCTGTGAACCACAATATAGTCTTCTAATCTGATCTGACCTAAACAATATGACCCCAAAACAGAGTTGGCAGATCTCACAGCTAGACCGTAGCAGACCTTGGTAAAACAAAAGTGGTACATTTACATGGGCAAGCTCTTAAACGGGCAAATTGGTTACCAGGTAAACTTACATGCTGCTGAGGTTGAACTGAACATGGTCACAACGCAGCAGTGAAGCAGGATTGTCTCCAGGTATCTGGGAGCCATGGTGATGGTACGTAGGACTGGAGAAGATACACCAAACACGCCTACTGACTGATCCTATATACCCCTACAAACAGGTGTGTGCATGTGAGTGTGTGTTTGTTGATGATACTGAAACATGTCAATCATGTCCTTCACTCCTAACCTGTGGTTACTAAATTGAGGACAGGAAGCCAATCTCTGCATCATGGCTGACAGAGATGCCAACATTGCAGTTTAGTGACACAGATATTGTGTTAATGTGGTTCTCTACCACTGTCCATTACCTGTTCACATGACCTATTTAGTTCGGGCCTATATCAGTTGTTGCACTGGTTGTTGCTGTATGCTAATTTGTTCTCAGTCAGATAACCTGGTTAAGGTCATATCATAGGTGCTTACCTAATGGTGCTTGAATGGTGTGTGTTTTGACTGATATGCATACAGTAGTGTCCTTACAAATCTAGGGATTTAATCTAAAGGTACGGACACCTAATGAATTGTTGGGCTGACAGAGGGTTGCATGCTCAAGGCCAACTCAGGCTCCCCTTGACTTTTCCCGAACAGAGTAACATAACCCCACATTGGCATAAAAAGGTGTGGTGATCAATGAGTGTTTAGCTGTCATGTCTGATATTCATACTCTAATTTTCAAGGGTCTTTTACAAGCTCAGCATTGTCAGCAATAATATTATTAGAGCACAGGAGGTTGGTGGCAGGTAGCCTAGTGGTTAGAGTGTTGGGCCAGTAACCAAAAGGTTGCTGGATTGAATCCCTGAGCTGACAAGGTAAAAATCTGTTGTTCTGAACAAGGCAGTTAACCCACTGTTCCCCGGTAGGCTGTCATTGTAAATCAAAATTTGTTCTTAACTGACTTGCCGAGTTAAACAAAGGTTCAATTTATAAAATTGTTGGGGAGAACAGGCTTGTGGGAATGGCTGGAGTGGAGTAAGTGGAATGGTTTCTGGTTTGATGCTGTTCTGTTCCAGCCGTGTTTGTGGTGAAGTTCTGAAACAATAGCAGGTTGTCAAACCCCATCGTCTCTGTACCATGACCTATTTAGTGGTTCCTGCAGAAAGCTGACAGGAGCAAGCCCAGATCACCTGACCTAGATAATATAAATGCTATTATAGTGTTCTCATGCAGCACTCAACATTAGTCTCAATAACAAATGCCATGAGAAAAATAGCTATTGGGTAAATACAACTATGTGGGTTCAATTGAGCCCAGAATCTGGTGCAGCACTATGAAGGAAAATACATGTGGCCTAACTACAGAAGATCAATAAAAAGTGCATGTTTCAAGCACGTTTTTGAACAGTTGAATATGGCTTAATAGCTTCAAATCAATTGATAAAAGCTCAAATCAATCATATTTGAGTAGCACTCAGCAGTTGCTACTTCTGTGGCGACTATGACGATTTTCGAATGCTTTTTAGTCATTAAGCCACTTTAAACTCTCAAAAGCTGCTATTGCAGCTGCTATTGAAAGCCATCCACATACAGATTTATGAGAAGTATCCTATTGATTTGGGTCAGCTACATTAAGTGTTTTTCACATAAAGCCTTTTAGTAATAGTCCAATTGAGCAACATATTAGCGGGGGAGTGACAGTGTGGGACAATGTATTTGTATTTATTATGGATCCCCATTAGCTGCTGCCAAGGCAGCAGCTACTCTTCCTGGGGTCCAGCAAAATTTAGCCAATTTATACAATTTTATAACATTATAACACATTCACAGATTTCACAACACACTGTGTGCTCTCAGGCCCCTACTCCACCACTACCACATATCTTCAGTACAAAATTAATGTGCATGTATAGTGCGTATGTTATCGTGTATAGTGCGTATGTTATCGTGTGTGTGTGTGTGCGTGTGTGTGTGCCTATATTTGTGTTGCTTCACAGTCCCCTCTGTTCCATAAGGTGTTTTTTAATCTATTTATTAAATCAAATTTTACTGCTTGCAACAGTTACTTGTGGAAAAGTGGAAAAGAGTTCCATGTAGTCACGGCTCTATGTAGTACTGTGTGCCGCCCATAGACTCTTCTGGACTTGGGGACTGTGAAGAGACCTCTTGTGGCATGTCTTGTGGGGTATGCATGGGTGTGCATTCAACATGTCAATACTTCTCATAAATACAAGTAGTGATGAAGTAAATCTCTTCTCCACTTTGAGACAGGAGAGATTGACATTAATATTAGCTCTCTGTGTGCATCCAAGGACCAGCCGTGCTGCCCTGTTCTGAGCCAATTGCAATTTTTCTACAGTAAGTCCTTTTTCTTGGCACCTGACCACAAGACTGAACAGTAGTCAAGGTACGACAAAACTAGGGCCTGTAGGACCTACCTTGTTGATAGTGTTGTTAAGAAGGCAGAGCAGCGCTTTATTATGGACATACTTCTCTCCATCTTAGCTACTGTTGTATCAATATGCTTTGACCATGACAGTTTGCTCAATTTGCTCAGTTTCCACATTATTTATTACAAGATTTAGTTGAGGTTTAGGGTTTAGTGAATGATTTGTCCCAAATACAATGCTTTTAGTTTTATAAATATTTAAGGCTAACTTATTCCTTGCCACCCACTCTGAAGCTAACTGCAACTCTTTGCTAAGTGTTACAGTCATTTCAGTTGCTGTAGTAGCTGACGTGTGTAGTGTTAAGTCATCAGCATACATAGACACTCTGGCATTACTCAAAGTCAGTGGCATGTCGTTAGCAAGGGGCCTAAACAGCTACCCTGGGGAATTCCTGATTCTACCTGGATTCTGTTTGAGAGGCTTCCATTAAAACTTCTTAAGGTGAAAATGTAGGGCACGCAATTCAAATAAATAATCATAAATATTATGGATTTCAAACATTTTTGTACATATAAGTGTCTTATGTCAGCTGAAAGCTTACATTTTTGTTAATATAACTGCACTGTCCGATTTACAGTAGCTATTACAGCGAAAACACGCCCCACATCAAAATATTTTTCCACCGGCACAGGTTTCATACAGTCACATATAACGATTAAATATTCACTTACTTTTCAAAATATTCCTCTGATTTGTCATCCAAAGGGTCCCAGCTATAACATGTAGTGTCGTTTTGTTAAATAAAATCCTTCTTTATATCCCAAAAAGTCAGTTTAGTTGGCGCCATCAATTCGAGTAATCCACTCGTTCAACTTGCAGAGAAAGGAATCCGAAAATCTACCCCTAAACTTTGTTTCAACAAGTCAAAATATGTTTGTAATTACTCCTCAGATACCCTAAAATGTTTTAGGAAAGAAGTAAGTTCAATAGGAAATCAATTTTAGCAGGTGTATAATGTCTTCATGGCACGCGCAAACACAAATTTCTAAGTCCTTCTACTAAAACTGATATTTCTAATTTATTTTTGAAGTTACACGCCTGAAACCTTGAACACAGACTGCTGACACCCTGTGGAAGCCATAGGAATTGCATCCAGGGAGCTACTTTCTAAAAGGATGGTCTCTCTCAAAAAATAACCCAGTTGGTTTTGTTTGGATTTTCTCCTACCATATCTATTGTGTTATATTCTCCTACATTATTTTAACATTTCTACAAACTTCAAAGTGTTTTCTTTCCAATGGTACCAATTATATGCATATCCTGGCTTCAGGGCCTGAGCTACAGGCAGTTTACTTTGGGCCCGTCATTCAGGCAGGAAGTGGAGAAAAAAGGGGCCTATCCCTAAGTTAAAGAATACTGTGGCAGATGGCAGGGAGAGGTGAGGGGAGTGGTTATTTAGGGGAGATATCTTGCAGCCCGCTGGCTCCACACCCGAGCCTTATTTGGACTTCCTGCCCCAACAAGGTCGTTAAGCCAGGGAGTGCTTGGGGATAAAGGAGGAAGCATCCTGCACAAATGGGCAGAGTAAGGAGAGAACAAAGTGAATTACGAAGAGTGGGCGAAGAGAGAACAATATCTGTGTGATTACCCGTTGTGACCTGGACTGTCGGATTTCTCTCCTTTGCGTACCGAACTGGATTGGCTGAGGACCCGAGTGTGAGGATTACTCCTGGAGAACGGAACGGACAACGAGAACGGCTTGTGGACTGTGAAATAATTTATGAATTTCCCAATCTTCCCCAGTGTACCAAAATCCCAAATAAACTCCCCATTTGCATTCCAGTTGTGCTGCTGGTGCATGTTTTGTTATTGAACTTGGTGACATGGAATCCCCACACCCTTGAGCCTGCTACAATACCCTCTGTGTTCTGTTAGACAAGTAACTCTTTATCCACATTATAGCACAAGTTTTTCCAGCAGCAGACTGTGATCGATAATGTCAAAAGCTGCACTAAAGTCTAACAAGACAGCCCCCACAACCATCTTATCATACATTTCTCTCAGCCAATCATCAGTCATTTGTGGTGTGCTTGTTGAGTGTCCTTTACTGTAAAATAGCATTGTATCTGGTCAAACACAGTTTTTCCCAGAAGTTTACAAAGGGTTGATAACAGGCTGATTGGTCGGCTATTTGAGCCAGTAAAGGGGGCTTTACTATTCTTAGGTAGCGGAATGACTTTAGCTTCCCTCCAGGCCTGAGGGCATGCACTTTCTAGTAGGCTTAAATTGAAGATGTGGCAAATAAGAGTGGCAATATTGTCTGCTATCATCCTCAGTAATTATCCATCCAGATTGTCAGACCCCGGTGGCTTCTCATTGTTGATTGACAAAAGAAAAATCACCTCTTCCACACTGACTTCATGGAATTCAAAACTACAATTCTTGTCTTTCATAATTTGGTCCGATATAAGTCGATGTGTAGTGTCAGCGTTTGTTGCTGGCATGTCATCCCTAAGTTTGTTTATCTTGCCAATGAAAAAGTAATTAAAGTAGTTATCAATATCAGTGGGCTTTGTGATGAATGAGCCATCTGATGATTCAATGAATGATGGAGCCGAGTTGGCTTTTATCCCCAAAATATCATTCAAGGTGCCCCAAATCTTTTTACTATCATTCTTTATATCATGTATCTTTGTTTCATAGCATAGTTTATTTTCATTTAGTTTAGTCACGATTTCTTAATTTGCAGTATGTTATCAGTTGTGCTGCCAGACTTATTTGCCATACCTTTTGCCTGATCCCTCTCAACCATAACATTTTCCAACTCCTCATCAATCCAAGGGTATTTAACAGTTTTTACAGTCATTTTCTTAATGGGTGTGTGCTTGTTAGTAACTGGAATAAGCAATTTCATAAATGTGTCAAGTGCAGCGTCTGGTTGCTCCTCATTACACACCACAGATCAGCAAATATTCTTTACATCATCAACATATGATTCACTACAAAACTTCTTGTACGACCTCGTATACTGTACACTATATTAGGCCCAGCGTTTGGAACTTTGGTTTTCCTAGATATGGCTTTTAAATTGTGTTGACCTTCTACAAATGCCTCTTCTGATATTGAAAAGTTCAAAGGAGATATCTGAGATATCTATATCAGCAGTTGAATTTGTGTACTCTGAAATGGTGCACTGCCATCCATAAACTGTCACCAGAGTGCAGGTGTGGAGGAAGGGGTGCATGTTTCTGTTTTAAATAAGATCTGAACTTCTCAGCGATGTATGAATGCATGGCTCACTGTGACCTTAGGTAGGATGTTGACACACTCATCTCAAGGTTTTCACTCACTCACCACCCAAACCCACCCTCCACAACCTTTTTGTCAAAGTTTTTATCATAACCAGTGGAGGGGGATTTGGTACAGTAATTCAAACTAAAATACATGTCATCTGCATGAATAGATTTAGTATAATCTCATTCCATTCTGTGTTGTTAGATTTGTCAGTAGACACCAATGATGTATATAAACACTAGATTGATTTTGTTATGTATTGGCCAATGAGAAGCTTTGAAACCACCCGTCGACCATATTGGTACTCCTCAGAAGAAGCGGTCCTCCATAGGAATGTACAGTATTTCAATTAAATGATTCAAGGACAAAATAACATGTATTTAAGTATTATTTTGCTGTTGTGGGGACAGTAACATAAGTACTCTCAAAATGTTTTATTTATTTATTTGTATGTTTAGGTCATAAAACAAAGTCTGTAATAGAATAAATGTGGTAAAAATGAATGTAGACATCAATAAATGCATTTCTATAGCTTCCAAAATCTTTTTTACAACAGTGGGGGAGTAGTAAAAGATCTGTCAGACTGCCCCATGCTTTGATCATCCTCAGTTTAGGCAGAGAGCGAAGGAATGAAAACATGGTGTGGAGGTCTAAGTGTAGCACAAACCAATAGGCATAACCTTGAACCTGGAGCTCCCAGGTTTTGGGGTAGAATCCGCCAGTAGAAGATGGTGAATAACACCTATAGAAAGTAAAATGGATCAAGCAGGTTCAGAGGAACTCTCCGTGAGTTGGTCAATCTTGGTGTCGGTCTCTCCCTATCTGTTGGTCTGTCTCTCTCTCTATGCCATGCAAAACACAGGGCCTTGTTGTCCTCTCATCCTTGAAGAACTGAGAGATAAAGAAGGCAAAGAAAGAGTGATGATTGGTTATTTGACACTTCTCTCCTTCACCCTCCTCCTGTATGTGTGTGAGTGTTGTTAGTTTGGTGTGAAAGAACAAACATGGCGGAGGGGGCTGTCAACAGACAGAGACAGGAAGTCAAAGGTGACGAGTGACGGATCTCAAACCCAACTTCCTGTTGGGAGAGTCTACTGTTCTCTTCCTTATTTTCTGTCTCCTCTTCTCTCCTTTCTGCTCTCAAAGCTTTGCTATGTAATACCCAAGTTAATGCTTTGTTATCAGAGGGCTGGTGTAGAGCTTCTTGTAGTGTGTGTGTGTGTGTGTTTGTATGTGCGTGTGTGTGTGCGTGTGCACGTGTGTCTACGTGTGTCTGTCCTGTCTCATCAGTGCAACAAGGGCCTGATATGTGCAGTCATCTGGCTACATCTAATCCCATAGTATTCTCCCTCATAACACAGTTCACATTGTTTCCTTCCCTGTGCTCACTCAAGGAGAGATCTACAGAGAGATCCTTTTCCGAGAAGACACCTTTAATCTCTTTTGCTCACTCACTGACTCTTTCTCTCTCTCTTTCTCCCCTCCTCTTTCCCCACCTCCTCTGCCACTTTGATTTATTGTGGCTCTTGTGCCCTGTAATCATGTGTTTGTTTTCAGTAACAGTGGCAAGTGAGTCTGTGTTTATTTACACAAAAGAGCTAAATGTTTGCATAAGCAAACACGTGTGTGTGTGCGTGTGTGAGAGCAAGAAAGAAAGTCTTCCCTGTCCACATATGTCTCGCCTTGGGCCTCTCTCCCACTCGCCCTCCCAAAATGGTGGAAAGGGTGGAAGGTGGGAGGGGGTCCCTTTGAGTTGCCCACCCACACACTGTGTCCTCTGGTCACCTCTCTCCTGCATGGGCTGTGGGGCAACAGAAGCTGCAAAGGCATAGCCTTAAACTGTCAGTGGAAGCTTGCGCTCCTCGAGTCCTCTCCAATTGAATAAGTACTGTGTCATTAAGTGTGAATTCCCAGCAACGATGTAGATATTAGATTACAATGATTCTCATTCTAGAATGTCACATGCACACATACAGCGGAGCGTCCTCTTGACTGACATAATTAATGGCTGGTGAACAGTGGTTAGCCCTAAGTCTTTTTCCTTGATGAATATCATCCATCAACAGAGTGACACAAACTACCAAGACGGATGGGAATCCTAGTACATTCCCTCTGGAAGTAAGGACACACACACACAAACGCCCACCCAAGACACACACACTTTGGAACTATCAGTGGTTGGTTATATACCACCATGTGAGTCGTGTTGGAGACCTCAGGGTGTGCGAGAGAGAGGGAGATGTTGAGAGGTGCATTTTCAGTTTTCATATGGTTTGGTCAAACATACACACACATACAAACACGCACACACACGCACACACACGAGTGGGGTGAGAGGCAGGACGGAGCCTGCGGGGTCACCAGGTGACCTGAGTGTGCATCACAGACTGTGCTGACAGACACAACCAAGACCACCACGGAATCTACCGCCATCCCCAACTCTCTCTCTTTTTTCCTATCTCTCTTTCTCAGTCACTCACTGCCTCTCTCTCGATTTTTCTCACTCACTCTACCCGTCTCTCTCTTTCCCTTGGGACTGCAGTGATCTGTTCATTCTGTCTTAGTGTACCAGTTGGAGAGAGGGAGAAAGTGTTCCCCTGTTCCTGAGGAGCGAGCCGCCAACAAGACGCCAGCACAACAGATGGACGGATGGAGAGAACAAACGTGTTCTGCATCATATCACTTCACTTTACATAACCGCACACACTGACTCACGCACTCACAGATACCCACACATAGATTAACGCGTAAAAAGTTATCTTTCTACCACACACTAACAAGAAAAGACAGCAATAGAACGAGAGGGAGGGGGGAGAGAAGGAGAATCAAAGAGGGGCGAGGATCCCTGGCTGTGTTCTTTTAGCGTCAAAGTGAGCAAACAACTAAAAGGAGACACTCCTCCTGGATTTACTGACAACACCTGCTGTGGCCCTCTTCTTCCTCTGTTGGCATGGTAAACCTTTTTACACACACACAAACGCTGAACAGACAAATGCCAGCAGATACATTATGGCAGAGGATTGCAAGGGGATTTGACCTCTTTAGTCCTTTCATCAGAGCATATGAAGGAAAAGAGAGGAGAGGACCATCATGCTAGACTTGATGCACCTGGAGTCGTATTCCTCCAACTCTCCCCCAGCCCTCCCTCAGAGCAGCCGGTGGCTCAGTGTAATCACGTCAGCTGTGTGTACACTCATGTGTGTGTGTGTCTGTGCTCCCTCCGAGTGGTGTGACAGATGCTAGCGATCCCTAGGTCTCGCCACTACGCCTCAGGCATGTTAATGACGCTCCGTTAACTGTGGAGTCTGGTCACACACGTGAACATACACACACAAATATCTGATACCCTCTTTCTATGTTAAGAGCCCCAAAATAATAGCACAGATTGTGTTGTCAGTTAACCCGTACTCTTGTTCGTGGACTGTACGTGATATAGGAGGAGGTTTTTGAAAGGCCCCATACAGAAGCTCCACTAGCAACACTTCTGTCCTCTTCCTCTCTTCCTTTGTTCTTCTGTCTTAACCACCCACATATCTTTTACATCCCTGGAGCCTTTACCAGACCTGCAGCTCATACATACATAGAGAGAGAGAGAGAGAGAGAGAGAGAGAGAGAGAGAGAGAGACACCAAATTGCTGTTGACCAGGATGCTGCGGGCAGCCAGGTCTCGGTGAACGTAGCTCATGTCAGACAGGTACGTCATGCTCGACGCGATGCCACGCAGAATGCCCACCAACTGGATCACTGTGAACTGCCCGTCGTGTTTCTAACACAGAGAGAGAGAGAGGGCGCGAGAGTGAGACATGCTATTTGAAAATATCTCGTTGCCCGAGCTCCTTACACACACACAGCACATGTCCAACATCTCTCCATACACAAGCATCCCCCTATCCTTCACAGCGATGTGTCTACAAAGCAGTTAGACTTATATTTGTCACAATATTAAGGGGCCCTTCTGTGAACTTCTCTCCATGACTCCTTTTATCACTACTTCTATGACGAGTACCCGATGGTGTCTGTGGGAGGCATGTGGGAGGAGTTAGTTGGTGATTTGAGGAGGGGGTTTGGAGAGGGCCAAGATGACTTCACTGTGGCTTCAGGAGCTCTTCTGGGGGTTAGTGGGCTTGGTGGGTTTAGGCTTTCTAGTAATTAAGGGAAGCTAGAGTATCCCTGGAGGTTGAAGGATGCTCACACACACACAAACACACACACACACTCTCTCTCACACACACACACAATATAGATGTGTGGGCAGTAGGAGCCATCTGGGGCCCTATAGGAACAAAACGTGTGTGGGGGCCGAAGGCTCGGGGCCGCAGTGGGAGTTCACTCTTCAGATCTGGGAATCCCACAGGAGAATGGGAACACCATCACGGCGGTCATCAATCAAAACTACACTGACACAAACGAGCCTAAACAACGGCCTGCAACTCCATAATGTCACTGTGTCACCTCCGACCCGTGGCGAGGGTCCGCCCACTGTCACCCGCGTTCGATAGGCCCCTGCCCTCCACAGCTCGATGTGATTGGACACCGGCTCCATAGCGAAGCTGCCACCCGCTCTCGGCTAATTGGGTCTTTGTGATTGCGCAGTCTGTCGTGGGTTTGGAGGAAAATAAGGTGGTGAAAACCGCATTATGGTCTGCGGCGGTGAGTGACGGGTCGATGTGAGGCGATGGGTTTCGGTCTCAAAGCACCAGATGCTCTTCCTGGTTCCATTATGGTGCATTATGGGGGACGGGATGGTTTCGCCTGAGCAACCGAAATGACACAAAGACGTTCAGAATAGGACCCTGGAGAAACACAAATGCACAGCACCCTGTACTAAGGGCCCCGCCCAGACCTGAGAATGGCCCCATACACTGAGATAGAAAGTGTATGGCAAACACACATACAATTCACATACAGGTCTCACACACAATAAATTCCCCTCTGTCTCTAAATTGAGGTCAACACAAATGTTACACACTCTCACACTCTCTATCGAGCTGAACAAGTTTCAATATGATAAAAGACCTCTAGTCGACATCTCAATCTCTCTAGGTAGACTTGTGTGACCCTGTTGAAAGCAATATTAGACGTAGATAGTACAGAATTAAAGATCGTAGACTTCGAGGTTGGGTGGGATAAACAGCTATAACTGGCTGTAGTAAAGGACCTGTGTCTTTTTTCTTAAGAGATATCCACTGAGTGTCTTTGTGCAGCAGCTCCATTGAGAGAGAGAAGGTGTGGGTGGACGCGAACCCCTCTCTTTGTTCTTCCTCTACGCTTTTACAGCCTGCACGGGATGGAGTCTGACTTTTTTAGAACAGAGTGTGTATAATGGCTGTGGTGCGTGCTTGCCTCAGTGGACTACCTGCATTTGGGTCGATGTAAGCATAGTATGACCTTTGCCAAGAGGTCTGGATCGTTATGGCACAGTAGTGCGCTTGTCCCACAGCAGCAAAGTTGCTGGTTTAAGACCCTTTTTATGTTGACAGCGTCACAGTTCTTATTATGTAGTTGACATAGCCTTAGGCAGGGTTGGGGAGTAATGGATTACATATAATCCGTTACATGTAAGGGATTACAACAAATATGTAACTGTAATCTGTTCCGTTACCCGCACAAATATTGTAATCGGATTGCACGTACTTTCGAAAAACTAGATGATTACTTTGAAGATTACTTTTAAATTCAGAAAGGATGTTTGGGAAAAAAATATTTGACACTTCTGTGTTTTCTCAACGACATTCAAATCAGCATTGAAAAAAGGTGAGCGAGTCTGACCACAAGTCAGAGTCCACTATGATGACACACCAAATGGGTTTGATGGATTGCGGGAAAATAGCAGGAATAGGATTTTGTAGGCTACAGTCCAAGCTATGTCTTCCGATGGTGCGACTGCTGTCGGCATCCAAAGATTATCCAACTTGAATGAATGCTTGGAGGTAAGGATGACAGCAGGGGTGTAGTCTACGGCGTAAAGGATATCACGTATTATTGATATCTACATAGCGCGTTGATGGGAATCACACTGCTGCTCTCTCATTTCGCTTTTTGCGCCTTACGGATTGTGCTTGTTGGGATTGGCTGTTCACAAATTTAAATGTGTATTTGAACCCAATAATGGTTGAATTCAAGAAGTTTAAGCTGCCTATCAATCATTGTTTTTGAAACCAGTGGACAGCCAGTGAAAAATGTGCTCTTGCAACAGCTGCACAGTGCGGATCCCAGTTTATGGAATAAAAGTGGAGCTTTTATTTCTCAATCTAATTCATGCTGATAAAAAAAAAATCCATCGGCCTGATGGCCACTTGCTCAAACTCCCACACTTTTGATAGACTTAAAGGTGCAATCTGTAGTTGCTACATCAATTTTTGGATTTCTAAATTATATACATGAATGTGAAGATATAATTTAATCATATTATTATATGTATTAGAAAGCGATGGGTTAGAAGAAGCCAACATAACCAACCCATAAAATTACATGTCGTTCCATTGGTAACTTACATTTTTGTCTTCTAATGCCTCTTAACAGGAAAGTCATCTCAAAGTAACTATACCTTTATTAACTAGGTAAGTCAGTTAATAACAAATTCTTATTTACAATGACGAAACACTGGGTTAACTGCCGTGTTCAGGTGAAGAATAACAGATTTTTACCTTGGTCAGCTCAGGGGTTTGATCCAGCCATCTTTTGGTTAATAGTCTAACGATCTAACCACTAGGCTACCTGCCGTAATTAGATTACATTACTGAGTTTGGGTAATCCAAAGGTTACGTTACTAATTACAATTTTGGACAGATAACTAGTAACGGATTACATTTATAAAGTAACCTACCCAACCCTAGCTATTGAGATTCATCACCATCACCCCAGATCTCACTCCCAATGGAAAGGGCGTCAGGTAGAGAGATATGAGCTAACGACAGGGGGCGCTATCTCCTTCTTGTTTTTCCTCCATCCTTTTCAGTGAGGCATTGTAATTCAGCAAGCAACAAACAACCTACTGACTGTGAATAATGTCAGTTCAACGTCTAGTTTTGATTTACATTTCAACTAACATGAATTCAATGTGAAATCAACAAAAAATGTCACTATGTCATTGGATTTAGGTTAAAAGTTTTTGGGAAAAAATACGAAATGCCCTTAAATTGATTACTTTTAGCAAACCGAAACAATTTTCACGTTGATTAAACGTCATCACATATATTTTGGGTGGTTGAAATAACGTGGAAACAATGTTGATTCAACCAGTTTTTGCCCAGTGGGAAGAGGTCTTCATATTTGATGTGTTCACAGTTCCAAAGCGACAATAAATAGCCAACAGCACACTATTTTATCTATCACTTTTGTTTCAATCTATAATCATGATGAATCAATGACGCAAGCTTAGTATGAAGTTGTCACACAACTGTCGGTGACTAATTGCCAGGAACACAGGTAAAACAGTAAAAACATGCAGACATTACAACATAATCTACACATATGACATATAACATCTCACACGTTTACAAACATTTACACCCTATGCCAGCGAGATACCTCTGACCGGAGAAGAGAAGATACCTACAACTGCGTCAGAAGGAACGCGAGAGACCTCCTTTTGCCCACAGCGTTCCAAGTATCATTCCCACACACAGTTTTCCAACAGGGATGCGCGGAGCTAAACGGAGACACTTCCATACAGCACAAATGGCTGCGAGTTTTCGCAAAACAACTTGTGCTTTCATATGGATGTTTACAGTTATTTCTGCCGCTCGAGTATATCCACCTAACGAAGGTAAGGAAATCAGGGTTTTGGAATTGTTTAGGCTTAAGGGAGGGTATGGTTTTCCGAAACATTTGGTTAGGATACTTAACGTGTCTTAGTTGAGGGTCCGTTTTTCCCTTCAAAATTCGGGCACTATTGGAAACGGATATTTTTTATTTCGCATGTACATAATTCGAGTCCCTACCTGCTGCCTGGAAAGCACAGTTGTTCCTCTTTCATTTGACTTTTATCCAACAATTTGTTTCACAAGCTTAGAATGATGAATGATAATCGCAATCACTGCAATCCCCAAAAGATATGCGGTTGCCTCCCATACTATCTTTCTTTATCAGGTTCAGTCTTTTACAGTTTCATTTTAGCTGAATTTCAATTTTATGCAGTCAGTAGCCTACTCCGCCTAAAGCAGGTTGAACAGGGGCACAAATGAAACCTCCAAATTCGGACAAATTTCTAACAAGTAAAACGTGAAACATTTTCGTTTTAAGCAGTGACCTACGGCCTTTGCGCTACGTTTTTTTTAAATCCCAAATCAAATTGTATTTGTCACATGCGCCAAATACAACAGTGAATACCTTACTTACAAGCCCTTAACCAACAATGCAGTTTTAAGAAAAAAACGTGTTACGTAAAAAACAAGAAATAAAAGTAACAAATAATTAAAGAGCAGCAGTAAAATAACAATAGCACGGCTATATACAGGGCATACCCGTACAGAGTCAATGTTGGAGCTTCCGAGTGGCGCAGTGGTCTAAGGCACTGCATCTCATTGCTTGAGGTGTCACTACAGACACCCTGGTTTGAATCCAGGCTGTATCACAACCGGCGTGACTGGGATTCCCATAGGGCAGCGCACAATGGGCCCAGCGTTTGGCCGTTGTAGGCTGTCATTGTAAATAACTATTTGTTCTTAACTGACCTGCCTAGTTAAATAAAGGTTAAATGAAAAATGTACAGGGCACCGGTAAATCCCAACACATTGTCATGAGCGAGCTATATGTGCAACGTGTAGCCCAAAATCTATACATTCGTTCCAGTATATTTGAGATATTTTATCATATCTGCATCTGTATGAATACAATATGTATGGGCTCTTGTTGAGCCTAAGAGTAGCTGTAAATTGAATAATTTTCAGTGTACCCCCTACCTGTGTGTAACTGTGTGTTTCAGAGACGTTACTGGACACAAGGACAGTTCCTGGCGAGCTGAAATGGGCGGCCAGTCCAACAGAAGGAGGGGTGAGTGGTCCTGCCGAGACAAAATAACCTATTTCAGTGAGAATATGTGTTAGTAATGCATGGTTGTACACAGGTAGACTATGGGCGAGTGTTTTTTTAAATACCGTATAATCCAAGCTAGACTGCATTCTACTGCAGTCTCCATCTCCATCCGGGTTTATTGCATGCACACCCTCTCTCATGCTCACTTTCACTCTCTCCAGCCTCTTTGTTAGCTTGAGAGTTATTGGTGAACTTGACTCCTCTCCAGTCTCCCTGCGCTCAATTTCTTTTACTGAACTGCTTGATTGACAAGGTCCTGGTCCCCACACACTGAGCCCTTTGATTGCCGGCATACCCCCCCATTGCTTACACACACACACAAACACACACACACAAACACCTCTCCACATCACAGTGTACAGCTTTATGACTGTGACAGCTGTGATTTCTGTCCTTCAACAAAGACTCCAAAGGAGGGAATAAAACTTGGAGTCATACTCTATGACAGCTCCTATAGAACACCTCTACACACACACACTCTCCGGCTCGGTATGTCTAAAGCTCTCACCAGCAGGGAGTGGGAGGCCACATTATTATTCCATGGTAATAAGATGCCATAGTTAGGCAAGGTCACCATACAACTCCATAAACATCCTTGATAATCTATCCAAGATAAACGCCTGGAAGGTTTTGTAGTCACTGAAGCTGATTAATGACTAGAAATGACTTTGGTCTAATGATCAGAATGTGTGTGTTCCCAGTGGGAGGAGGTAAGCATCATGGATGAGAAGAACGTGCCTATCAGAACGTACCAGGTGTGTAACGTGATGGAACCCAGCCAGAGCAACTGGCTTAGAACCGACTGGATCCCTCGGTCTGGAGCGCAGCGCATCTACGTCGAGATCAAGTTCACCCTCCGGGACTGTAACAGCCTGCCTGGAGTCACCGGCACCTGTAAGGAGACCTTCAACCTCTACTACTATGAGTCTAACAATGACAGAGAGCACTACATCAGAGAGAGCAACTTTCTCAAGATCGACACCGTGGCAGCCGACGAGAGCTTCACTCAGGTTAGGACTCTTGGTTCGTTTTTAATCTCTTTGTTTTAAGATCTGATGGTGTGTTGATGATGTTTTTTCAATGTGAAAATTACAATGAAGTAACAATGTTGTGTTCTTTTGGCTAATTATTATCAGTAATTATGTTATTATTACGATGATCAGGTGGACATTGGGGACCGCATCATGAAGCTGAACACTGAGGTGCGTGACGTAAAGGTCACAACCCGGAAGGGTTTCTACCTGGCGTTCCAGGATGTTGGCGCCTGCATCGCTCTGGTTTCCGTACGTGTCTTCTACAAAACCTGCCCCCTCACTGTCCGCAACTTAGCAACCTTCCCAGATACCAACACCGGAGCTGACACTTCCTCGTTAGTGGAGGTCAGGGGGTCGTGCGTGAACCAATCAGAAGAGAGGGAGGAGCCCAAGATGTATTGTGGCGCAGACGGGGAATGGCTGGTCCCCATTGGTGGGTGTGTCTGTAACTTGGGATACGAAGAGAAAAGCGGAGCTTGTCAGGGTAAGGCATTTGATTTACTTTTAATTTAATGACCACATTTTCTTCTAAATTGTATCGAACCCCGGGCGTATGCACTTAGTCGACTGAGCTAAAGTTAAGTCATCAGCTCTTGGACCTCTGGAAGAGAGAGTGAGGGAAATAGGCGAGACTGGAGGGAACAGACGTTCGAAGACAGTTTTATAGCACACCATTACTCTCTCTGAATAGAGAGTCTCTGTTCAACACACACACACACACACACACACACACACACACACACACACACACACACACACACACACACACACACACACACACACACCAGTTGAGCATCAGTGCTTCAGTAGGGAATGATATACAGCTGTGGGTCTATTCTCTCAATCTTATTTATTATGGCCATCCCAGCAGGCTAATTACATAACAAACAGCTTAAACTTTTAAAGGCCTGCGGGCCGAGCAGAAGGTGTGTGTGTGTCTGTGATAGTAGAGAAAGGTGTGTGTGTGTCTGTGATAGTAGAGAAAGGTGTGTGTGTGTCTGTGATAGTAGAGAAAGGTGTGTGTGTGTGTGTCTGTGATAGTAGAGAAAGGTGTGTGTGTGTGTGTCTGTGATAGTAGAGAAAGGTGTGTGTGTGTGTGTCTGTGATAGTAGAGAAAGGTGTGTGTGTGTCTGTGATAGTAGAGAAAGGTGTGTGTGTGTGTGTCTGTGATAGTAGAGAAAGGTGTGTGTGTGTGTGTCTGTGATAGTAGAGAAAGGTGTGTGTGTGTCTGTGATAGTAGAGAAAGGTGTGTGTGTGTCTGTGATAGTAGAGAAAGGTGTGTGTGTGTCTGTGATAGTAGAGAAAGGTGTGTGTGTGTGTGTCTGTGATAGTAGAGAAAGGTGTGTGTGTGTGTGTCTGTGATAGTAGAGAAAGGTGGGTGTGTGTGTGTCTGTGATAGTAGAGAAAGGTGTGTGTGTGTGTGTCTGTGATAGTAGAGAAAGGTGTGTGTGTGTGTGTCTGTGATAGTAGAGAAAGGTGTGTGTGTGTGTCTGTGATAGTAGAGAAAGGTGTGTGTGTGTGTCTGTGATAGTAGAGAAAGGTGTGTGTGTGTCTGTGATAGTAGAGAAAGGTGTGTGTGTCTGTGATAGTAGAGAAAGGTGTGTGTGTGTGTCTGTGATAGTAGAGAAAGGGATAGCTATCAAACTTTCCCATATGTGACAGACACCAGGTTCTCTCTCTTCCTCTCCATCCATCCCACTCTCTCCACCCATACCTCCCTCTTTATCCATAGCAGAGTTAATGACATCTAAAGGCTGTTTCCTTTTACAAGATTTAACTGGACCCTTGACTGATCACCTTTGAACTGAAGTGAAGGACTAGCTCTTTTGAAGTATTTACTTTTCCCCACTCTAAGTTGAAACAGCCCACTCAGGACTGGAGTGCTCTAGTGATTTGCCATAGTACTGTCAGGCTTGATGACCGATTGGACCCTAGATTAAATCTTTCCATCATATCAATTAGCGGACTGCAAACAATGGACCAATAGGGAGAGAGAAACGGCGACAAAGCGAGGCAGTGAATGAGTAGAATACTTTTTCGCGCTACAGAGTGCAATAAAGAGACAGAGAGAGAAATAGGCCGGCCCCCTCCGCCACCATGGAAGAGTTCAAAAGGTGCTCCTCTCTCCCAGCCTGGCGTGCCGTTGGACAGGGTACAAGGGTAAAAGGTGCTCCTCTCTCCCAGCCAGGCGTGCCGTTGGACAGGGTACAAGGTGGATAGTGGTAGGCGCCGAGGTGTTCATCTTCAATGTGGGCATGCTAAGTGGTGAGGAGGGGTGGATAGAGGTGGAGGATTGGAGAGAGAGGGGAGAGGAAGGAGGAATTAGTTTGTGAATGGAGAGGGGGTTCCATAAAGAGGCCATTTACAGCATAAGGCATCAATGATAGCCCAGCCCCCCAATTGTTGCTATGTCGGGGTGTTAGAGGGGGTGCAGTGGGCTCACACAGGGGGAAGAACACAAACATAAGAGAGGTTAACCCCCTCCCCTCAACTTGATCTCCCAATGTCCCTTACCCCCAACCCCCCTTCCCCACGCACACACACACATACACACACACACACCTTTAAGAGCAGGGTCATGACCAGGCTTGATGAAGCCGTCAAAAACTTTGACAGACACTCTCACACACACACACACAAATACACTCTGTTAAGTTGTGAAGGGCAGGGTCATGACCGAGGTTGATAAAGACGTCAAAACTCTGACAGCTGTGATTCGGGCTGGGAGGAGAGGAAGCAAGCAAGGGAGGGACAGAGAAGGAGAGGAGAGACAACAAGAGGTGGTTTAAATGGGAATGGGACAGCCAGACTCTGGAATGAAAAAGGATCTCTGCGTTTTGTTCGAGTTTTGACGGCGCCTTTTTAGAGGGACTTTGTTCAGCTCTGGTTGCTCATCTGCTGCTGTTACTGTGTGTCTATGTGGGCGTTATCTGTGTGTGAGTGTATGTGTGTTTCTATTTTCTGCAGTGTGTATATGTGTTTGTGTGCAATATACAGTGCCTTCGGGAAAGTATTCAGAACCCTTGACTTTTTCCAGCCTAATTCTAAAATGTATTTAATCGTTTTTTTCCCTCATCAATCTACACACAATACCCCATAATGACAAAGCAAAAACTATTTTTTTGAAATTCTTGCAACAAAAAATAAATAAATAAATGAAATATCACATTTACATACGTATTCAGACCCTTTACTCAGTTTTTTGTTGAAGCACCTTTGGCAGCGATTACAGCCTCAAGTCTTTTGGGGTATGACGCTACAAGCTTGGCACACCTGTATTTGGGGAGTTTTTCCCATTCCTCACTGCAGATACTCTCAAGCTCTGTCAGTTTTGATGGGGAGTGTTGCTGCACAGCTATTTTCAGGTCTCTCCAGAGATGTTCGATCGGGTTTTTACAGATGGCAAACAAGTCTGTTATTAAGTTCTTAGGGCTAGGGGGCAGTATTTTGAAGTTCGGATGAAAAACGTACCCAAAGTAAACTGCCTGTTACTCAGGCCCAGAAGCTAGGATATGCATATCATTCGTAGTTTTGGATAGAAAACACTCTGAAGTCTCTAACAATGTTAAAATAATGTCTGTGAGTATACCAGAACTGATATGGCAGGCAAAAACCCAAGCAAAATCCATCCGGGATGTCTGAATCAGTCATGTCACACTGTTTTCAATTGGCGTGCTATTCAATGCAGGGGATTTTAGCTCCCAGATTACAGTTCCTATGGCTTCCACTAGATGTCAACAGTCTTTAGAAAAAGGTTGGAACGTTCAATCATGAAAATCAAGGGAGTAAGACCTCTAGTTCCTGAGTTCCTGTCAAGTGTACTGTTTTGGATTTTGCGCGTAACAGGGAATGCGCGCTCAGTTCTTACTACTAGCCAATGTCCAGTCTCTGGACAACAAGGTAGACGAAATCCGAGCAAGGATTGCCTTCCAGAGAGACATCAGAGACTGCAACGTTCTTTGCTTCACGGAAACATGGGTCACTCAGGACACGTTATCAGAGTCGGTACAGCCACATGGTTTCTCCACGCATCGCGCCGACAGAAACAAACATCTATCTGGTAAGAAGAAGGGCGGCGGTGTGTGTCTTATGATTAACGAATCGTGGTGTGATCATAACAACATACAGGAACTCAAGTCCTTTTGTTCACCTGACATAGAATTCCTTACAGTCAAATGCCAACCGCATTATCTACCAAGAGAATTCTCCTCGATTATAATCACAGTCGCATATATCCCCCCTCAAGCTGACACATTGACGGCACTGAAAGAAATTCATTGGACTCTATGTAAACTGGAAACCACATATCCTGAGGCTGCATTTATTGTGGCTGGGGATTTTAACAAGGCTAATCTGAAAACAAGGCTCCCTAAATTTTATCAGCATATCGAATGTGTGACCCGGGCTGGTAAAACTCTTGATCGTTGTTATTCCAACTTCCGTGATGCAAGCCATTTTCCGCCCTCCTTTCGGCAAATCTGACCACGACTCCATTTTGTTGCTCCCAGCCTATAGACAGAAACTAAAACAGGAAACGCCCGTGCTCAGGTCTGTTCAACGCTGGTCCGACCAATCTGATTCCACGCTTCAAGATTGCTTCGAGCACGTGGACTGGGATATGTTCCAGACAGCATCAGACAACAACATTGATGTAAACGCTGATTCGGTGAGCGAGTTTATTAGCAAGTGCATCGGTGATGTTGTACCCATAGCAACTCTTAAAACCTTCCTCAACCAGAAACTGTGGATTGATGGCAGCATTCGCGCAAAACTGAAAGCGCGAACCACTGCTTTTAACCAGGGTAAGGCGACCGGAAACATGACTGAATACAAACAGTGTAGCTATTCCCTCCGCAAGGCAATCAAACAAGCTAAGCGTCAGTATAGAGACAAAGTAGAGTCACAATTCAACAGCTCAGACACGAGAGGAATGTGGCAGGGTCTACAGTCAATCACGGACTTAAAAAGAAAAAACAGCCCAGCCGCGGACCACGATGTCCTGCTCCCAGACAAACTGAACAACTTCTTTGCTCGCTTTGAGGACAATACAGTGCCAACGACACGGCCCACTACCAAAACCTGTGGGCTCACCTTCACCACAGCCAACTTGAGTAAAACATTTAAATGTGTTAACCCTCGCAAGGCTGCCGGCCCAGATGGCATCCCTGGCCGTGTCCTCAGAGCATGCGCAGACCAGCTGGCTGGTGTGTTTACGGACATATTTAATCAATCCTTATCCCATTCTGCTGTTCCCACATGCTTCAAGGGGACCACCATTGTTCCTGTTCACAAGAAAGCTAAGGTAACTGAGCTAAATGACTATCGCCCCGTAGCACTCACTTCCGTCATCATGAAGTGCTTTGAGAGACTAGTCAAGGATCATATCACCTCCATCCTACCAGACCTACTCCAATTTGCTTACCGTCCCAATAGGTCCACAGACAACGCAATCGCAATCACACTGCACACTGCCCTAACCCAAGAGGAATACCTATGTAAGAATGTGGTTCATCGACTACAGCTCAGCATTTAACACCATAGTACCCTCCAAACTCATCATTAAGCTCGAGACCCTAGGTCTCGACACAGCCCTGTGCAACTGGGTCCTGGACTTCCAGACGGGACGGCCCCAGGTGGTGGAGGGTAGGAAACAACATCTCTACCCCGCTGATCCTCAACACTGGGGCCCCACAAGGGTGCGTTCTCAGCGCTCTCCTGTACTCCCTGTTCACCCATGACTGCGTGGCCAAGCACGCCTCCAACTCAATCATCAAGTTTGCTGACGACACTACAGTGGTAGGCTTGATTACCAACAACGACGAGACGGCCTACAGGGAGGAGGTGAGGGCCCTCGGAGTGTGGTGTCAGGAAAATAACCTCTCACTCAACGTCAACAAAACAAAGGAGATGATCGTGGACTTCAGGAAACAGGAGAGGGAGCACCCCCCTATCCACATCGACGGGACAGTAGTGGAGAAGGTGGAACATTTTAAGTTCCTCGGCGTACACATCACGGACAAGCTGAAATGGTCCACCCACACAGCGCCTCTTCAACCTCAGGAGGCTGAAGAAATGTGGCTTGTCACCAAAAACATTCACAAAATTCTACAGATGCACAATCGAGAGCATCCTGTCGGGCTGTATTACCGCCTGGAATGGCAACTGCTCCGCCCACAACCGTAAGGCTCTCCAGAGGGTAGTGAGGTCTGTACAACGCATCACCGGGGGTAAACTACCTGCCCTCCAGGACACCTACACCACCCGATGTCACAGGATGGCCAAAAAGATCATCAAGGACAACAACCACCCGAGCCAATGCCTGTTCACCCCGCTATCATCCAGAAGGCGAGGTCAGTACAGGTGCATCAAAGCTGGGACCAAGAGACTGAAAAACAGCTTCTATCTCAATGCCATCAGAATGTTAAACAGCCACCACTAGTGGCTGCTGCCAACATACTGACTTAAATCTCTAGCCACTTTAAATAATAGAAAATTGGATGTAACAAATGTATCACTAGCCACTTTAAACAATTTTGTATATAATATTTACATATCCGACATTACTCATATCAAATGTATACACTGTACTCTATACCATCTACTGAATTTTGCCTATGGCGTTCGGCCATCGACTCAAATCTCTAGCCACTTTAATAATTAAAAAGTGGATGTAATAAATGTATCACTAGCCACTTTAAACGATGCCATTTATATAATGTTTACATATCCTACACTATCTCACATGTATATACTGTACTATATACCATCTACTGCATCTTGCCTATGCCGGTCAGCCATCGCTCATCCATATATTTATATGTACATACTCGTATTCATTCCTTTACACTGTGTGTATAAGGTAGTTGTTGTGAAATTGTTAGATTACTTGTTAGATACTACTGCATGGTCGGAACTAGAAGCACAAGCATTTCGCTACACTCGCATTAACATCTGCTAACCATGTGTATGTGACAAATAAAATTTGATTTGATTTGAATTTGATTTGATTGGCTGAGATAATGAGTGGGCTGGACATGCCGAGAGATGAGTTCAGATTGGTCTGCCATATAGCAGGCTTCTGTCTATTGGAGCTGGTCAGCATGTGTAGGTAATCCTGTCTAACGCAGCTTTTTTTAAATGTATCGCGTAGTAGAACCGCATAAGTGTTGCTCTCCACTTTTTGGAGGACCGAGTTTTGAAATCAGTGGAATTAGAGTATGATAGCTAAGGAGATGGAGAAAACACTTGTCTCCGGATTACATCTTCAAACTAAGGGCAGCCATGCCATCCGTGATAGGGAGAAGCGCCCATCCATTATGTATACGGGTAAGATAGTCTAGCTAGCTACATTTTCAGATATTACACGTTTCTAATTTTGACAAAGTAATTTTCATTTAAAGTTCAAGTTTACTGTTAGCTAGCTAGCTAACGTTAGCTAACGTTACATGTATGATCTTATTATTCGTATCTCAGAGACATTTGCTTTGCTAGTTATAGCCTAATGTTAGCTATCCAACATTGAACATGGTTGGTTAGCTACCTGCATATTCATGCAGGGTAGTAACGTCATGAGTTGGGATTATGGTTCATTGTTTACCTAGCTAGCTAGCTACATGGCTTAACAAAATACTCCACTATGCAAATAACCATTTCAATAGAATGTCACTGTGACAACTGTTGATAGACGTAGCTGGTACATTCGCTCTGGCTATCTTCTCCGATTTCAGAGCACTCTCGTCTCACTGTGCCAGAGTGCAGAATAACTGACAAATGTACGAACACTCAACGCCCGTTGAATATGGCCGGTGTCAGTAAACATTGACAAAAAAAGTGTAAATTGTTACCAGCAGCACAGTTGCAGTCACCAACGTTCTGGATAACATAAAAACAGCCTAACCAGCTCTGCTAGGGCGAGTAAAATGGTCAGTGAGCTGTTCTCTCATTTGTGTCTGGACGTAGCTAGAAAGCTAGCCAACGTTAGCCTGTTAGCTTGGGTGCTTGACTGCTGCTGTTAGGTCAGAACGCTCGGATCAACTCTTAAAGAGATGGGTGGGGCTAATGCTTAAGAGGGGGTGAACAATGCTGAATATGTGTAGACAAAGAAGAGCTCTCCAGTAGGTACCAAAACATTCAAAGGCCATTTTCTCAAAAGTGCGATTACAACTTTATCGACTTTCAAAGCAGAATTACTTTCCCATTGCTCATCGAATGCTGTGTATGATATACCATTTTTTATCTCTGTGTCTTTGCTTTTATCCAATTAAAAAAAAATTGCTACGTAAGACGGTCGGTCACAAATATTCCAAATATTGCATTTTTATGTTGAAAATGATCTTCCCCAAACTTGAAACTCACGCGCTGCTTATGTATGCCAGTTAGGCTCTACACCCCTTGTAAAGCAGATTTGGCCACTTTAGTTGTGATACAAGCCATATCAAAACATATAGGCCTGTGGGCTAGGCTACATGAGGTGTGCGACTATGATTAGAAAAAGTCGCCAAAAAAATGCATTGTTTCTTGCCTTATGCTGGACATCATTCACAAGCTAATATTGTCACCCATCAGACTATTCTTGATTTAACCTTGTCTTTAGATATGCTAAGTAATATATGTGTGAAATTTAGAATGGACCATTATCATGCACCTGTCTGGAAACAGGGGCAGGGGACAAAATCCATGTCATCTATGCACTTAAATAGCGAATGGAGGACGCTTTTCCCTGTGGTTAATTTTCATGCCAGCCAGGTAACTCCTGTTGTAAAGATCAGCAATGTGTTTAATATTAGGAAAGTTGAGAAATAAATATAGTAGGTCTAGCCTATAGAAAGCTGATGGGATCCTCCTCTTTTTATTAGCGGCCATCAACTCTGTTTTCTCACGTAATTGAGTCGCCTATAGAAATGTTGCACAACATGATCTCATGGGCTCGCATAAAGTGTTTGATTCGATTTTTGATTACATTTACATTGACGTCAGAGTGATTAGAGGGACAATAGAGTGCTGAGTACCAGGCAGTTAGAAAGTTTGGTAGGATACTAATGACCATCAGCAGCATCAGAGCTTGGAGAAGCCTACCGTGACTAAACGGTCACGATGGAGTTTGACTGCCTTCATGACTCGTGACCGCCGGTGTGGCGGTAATACGGTCACCACAACAGCCCTATGCACAACTAATATAATTAGATTAGATCCCTTTACACATTTATTTTGTGATCCACCCCTGTAAGCGTAATTTGCCTCAAGGTGGAGAAGGGACTGTTTCATTTCCTACAAGAACATTTTAGTCAAATACACTCTCCTCACCACCTCTCCTCGATTACCTTTGACCTTTCTCAAAATGAGCTGAGAGGAGGACAGTGGACAGAGGAGCTGGTTAATATAATTGAGAAAATGCCATAGCTTCAGCCACTTGCAAGTCGGCAAGTGCACTGTTTGTTAGTAGGTGAACAGAAGCTGGAATTCTTTGACGAACGTGCCAAGGCAACCTTTGTTTTGAAGTGATTCGTTTGACAATTAGTTGAAAACATGACTGGTTGTGTTCATGCCACATTAAATGTAAAACATTTTTACAGTTAAATTACATCTTTACTATAAAACCCATTCAAAAACACACATAGAAGGTTCTGTGAAAAAAAACATGACTTATTTTGGAAACGTGTGTGTGATCACAGTGCTGTGCTGTGTGTTGCTTCTCCTATGTCTGTAAAACAAAGGTATTGGCAGTCTGAATATTCATATCCTATCTGCTTCTCTCTCTGTGGGAGAATACTGAATACATGATCATCACCTGTCTACTGAAAGAGAAGAGAGCGAGCGAGTGAGAGAGTGAGAGACGAGGGAGGCCGATGGAGAGAGAGATGAGATAGGTGTAGGGAGTGGGAGAACAAGAGGAGAGAGTGAAAGAGAAACATTCACAGTAAAGGTGCCCTTTTATTGCGATCATCTTGGTCATTTACATATTCATTTTTTTGGCACAAATGCAAATCCAGATAAAATGCAAATCCATCTCATTACATACAGTGTGTGTGTGCCTGCCTGCGTGTTTGTGTGTGTGTGTGTGTGTGTGTGTTTCTCTATGACCCTGTCCTGTCGTCCTCTCTCTCTCTCTCTGTCTGTCTGTCTGCGTCGGAAGTGCCCCTGACCGTTCCAGTGTGTCAGCTGTCTAGGTGATGGATGGATGGAGTGATAAATGAGAGGGAGGGATGGACATCAGAGGGAGTTATGGGTGCCCGGTAGACCTGGGGAAAACGAGATGAGCTTTTCAGAGTTAACCATTGTAGATTAGTGATCCCAAGGCTGTCCCATTCACTGCTCTGTGATCAAGGGGCTCTTCAAAATGGTACATTTTGCAATCTAGTCTGATTACGTAATCCCTCTTGTGTTCCGTTACTTCCTCTTGTGGCTTGTGAACAAAATCAGAGTTCCTAACCAGAAGAACTATGATTATCCTCGATGGAGATGTGTCACCTCTGCAGTGACACAGTGTGTGGTGCAGTTAAACACAGCAGGACATCTGTGAGAGCCCTGGTTAGATGTTATATATGGCTCCTCTGAGTGAGTGAGATGTCTGTCTGTCTGACTGTCAGCCTGCCTTTCCCTTAGGGTAAACCAGGATTAGCTACTACCTCACCACCGCACGCACAGATATGCAAGCCCTGTGTGTTTTGTATGTGGAATGCATTTGTCACTGTAAAGGTGTTGACACTCGTCGTCTTTGAGGATAATTACAGAGTTCATCTCTCCTCTTCCTCCATCAGTCACCCAGACCTGCTAGTTAGTCTAGGTGGATTTAGTTTCACATTCACACAGTGTTTAGTGCGTGTGCTCAGGCTGGGGGGAGGGGCGGTTGGAACTGATAGTGAGAATATTAGCATGTCAAAAGCCCCCTGCAACAATTACCCCCCTTCTCTCTCACTCTCTCACTCTCTCACACTCTCAATTTCAATTTAAGGAGCTTTATTGTATTGGGAAACATATGTTGACATTGCCAAAGCAAGTGAAATAGATCATAAACAAAAGTGAAATAAACAATTAACAGTAAACATTACAATCACAAAACTTTCAAAAGAATAAAGGCATTTCAAATGTCATATGTCTATATACACTGTTGTAATGGTATGAAAATAGTTAAAGTACAAAAGTAAATACACATAAATATAGGTTGTATTTACAATGGCGTTTGTTCTTTACTGGTTGCCCTTTTCTTGTGGAAACAGGTCACAAATCTTGCTGCTGTGATTGCACACTGTGTGGTATTTCACCCAATAGATATGGGAGTTTATCAAAATTGGATTTGTTTTCAAATTCTTTGTGGATCTGTGTAATCAGAGGGAAATATGTGTCTCTAATATGGTCATACGTTTGGCAGGAGGTTAGGAAGTGCAGCTCAGTTTCCACCTCATTTTGTGGGCAGTGTGCACATAGCCTGTCTTCAGCAGCCTTTCTCAATAGCAAGGCTATGCTCACTGAGCCTGTACATAGTCAAAGATGTCCTTTTCACTCACTCACTCACTCACTCACTCACTCACTCAGTCTCTCACACAGTTTATGGAGTTTGTAGTACAAATGAAGTAGCCTACACTCATTTACTCACACTACTCAACTCAGCATTTTCTGTAAAATGAAGAGCAAAGAGGAAGGAGAAACTATAGGAGTGGAGAGGGATCTCTCTCTCACACACACAGAGATAATAGAGAGTAATGTGAGTTGTCTACCTCCTACCTGCTGGGTTTGGTTAGCAGCTTCAGCTGCTCTCATCAGGAGATTGGAGACAAAAGCCAAGAATCTGACTGTTTACAGTGCATGTGTTTGTGTGTGTGTGTCCTACTGTCCTTCCTCCTCTGTCAACTGCCACCCCCCTCCCTCACACACACACACACACACACACTCCTACTGTGTGCGTTCCTGTCCCGCCCTGCAGGGGGCGGCACTCCTGTCTCTCTGAGTCTGATGGACGAGCCAGGGGCTGTCCGTCAAAGCGACACGCGATACCTGACCTGCCGTTGACATGAACACACGCACACACTCTGTCTCTCTCCCACACATGCACAAACACACCGGCACACATACAACCATACTGGCACACATTTTTGGCACACCGTTAGCTATTGGGTTGTAGCAGGAGGGCAGGACTCAAGGCTGTGAGCTGGCTTTGTCTCCATCCCGCCCTGCCTTTCTCCCTTTTTTCCACAATGAACAGAGGGGAGGTGAAAGAGAGAGGGAGTGTGGCCATCAACCCATAAACACTCCTTCTTTCGTCTTTCCACGTCACTCTTTCTTTCTTTCGTCTTTCTTTCTCTCGCTCATTCACTATCTTCTATGTTTCTGTCCCTATCTCTTCTCATTCCCCACAGTCTCTGATATTGTCTATTTTTCATCATTCCTCTCTCTGAAGGGCAAAGGCTTGTGTGTGTGTCATGATGTGTGTTTGTGCTGCAAAGGGAGAGTGAGCGTTGACCTGGAATGACAGCTCATAAAGGTGTCATTAGCCCTACATAAGAGAGGGCTATAGTGTACTGCTGCTCTCCTTCTCTCTCTCTCTCTCTCTCTCTCTCTCTCTCTCTCTCTCTCTCCACTCCTCTTTCCCCTCTGTCGCACCCTCACAAAGACCACCACCCTCACCACCCTGTGTGTGTGTGACACCTTATGGTGTCACACACACACAGACCAAGGTCTCTACTGATAATATTATAATTCCCGGAGCTACACTCACTCATTGATAGCGGGGCTCAGTCAAGAAACACACCTGCACTTGCCTTTTCCTACTAGCACTGACTTTCTGATAACTTCTTTATTGAGGAAAAATGTACTTCCTACGACTGTGATGTGGTTGTCTGCGTTCATCTTAAGATGAATTAACTAACTGTAAGTCATTCTGGATAAGAGCGTCTGCTAGCTAAATGACTCAAATGTAAAATGTCGACATCAAGGCCTACAGCTGTAAAGTGTTTGACATAGAGCCATAAAAGCAGGGTTAACGGATGTGAATGGCTACTATCTGTGTGTGTTAGTGTGCGTGTGTGTGCATGTTCTTATGCAACTGGTATCGATTGGACTATAAAAAAAACAATAACAATCTTCAAAGCATTCCTTAGAGAGAGAGAGGAATACAGACAGAGAGAGAGAAAGAGAGAGGAATAGAGAGATAGAGAGAGAGGAATACAGACAGAGAGAGAGAAAGAGAGAGGAATAGAGAGATAGAGAGAGAGGAATACAGAGAGAAAGAGAGAGAGGAATACAGAGAGAGAGGGAGAGTGGAATACAGAGAAAGATAGAGAGAGGAACACAGAGAGGGAGAGTGGAATACAGATAGAAAGATAGAGAGAGGCATACAGAGGGAGAGAGGAATACAGAGAGAGAGAGAGAGAGAGAGAGAGAATACAGAGAGAAAGAGAGAGAGGAATACAGAGAGGGAGAGTGGAATACAGAGAGAAAGAGAGAGAGGAATACAGAGAGGGAGAGTGGAATACAGAGAGAAAGATAGAGAGAGGCATACAGAGAGAAAGAGAGAGAAGAATACAGTGGGAGAGAGGAATACAGAGAGAAAGATAGAGAGAGGAATACAGAGAGGGAGAGTGGAATACAGAGAGAAAGAGAGAGAGGAATACAGAGAGAAAGAGAGAGAGGAATACAGAGAGAAAGATAGAGAGAGGAATACAGAGAGGGAGAGTGGAATACAGAGAGAAAGAGAGAGAGGAATACAGAGAGAAAGAGAGAGAGGAATACAGAGAGAAAGATAGAGAGAAAGCTAGAGAGAGCGTGAGAAAGAAATTGTGTGTGAGAGAGCCAGAAGAGAGGGATGGTTAGGACAGCGTTGATTACAGAGACGGGACATTCCTATGGGAAGACTTCCTCCCTTACTGATGAGTGTCATAAAACACTCTGTCACACACACACTGTCATCCCCCATTTTCAAACACAAACTCTGTCATCCCCACATTCCGAACCACTCCCACTGCGATGACTTGGTCACCCCCGGAAATTAAATAGGGGGAGAATAGAGAAAATAACGTAATTACTTCGAGAAGAGTTGTGAAAAAGTGAAGGATTTCATGAATGGGTTGACAACCATAGGGGTTGGGCATTCTGAAGAAGTCAAACTAAGTGTTGTCATGTCAATGCATTTGTTGATTGTAATAGAATGAAAATGAATGGAACCCCCCCCCCCCCTCTCTGTAGCGTGTAAGGTTGGGTTCAACAGAGCTGTGTCTACAGACGGAGCATGTTCCAAGTGTCCTCCACACAGTCACTCTGAGAAGGAGGGGGCTACTGTCTGTAACTGCAACCAGGGATACTACCGTTCTGAGAGTGACCCTGCGTCTATGCCCTGCACACGTAAGAACACACACACACACAACATTCCCCCCAGGGGGGTCGATTAATCGATCAATCTATACATCTGTACTCTTTCTCCTCTCTTCCTCTTCTCTCTTTTGTCCTCTCTCTCTCTTTCCTCTCAGTCCTCCCTCGGTACTGATCTAATGACTTGTGACTAATCCACCATGTCCTGGATGGGAGATAAGGCATTGCGATCGAGGGGAATAGTCCTCGGGCTCAGTTACATGTCACTTTCTGCCCCTTTCTCTCTGTTTCCTTCAATCGCTCTCCCTCAGCAACTGGGATCTGACTGAGACCTTGGTCTGTTTGTCATCAACTTAATTATGCCCATATACAGCACATGGTTCAGCCAGTAAGCCTGAGAAAACAAACACACAAATCATAACGAAAAACTGTACCACGGAGGAAAGTATATGTAACCATAACCACAATGTATTTTCTAACTCAACCTCCCTGTCCTATGTATACCAGAACCCCCATCTGCTCCGCAGCAGCTGATCTCCGAGGTCAACGAGACGTCAGTGGTTCTGGAGTGGAGCGCCCCCCTCAAGCTTGGAGGGAGAAGTGACATCAGCTACAGTGTGGACTGCCTGCTCTGCCACGGACCTGAGAGTCAAACCGGGAATCAAACTCAGATTGGGAGTCAACTTGGAGAAGCTGGTAGCCTTGGGGGTCTTAAGGGTCCTCTTGGGGCCCAGCTCTGCCTGCCCTGCAGTCAAGATGTCCTGTTCTCTCCCCAGCAGAGTGGCCTAAGGGCCACCAGGGTGTGTGTGAGCGAGCTGCAGGCACACACACGCTACACCTTCACCATCCTCGCCCGCAACGGGGTCTCCCAGGGCCACAGTGCAGGGGCAGGACAGAGTGTGTCTGTCACTCTCACCACCAACCAGGCCGGTGAGTTTGTGTGAAGGAGTATGTAAGTAAGGAGGGGAGTATGTGTTTGTTTTCAGGGACCAAGCACAGGCTGTGCATTGAATGGAGTGTGGGGGATTGAGGGGTGTGTGAGAATGTCTGTGAAGCAGGTAGCCTTTAATGGGGGAATGTGAATTGGATTAAGTTGGAAGACGTTTGTGTGCTTAGTGGTGTGTGTCTGTATACAGCGCCTTCAGAAAGTATTCATACCCTTTGACTTATTCCACATCTTGTTGTGTTACAGCCTGAATTCAAAATTGATTAAATATATATTTTTCTTCTTACACACAATACCCCATAAAGGCAAAGGGGAAATGTGTTTGTTTTTTAAAAATGTTTTATTGCTAATGAAATACAGAAATATCACATTTACATAAGTATTCACACCACACCTCTTTGCTGTGACACTCGAAATTGAGCTCAAGGGCGTTCAATTTCCTTTGATCATCCTTTAGATGTCAGTACAACTTGATTGGAGTCCACGTGTGGCCAATTAAATTGTTTGGACATGATTTAGAAAGAAACACACCTGTCTATATAAGGTCCCACAGTAGACAGTGCATGTCAGAGCAGAAACTAGACCATGAAGTCCAAGGAACTGTTCGTAGATCAACGAGATAGAATTGTGATGAGGGATGTATCTGGGTAAGGATATAAAACCATTTCTAGAGTGTTGAAAGTCTCCAAGAGCACAGAGGTCTCCATAATTGGGAAATTGAAAAAATATGGAACTACCCAGACTGCCGTCCAATCAAACTGAGCAACCGGACAAGAAGGACCTTGGTCAGGGAGGTGACCAAGAACCCAATGACCACTCTGACAGAACAGAGTTCCTTGGCTGAGATTGGAGAACCTGCCAGAAGGACAGCAGTCTCTACAGCACTTCACTAATCTGGGCTTTTTGCTAGAGTGGCCAGACGGAAGCCACTCCCGAGAAAAAGTCACAGGACAGCACGCCTTGAGTTTGAAAAAAGGCACGTGAAAGACTCAAAGTATAAGGCAAAAGATGATGTGGTTTGAGGAGATAGCTCACCACCTGTCTAACACCATCCCTATCGTGAAGCATGGTGGTGGCAGCATCATGCTGTGTGGATGCTTTTCAGTGGCATGGACGGGGAGAAAGGTAAGGATACAGGGAACAATGAATAGACAATGACCCCTAGTATACAGGCAAAGCAAGGCTGGAATGGCTTCAGAACAAGAATGTGAAAGTCCTTGAGTAGCCCAGCCAAAGCCCAGACTTGAATCCCATTGAAAATCTGTGGAAAGACTTCAAGATTGCTATTCAGCGCCGATCCCCATCTAACATAACAAACTTGAGAAAATCTGCAAGGAACAAATCCAGATGTGCAAAGCTGATACAGACATACGCAAGAGGACTTAAAGCTGTAATAGCTGCCAAAGGTGCTTCTACAAAGTATTTACTCAGGCGTGTGAATAATTATGTAAATGAGATATTTCTGTATTTCATTTTCAATACATTTGCATGTAATCCATTTTGAATTCAGGCAGCAACACAACAAAATGTGGAATAAGTTAAGGGGTATGAATAAATTCTGAACAGTACATGGGAGTTATGTGTGCGTGTCTGAGTGGGTTTGTGTCAAACTCTCAAGGAGTGACTTGTCTCAGTGACATAAACAGAATGCCGCGGGCGATCATCATCTTATTGGCTTATGCCACGGTGTGTGCGTGTGTGTAGTGCGAGCAGGGAGAAAGTGTGTTCGTTTGATCATGTCTACATCTAGGAGGTCTGTAAAGTTTTACAAGGTGTTTCATTTGAGCTTCAATAGGGAGTGGGAGTGTGTGCTTATGTGTGTGTTTTTTCCGTGTGGTTTACTGTACGTGAACTGGAACACAGCCCACTGACTCTAGTATCTTTACAATGTCTTTGGCTGCATTTACACAGAAAGCCCAATTCTGATATTTTTTTTCCACGAATTGACCTTTTGACCAATCACATCAGATCTTTTCACATCCGATCTTTTTCAGAGCTGATCTGATTGGTCAAAATATCAATGAGTGGAAGAAAAAAAAAGATCAGAATTGGGCTGCCTAGGTAAACGCAGCTTCCGAGTCCCAGGTAGTGGCAGACACCGCTGCTGTAACTACCTGTGGGAAGTGTGTTGTCTCCCTGTGTAGTGTAGTGTAGTGTAGCGTAGCGTTACCTACTGGGTGCTAAATGAGAAGGCTGGGTACTATTACTCAAAGGCAGAAACAGTGTTGTCATTCAATACGCATTCACTCTGAAATAACTACTTTCTGTCTTTGGTGAGCCAGCATCATACACTGCACAGTCACATAGACCAGTGACTAAACCCTCTTCTCCTGTCATCCAGTATGTCAGAGGGACTATCACAATAATACAGGGACATAAGAGGAAGACTATATTAGAGGGATAGAAAGGGAAGAGACAGACATTGATAGAGGGATAGAAAGGAAGTGGGAAAGACAATGGTAAAGGGATAGAAAGACAGGATGAAAAGAGGTGTGACAGGTCATGGCCTGTCCCCTAGAGAAAAGGTGAAAGTGCCATCCAGGACTCAGCTGTGGTGAATTGGGTCATTGTGATTGCCATCAAACATTCAGGGAATTGGTTTTTTATAACTCCAAATGTGGATCTGGATGAAAACCTGTCAATCCTGTAGCTTGAATTATTTTATTTTGCGGATGTTATGCCATTGTGTCTAATACATTCTTTTCTGGTAAACTATTCAAGAGATTCAATACACAAACATAAAAGCCATGATGTATCTTGGGCTGTCCTAGTTCTTCAACTTGTGTACCTCTCTCACTCACTCAGCTCCCTCCCCAGTTACATCCATCCAGGCTGGTGACGTCACCAGGCATGGTGTGTCGTTGGCATGGCAACAGCCCGACCGTCCCAATGGGGTGATCCTGGAGTATGAGGTCAAGTACTACGAGAAGGTGAGATGCCTCATGGGAACCGCGGTTCAGAAATCAGATTTTTTTTACACTCTTAGAAAAAAGGGTTCCAATAGGAGAACTTGTTTGGGTTCCAGGTAGAACCCTCTGTGGAAGGGGACAAAAAATGGTTCTTCAAAGGGTTCTCCTATGGGGACAGCCAAAGAACCCTTTTAGGTTCTAGATAGCACTTTCTTTTAGTGAGAGACTATGGAAACCTATAACTGGTGTGTGTGTGTTATGTGTATCTATGCATGTTTGTGAGTGTTCACATGCTATCTGCTTAAACTGGTATCAATAGACCTATAAAACAACCAATAAACAATCTTCAAAGCATTCCTTGTGTATGACATGGAAAAAGAGAGAGGGAGAAATGAAAGGAGAGAATAAGAGATAAAAAAAATGTAGTGGGAGTGATTTGTAGTTGATTTGTAATTGATTTGTAGTTGTGTGGCTACAGTTTGTCCTTGCTTGTCTGGTTTTGTGATTATAGGCCTAGAGTCCACAGGGAGAGGTATTTTGCTACAGAACCACACAGATAACATTGTTCTGCAATTGTTCTGCAACATTTTAGGATCATGACCTCATCCATTACCCCTTTTCTTTACACTTGCCAATTAAAATGGGGTGTATTTAAGTTATGCTGTATCTTGGAAAGGCTCATGTATTTGACCGCAGATTTCTGCTCAGGCTTTGACAGATCCCTCCCCTGTTTCTCTCTTCCTGTCTCTCGTCCAATCAGGATCAGAAGGAGAGCTCCTACCGCATCATGAAGACGGCCTCTCGCAGTGCTGACATCACTGGGCTGAGTCCACTCACTGTGTACTTGTTTCAGGTGCGCGCTCGCACCGCCGCCGGATACGGAGAGTTCAGCGGCCCCTTGGAGTTCTCCACCAACTCAGGTAGAACACATTCTAATGTATTCTATTCTATTCTATTCTATTCTATTTGGCTGTTTTTGAGCAAGAGATATTGCATTTTTTTTTTGTAACCTGTTTTTAGTGAAAACATCCGGGTTTGTAACCTGTTGTCTCCTCCCACTGACAGATCCCTTGCCTCTGATTGGCGATGCCGCTAACTCCACCCTGCTCCTGCTGTCAATCAGCGGAGGTGTGATTCTACTGCTCATCTCCGCCGCAGTCTTCATCATCAGCCGCAGGTACAAACACGCACAAACACATATGGCCTCAGAAACACAAGCAACCACTAAAACACACACACACACACCGATCACCTGGGGCTTTGGAGGGGGATTAAAGAGGAGACAGTATGTCCTTCTGAAGGTCTGATTGTTCACCTGGTAATCCCCTTGTCCCTGACTTATCATTAGTGTCTCCACAACAACACAGCCACTGTATCAGCTTCCCCCTGGCCTCCGGACACTCACACACAACCTCTCCCTTGAGGCCTCTTTTCACTGACAGTGGCTCTCAAGGTATGACACACACACCACTTAAAGACACAATGGGTAGTGTTACAGACAGGTTCTGTAAGATAACACACCTTTCCTCCTATATTACCGGAGGCACTATTCTCTCTCCTTCCCACCCTCCATCCCCCTTCTCCTTCTTCCCTCCTACTCGTCTTGAATAGCCAATCTCTGCTTGGATTGGTCCAAGTAGCTGTCAATCACTCACATTGTGTGTTCTGTGCCACTCACTACTTCTTCCTCTACCTTTCTTCTTTCAGGAGGGGCAAATACAGCCAAGCCAAGCAAGACTCAGAGGAGGAGAAACACCTAAACCCAGGTAAGACTACACATGCACACACACACTTCATCCTATTCCACGAACATGTCTCCATTGTGTCAAACTCATTTTCCCAACCCATCTCCTTCCCTTTCTCCATCTATAGGTGTGAGGATATACGTGGACCCGTTCACCTATGAGGATCCTGAACAGGCGGTTCATGAGTTTGCCAAAGAGATTGACGCCTCCAACATCCACATAGAGAAGGTCATTGGCATTGGTAAGGGAGCCTGACACAGACACACAGTAAATCATCAAGGTTTCAAGGTGTGTGATGCTAATGCTGTGTGTGTTGTAGGTGAGGTTGGGGAAGTGTGTAGTTATTTATGCTGTGTATGTGTGTGTTGTAGGTGAGTTTGGGGAGGTGTGTAGTTATTTATGCTGTGTATGTGTGTGTTGTAGTTGAGTTTGGGGAGGTGTGTAGTTATTTATGCTGTGTATCTGTGTGTTGTAGGTGAGTTTGGGGAGGTGTGTAGTTATTTATGCTGTGTATGTGTGTGTTGTAGGTGAGTTTGGGGAGGTGTGTAGTTATTTATGCTGTGTATGTGTGTGTTGTAGGTGAGTTTGGGGAGGTGTGTAGTTATTTATGCTGTGTATGTGTGTGTTGTAGGTGAGTTTGGGGAGGTGTGTAGTTATTTATGCTGTGTATGTGTGTGTTGTAGGTGAGTTTGGGGAGGTGTGTAGTTATTTATGCTGTGTATGTGTGTGTTGTAGGTGAGTTTGGGGAGGTGTGTAGTTATTTATGCTGTGTATGTGTGTGTTGTAGGTGAGTTTGGGGAGGTGTGTAGTTATTTATGCTGTGTATGTGTGTGTTGTAGGTGAGTTTGGGGAGGTGTGTAGTTATTTATGCTGTGTATGTGTGTGTTGTAGGTGAGTTTGGGGAGGTGTGTAGTGGCCGTCTCCGTCTCCAGGGAAAGAGAGAGATCTACGTGGCCATAAAGAGTCTGAAGGCAGCATACTCTGACAAACAGAGGCGGGACTTCCTCTCTGAGGCCAGTATCATGGGACAGTTCGACCACCCAAACATCATCAGACTGGAGGGCGTGGTCACGCGATGTGAGTGATTGACAGCTACTTTGACCAATCCAAGCAGAGATTGACAGGTTCTGTCTGCATTTATAAATATATAAAAATGCAGAGGACCCGAAATTGATCCTTGTGGAACACCCCTCTGTCTTAATCGCTGCTTGTTTGTCTCCTGTGCAGGTAAACCAGTGATGATCATCACAGAGTACATGGAGAATGGATCTCTTGACACCTTCCTCAGGGTAAGAGGTCCTAGTGTTCCTTGGAGCGTCAGGTAGCCTACTGGTTAGAGCTGAGCCGAAAGGTTGCTGGATCGAATCCCTGAGCTGACAAGGTGAAAATCTGTCGTTCTGAACAAGGCAGTTAACCCACTGTTCCCTGGTACGCCTTCATTGTAAATCAAAATTTGTTCTTAACTGACTTGCCTAGTTAAATAAAGATTAGAAAGAAGTTCTATCTGAATGTCTTTGTACTGTGTGTTATATTCTAAAGCAGGGGGTTTGGGGTTTTCTTTTCAATGAAGACCTAGACAACCAGATGAGGGAAGTTCCTTACTAGTCAGTGACCTGAATTCATCAATCAAGTGCAAGGGAGGAGTGAAAACCTGCAGACACTCAGCCCTCCGTGGAATGAGTTTCACACATGTGTTCTAAAGTCTCTCTCTCTCTGTGTTAGAAACACGATGGGCAGTTCACAGTGATCCAGCTGGTGGGCATGCTGCGTGGCATCGCGTCGGGCATGAAGTACCTGTCTGACATGAGCTACGTTCACCGAGACCTGGCTGCCCGCAACATCCTGGTCAACAGCAACCTGGTGTGTAAGGTGTCTGACTTCGGCCTGTCCCGAGTACTCCAAGAGGACCCGGAGAATGCCTACACCACGCGGGTAAGAGACACAGGGAAGAACATAGAACATACTCTGGGGTAATGATTTAGTATGAAAGATAAGTGCATGTGTCAATGATTATAAGATCACTCACCTTTGAAACGTTGGTCCTTAATGCTAGACCGTGGAGTCAAATAAAGCATTCCTCTTTCTCTTCCCGTGTGTTACAGGAGGTGACTGGGACGTACCACTCCCCAGGGGGGAAGATCCCCATCAGATGGACCTCTCCAGAGGCCATCGCCTACAGGAAGTTCACCCCATCCTCTGACACCTGGAGCTACGGCGTGGTCATGTGGGAGGTGATGTCCTATGGAGAGAGACCATATTGGGACATGAGTAACCAGGATGTGAGTGCGTTTTCTATGTAATAACTCAAACCTGGATTTTCCCTGAACGTGGATTATTTTTAGTGTGGACTGAAGCAAAGTTAGACAGTTACAGTGCATTTGGAAATTATTCAGAGCCCACTTTTTCCATATTCTGTTACGTTACAGCCGTATTCTAAAATGGATTGAATCAGTCTACACACAATACTCCATAATGGCAAAGTGAAACCAGGTTTTTAGAAATGTTTGCAAATGTGTTCACTGTAGACAAAGTTAGTTGAACATGCTTTCTTACCCTCGTTCTCTAAACCCTGTTCTCTCCCAATTCAATTTAAGGGCTTTATTGGCATGGGGAACATATGTTAACATTGCCAAAGCAAGTGAACTAGATAATAAACAAAAGTGAAATAATCAATAAAAATGAACAGTAAACATTACACAAAAGTTCCAAAAGAATAAAGACATTACATATGTCTCTCTCCCTCCCTCTCTCTCCAGGTGATAAAAGCAATAGATGAGGGCTACCGCCTGCCCCCTCCAATGGACTGTCCTGTGTGTCTACACCAGCTGATGTTAGACTGCTGGCAGACAGAGAGAACACACAGACCCAGCTTCACACAGATCCTCAACATGCTGGATAAACTCATCCGCAACCCGACCACCACTCTGAGGAGGACAGGAGGAGACAGGTACATTGCAAGCTCTTTCAATGTGTTTTTCAGCATAACATTCACTCCCCATAACTAGCTCATCCTCTTTCTTTATCTCTCTGTGCAGACCTGTTTCCAGTCTATTGGAGCCTGTAGCAGGCCCAGAGTTTGTGTCAGTGTGGTCAGCAGAAGACTGTCTTCAGGCTATAGGGATGGGCATGTATAGAGACACCCTCACTACTGCTGGGTACACCAGCCCTGACAGCCTGCTAACCCTCACACATCAGTGAGTATCTCTATCTCTCTACCCCCTCTATATCCACTATGGCTCTCTCTATTTCTCTCCCTCTATCCCCCGCTCTCTCTCTTTCTTTCTTTCTTTCTGTGTGGGTACTCATGGTCTTCTTAACTCTGAACATGTCTAATTTAATTATTCCATGTTTACAGGGACATGACCAGTATAGGAATTATCACACCATCACACCAGGACCAGATCCTTGCCAGTGCGCAGCAGGTATTGCTGTCCCACATGCAACAAATACAGGAACAGATGCCAGACAGTATGGTTCCCGTCTGAGCCAGTGAATGGATACAAAACTAGAACAATTAGTTTTTAATTAATTTTATTTACCTCATCCATGCACTTTAGAATGAGATTTTCACACGGAATTACATCAACAAACAAAAAACTACAGCAGAAAATATGAACGGAAGAGAGAGAATGGGCACTTTTATAAACCCTATAAACTTTGACCTTTGAACTATGACCTGAGGTTTGACCTGAGGCTGAAAAAGCTGCTGAAGATGGTTTCACTGCAACACTGAGGAAACAACGGAATTTTCTTCCCTTTTTTTGTTTACTTTTTGTACATACGTGTCCGTGTAAATAATGTTTCATCTGCTCCTGATTTTTTTTTTTTACATATTTTTGTTGTTGATTTTGTGTCATCTCGACTTGTCACGCGCGGAACGTGTCTGTAGCTCGTTCAGAGTGGTGCCATTGTTTTCAGTTTAGAAACTGTTTTCTCTCCCCCGTACACATTTCAATACGAAATAGACACCTCCAGTTTGCTTCATATGCATCTCAGGACTATACTACCCATTTATCTTTATACCAGAAGGACTCCAGCTCCCATTCCCACTAAGAAGTAATCCATCCATTGAGCTTTGTAGACAAGGACTAATGAGTGCTATAAATATTCACCAACAAGGACTTGTAAGTTAATAGTGAAGCATAGTTCAACAAAACAAAACAGGACAAATTGAATGTCGTCTGGAAGTCGAGAAAAACTTAATGGACGAGCTGATAAAGTGTAGTTCTGAAGCATCACACTGTGTGTGTGGGGGGGGGTCAGTCAGGATTGGGGTCAATTCCATTTAAATTCCAGTCAATTCAGAAAGTACAATGACATTCCAATTCTCTTCCAATGCTTTTCAATCAGTAAAATGTTAAATTTGAATTTGGTTTACTTTCTGAATAGACTGGAATTGAAATGAAATTGACCTCAACCCTGCTTGTCTTTGAGGACCAGTTTTGGATATTCAAGACAGACATATGGGCAGGAGAGTGTTTTGTGATAGAATGTATGTAAGCTCTTAATGGCTTTTTATTTAGGATGAACACATTAACAACGGTATTAGCTAGTTTTATCTAGTCAACGTTTAAAATATACTCTAGGAATTACGTCTTTGTAAATGTTATTGTTTGGAAATAGAATCAGGTACATAAAGGATTTCATTCTATTCATAGTCTTCTTATTATTTAGGTTGTACATTGTAAAATAGGATTATTGAAAATGACTGACTGCCATATTGCATTGTAATAAATTTCCAAACTGAAATGGGTCATTTTTGTCTGAACTTCTTTTTGACGCAGATGCGGAAGAGAGTGTGCGACTGGGAAGTGTGTGTATGATGTGTGTGTGTGTAACTAAGGGAAGTGTGTGTACTGGTGTGGTCTAACCGGCGGCAAAGCCAGGTGGATTAAAGTGAAGGGTGCTGGGAGGCATTCTGTTAAAACGTTCAGTGGTGTGGAGAGAGCCATCTGCTAAACACACACGGAGACACGCATACACACTGTCTCACACACACAGCAGGAGAGACGTTCGGGCACACACACGGACAGCATAGGTGAAGGACATCTATAGTAGAACAACACAGATATGTCACTTTAGCAATGACATGTACTTGCACAAAACCAAACCTCAATTTCACATTCAAATCAGGGATATTTGATTTCGGATTAAATAAAATCCTTGCCAGCTGGAGACAACAGGCAAATCACCTTGGATACTCAAACATTCTACACCAGAGTTTTGCGTATGATCTGAGATAGACACACAAACACACACACACACACCAACACAAAGCTGCCCTGTGGGTTAGGGGTGTGGGCCAGATATGCTGGGACAGTCTTTTTGAAGAGTTGATCCCGTTAATGGTGTTCGACACACTCCTCTCTCCCGCAGACTAACCCTCTCACACAAAACACACACATAGATACATGTGCACCCGATCACCCATTCTAATAGAGTTTGAGGGAGACCGGAGCATGAAGATAGACACCCGTTCTTAATCTGTCCATCTGCCTATGCAGGCTGCCACTGAAGAAACCATGTTAAGAGAATGGAATCGCTGTTAGAATTAACGCTTCAATTAAAGAATTCTCCCCTTCTGTCTCTCGCGCGCGCTCTCTCTCTCTCCCGCTCTCTGTAGGGTGTCATTGTGGTCTTTTGGTCACTAGATTAGTGTGGTAATAGAACAGGCTAATCCCGCCTGGTCTTGCACGGGGGAGTGGCAGTGGGGTGTCTTTAATATCCAGCCAGCCGTACCCTAATGTGTGTGTGACTGGGAGGAGAGAGACAGGGTTTAGACACACAAACACACACACAGTCGCCTGCACGCGCGTACACGCGCACAGCCAGGGTTTACATTTCTTTCAGGATTTCCATTTAAATGCATCACCTCATTGACCAACGCAATGCCAGAGGCATTCCCACGGTAATCCTGGTGTGTGTGTTTTGTGTGTGTACGTGCATGCACGTTTGCGTGCCCACTGGTACTGGTAGAGAGGTGACAGGCAGTCACCCCAGCGTAAAATAGCATAAACTGAGTGTACAAAACATTAAGAACACCTGCTCTTTCCATGACATAGACTGACCAGGTGAATCCAGGAGAAAACTATGATCCCTTATTGATGTCACTTGTTGAATTCACTTCAATCAGTGTAGATGGAAGGGAGGAGACAGGTTAAAGAAGGATTTTTAAGCATTGAGAAAATTGAGACATGGATTGTGTATGTGTGCCATTCAGTGGGTGAATGGGCGACTAAATATTTAAGTGCCTTTGAACAGCTATGGTAGTAGGTGCCAGGCGCACCGGCTTGTGTCAAGAATTGCAATGCTGCTGGGTTTTTCACGCTCAACAGTTTCCCGTGTTTATCAAGAATGGTCCACCACCAGCCAACTTGACACAGCTGTGGAAAGCATCCCTGTGGAACATTTTCGACACCTTGTAGAGTCCATGCCCCGACAAATTGAGGCTGTTCTGAGGGCAGAATTAGGGGGGGAAGGTGGAAGGTGTTCTTAATATTTTGTACACTCAGTGTATACAGAAACACCTAGTCCCTCTCTCACGCCATCCTGGTGTAGCCACCTGTCCAATTTGGCAACCTGTGCTCCCTTTATTACTGAAGCCACTGACTCGAGTCATGTGATCCATCTCTCCCGCTGCCAGTGGACAGATAACATCTGACAGACATTAAAAGCTGACTAATGAGTCTGAGACAGACATTAGCAGCCAATTAATGAGTCTGATGTGGCATCTTACTACAGCACCTTTCACCCTAAAAACAGTTCAGGCAGTTGGGTAATAGCTCTACGACTTTCCTGCGGAATAGTTATCAGGAGTACTTAAAATAGTAACAGCGGTTTAATGGAGTCTTGTCAATGAAAGTAAGTGGTTTTAATGCAAACCAACCAACAGAGTCATGCTGATAAAATTCTGATCAGAATGAATACATTGACAGAGGGGACCTGATCCTAGATGGACCCAGAGTTGAGGAGTCACTGAGGGCGTAGTTGTCCGGGTCGGGGGATGAAGGGTGTAGTCAGCAGACCTCCCATGTCTCTGTCATTGTCTATTCAGAGTCTCCTTGGGGAATACGAGTGTGATTAACACTAATCTTGCTGCTCTCTACAAAACCTCCTCAACCTCCTCCCCCCGTTGCAACATTACACTAGGACCACCAATTGCCAATCACATTTACAGACTACAAGCCCCAGTCCCCAACCCCAAAATATTCTCTTTAAGATGCACGCATCCATGCACGCACACAGTGAAAGAGAGAGAGGGAGAGAGAGTTGAGAGATACAGCAACACCTCATGAAGATGGCACCGACAGAGAAGGGCGACTTCTTACGAGTTCGACCCCAACTTTGATATATTGTGACTTTTATCGTGTTTATCTTCACTTCTTTTGTAAATAATGTTTATACTATTATCACACATGACCACCAAGCACTTCTGACATCAGATTTCAACTTCAAATACGACTCAGCTGTTCCACTGTTCATACCGGACAATATTCATTGTTCCAGGGGCTACCAAAACTCAGCCGGGGTAGACGCGGGAGAAGAGGTGGTGAAATTGGGGCGATGAGAAAATAGAGCGCCGCTCCCCTATGTTCTACTGGCAAATGTCCAGTCACTGGAGAATAAGATAGATGAGCTTCGTTCGAGAGTCTCCTATCAGAGAGACTTGAAAAGCTGCAATGTCTTACTGAAATGTGACTGGATGATGACGCTATGCACGTAGTACTCGTGGATTGTCCATTGCAGCGGCAGGATCGGAAGGCGACTTCGGGGAAGTCAAAAGGAGGTGGAGTGTGGGGTTTTTCCGTAAATAACAACTGGCGTGCTGCTTCAAGTGGGAAGGAAATCTCAAGCTTTCACTCACCTGACACCACATGGTAAGCAGCAGGCTTTAATCTACCAAGAGAGTCCTTATCCGTAATTATCACCGCTGTCTCCATCCCTCCATAAGCCAACACCGCTCTGGCACTCAACAAACTGTAAACTGCGGCCATAAACATTAAAAAAACCGCTCACCCAAAGGCAGAGTTTCTAGTGGGCCGAGACTTTAACCCAGGAGGACTTAAAACCATCCTGCCTCACTTCTACCAACACGCCTCCTGCGCCACTTTATTCTACCCACAGAAATGCAGACAAGGCCCTCCTTCGTCCTCCTTTTGGAAAATCTGACCATGACTCCATTCTCCTGCTTCCGGAAGTGGTTGAATAAAGAAGACACGCGGCTACAAGACTGTTTGGATAGTACAGATTGCGATGTGTTCCGGTATTCATCCGATAGCATTGAGGAGTTTACCACAACAGTCACAGGCTTCATCAATAAGTGCATAGTTGGATGTCGTCCCCACCGTGACTGTAAGAACGGACCCAAATAAAAAACATGGATTATAGGCAATATCCACAATGGGCTAAAGGCTAGAGCTACCGCTTACAATGAACGGGACACAGACACATACAAGAAATCCCCCTACGACCTCTGACGAGACATGAAACAAGCTCCAAGGTAACCTGCCTAAATGACTATCGTCCTGTAGCACTCATTTGTAATTGTGAAGTGCTTTGAAAAGGCTGGACATGACACACATCAACACCATCATCCCAGACATTTGCTGCTCCTACACTTCTTTATTTTAATCCTTTTATTATCTATCCTGATGCCTAGTCACTTTACCCTGCCTTCATATACTGTACATATCTACCTCAAATACATTGTACCTCTGCACATTGATCTGATACTCCCTGTATATAGCTCCATTCTTGTGTATTTTATTTTGTTCCTCTTGTGTTACTATTTTAAACTCTGCATTGTTGGGACGGGCTCATAAGCAAGCATTTCACAGCAAAGTCTTCACCAATTGTATTCGACGCATACAGGGGTGAAAGTAAATTGATACGGTCTGGTACGACGTCCCAGCAAAATATATAGTGGGGGTAGGCTGTATCGGTAAAACATGAGCATATCAAAATAATTAAAACAAAATGTCAAGAAAACTGTAGGCTATTACGCCACTTTTTATAATTACCGCATGTTAAGACGCATGAAAAATTAGTGGTATAGCCTACGCTCCAAAATGCGATGTGGTTCTATGAGAACACAAACATTCTGCCAAGACAGAGACGAGTGGTCAACTCCGAGACGCGCGCAGACAGCAACGGATTCATTCATTCTGGCCTAATGACAATCGTCAAATGTCATTACACTGTGTGGTGTTTTGTGTAACAGATGTCTCTTTCCATTCACCACTGTTTGGAGGGCCTTCAGAAAGTATTCACACCCTTTGACCTTTTCCAAATCTTGTGTTACATCCTGAATTTAAAATGGAGGAAATTTAGTGTACATTTTGTGTCACTAGCTTACACTCAATACCTCATAATGTCAAAGTGGAATTATGTTTTTAGAAATGTTTACAAATTAATACAAAATGAAAAGCTGATATGTCTTGAGTCAGTAAGTATTCAAAACCTTTGTTATGGCAAGCCTAAATAAGTTCGGGAGTAAAAATGTGCTTAACAAGTCGCAAAATACGTTGCATGGACTCAATCTGTGTGCAATTTTCATCAAGGATCTCTCTGTACTTTGCTCCGTTCATCTTTCCCTCGATCCTGACTAGTCTCCCAGTCCCTGCTGCTGAAAAACATCCCCACAGCATGATGTTGCCAACACCATCCTTCACCGCGGGGAATGTGCCAGGTTTCCTCCAGACGTGACGCTTAGCATTCAGGCCAAAGAGTTCAATCTTGGTTTCATCAGACCATGAGAAACAAGAAACAAGTAATTTAGGTGCCTTTTGGCAAACTCCAAGAGAGCTGTCATGTGCCTTTTACTGGGGAGTGTCTTTCGTTTGGCCATTCTACCATAAAGGCCTGATTGGTGGAATACTCTGGAGCTCTGTCAGTGTGACCATCACCTCCCTGACCAAGGCCCTTCTCTCCTGATTCCTCAGTTTGGCCGGGCGGCCAGCTCTAGGAAGAGTTTTGGTGGTTCCAAACATCTTCAATGTAAGAATGATGGAGCCGACTGTGCTCTTGGAGACCTCCAATGCTGCAGACATTTTTTGTATCCTTCCCCAGATCTGTGCTTCAACACAATCCTGTCTCGGAGCGCTACGGACAATTCCTTCGACCTCAAGGCTTGGTTTTTGCTCTGACATGCACTGTTAACTGTGGGATCTTATATAGACAGGTGTGGCTTTCCATATCATGTCCAATCAATTGAATTTACCACAGGTGGACTCCAATCAAGTTGTAGAAACATCTCAAAGATGATCAATGGAAACAGGATGCACCTGAGCTCAATTCCGAGTCTCATAGCACAGGGTCTGAATGCTTATGTAAGTAAAGTATTTCTTATTTCTTCGCTTTGTCATTATGGGGTATTGTGTGTAGATTGATGAGGTAAAACATTTATTTAATCAATTTTATAATAAAGCTGTGACGTAACATAATGTTGATAAAGTCAAAGGGTCTGAATACTTTCCGGATGCACTGTATGTAATTCTATGGTTAGGCCCATAAAAAAATCATACACTCGCAAGCGCGTGCACATATAAGAGGTCCCGTACTGGGAATAAATTAATTATACTTTCACCCCTCGGCACATGTAACAAATAACATTTCATTTGGTTTGGTTTGAGATGCTGCTGACTGTATTGTATTTGTCCGGTCCAGGGCACAATGACACAGAGCAGGTTCCTCCTCTCCTTCTCTCTCTTCCCCATGTCCGCGAGTGTGTCCACTGATTCTGGTAGCGAAATGTGGGTTCTCTCTCCTGAGCTGCCAAGGTACCAGACTGCTTCCCATCTGCCACCAGATACACCCCTCCAGTGTGTGTGTGTGTGTGTGTGTGTGTGTGTGTGTGTGTGTGCGTGTGTGTGTGTGTGTGTGTGTGTGTGTATGAGTGTGAGTGTGTGTGTGTGTGCGTGTGAGCATGTGAGCATGTGCGTATTGTATGTGTGTGTGTGTGTGGTGTCCTAATTGTGTGTGAGTCCTTTATTCTTTCATGTCTGTGTCCTCTGTGTTACACTGTCAAAAAAACCCGAAACCAGTTAATCAGCGTTATTCTGTCAGTTGACTGGACTTCAAAAGGAGAAGAATTTGAGCTAATGTGTTAAAATGTTGTTTACTGAACAAGCTTAAAGTGAGCTGAATATAAAACTACAAATTAATGTTTGCTCAAAACCACTCTAAACCATGCCCATTATTATTATATTTCCCACTATGCTCTATTGCAGGTTGCTTTTCAGAATTGTTTGTTTCAATACCTGTGTTTGTGCATGTACATTGATTGGTTGATTTATCTTATGCCACACGAACATAAATAGGATATTTTTTTCTAAAAGTATTTAATCTGTTAGTAGTTCGATTTATTGCCCCCGTTACTGAGATGGCAGTTCCAGCTTATATGATTTAGTTCGTCTCAATCCTTCCTTACCCCAGCAGTCATTCTCAATGCAGGTTGTGGGTGGTTAAAAGTTAAAATTGTTGGATATCCTCACTCTGGCTGTATTCCAATAGGAATTACACATCACTTTACTAGCCAGCATAAGTGACTTGCATGTTTGATGTGGCCTGTTAACCAAGAGTTTCAGACCACTGTGTTAGGATGTAGGGCGATTCCATGCCAACATACTGTAGGTGGAAAAGCTTTTTTGGTATTTCAGATTGTTCTGGAAATTCTCACGTAGAAACATTGGGAGAATGTTTTTTACATTTGTATCACAAACCATTTTTTAGGAAATCATGACGAAAGTGGCCATTTTGGGCCCTTTTTAGACCTATACATGCCTCCTGTAAGACCCTATGATCTGTGAACCGTACATGATACAGACAACATCTTGGTGTCATTATACTCCTTATAGTGTGCCCTAAAATATGGAGTATGTCTAGATTCTGACGTTTTTTTCTTCACAATAATGTATTTAACATTAAAAATATTATTATTCATATCTCAAAAGTACCATTTTTGATATTGCTTATTTTTAGACATATTGTTTGGAACAAAATACTCTTCAAACATGTCAAATTTCAGAGTGTGCTCTCTGGTACTTTTAATGATATGACCCATTTTATACATAGAAATGGACATTATAGTTCATTAACCAATCCCAGCCCTCATTTGGGATTGCACATTCAGCAAATCACCAGCAGAAGGAATTTCTATAAATCCATTTAGCATTCACTTTATTGATGGTGCTCACAACATTTATCACAACTTTACAATTACCAGACAGCCCACTCTGGAAATGTGATGCACTTGTAGAGTATATTCTTTCCAAACAATGTCTTAAAATTAACCAAATCAAAAAGGGTACTTTTGAGACATTCATGTTAATATTTTTTATGTTGAATAAATTCATGTGAAAATGTGTATTTCAGAATCAAGACATACTCCATATTTTAGAGCACACTATAAGGAGGATAATGACACCAAGATGTAGCTCCAACAGTACAGTAGTATCTAACAATTCACAACAATACACACAAATCTAAAAGTAAAAGAATGGAATTAAGAAATATATAAATATTAGGATGAGCAATGTTGGAGTAGCGTTGACTAAAATACAGTAGAATAGAATACCGTATATACATATGAAATGAGTAAAGTGATAGGTAAACATTGTTAAAGTGACTAGTATTCCGTTATTAAAGTGACCAGTGATTCCATGTCTATGTACATAGGGCAGCAGCCTCTAAGGTGCCGGGTGGTAGCTGGCTAGTGATGGCTATTAACAGTCTGATGGCCTTGAGATAGAAGCTGTTTTTAAGTCTCTCAGTCCCAGCTTTGATGCACCTGTACTGACCTCACCTTCTGGATGGTAGCGGGGTGAACAGGCCATGGCTCGGGTGGTTGATGTCCTTGATTATCTTTTTGGCCTTCCTGTGACATCGGCTGCTGTAGGTGTCCTGGAAGGCAGGCAGTGTGCCCCTGGTGATGCGTTGGGCGGCCCGCACCGCCCTGTGGAGAGCCCTGCAGTTGCTAGCGGTGCAGTTGTCGTACCAGGCGGTGATACAGCCTGACAGGATGCTCTCAATTGTGCATCTGTAAATGTCTGTAAGGATCTTAGGGGCCAAACCTAATTTCTTCAGCCACCTGAGGTAGAAGAGACGCAGTTACGCCTTCTTCACCACACTGTCTGTGTGGGCAGACTATTTCAGATTGTCAAGGATGTGTACGCCAAGGAACTTTAAGCTTTTCACCATCTCCATTGCTGTCCCGTCGATGTGGATAGGGGCGTGCTCCCTCTGCTATTTCGTCAAGTCCACGATCAGCTTGTTCGTTTTGTTGAGGGAGAGGTTATTTTCCTGGCACCACTCCGCCATGGCCCTCAATTCCTCTCTGTAGGCTGTCTCGTCATTGTTGGTAATCAGGCCTACTACTGTTGTGTTGTCTGCAAACTTGATGATTGAGTTGGAGGCGTGCATGGACATGCAGTCATGGGTGAACAGGGAGTATAGGGGGGCTGAGCACACACCCTTGTGGGGCCCCAGTGTTGAGGATCAGCGAAGTGGAGTTGTGGTTTCCTACCTTCACCACCTGGTGGCGGCCCGTCAGGAAGTCCAGGACCCAGGTGCACAGGGTGGGGTTCAGACCCAGGGCCCTGAGCTTAATGTTGAGCTTGGAGGGTACTATGGTGTTGAAGGCTGAGCTATAGTCAATGAACAGCATTCTTACATAGGTATTCCTCTTGTCCAGATGGGATAGGGCAGTGTGCAGTGCGATGGCGATTGCATCGTCTGTGGATCTATTGGGGCGGTATGCAAATTGAAGTGGGTCTAGGATGTCAGGTAAGGTAGATCCTTAAAAAGCCTCTCAAAGCACTTCATGATGACAGAAGTGAGTGCAATGGGGCAATAGTAATTTTGTTTGGGTACCTTTGCTTTCTTGGGTACAGGAACAATGGTGGACATATTGAAGCAAGTAGGGACAGCGGACTGGGATAGGGAGAGATTGAATATGTCCCTAAACACTCCAGCCAGCTTGTCTGCGCATGCTCTGAGGACGTGGCTAGGGATGCTGTCTGGGCCGGCAGCCTTGCGAGGGTTAATGTCTTACTCACGTTGGCCACAGAGAACGAGAGCCCACAGTCCTTGGCAGCGGGCCGCATTGGTGGGACTGTGTTATCCTCAAAGCGGGCTAAGAAGGTGTTTAGCTTGTCCGGGAGCAAGACGTCGGTGTCCGCAACATGGCTGGTTTTCTCTTTGTAATCTGTGATTGTCTGTAGACCCTGCCACATACGTCTCGTGTCTTAGCCGTTGAATTGCGACTCCACTTTGTCTCTGTACTTCCATTTTGCCTGTTTGATTGCCTTACGGAGGAAATAACTACACTGTTTGTATTCAACCATATTCCCAGTCACCTTAGTTAAATGTTGTGGTTCGCACTTTAGGTTTTGCGCGAATGCTGCCATCTATCTACGGTTTCTGGTTTGGGTAGGTTTTAATAGTCACAGTGGAAACAATACACTTCCTATACATTTCCTGATGAACTCAGTCACAGTGTCCGTGTATACGTCAATGTTATTCTCAGAGGCTACCCACAACATATCTTAGTCTGCATGGATTCCGATTGGTCAGACCAGCATTGAATAGACCTTAGCACGGTACTTCCTGTTTGAGTTTCTGCCTATATGAAGGGAGGAGCAAAATGGAGTCGTGATCTGATTTGCCGAAGGGAGAGCGGAGGTGGGCCTTGTATGCATCCCGGAAGTTGGAATATCCAACAGATCCCAGACATGCTCAATGGGATTGAGATCCGGGTTCTTTGCTGGCCATGGCAGAACACTGACATTCCTGTCTTTCAGAAAATCACGCTCGTTCTGTGCAGCATGGCTGGTGGCATTGTCATGCTGGAGGGTCATGTCAGGATGAGCCTGCAAGAAGGGTACCACATGAGGGAGGAGGATTTCTTCCCTGTAACGCAGAGCATTGAGATTGCCTGCAATGACAACAAGCTCAGTCCGATGATGCTGTGACACACCACCCCAGACCATGACGGACCCTCCACCTCCAAATCGATCCCACTCCAGAGTACAGGCCTCGGTGTAACGCTCATTCCAACGACGATAAACGCAAAATCCGACCATCACTCCTGGTGAGACAAAACCGCAACTCATCGGTGAAGAGCACTTTCTGCCAGTCCAGTCTGGTCCAGCGACTGTGGGTTTGTGCCCATAGGCGACGTTGTTGCCAGTGATGTCTGGTGAGGATCTGCCTTACAACAGGCCTACAAGCCCTCAGCCTATTGCGGACAGTCTGAGCACTGATGGAGGGATTGTGCGTTCCTGGTGTAACTAGGGCAGTTGTTGTTGCCATCCTGTACCTGTCCCGCAGGTGTGATGTTCGGATGTACCGATCCTGTGCAGGTGTTGTTACACGTGGTCGGCAACTGCGAGGACGATCAGCTGTCCATCCTGTCTCCTTGTAGCGCTGTCTTAGGCATTTCACAGTACGGACATTGCCATTTATTGCCCTGGCCACATCTGCATTCCTCATGTCTTCTTGCAGCATGCCTAAGGCACATTCACGCAGATGAGCAGGGCCCCTGGGCATCTTTCTTTTGGTGTTTTTCAGAGTCAGTAGAAAGGCCTCTTTAGTGTCCTAAGTTTTCACACCTGTGACCTTAATTGCCTACTGTCTGTAAGCCGACCGTTCCACAGGTGCATGTTCATTAATTGTTTATGGTTCATTGAACAAGCATGGGAAACAGTGTCTAAACCTTTTACAATGAAGATCTGTGAAGTTATTTGGATTTTTACGAATTATCTTTGAAAGACAGGGTCCTGAAAAAGGGACGTTTCTTTTTTTGCTGAGTTCATGTGTCTTAATAGCAAACTTTTATGCCATCTGTAAATATGAATACAATTGTTAAATTAAATACGAATACAATAAATATGAATACAATTGTTAAATTACAAGCCTAGTTGGTTTAGCCACGGAAAAAGACAGGAACCTTCCCGCTAGCTATGATTGGCTGGGATAATGCATGGGCTGGATATGCCGAGAGACGCCTTCAGATTGGTCTGCAATGTAGCACGCATCTGTCTATAATATGAGCTGGTCAGTATGTGTAGGTAATCCTTTCTAACGCACAGTTTTTGAAAGATGTCATGTAGTAGAACTGAAAAAGTGTTGTTTTCCACTTTCTGGAGGACAGAGTTTTGAAATCAGTAGAATGAACAGTGGAATTAGAGTATGATAGCTAAGGAGAAGTAGAAAATTCTGGCATTTGATTGCAAATATGCAGAGGGAGTCGAAAAGAGAACACACAGAAGGCTATTCTATAAAATACGTCTCTGGATTACATCTTCAAACAAAGGGCAACCATGGCATCCATGACAGAGAGGGAGAAGTGTCCATACATGTATATGGGTAAGATAGTCTAGCTAGCTACATTTTCAGATATTACAGGTTTGTAATTTTGTCCGAAAGTTGTTTTCATTTCAAGTTAAAGCGTACTGTTAGCTATCTAGCTAACGTTATCTTGCTGGCTCTTGCTGGCTCGCTAGCTAATTTTACGTGTATGATCTGTGTAGAAATATTATTCGTATCTCAGAGACAATTGTATTATTAGTTATAGCCCAATGTTAATTAGCAAACTAACATTGAACCTGGTTGGTTAGCTACCTGCATATTCATGCAGGGTAGTAACGTTATGAGTTGGGATTATGGTTTATTGTTTAGATAGTTAGCTAAATAACTAAACAAAAGACTCCACTATGCAAGTAGCCATTTCAATGGAATGTTTATGATGTCACTGCAACAACTGTCGATAGACGTAGCTGGTAAATTCACACTGGCTATCTACTCCGTGCCAGAGCTCTGTGCCAGAGAGTAGAATAACTGACACATTTATGAATGCTCAACACCCGTGGCCGGTGTCAGTAAACGTTGGCAAAAAAGCATAATTCAATTATTGCCAGCAGCACAGTCATCAACGCTCTGGTTAACATAAAAACAGCCTAACCAGCTCTGCTAGGGCGAGTAAAATCGTCAGAGTGAGCTGTTCTCTCATTTGTGTCTGGAAGTAGCTAGCAAGCTAGCCAACGTTAGCCAGTTAGCTTGGGTGCTTGACTGCTGTTGTTAGGTCAGAATGCTCAAATCAACCCTACTCCTCGGCCAGAGCGTCCAGTGTGCTTTCTGAACGCTCCGAGAGCAAAAAGCTCTGAATATATGAACGGACAATCTGACAATGCTCTGAGTTTACTCCAGATCGAATTTATGAAGACACCTGTAGCACAAACAACAACCATGTCTCTGTTGCTAACAAATACACACCCAGAGGCGCCATTTCTTGTGGCTGGTGATTTTAAACTGAAATCCGTTTTACCAAATTTTATGCATACAAGGCCCTCTCTCGCCCTCCCCTTGGCAAATCAGTACATAACTCCATCCTCCTACTTCCTGCTTACAAGCAAAAACTCAAGGAAGTACCTGTGATGCGCTCAATACGGAAGTGTTCCAATGAAAAGGATGCTAGGCTACAGGACGGTTTCACTAGCACAGACTGGAATATGTGACCATTCTTGACTTTTTCCACATTTTGAATGGTTACAGAATTGTTCTAAAATTAATTAAATTAAACATTTTCCTCATCAATCTACACACAATACCCCATAATACATAAGTATTCAGACCCTTTGTTATGAGACTCGAAATTGAGCTCAGGTGCATCCTGTTTCCATTGATCATCCTTGAGATGTTTCTACAAATTGATTGGAGTCCACCTGTGGTAAATTTGATTGATTGGACATGATTTGGAAAGGCACACACCTGTCTACATAAGTTTCCACAGTTGACAGTGCATGTCAGAGCAAACACCAAGCCATGAGGTCGAAGGAATTGTCCGTAGAGCTCCGAGACAGGATTGTGTTGAGGCACAGATCTGGGGAAGGGTACCAAAACATTTCTGCAGCATTAAAGGTCCACAAGAACACAGTGGCCTCCATAATTCTTAAATGGAAGAAGTTTGAAACCACCAAGACTCACCCTAGAGCTGGCCACCCGGCCGCACTGAGCAATCGCGGAGATGTATTTTGAATACATTTGCAAAAATTAAAAAAAAAGTGTTTTTGCTTTGTCATTATGAGGTATTCATAATGACAAATTGGTGGGGATATATTTTTTTTAATCCATTTTAGAATAAAGCTTTAACGTAACATGAAAAAATTCAAGGGGTCTGAATACTTTCTGAATGCACTGTACATACCACAACCAGAAGCTATGAATAACAGGCAACATCTGCACTCTGCTAAAGGCTAGAATTTACACTTTGACGGAGCAGGACACTAATCAGGACGTTAATAAGAAATCTCGCTACGACCTCAGACGAGCCATAAAACAGGCAAAGCGTCAATACAGGACTGACATTGAATCCTACTCTACTTGACGGATGTGGCAGGGCTTGCAAACTATCACGGATTACAATAGGAAACCCAGCCAAGAGCTGCCCAGTGACGCAAGCCTACCAGATGAGCTAAATGCCTTCTATGCTGACTTTGAGGCAAGCAACACAGAACCATGCATGAGAACAGCAGCTGTTCCGGACGACTGTGTGATCTCTTGCTCCGCTACGGCTACTGATGTCAGTAAGACCTTTAAACAGGTAAACATTCGCAAGGCAGAGGGGCCAGATGGAACACCAGGATGCGTGCTCAGAGCATGCACTGACCATCTGGCAGGTGTCTTTACTGAAATGCTTAACCCATCCCTGACCCGGTCTGTAATACCAACTTGTTTCAAACAGACCACTATAGTCCCCGTGCCCAAGAACACCAAGGTAAACTTCATAAATGTCTATCGCCCCGTAGAAGGCACGTCTATAGCCATGAAAGGCAGGTCACTGCTCACATCAACACCATCATCCCAGACATCCTGGACCAATTCATATACCGCCCCAACAGATCCACAGATGACCCAATCTCTATTGCACTCCACACTGCCCTCACACAACTGGACAAAATAAATACCTATGCTGTTCATTGATTACAGCTCAGCATTCAACACTCATCCCCTCCAAGCTCATCACCAAACTCAGGACCCTGGGACTGAACACCTCCCTCTGCAACTGGATCCTGGACTTCCATTAACACGGGGGCCCTTCAGGGGTGTGTGCTTAGTCCCCTCCTGAACTCATCAAGTTTGGTGACGACATTATGGTGGTAAACTAATCACTGACAACGATGAGGCAGCCTATAGGGAGGAGGTCAAAGACCTGGCAGTATGGTGCCAGGAAGACAATCTCTCCCTCCCTCAATGTCAGTAAGACAAAGGAGCTGATCATGGACTACAGGAAACGTAGGGCGAGTATACCCCCATCCATATCGATGGGGCTGTAGTGGACCGGGTTGACAGCCTCAAGTTTCTCTGTGTCAACATCCCTAAGGAATTAACATGGTCCACACACACCCACACAGTTGTGAAGAGGGCACGACATGACCTCTTCCCCCTTTGGCCTGGGCCCTCAGATCCTCAAAAGGTTATAGAGCTGCATCATTGAGAGCATCTTGATGGCAAGCTGTATCAGTTAACCAAGTCTGGAACCAACAGGACCCTGAACAGCTTCTTTTGCTAAACCATAAGACCGCTAAACAAGACTGCTAAATATCTAATCAAATGGCTTCCCCGACTACCTGCATTTACCCTTTTTGTCCTAAATATCTTGCACTGACTCTATGCACACACACTAGACTCTACCCACACACTAACACATACAGTTGAAGTCGGAGGTTTACATACACTTAGATTGGAGTCATTAAAACTCGTTTTTCAACCACTCCACAAATTTCTTGTTAACAAACTATAGTTTTGGCAAGTCGGTTAGAACATCTACTTTGTGCATGACACAAGTAATTTTTCCAACAATTGTTTACAGATAGATTATTTCACTTATTATTCACTGTATCACAATTCCAGTGGGTCAGAAGTTTACATACACTAAGTTGACTGTGCCTTTAAACAGCTTGGAAAATTCCAGAAAATGATGTCATGGCTTTAGAAGCTTCTGAATGGCTGATTGACATTAGTCAATTGGAGGTGTGCCTGTGGATGTATTTCAAGGCCTACCTTCAAACTCAGTGCCTCTTTGCTTGACATCATGGGACAATCAAAAGAAATCAGCCAAGACCTCAGAAAAATAATTGTAGACCTCCACAAGTCTGGTTCATCCTTGGGAGCAATTTCCAAACGTCTGAAGGTACCACGTTCATCTGTACAAACAATAGAACGAAAGTATAAACACCATGGGACCACGCAGCCATCCTACCGCTCAGGAAGGAGATGCATTCTGTCTCCTAGAGATGAACGTACTTTGGTGCGAAAAGTGCAAATCAATCCCAGAACAACAGCAAAGGACCTTGTGAAGATGCTGGAGGAAACAGGTACAAAAGTATCTATAACCACAGTAAAACGACTCCTATTTCAACATAACTTGAAAGGCCACTCAGCAAAATCGTTATAAAAAGCCAAACTACGGTTTGCAACTGCACATGGGCACATAGATCGTACTTTTTGGAGAAATGTCCACTGGTCTGATGAAACAAAAATAGAACTGTTTGGCCATAATGACCATCGTTATGTTTGGAGGAAAAAGGGGGATGCTTGCAAGCCGAAGAACACCATCCCAACCGTGAAGCACTGGGGTGGCAGCATCATGTTGTGGGGGTGCTTTGCTGCAGGAGGGGTGGTATATTGAAGCAACATCTCAAGACATCAGTCAGAAAGTTAAAGCTTAGTCACAAATGGGTCTTCCAAATGGACAATGACCCCAAGCATACTTCCAAAGCTGTGGCAAAATGGCTTAAGGACAACAAAGTCAAGGTATTGGAGTGGCCATCACAAAGCCCTGACCCGAATCCTACAGAAAATTTGTTGGCAGAACTGAAAAAGCGTGTGTGAGCAAGAAGGCCTACAAGCCTGACTCAGTTACACCAGCTCTGTCAGGAGGAATGGGCCAAAATGTACCCAACTTATTGTAGGAAGCTTGTGGAAGGCTCTCCAAAACATTTGATCCAAGTTAAACAATTTAAAGGCAATGCTACCAAATACTAATTGAGTGTATGTAAACTTGATGAAAGAAATAAAAGCTGAAATAAATCATTTTCTCTACTATTATTCTGACAATTCACATTCTTAAAATAAAGTGGTGATCCTAACTGACCTAAGACAGGGAATTTTGACACCAAACACACACACATACATACATACACAAACACACACACAAAATACATACGTTCACACACACACACAACATGCCACACATATACACGCACACACGCTTCCACAGTCACCACATATGCTGCTGCTACTGTCTATTATCGTCCTGTTGCCTAGTCACTTTACCCCTACCTATGTACATAGCCACCTCAATTACCTCGTACCCCTGCACATCGACTGGTACTCCCTGTATATAGCCATGTTATCTTTTACTTGTTATTTGTTATTCACTGTGTATTCATTCCTAGTGTTACTATATATATATTTATCTTTAACGCTGCATTGTTGGAAAAGGACCCGTAAGTATGCATTTCACTGTTAGTCTACACCAGTTGTTTAAGAAGTATGTAATGAATTACATATGGGTGGTAACTACAATTCACTCGAAAGACAAGGCACACTGCGAAATATGCAAATAAGGTAGAATAAATTCTGAAGTTAAATAGTAAGTTCACTCAACCTAAAATTATAAGTTGAGTGAACATTCAATTCAACTTGAAAATGTATGTTGTTTAAGATACATATCCAAACTCACAATCCTATTGTAGCAGGTTGCCTTACAATTGTGCGTTGAATCAACATCTTTTTTTTTGTTGCAGTGTAGGCCGGGATTCAGTCGTAGAAATCTATATCAAGTTTGAGTCACACAGACAAGCTTGAGTCACACAGTTTAAAATCCAGTCAGTTACACTGTACATATCGAAATCGGCTAAATATCCAATTCCCTCTTCTGTCTATCTCTATATGTGATTGATTGATTGACTGTCCTTGATCGGTGGATTGATTGGTTGATTGACTGACTGATTGTCCTACTGTTCCCTTCTCTCCACTATAGGTATGTGTCACTCTGTGGGTTCTGTTAGAGGTCAGAGGGAGCTTGATAGAGGGGAGGAGGAGGTGGAGAGGAAAGGCATGTCAATCAATCTGGCATCTCGCTGAGTGAACAAATGAAGTGTTGTGGTTCTTGGGGTGCAGGGTTAATGCAATTACTGTCCTCGGCAGCAGGGTAACAGTGGTGAGTCTGTGTGTGTGTGTGTGTGTGTGTGTGTGTGTGTGTGTGTGTGTGTGTGTGTGTGTGTGTGTGTGTGTGTGTGTGTGTGTGTGTGTGTGTGTGTGTGTGTGTGTGTGTGTGTGTGACAGACATAGAGCGAATTTTCTATTTTTTTATTTCACCTTTATTTAACCAGGTAGGCAAGTTGAGAACAAGTTCTCATTTACAACTGCGACCTGGCCAAGATAAAGCAAAGCAGTTCAACACATACAACAACACATAGTTACACATTGGAGTAAACAAACACACAGTCAATAATACAGTAGGAAAAAATAAATAATCTATATACAATGTGTGCAAATGAGGTAGGATAAGGAACATAAGGCAATAAATAGGCCATGGTGGCAAAGTAACTACAGTATAGCAATTTAACACTAGAATGGTAAATGTGCAGTAGATGAATGTGCAAAGTAAAAATACTGGGGTGCAAAGGAGCAAGACAAATAAATGAATACGGTAGGGGATGAGGTAGTTGGTCGGGCTATGTACAGGTGCAGTGATCTGTGAGCTGCTCTGACAGCTGGTGCTTAAAACTAGTGAGGGAGATAAGTGTCTCCAGTTTCAACGATTTTTGTAGTTCGTTCCAGTCATTGGCAGCAGAGAACTGGAAGGAAAGGCGGCCAAAAGAGGAGTTGGCTTTGGGGGTGACCAGTGAGATATACCTGCTGGAGCGAGTGCTACGGGTGGGTGCTGCTATGGTTACCAGCGAGCTGAGATAAGGCGGGGCTTTACCTAGCAGGGACTTGTAGATGACCTGGAGCCAGTGGGTCTGGCGACGAGTATGTAGAGCATTGGGTCTGGCCAGTCGACTAGAGCATACAGGTCGCAGTGGTGGGTGGTATAAGGGGCTTTGGTGACAAAGCGGATGGCACTGTGATAGACTGCATCCAGTTTGCTGAGTAGAGTATTGGAAGCTGTTTTGTAGATGACATCGCCGAAGTCGAGGATCGGTAGGATAGTCAGTTTTACTAGTGCAAGTTTGGCAGCATGAGTGAAGGAGCCTTTGTTGCGAAATAGAAAGCCGATTCTAGATTTAATTTTGGATTGAGTTGTCCACATATTCTAGGTCAGAGCCGTCCAGGGTAGTGATGCTAGTCGGGCGGGCGGGTGCAAGCAGCGAACGGTTGAAAAGCATGCATTTGGTTTTACTAGCGTTTAAGAGCAGTTGGAGGCCACGGAAGGAGTGTTGTATGGCATTGAAGCTCGTTTGGTAAGAGGGATGGATAGAATAAAGAACAAGACAGGCCAACATGAACATCGGCCATGCGCAGTAGATCATCTTCTGTGTGCCGACGAACGGTGGCAACTCAACATGTAGAATCATTGGGAAAATAACAGAAATTGACGGCCAACGTTCTTTGGTCAGAGGCGATAGGACGGCCACCTGCTGTGGACAGCCAACATTTGTGTTGGTATGTCTTGTCCTTAAGAGAGAGAATAAGAGTGAGAGAAAGGTAGAACATCAAATCAAATCAAATTGTATTTGTCACATACACATGGTTAGCAGATGTTAATGCGAGTGTAGCGAAATGCTTGTGCTTCTAGTTCCGACCATGCAGTAGTATCTAACAAGTAATCTAACAAACATTTGACAGAGTGAAGGGTAGAGAAATATGGAGAGGAGAGGGAAGTTCTGACATTAATTAGCAGGGTACTGTGGGCCATGAAATCCAATAAGGCCATGATATGGGGCACATGTATGGGGACGAGACCTTAAAACATACGTCTGTGTGTGTGTGTGTGTGTGTGTGTGTGTGTGTGTGTGTGTGTGTGTGTGTGTGTGTGTGTGTGTGTGTGTGTGTGTGTGTGTGTGTGTGTGTGTGTGTGTGTGTGTGTGTGTGTGTGTGTGCGGGAGAGAGAGACATGAAAGTGCAGTTCAGTCTGCTAGGGAATGTCTGAAAGGTGACCCCTTACTTCCTGTTTTGATCACATGAGACAAACATAGACTAGGGTTACTGTCCTAATGAGAAACAGTCTCTATCTCTCTCTCTCTGTCTGTTTATTTGTGTGTGTGAGTGTGAGTGAGTGACAGAGAGAGAGAGAGAGAGAGAGAGAGAGAGAGAGAGAGAGAGAGAGAGAGAGAGAGAGAGAGAACCTAAACGGGTCCTTTGGCTGTCCCCATAGGAAAACCCTTTGAAGAACCTTTGTTGGTTCTAGGTAGAAACCCTTTTGGTTACAAGTTGAACCCTTTCCACAGAGGTGTGTGTGTGTATGTGTGTGTGTGTACAGTAGGTGTATGTCTGTAACATGAATCCTCTAGGCTCTGGAGGCTATTCAACAGCATGTTTCAGTTGCATCAGTCAAATTGTCCGGTCCTCACTTATTTGTTATGGTTTCATACGAACATCTGAAAACACCGAGTCTGCTTTCACTTGGCAGGGGTACTCCCACTGCTGCAGGAGGATGGGAGAAAATAAAGAGTGAGTGGGAAGGAGAGGATGGAGAGGAGAGTGTTTTTGAGAGCGTGAGAGAGTTACAGAGAGAGAGAGTAGGTACACGTACTGTCTCTTGCTGATGAAAGCATCTGTCATGGATCTTCTCTCCTTTAAGCGCCTCTACACTCATCTCTCCATCTGTTCATCTCCTCATTGTGAGGGGTGCTCAGAAATGTGCAATATAACACATAACACTCTAATACCCAACAATACCCAATGTACTGTGTGCCGTCATGAAATAGAGTGTCTGTCTATCCCCAGAGGGGACTGAAATCAATAGTGCATCATTCATTTGTGTGTTTTTGTGTGTGTGTGTGTGTTTGTGTGTGTGGGTGTGTGTGTGTCCATGCGTGTGTGTGTTTGTGTGTGTGTGCATGCGCGCGTGTATGTGTGCATGTGTGTGTGCATGCGCGCACACGCTTGTGTGTGTCTTCTAAAGTCAAATCTATATCATATCATCTTTTACACTAGCAATCTATATTACATCATGTCTCCTATTATAGATCACTATCTATCTCCCCCTCCATTACAATCTGATGCTGCTCCTCAATGTGGGGTGAGGGGATCTTACCCATACACCCTGTTTGCTCTCTAGAGAATGAATGTAATGCCTGAAATACAATGAACACGCACGCAAACACACACACACACACACACACACACACACACAGTTGTCTGAAGAAAGAGGAAGTAGCTAGTGGGTTGACAGAAGGGAGTGCTCGTGGTGTCAGACTTGTGATCAGTGTTGCTTCTAGTAAAGTCCCATTTACTGGGAAACGAAAGTGAGGAACGCAACACAACCCTCTTGGTTTGACTGGGACTCTCCCGTTGTGGTGCCATATTCTCCTACCGTGTCAAACATTTCTATTCCAACAATATACAGAATGAAACATACAGTTGAAGTCGGAAGTTTACATACACCTTAGCCAAATACATATAAACTCAGTTTTTCACAATTCCTGACATTTAATCCTAGTAAAAATTCCCTGTTTTAGGTCAGTTTGTCAGAAATGTCAGAATAATAGTAGAGAGAATGATTTATTTCAGCTTTTATTGTTGCAAACCGTAGTCTGTCTTTTTTTATGGCGGTTTTGGAGCACTGGCTTCTTCCTTGCTGAGCGGCCTTTCAGGTTATGTCGATATAGGACTCGTTTTACTGTGGATATAGATACTTTTGTACCTGTTTCCTCCAGCATCTTCACAAGGTCCTTTGTACGTTAATCTCTAGGAGACAGAAAGCGCCTCCTTCCTGAGCGGTAGGATGGCTGCGTGGTCCCATGGTGTTTATACTTGTGTACTATTGTTTGTACAGATGAACGTGGTACCTTCAGGCGTTTGGAAATTGCTCCCAAGGATGAACCAGACAGGAGGTCTACAATTTTCTTTCTGATGTCTTGGCTGATTTCTTTTGATTTTCCCATGATGTCAAGCAAAGAGGCACTGAGTTTGAAGGTAGACCTTGAAATACATCCACAGGCACACCTCCAATTGACTGAAATGATGTCAATTAGCCTATTAGAAGCTTCTAAAGCCATAACATAATTTTCTGGAATTTTCCAAGCCGTTTAAAGGCTTCTGACCCACTGGAATTGTGATACAGTGAATAATAAGTGAAATAATCTGTCTGTAAACAATTGTTGGAAAAATGACTTGTGTCATGCACAAAGTAGATGTCCTAACCGACTTGCCAAAACTATAGTTTGTTAACAAGAAATTTTTGGAGTGGTTGAAAAATGTTTTAATGACTCCAACCTAAGTGTATGTAAATTTCCGACTTCAACTGTATGTACATGAATTTGGAAATTGGGATTCCTTAGCTACAGAATAGAGGAAAAGAAAGAAGTGTGAAGGAGAGAATATTAAAGGGGGACATTACTGTGGTTGAAAAAAACAACCAACATTTTCAGGTAATAGCAAGAGATTGGGTAAATGGACTCCCATAGATTGTCTGTACTTCAATTCAACATTATAACCACAGAGAGCCTTGTTGATAGCAATAACCACTATGTCTAGATAAGGCAAAGCTGACCAAATACATGCTGGGGTATATCATAGTCGGTTCTAATAGCTATTCTGACTATGACACACAAGGAAAGATCCTACAGCTTCAACAATATTTACATAAGATCAAGTGTATCGAAGACAGCGTTTCGAACATTCCACTACGGCTGGAGAAAAAGAGCCATTGTCATTGAATATCAGGCACTCAGAGCTGAGGACATGCCACCCGCTAGTCAAACACAGACTGGACAATTACTGATGTTTGGACTGAAACATGATACACCCTGGAGAGAGAGAACGAGAAAGAAAGAAGAAGAAAAAGAAGAATGAGAGAGAGAGATGGAGAAAGGGCAATGATGAATGGAGAGATGAGAGAGAGGGGAACGGGTACACTTTCACAGCCAGGAGTCCAATCAATGGAGAAAGAGAAGAATTGAGTCATTTGCAGTCAAGTCGATTCAGTGAACTAGCTCAGACAGCCATGACTGCAGAGTAAAAATTGCCTGTGAGGTAATGTGAAAAGACCCCAAAAGCAGAGAATCTTCATGAAAATGTCACAGACTGGGTATCAATCCTAGGTCATCTGTGGGCCTCGAGACCATGTTAGCCCATTGAGCTAAAGCCTACAGGTAATTCCTCTGGTATATGAGGCTTCAGGATCAAGGTAAGGCTACTCGTTACATGTTCACCAAACCACCTCCACTACATAAGCACATTTAACTTGTTATAGTACTGTAGTGCTTGACTAGAGAATAGAAGATTATAAGAGTGCCTGATAGAAAGAAATGAAAAGTGAGTAGAGATGGAGAGAGTTTCGTCCTTTATGGGCTCCCTACCCGTCTATCTCAGTTGGGATGGATTGAATATTGATAGGACAGACTATAGAGGAGGGGATTTGTATTTGAAATCAATGACTTTGCTGTCTCCACCCAAGGCAAAAATAAACACAGACTCTGCCCAGAGATACTTAGGAGCTAAAACAAATTTCAACAATGTAAAAAAATGTCTTTACTGTAAGAGCTGCTGGTTCATCAGTCAGCCCAACTTTCTTCCTTAGCAGCTATAGCCAGAGAGGAACACCACAAGACACCCCCCAACCCCCCCTTACTGATAACATGTCCACATGTATCCTGCAGTATTGAGGATAATACTGTATGTGTGCATGCGTGCGTGTGTCCATGAATGAACTCTTCACATGCAAGAACCTGCATGCAAGGTCAACCATTACATAGCCCTACTACACACATATAACCCCTACCCTACCCCCAGTCATAGGGTAGTAATCTACAGAGGTCAGACCAGAGCAGAGCAGACATTCTTCATGGAACACTAACACAGTCTGCCTGTCACATCTCCCCTGCTTCATTACTGTGAGAGAGAACTCCACCTCTACCTCACCACTCGCATAACCAGCCTCTCCCTAAACCTCTCAACCCCCTAACCCAACCTATCTTTCCCCCTCTATAGAAGAAAAACAGAACCACTACAGTATGTTAATACCAGGACAGATTGCCAATCATGGTGGAGTGCCAAAACCAACCACAGCAGTTGATACCACTGCAACATTCCAAAACCACACTCCAGGCTCCAAAACCACACTCCATCACCAAATCACATTCGGAATATAAATACATATACAGTAAAGCCTGGAAATGTGTTCATTTTCCAGTAGAAATGTGTTCAACATCCACTGAAGTAGCTCACAAGTTTACTAGATAGCTACAGTAGTTGCCTTGGTAACCAAACAAACAGACCTGTCAGTTTAGCTGATCAAACCATCAGTCCTACAGTAGCTTGCTATTATGTAAATTGAATTCAAACAATACCAATACTTTTCAATTCGATTTTTGCTTTCAGAAGCAGCTCAAACAAAACATGTAAAGATTTACAATAGCCATTGAATTCTACCGTGCACCTATGCCGTGTGTTATAGGGAACTAATGCACACTCTAGAATGTCCTTCAAGCCAATCAGAAAGGAGTATTCAGCAATGCCATGGTATAGTTAAGTGATAACACCCGAGAAGCCGGTGTTTGGAGGATATATTGGCACAGCTGATGTTAGGCCCGAGACCAAGTCTATGATATTTTTATTAATTTATTCATACTATTTCATCATTCCAAAAGATATAGTCCCGACACAAATCAAGGGTTGCTTCCCAAGCCGGCTGGTCGTTCATTCTATCAGTTTGGTTGCTAGAGACGCAACCCAGTCGTTCAGTCTTCTTGTTCCTTATCTATGGACAAGACCTAATCGTTCATTCTAAATGTTCCATTGCCATACTGGCTGGCAACTTCCTTATCCCTTGGTTGCTAGCTAGCCATCTACGGCTAACTTACAGTCACGTCAAAAAGTGCAGCCAGAATAACAGCAAAGTAGCTACATTTGCATTTGTTTAAGCTGGTGACATTTATTTGGTTACATCCATAACAATGAGCTAATGAGGCGCGATTTCACCTGGCATAGAACATTTGCTCACTCGTCAGGACACTGTTGTTCAGAGGAGCTAGCCAACAACACATTTAACACAATCACTTCAAACTGAAGCTGGAAAGACTGCAAACTAGCTGCATTTCGTTTCATTTGACTTTTTCTCAATTTACATTTCTTTGTATATATCCATAGAAATGATGCCAGCTGATTCATGATTTTGACTGGCTGAGAAATGCTGCCTGCCTGCCTGTCTGTCTCATCCCAACTCGTTCATTACTATGTGACAGCTGGAGATCGAATTTGAATATTGAAACAATGTTGCAAATGTTGGAGAGACAGAGAGCAAGGTTAATACAAATCTCTGCTGTTGAAAACGAGATGTTAGTCTAAAAGAAATGTGAGATCATGTCTAGATGCTTTTTATAGTGGAGATCAAGTTTATAAATTGGTTGGCTGGGCTGATGAGACAGTTGATTGCGCAGTCAGATCGAACAGACTAAATAGGCATTTTAACATCCAAGATATAGCCGGTAGTAACTTGCGGATTAGACACCGGCTGGAATGCAGTTTAAACTAATCTGCATTCAGGATTACACCCACCCATTGTATTCCGCAAGTTACCACCGGCTAAATCTCGGATTACAGGCAACATCCGCATCGAGCTAAAGGCTAGAGCTGCCGCTTTCAAGGAGAGGGACACTAATCCGGACACTTATAAGAAATCCCGCTATGCCCTCAGACGAACCATCAAACAAGCAAAGGAAACAAACTGCAACTGGATCCTTACCGGCCGCCCCCAGGTGGTAAGGGTAGGCAACAACACGTCTGCCATGCTGATCCTCAACACTGGGGCCCCTCAGGGGTGTGTACTTAGTCCCCTCCAGTACTCCATGTTCACCCACGACTGCATGGCCAAACACAACTCCAACACCATCATTAAGTTTGCTGATGACACAACAGTGGTAGGCCTGGTCACGGACAACATTGAGACAGCCAATAGGGAGGAGGTCAGAGACCTGGCAGTGTGGTGCCAGGACCACAACCTCTCTCTCAATGTGAGCAAGACAAAGGAGCTCATCGTGGACTACAGGAAAATGTGGGCCGAACAAGCCCCCATTAACATCGACGGGGCTGTAGTGGACCGGGTCGAGAGAGTCCAATTCCTTGGTGTCCACATCACCAACGAACTATCATGGTCCAAGCACACCAAGACAGTCGTGAAAAGGGCACCACAACACCTTTTCCCCCTCAGGAGACTGAAAAGATTTGGCATGGGTCCCCAGATCCTCAAAAAGTTCTACAGCTGCACCATCGAGAGCATCCTGACCGGTTGCATCACCGCCTGGTATGGCAACTGCTCGGCATCGGACCGTAAGGCGCTACAGAGGGTAATGTGTACGGTCCAGTACATCACTGTCAGAGAAAAGCCCCAGAAATTGTCAGAGACTCCCAAGTCATAGACCGGAGCGCCAAGTCTAGGATCAAAAGGCTCCTTAACAGCTTCCATCGCCAGCCATAAGACTGCTGAACAATTTATCAAATGGCCACCGGACTATTTACGTTGACATCATCCCCCCCTTCATTTGTTTTGTACACTGCTGCTACTCGCTGTTTATTATCTATGCATAGTCACTTCACCCCTACCTACATATACAAATTACCTCGACTAACCTGAACCCCGCACATTGACTCGGTACCGGCACCCCCTGTATATAGCCTCGTTATTGTTATTTTATTGTGTTACTTTTTATCATTTTTTACTTAGTTTATTTGGTAAATATTTTCTTAGCTCTTCTTGAACTGCACTGTTGGTTAAGGGCTTGTAAGCATTTCACGGTAACGTCTACACTTATATTTGGCGCATGTGACAAATAAAGTTTGATTTGATTATAATAGAACTTCATTTCAATGTGATTCCTAAAATGACTCCTATCCTGGCAATATTCTGGCATGTTGCCATGGGAGCAAAGTGTGCATCAGAAAAACAATAAAACCTTCAACAAACCATGGTTTTAGGGCGTGTTGCTGTGCTGTGTAAATAAATCGAATCTAACTCAATATACAATCTCAATTTTGGGCAAGCTATGCCATCATATCAGATTTTGATTTATAATACTTTATCACTGGTTCCCACATCCCCAAAAAATCTGTAACCTTTCGTTGGTTTCTTATGGGGGTTTATCATATCCATGGTAACGTGATAAGAACAGTGATGGCCCAAAAACCATGAGTGGGCTGATAGGGGTGACGCAATGCATGATGGGTAGGTACGTACGGAGTCACCTCCCACACAGGACCAACTCTTCGTCTCCGTCTCGTTCTCTCCCTCTGGAGTTCAAACACTTCCCATCTGCTTTGATCTGCTCTCTCCATCCATCTCCCTCTCTATCCCTTCCTCTCCCCCTCTCCCCTCTCTCTCTCTCTCTCTCTCTCTCTCTCTCTCTCTCTCGTTCTAACTGATTCTGTCATTCTCTTTCACCCCCCCTCTCTCTGTTTGTTGTTTCTCTGCTGCTTTCTTTCTCCTCTCCTTTGTTCTCCGGCTCAAAGAATAAAAGAGTTTTCCCTGCAGATGAAACGTTTGCTTTGTTACGCCCCATTTTCCCCCTGATACAGAACATGCAGACTACACAGAAATGAAGAGGGGAGTGGGAGAGAGAAAAAGAGAGAGAGAGAGAGAGAGATAGATATGAGAGACCGTAAGGGAGAGGGAGGGGTGGGAGCTTTGTTAACATGTCCACATAGTCATGTGCAAAATATCTGCAGAAAACATGTGAAGCATGTATAGTCATATGTGAATGAAACACCAATAGGATGTGGTGGGGAAGTTCAGAACAGCTCATGTCATGACCATGAATGGACTGTTTCACATAGTCCTCCAGCACAGTGGAATATGAGGGGGACCTACGCCACCACAAGGCACTGTTTGCTTTATCAGAGTATACAATAAAAATACACATTAATCACACATGCATGCATCCACGTTCACACACACTGCAAAAAGTGAAATCTAAGAAAGCCTATTTTAAATATCTTATCTTGAGTGATAGTTCACTTAAAATGTGTTTTTTTCTTGTTTTTTCTTACCAAGCTAAATTATCTAACTCATTCGCATATATTTTTGCTTATTTTAACCTAAAAAAGGCTTAATACAAGTAACTTATCTTTAATTGAGTTATTAACCTAAAATATCTTGAACAATATCTTGAAATAAGATAAATTACTGTATAAAGCATTTTTTTGTTAAAATAAGCTAAATTATGTTAGATGACAACATTGTTAGATGATTTAGCTTTAGAAAGTATTCAGACCCCTTGACTTTTTACACATTTTGTTACGTTACAGGCTAATTCTAAAATTAATTAAATAATTTGTTTCCCTCATCAATCTACACACAATACTCCATAATGACAAAGCAGAAACAGGTTTTTAGACATTTTTGCAATTTTAGTACAACAAAAAAACTGAAATATCACATTTACATAAGTATTCAGACCCTTTACTCAGGTTTTGTTGAAGCACCTTTGGCAGCAATTACAGCCTCAAGTTTTCTCGGGTATGACGCTACAAGCTGGCTTCAGGTCATCTACAAGTCCCTGCTAGGTAAAGGCCTGCCTTATCTCAACTCGCTGGTAACCATAGCAGCACCCACCCGTAGCACTCGCTACAGCAGGTATATCTCACTGGTCACCCCCAAAGCCAACTCCTCTTTTGGCCGCCTTTCCTTCCAGTTCTCTGCTGCCAATGACTGGAACGAACTACAAAAATCATTGAAACTGGAGACACGTATCTCCCTCACTAGTTTTAAGCACCAGCTGTCAGAGCAGCTCACAGATCACTGCACCTGTACATAGCCCATCTGTTAATAGCACCACCAACTACCTCATCCCCTACCGTAGTCATTTATCTTGCTCCTTTGCACCCCAGTATTTTTACTTTGCACATTCATCTACTGCACATTTACTGTAGTTACTTTGCCACCATGGCCTATGTATTGCCTTATGTTCCTTATCCTACCTCATTTGCACACATTTTTTTTTCCTACTGTTTTATTGACTGTGTGTTTGTTTACTCCAATGTGTAACTATGTGTTGTTGTATGTGTTGAACTGCTTTGCTTTATATTGGCCAGGTCGCAGTTGTAAATGAGAACTTGTTCTCAACTTGTCTACCTGGTTAAATAAAGGTGAAATAAAAAATAAATACATTTAAAAAAAGCTGGGAACACCTGTATTTGGGGAGTTTCTCCCATTCTTCTCTACAGATCCTCTCAAACTCTGCCAGGTTCGATGGGGAGCGGCACTGCACAGCTATTTTCAGGTCTCTCCAGAGATGTTAGATCGGGTTCAAGTCTGAGCTCTGGCTGGGCCACTCAAGGACATTCAGAGACTTGTCACGAAGCCACTCCTGCGTTGTCTTGGCTGTGTGCTTCGGGTCATTGTCCTGTTGGAAGGTGAACCTTCGGCCCAGTCTGAGGTCCTGAGCGCTCTGGAGCAGGTTTTCATCAAGGATCTCTTTGTACTTTACTCTGTTCATCTTTCCCTCGATCCTGACTAGTCTCCCAGTCCCTGTCGCTGAAAAACATCCCCACAGCATGATGCTGCCACCACCATGCTTCATCGTAGGAATGGTGCCAGGCTTCCTCCAGACGTGACGCTTGGCATTCAGGCCAAAGAGTTCAATCTTGTTTTCATCAGACCAGATAATCTTGTTTCGCATGGTCTGAGAGTCTTTAGGTGCCTTTTGGCAAACTCCAAGCAGGCTGTCATGTGCCTTTCACTGAGGAGTTTCTTCCATCTGGCCACTGTACCATAAAGGTCTGATTGGTGGAGTGCTGCAGAGATGGTTGTCCTTCTGGAAGGTTCTCCTATCTCCACAGAGGAACTCTAGAGCTCTGTCAGAGTGACCATCGGGTACTTGGTCACCTCATTGACCAAGGCACTTCTCTCCTGATTGTTCAGTTTGACTGGGCGGCCAGCTCTAGGAAGAGTCTTGGTGGTTCCAAACTTCTTCCATTTAAGAATTATGGAGGCCAATGTGTTTTGGGTGATATTCAATGCTGCAGATCTGTCAATCGACAAAATCCTGTCTCAGAGCTCTATGGACAATTCCTTCCACCTCATGGCTTGGTGTTTGCTTTGACATTCACTGTCAACTGTGGGACCTTATATAGACAGGTGTGTGCCTTTGTCAGAGACTCCCAAGTCATAGACCGGAGCCTTTCCAAATCATGTCCAATCAATTGAATTTACCACAGGTGGACTCCAATCAAGTTGTAGAAATATCTCAATGATGATCAATGGAAACAGGATGCACCTGAGCTCAATTTCGAGTCTCATAGCGAAGGGTCTGAATACTTATGTAAATAAGGTATTTCTATTTTTTATTGTTAATACATTTGCACACATTCCTAAAAACCTGTTTTGGCTTTGTCATTATGGGTTATTGTGTGTAGATTGATGAGGATATATATTTTTTATCCATTCTAGTGAGTCTGTCGAGAGAGAAAATTCTAATTAATGGTTGATAAATTTAAAGTAATGGCTATAGATAAATGCACTGAAAACCTTATAGAAGGAAAACTCCATGAGAAAATCTGTTGGCCAGCAAGTGGGATGGTTTTCAGCATTTAAATTACATTTAATTCTGTGTGTGCAAGGGAATCAAACCTGCAAAGCCTGTTACGCCACTTCATAAGGTAAGTCTAAATACCAACTACTGTGAAGTGCATAGGAAAGGTGTGCGTAAGAAAGGCATACTTTCCTAAGTCTGAATCAGGCCCTATGAGAAGAGAAGACCCTGACCACACTGACACACACGCATGCATGCACACATACACCCACATTTCTGCATTGCCAGTTAGCCCTCATTTCATTGCCACTGAGCCTTGTCATCAGCATGCAAGTACCTGCCCACCCACCTGCTCCTGCCTCACTGGGGCATCACGTATCATCACCCTCTGCCAGAATATCCTAACAACATCATTGGGCTTTTATTTGCTCGCAGTAACAGGTCCCTGGAGTCCAGTAAGTCACGGTTTCCTGTGGGCCACTGCAAATGCTATGGCCCCCATGGAAACTGTATAGAGCCAAGGCTCATGAAGGATGATTGGCAGGAAGTGAGTAATTATTACGCACCATTAACACCCGAAACCTGGCAAAAACACACTGACCCAACCAATACATTTTAAAACCTTTACAACTGATGAAGAGAAAGAGGAAAAGTGTCTTCAGCATGGGATGGTGTCTGTCTGAGTTTAAAACTGTTTTGACAAGGTGATGACAGAGTGCTTATGTCTGGACGTCTGGCAGGAGAAAGTAGTTGTGGGGACAGGAAGAGAAGAAGAGAGGGAGACACACACACACACACAAAGGGAATCTAAGGGGATAGAGAGAGATGAGAAAAGGGAGAAATACTCATAGGATCGGTGGTGTGTGAAATAGGGGGAGAAGTAGTTTCAGTTCAGAGAGAATATAGCATACTGCACAACATGGCAAGGATAAAGAACAGGTCAAAAAGGTCACTGATACTAGGACAAGATTGACTGTTTGGAAGCCTTATGGTGCTGCACAGACAGACATACACACATACGCACACACACACTCCATGCCCTGAAAATGTAAATAAACACCAATCGCCGTGATGACAGCCAGGCCGTGAAGTCAGCCATGGATGTCAGGAGAGCGCCACCAGAAGGAAGTTACAACGTCACAGAACAGGAAGAGACCTCGACGGTTTCCTGGGCCAATGTGATGCTATCCAGACCTCATCCCAAATTCCCGAACCAACCCCACGGCACTCTGATCAGCTTCCGATAACTGCCACAAAAACACTGCAATCATTCACCTTCCCTTCCTCTCTAAACCACTTTAGTCCCCCCTCCCCTTTGCCCCTCCTCCGCTCTCTCAAGGTTCTTGAACCTGTCCCTGTTTCTCTGTGGAACGCTAATACAGCTGTAGTGAGTCAAAATAAATCTTAGCACACACACACACACACACACACTTGACCTTACATACATTGTTTTTTTTAACCCAGTGGTCTACCCAGCATTTTGCACATAGTATTTCCTCTGTCTCTCCCTGTCTCTCTCATACTTTTCATGCCTCTATAAAGCCTCTTGGGCATTCAATGTATTTTCCAAACTCATTGACTTACTGCACCATATAATTAGCAATTTCTGCATGTAGGTTTTATTGTCTTTCTTAGAAGACATCCATCATATTTCTTCCTTGCTTTCCAACAATATGTTTTATGTCTCTTTCTCAACAAAACAGTAGTTAGAATCTATGATAGAGATGAAAAGAGAGAAAGGGGGAGTGAGAGAAAGAGAGAGGAGAAATAGGAATCTTGTTTTCATTAAAGGAGAAGATTGGACCAGCAGCCTGTGATCCCTGTCCATCAGAGATTCCATTATGGCCAGACAGGGCTGAGTTAACACCCACAATGACATTCACACTCACACACACACACACACACACACTCAGAGTCATATTCGTGTAAAGTTTAGAGAGGATCTGATGTCAAGTGCTGCCTTACCTAAAGCCTGTTCTTGTGGGAAGTTGCTATAGACCACCAAGTGCTAACAGTCAGTATCTTGATAATATGTGTGAAATGCTTGATAATGTATGCGATATCAACAGAGATGTACATTTTCTGGGTGACCGAAATATTGACTGGCTTTCATCAAGCTGTCCACTTCAAACTGTAACCAGTGCCTGCAACCTGGTTCAGGTTATCGGTCAACCTACTAGGGTATTTAAATGAAATAAATTGATAATAAGAAGATTGTGGGATCTGTTTTGTTAGACTTCAGTGCAGCTTTTGATTTCATTGATCATAACATATTGCTGAAAAAACATAGGTGTTGTGGATTAACATCCTCTGCCTTATCATGGATTGAGAGTTACCTGTCCAATAGAACACAGAGGGTTTTCATTTCTAATGCAAATTTGTTTGATTGTGGTGTACCGCAGGGCAGCCGGCTTGGGTCATTATTGTTTTCTGTTTTTACTAATGACCTTCCACTGAATTTGAATAAAGCTTGTGTGTCCATGTATGCTGATGACTCAACAGTATGCATGTCGGCTACAACAGTAAAATAAATAACTGACAACCTTAACATAGAGCTTCAGTCAGTTTTAGAATGGGTAACTAGAAATAGGCTGGTGCAAATATCTTAAAAACTAAAAGCATAATTTTGGGGACAAATCACTTGCTCAATCCTAAACCTCATCTGGATCTATTATTGAATAATGTGGCGATTGAGCAAGTTGAGGATACTTAGCTGCTGGGTATTACCCTAGATAGCAAGCTATCATGGTCCTTAACATATAGACTAAATGGTTGCTAAAATGGGAAGAGGTATGTCCATGATATGGCATTGCTCTGCTTTCCTGATATCGCAGTCAACCAGACAGGTCCTACAGGCCCTAGTATTGTTGCACCTGGACTCCAGTTGTGTGATCATGTGCGGCAAAGAAGTACATAGACAAGTTGCAGTTGGTCCAGAACAGAGCAGCACTTATTGCACTTAGATGTACACGGAGGACGAATGTCAATGACATGCATGTCAATCTCTCCTTGCTCAAAGTTGAGGAGAGATTGACTGCATCGATATTGGTCATTGTGCAAGGTGTTGATGGATTGAAGGTACCAAACTGTCTGTTCAAGCAGTTGGTACACAGTTTGGACACTCATCGGTACCACACAAGACATGCAAACAGAGGTCTCGTCCCAGTCCCCAGGTCCAGAACACAAGCTGGGAAACACTGTATTAAATAGACTTATGACTAAATGGAGCTCTCTGCCCAAAAGAAAACTGATAAAAGAACACCTTATGGCACGACAGGGACACACATACATCTGTATGTATTTTGTATTGTATTTCGCATTGTATTATGTATGTGATACGCTGTTGAATACCACTGTAATGTGTGGTTGTCTCACCTGGCTGTCTTAAGATGAATGCACTGGCTGTGGATTGCTCTGGATGAGAGAGTCTGCTAAATGCAACACTGGGGATCCTAATAAATACTAAATACTCACACACACACCTACAATGACACACACCTATATACAATGACATTCACACACACACGCATACCCGCAATGACACACACACACACACACACACACACACACACACACACACACACACACACACACACACACACACACACACACACACACACACACACACACACACACACACACACACAGCTTTGTTTTCTTTAAATGTCAAATCAAATTGTATTAGTCACATGCGCCGAATACAACAAGTGTAGACCTTACAGTGAAATGCTTACTTACAAGCCCCTAACCAACAATGCAGTTTAAAAAAAAAAAAAAGAATAAGAAATAAAAGGGACAAATAATTAAAGAGCAGCAGCAATGCAAAAAGTCCGGGTAGCCATTTGATTAGATGTTCAGGAGTCTTATGGCTTGGGGTTGGAAGCTGTTTAGAAGCCTCTTGGACCTAGACTTGGCGCTCCGGTACCGCTTGCTGTGCGGTAGCAGAGAGAACAGTCTATGACTAGGGGGTGGCTGGAGTCTTTGACAATTTTTAGGGCTTTCCTCTGACACTTTCCTCCGCCTAGTATAGAGGAAGCTTGGCCCCAGTGATGTACTGGGCCATACGCACTACCTTCTGTAGTGCCTTGCGGTCGGAGGCCGAGCAGTTGCCATACCAGGCAGTGATGCAACCAATCAGGATGCTCTCGATGGTGCAGCTGTAGAACCTTTTGAGGATCTGAGGACCCATGCCAATTCTTTTCAGTCTCCTGAGGGGGAGTAGGTTTTGTTGTGCCCTCTTCACCACTGTCTTGGTGTGCTTGGACCATGTTAGTTTGTTGGTGATGTGGACACCAAGGAACTTGAAGTTCTCAATCTGCTCCACCTCAGCCCGTCAATGAGAATGGGGGGTATGCTCAGTCCTTTTCCTATAGTCCACAATCATCTTCTTTGTCTTGATCACATTGAGGGAGAGGTTGTTGTCCTGGCACCACACGGCCAGATCTCTGACCTCCTCCCTATAGGCTGTCTCGTCGTTGATCAGGCCTACCACTGTTGTGTCATCGGCAAACTTAATGATGGTGTTGGAGTCGTGCCTGGCCGTGCAGTCATGAGTGAACAGGGAGTACAGGAGGGGACTGAGCACGCACCGCTGGGGGGCCCCAGTGTTGAGGATCAGCATGGAGGATGTGTTGTTACCTACCCTTACCACCTGGGGGCGGCCGGTCAGGAAGCCCAGGATCCATTTGCAGTGGGAAGTGTTTAGACCCAGGGTCCTTAGCTTATTGATGAGCTTTGAGGGCACTATGGTGTTGAACGCTGAGCTGTAGTCAATGACTAGCATTCTCACATAGGTGTTCCTTTTGTCCAGGTGGGAAAGGGCAGTGTGGAGTGCAATAGGGATTGCATCATTTGTGGCTGTTAGGGCGGTATGCAAATTGGAGTGGGTCTAGGGTTTCTGGGATAATGGTGTTGATGTGAACAATGACCAGCCCTTCAAAGAACTTCATGGCTACAGACGTGAGTGCTACGGGTCGGTAGTCATTTAGACAGATTACCTTACTGTTCTTGGGCACAGGGACTATGGTGGTCTACTTAAAACATGATGGTATTACAGACTTGGACAGGGAGAGATTGAAAGTGTCAGTGCACGTCCTGGTCATCCGTCTGGCCCTGCGGTCTTGTGAATGTTGACCTGATTAAAGGTCTTACTCACATCGGCTACGGAGAGCGTGATCACACAGTCATCCGGAACAGCTGGTGCTCTCATGCATGTTTCAGTGTAATTTTCCTCGAAGCGAGCATAGAAGTAGTTCAGCTCGTCTGGTAGGCTCCTGTCACTGGGCAGCTCTCGGCTGTGCTTCCCTTTGTAGTCTGTAATGGTTTGCAAGCCCTGGCACATTCGACAACCGTCGGAGTCGGTGAAGTACAATTCGATCTTAGTCCCGTATTGACGCTTGCCTGTTTGATGGTTCGTCGGAGAGCATAGAGGATTTCTTACAAGCTTCTGGGTTAGAGTCCTGCTCCTTGAAAGCAGTAGCCTTTAGCTCAGTGCAGATGTTGCCCGTAATCCATGGCTTCTGGTTGGGGGTATGTACGGGAGACCAGCCTCCCGGAGTCGGCTCTTCACTGTTGACGTTGAGATTGGTACTATTTAATGAAGCTGCCAGTTGAGGACTTGTGAGTGATAGTTGCTGATAATGGGCCTCTGTACGCCTATGTAGATATTCCATAAAAAATCGTCCGTTTCCAGCTACAACTGTCATTTACAACATTAACAATGTCTACACTGTATTTCTGATCAATTTAAAGTTATTTTAATGGACAAAAAAGTGCTTTTCTTTCAAAAACAAGGACATTTCTAAGTGACCACAAACCTTTGAACAGTAGTGTACATATGAGATGGGTGATGCAATATTTCCAAACAATTAAAGTGACTATGATACCGTAGAATAGTATAGAGTACAGTTTACACATCTGAGATGAGTAATGCAAGACACAGAGACATTATTAAAGTGGCTAGTGTTTCATTTCCTTAAAGTGGCCACTGATTCCTAATCTATGTCTGTAGGCAGCAGCATCTGATGTGCCGGAGATGGCTGTTTAACAGTCAGTGGTACAGTATAGAATACAATACAGTATATATATATGAAATGGGTGATGCAATATGTAAACACAATTTAAAAGTTACTAAGATACCGTAGAATAGTGTGGAGTGCAGTTTGTACACATGAGATGAGTACTGCTAGATACGGAACATTATTAAAGTGGCTAGTGATCTGGGGACTGAAGTATGTCCTTCACGTCTGACTCGTTAAAGGATGTCCAGAAGTTATTTTCGGTCATAAGAGACGGTAGCAGCAGCATTATGTACAGAATAAGTCAAAAAGAAATAAGTTCCGAACAACGAAAAAAAAAAAAATAACATCAGCCATCTTCTCTGGCGCCATCCTATTTTCCCGAACCTTCAACCTAACCTTAAACCTAACCCATAACCTAACCTTAAACATAAACCGAAACCCCAAAAATCTAAACCTAAGCCTTAAGCTTATAATAGCATTCAGGACCTGAAAAAAGTCCAGACTTTTCAAAAAAGTTCTGGTTTTCCTACCTTTTCAGGACATTCGGGTGAAATGTTAGGACATTGGGGTCCTGATAATGTAGAAAAACAAGTACATGTATGCAAGCACACACACACACGCACACACACACACACACACACACACACACACACACACACACACACACACACACACACACACACACACACACACACACACACACACACACACACACACATCTCATGGATTTTATATTTTTCTCTTGTTTTCCCCCTCGAGGTGGAGAGTACTGTAGGCAAACATAAAACAGAAATAGATATGTGTGTGTGTTGCCTGAGATTATAAACAAGCCTCTGGATTGAGTGAGGTTGAGTCATATCGACCCAAGGCAGACATTTTATTTTAGCACTAAAGAAATACACATCAAACTGTGCTTTGTGTGTCTGGGTGTGTGTGCTCTCCTGTGTGTGTGCTCTCCTGTGTGTGTGTGTGTGTGTGTGTGTGTGTGTGTGTGTGTGTGTGTGTGTGTGTGTGTGTGTGTGTGTGTGTGTGCGTGTGCGTGCGTGCGTGCGTGCGTGCGCGTGTGTGTGTGTGTGTGTGTGTGTGTGTGTGTGTGTGTGTGTGTGTGATCAAGGTTTCAGAATGAAAAAGGAAAGTCTCTCCAGGGAACAAGAAAAAGGGCAAATCAGAAAACACACACAAACACTCAAGAACACAAGCAAAAAATCATCATACTGTATGGGAAATGAAAAACAATTGGTCAATTGAATTTTGCAATAGAGTTACAGTAATGTCAATGAAGTCAGCTCTCCTAAACGGTACAACTTTGCCACCTAGTGGCAAAACCACCCTAACACAGATGTGTATCCTGTTTGCCTGGTGAAATGCTCTTGAACTATTATTGCAGGTCAGTTCAAAAAAAGAAAATGTTGCCGTTTTAAAGCATGTTTTCTGCAATTCTACACATTTTGCCATGGGGCATAGAGAACATTTAGCAATTTTATAAACACATTTCACGCAATTCTACTCATTTAGCCATCGGGCAGAGATAAAATGTATACATTTTACAACACATTTCATGCTATTCTACAAATTCTGCCAGCGCAAAGAATTTTTGCAATTTTGCATCTAATTTCCTGCAATTGTACCCAGTTTAACATGGGGTGGAGTTCTTTGTTGCAGTTTTAAAGCATGTTTTCTGCAATTCTACATATTTTGCCATGCGGCAGAGAGAACATTTTTGCAGTTTTACAGCAAATGTCCTGCAATTCTACACACTTTGCCATGCGTAGGGTGGAGATACATTGTAGCAGTTTTAAAGCAAATGTCCTGCAATTCTACAAATTTTTTCCATGACTTATGCCATGTTAATTATATCTGAGTGAGAGTAGGGCTGTGGAGGTCGTGTTTGTCAGCTGGTTATTGTCATGCAAAAGACTGCCGATCTCACTGTAATTGACCATTAATGAACATAAACACATTAAGCATCTCCAGGCCTCCATGCATACAAGCTACTGATGCGTACCTTTGGAACATCTACATTTATAAAAGTCTAATAAATCAATTGAATATACGCCATCACAATAAATCCATGATCTATTTTAGGCAGGTATAAAGAATCATTATGATATGTAGAACATGTATTTCAGGAGAACAGAATATGGGTTGGCCTACTGTATGTTATCTGGTTATGCGCCATGCCCAATCCCGTGCCATTATTTTATATTATATGATTTTATAGTAAAAAGAATATAATTGAACTTACCTGAATAAAATTGAAAGGATATGTTTCCCATTCTAGAGTGAGAGTGCGCATTAGAAGTGACTATGTTCTGTATAAAATTGATTGTTTGAAACAGGTCATATATGATAGATTTAAAGTTATTTGGTGACTTTAGTTGTGGATGATACAAACCTTAGAAGGCCTTAGAAATCTTATGATATATGGGCTGCTTGATGGACTATAGGCTATTGATCATTTGAGAAAGTTGCAAAAAAAAGCTTGTGCTCTGTTCCTTGCCTCAGGCTGCACACGCTGTTCTCTTATCAATTGATCATATTTTCACCCATCAGACTATTCTCAATTTAATCGTGTCTTGACTAATATGTCAAATGTTTTGATTTAGAATGGTCCATTATCAAAAGGGCAGGAACAGAGGCAGGAGAAAAAACACATGTAATCCGTATGCACTCCAGTAGGAATGGAGGCCACTTTCCTGCTAGTTCATTTTTTACTCATGTTTGGTAGGCTACTCTAATCAAATCAAATCAAATGTTATTTGTCACATGCACCGAATACAACAGGTGTAGACCTTACAGTGAAATGCTTACTTACAAGCCTTAACCAACAATGTAGTTTTAAGAAAAATAAGTGTTAAGTAAAACATAATTAAGTAAAAAATTTAAATAACAAATAACGAATAATTAAAGAGCAGCAGTAAAATAACAGTAGTGAGGCTATATACAGGGGGTACCGGTACAGAATCAATGTGCGGGGGCACAGGTTAGTCAAGGTAATTGAGGTAATATGTACATTTAGGTAGAGTTAAAGTGACTATGCATAGATAATAAACAGAGAGTAGCAGCAGCGTAAAAAGAGGAGTCTGGGTAGCCCTTTAATTAGCTGTTCAGGAGTCTGCCAGGGTTCTTGTAGGCGAATGAGAAAGGCTTTGTTTGCACCAAGGGGTTCTCTTCAGAAGGCTCCTAGATCCTAGATCCTAGATCCTAGAGATGGAGAGGGAATGTGGCAGTTGGTAGAGCCAGAACCACTGCAGTTCCAGGCGTATGAAGCGAATCACGACCATGGAGGTCACTTTGGAGAAAGGAACACCATTGCGGCAATGCATAAGAGCTACTACTGGCCTGGTATGCTGAAGACTGTCCAGACATGTGTGAAGCAATGTAAACGATGTGCCTTGGTTAGGGATGTGTTCCCCATGCAAAGGGAACCCATGACTTGCAGCAATGTGATGGCACCAAGAGAGGTTGTGGCCATGGACTTCACGCTGTTGGAGAGGACAACAGATGGATTTGAGAATGTCTTGGTCTTAACAGACCTGTTTACCAAGTTCAACATAGCAGTGCCGACAAAGAACCAGACAGCTCACACTACGGCTAATGCTGGGATGCAGTATTGGATCAAATACTATGGTTGTCCAGCAAGATTGCATTCTGACCAATGGAGGTGCTTCGAGGCCAACATGACCAAGGAACTCTGTAATCTCTATGGTATCGGTAAAAGTCGCAATAGCCCCTACCACCCTCAATGTGAAAGGTTCAATCGTACGATGCATGACATGTTGAGAGCACTGCCCCAGGACGGTCATGTAGATGTGCCAGCATGGGTGCTGCAAACGGAAGTAGGCTTGGAAGAGCCTGAGTTGATGTCACGGGAAGAGGAGGCACCCCCTGAGGAGGAAGAAAGCATGCACACAGCGAATGAGGCGTTGGAGGGTCCCCGACGGTCAGAGAGGGGCTCTAGGAGAACATTGCCTGTGAGGTTTAGGAAGGGTGTTCAGAGGTACTCGGGCTTGGCAGAATTTTGCAGGGGGGAATGTGGCGGAGTCTAGGGATATGGCTTTTGCCGTTCTGTTCAGGGACATTCCAAGACTACTATGAGGCAGGTGACATCACCGCCGATCTGAAAGGTCCTGGGGAGAGGTGGCACGAGTGAGTGTGCAGGCAAGTGTGTAACAAAAGGAGGAGAGAGTTAGAGAATAATAACGAGTAGAGAGAAGACAAATTCAGAAGGTAACTTCCGTCGGAGTATCGTGGGAGAAAGAGGACGTGCTAGTTCTGGAAGACGATTGTTCCATACCACGATGTGTCATTTGCGCCTTCGGGGTTACCGTGAGTTCAATTGATGGAGGTAGCTACCAGCCGGAGTGATGCTGGCCAGCTACCCGCTGGAGTGGTGGACATCAAAGAATTGTTACCGACATCAGAAGAGAGCCGTAAGTTAAAGTTATTTAGTTATAAAAGATTCTAGTGGAAGTACCTGTAAGCTCTAATATGCATATCTTGTGTTTTGATTTAATCATAACCTTAGACAGCGCTGTCCATTTTGTTGAGTTAGTCTTTGAAACAACATCCACAATGACCATGTTTTCCACTCAGTTTCAACCTGTTGTTCATATTCTTTCTTCAAATTGATCAATCACAGTGAGATGAGTTCCAAAAGCACATACTTTTTTGATGATGTGTTTGATGTGATTTTCGGATGCATTTGCGTCGATGTCAGACAATAGAGCCCTGAGTACCAGACCATTAGCGACCTGATGATCATTAGCGAGTTGGGTATTATTACCCAAGTCATAGACTGTTTTCTCTGCTCCCGCACGGCAAGCGGTACCGGAGCGCCAAGTCTAGGACCAAAAGGCTCCTTTTCAACTTCTACCCCCAAAGACTGATGAACAATTAATCAAATAGCCACCGGACTATTTACATTGACACCCCTTCCATTTTTTTTTTTTTGTACATTGCTGCTACTTGCTGTTTATTATCTATGCATAGTCACTTCACCCCTACCTACATGTACAAATTACCTCAACTAACCTGTACCCCTGCACACTGACTCCCTGTATATAGCCTCTTTATTGTTATTTTATTGTGTTACTGCACTGCTGCTTGTAAGTAAGCATTTCACGGTAAGGTCTACACTTGTTGTATTTGGCGCATGTGACAAATAAAGTTTGATTTGATTTGATTAACGCATGTCCAGAGTGCATAAACAGTGACTCAATAGTCACAAAGAATTCAACTGCAGGTGTGGTGGTAATATAGTCACCGCAACAGCTCTAAATGAGAGTGACTAACAAAATCAAATCAATGGGGAACCTCTGGAGGTCAGGCCCCTGGGCACTTGCCCTGCATACCTGGGCCCAGTTTCCTGATAGCGCTGGAACTTACAAGTGTTTTAAAGATGCATCTTTGCTACAATGGCCGAAAACGTAACGTTTCCCAAAACACCTTGCAGAAGGAATGTTTGTTAAGGACGTTGTTGGAGCATGCGATGATACTGATAGGATCTAAAGGCAGCGCTGCTCTCGGATCAGCTTTCTCCATTCAAATCGTACCTTAACATCAGAATTATTTCACAATACAGACGACGGATCACCTCCAGACATACAGTTGAAGTCGGAAGTTTACATACACCTTAGCCAAATGCATTTAAACTCAGTTTTTCACAATTCCTGACATTTAATCCTAGTAAAAATTCCCTGTCTTAGGTCAATTAGGATCTTCACTTTATTTAAGAATGTGAAATGTCAGAATAATAGCAGAGAGAATGATTTATTTCAGCTTTTATTTCTTTCATCACATTCCCAGTTGGTCAGAAGTTCACATACAATCAATTAGTATTTGGTAGCATTGCCTTTAAATTGTTTAACTTGGGTCAAACGTTTCGGGTAGCCTTCCACAAGCTTCCCACAATAAGTTGGGTGAATTTTGGCCCACTCCTCCTGACAGAGCTGGTGTAACTGAGTCAGGTTTGTAGGCCTCCTTTCTCGCACACGCTTTTTCGGTTCTGCCCACACATTTTCTATAGGATTGAGGTTAGGGCTTTGTGATGGCCACTCCAAATACCTTGACTTTGTTGTCCTTAAGCCGTTTTGCCACAACTTTGGAAGTATGCTTGGGGTCACTGTCCATTTGGAAGACCCATTTGCAACCAAGCTTTAACTTCCTGACTGATGTCTTGAGATGTTGCTTCCATATATCCACATGATTTCCCTTCCTCAGGATGCCATCAATTTTGTGAAATGCACCAGTCCCTCCCGCAGCAAAGCACCCCCACAACATTATGCTGCCACCCCCGTGCTTCACGTTGGGATGGTGTTCTTTGGCTTGCAAGCCTCCCCCTTTTTCCTCCAAACATAACGATGGTCATTATGGCCAAACAGTTATATTTTTGTTTCATCAGACCAGAGGAAATTTCTCCAAAAAGTATGATCTTTGTCCCCATGTGCAGCAAACCGTAGTCAGGTTTTTTTTATGGCGGTTTTGGAGCAGTGGCTTCTTCCTTGCTGAGCGGCCTTTCAGGTTATGTCGATATAGGACTTGTTTCCCTCCAGCATCTTCACAAGGTCCTTTGCTGTTGTTCTGGGATTGATTTGCACTTTTCGCATCAAAGTACGTTCATCTCTAGGAGACAGAATGCGTCTCCTTCCTGAGCGGTATGGCGGCTGCGTGGTCCCATGGTGTTTATACTTGCGTACTATTGTTTGTACAGATGAATGTGGTACCATCAGGCATTTGGTTCAAAAGGATGAACCAGACTTGTGGAGGTCTACAATCTTTTTCTGAGGTCTTGGCTGATGGTGTCAAGCAAAGAGGCCCTGAGTTTGAAGGTAGGCCTTGAAATACATCCACAGGCACACCTCCAATTGACTCATATGATGTCCATTAGCCTATCAGAAGCTTCTAAAGCCATGACATCATTTTCTGCAATTTTCCAAGCTGTGTAAAGGCAGTCAACTTAGTGTATGTAAACTTCTGACCCACTGTAATTGTGATACAGTGAATTATAAGTGAACATTAATAGTGATGGTTTTGGGAAACAGCTCAGAGTTTTATCGATGCTCCACGGAGGGTCTACTGATTAATTTAGGCTTTGGATGATTTTGGGAAAACGTGTCCTGGTTGGTATTCGGGCATGATTACTAAGTTTAGATAACTGGCTAGACTAAAAATTGTTAGCCAATATTTGTGGGGGGGTCGGGGGCCCCTAAGCGGCAAGGGGCCCCTAAGTGACCGCTTATGTTTCTTTTGCCTGGAGCTGTCCCTGAATATAGTACCTCTATGGGTCAGATTCGTCAAGTATTTGCAACCCTGCGCTAATAAATAAATAGCAGCCATTATTTTCCATAACAAGTTAAAAGGACTTAACCTCTTAAGGATCCGTCCCTTTTTTTCAATTTTCACCTAAAATGACTGACCCAAATCAAACTGCCTGTAGCTCAGGACATGAAGCAAGGATATGCATATTCTTGGTACCATTTGAAAGGAAACACTTTGAAGTGTGTGGAAATGTGAAAGGAATATAGGAGAATATAACACATTAGATCTGGTAAAAGATAATACAAAGAAAAAAACAACCGTTTTAATTTTTTTATTTTTGTACCATCATTTTTGAAATGCAAGAGAAAGGCCATAATGTATTATTCCAGCCCAGGCGCAATTTAGATGTTGGCCACTAGATGGCAGCGATGTATGTGCAAAATTTTAGACTGATCCAATGAACCATTGTATTTCTGTTCAACATTTTGTATCAAGATTGCCCAAATGTGCCTAATTGGTTTATTACTTTTCAAGTTCAAAATTGTGCACTAACCTCAAACAATAGCATGATATTCTTTCACTGTAATAACTACTGTAGATTGGACAGTGCAGTTAGATTATCAAGAATTTAAGCATTCTGCCAATATCAGATATGTCTATGTCCTGGGAAATGTTCTTGTTACTTACAACCTCATACTAATCACATTAGCCTACGTTAGCTCAACCATCCTGTGAGGGACCCAGCGATCCTGTTAGGTGAGAGATTTATTTAAAAAATTCTTACACAAGATATTATTTTATTTTTACTCAGTGATGATAAGCTCTAACTCCTTGTCAAAACATTTTACACACAGCCATTGATTTGTCTTCAAGGGGTAATCTGTACAATCGCCCCAACACTTTTCAGGGGATTGATGATGAAGTCGTACAAGTACAGTATCATTGACAAATTTGAACTATATATTTTTGTTTTAGGTCAACTGTGTATTTTCCTTTGTCTGGTTGACACAGTGGGACAGATAACTTACAGATTGCACCTTTAGAAGGATGGACATTGATTAAATGTTACAGTAATGTTTATAGCCTTTAAATTTCCCTGGAATGGAACAACTTTGTAATCTTTTTTTACCCTTGATGTTTTATATTATTGACCAGGACTAAGTGCAATATCCTCTTTTCCTCGCCAACCCTTTCGCTCTTTGTCACCCACACACCCACGCACCCACTACCACACACACTATTTACAATTCACAAAATATATATTTTTCTTCTTAGATGCTGAAGAAGAATGACATTATAGAACTACTAAGGAGTGTATGGACCTCTTATAACTTAGTATTTAAACAATAATGATCCTCATTTTATAATTTTTTTAAGTTACGCTGAAGTTCAACACACTGTGTTGGTCCTGTGTATCTCAGTCGCTTGCAACTCCAAGGGTGGTGGGTTTGATTCCCGCTGGCGCCACCCATCAGTAAAAATGCATGCATGTAAATCGCTTTGGATTAAAGCGTCTGCTAAATGGCATCTATTACTATATTTTATATTACACCTACCCTGGACCATTTGATCAAAATGAATTTAGAAAAGGAAACTGATCAGGAGAATATTTCTCAGTAAGGCAATAATAACACACTTATATGATCTTATATCATATTTGTTCAGTATATCTATAAAAACAATAAACATTCCCCAGCAATAGAGGAAACAAATAATTCAACAAATAAATAAACTGAACCAACACTTGCACTTGACCGCCCCCCCCCTTTTCTAGCTCTGACTTTGTTGGAAAAGTGTCCTTACTGATACGTGATTGTCCCACCTAGCTATCTTAACATGAATGCACTAACTAACTGTAAGTTGCTCTGGATAAGAGCTTCTGCTAAATTACTAAAATGTAACATTTAAATGTAAAACAATGACAAAGATATGGTTTCAAAAAACATTTACAAAATGAAAAGTTTTAGAGTGCTAATAATGAAATAAAATGTTCAGGTTTTCATGACCATTGTGAAGACTTCAATGTGCCCTGTGAGAACACGGAGCATAGCACAATTCCAGACAGAAACGTTCACGATTCTTAACACAACTTACATTATTGATTGAGCTGAATTTGAAACCATCACCGTCAGACCAGTGAACACTACAAAACATTATAAACAACTGAGAAAAAAGTTCTGCTTCATAAAAAGACAAAACTCTCCAACATTTAACCATAGGAGTCAAAAACCTGACCATGACAATATAACACATGATATTCAATTCATAATATTACAACACAGTTAAAAGACAAGCACAGGTAACAAAAGACAAATATCATTCTTAACACAACAAGACCAACTAAAGTACTGTACGAGAGTCTCTCTGGGCAGCCTCAGCTGATGTTTGGAAATGGTTGCAATATTGTTTTATTCAAAATACTCCCATTGAAGATTATGCATACTTTCACATTTATGAGTTGATTTTGTGGCAAAGGGAATATTATTGTTGCATACTTATATAGGACAATGTTAGGGTGTGTGAGTGTGAAGACGTGTGTGTGTGTTGGGAAGGTGTTGACAAAGCAGAGAAATAACATTTTATTAAGTGTTCCCACAGAATCCTTCTCCATCCGAGTGGGTAAAACAAGCCTTCACATGCAGATTGGGACACAAGGGTTACACAATGCCGTAGACGCTTCATAGAGCTTCATGGAGCTTCGTAAAGCATCACAGCTTCTGTCTGTAGTCTTCAATCCTCTCAAGTGATTTGCTTAGATTGGAGCCTCCACTCAACTTACTGTTGAGAAAAAGAAAGAGGAATTTGAGAGAGAGGGCGAGTCAGAGTTTGGGTATGAGTGAAGGAAACCTCTCTGTAGGGGTATTGATGAAGTGCACACTTACTGTCTCGCTCTCCCCGTCAGAGCCAGGTCTGGACTCTGAGCCATAGTGCAGAGGAGAGTACACCCAGCTCCTGTCCTCCTGATTCTGTTGTTACACCACCCAACCAGCAGGGGCAGCAGACACAAGTCAGAATACACAGAAACAGGAGGAAGAGAGAGAAAAGTACATTTAGGGAGGAAGACCTTCCACAAGTCCTAAATAGCTCCTCTAACCCCTATGTTGGGTGTTAATTGTTTTGTCATTTTGCTCACACTTGTCCAATCCTTTCGGATTTAAGTTACACAAAGTGCCTAAGGGGCTATGGTAGGCGATGATTTGTAATGGGTACTAGAAGCTCAGAAACAGGAGAAGGAAGCCTACACCAGTCTACACCACTTTACATTACACTACAACTGACTATGGCTTGTGCAACCAGCAGCCGTGACTTACATTGCAGCTAGAGCTTGAGTTGAGCTTCTTACGACCCAGAATTGGGGAGTACACCCAATACCTCCCATCAGCATACTGATAATACACAAACACGTGCATACACAAAGACACACACAAGCACACACAGGTAAGGACAGGGGGGGTAGATGAAGAGCAATGGAAAAGGAAGTAAGAGAAAAAGAGGTAGAATGGCGAGAGCAAGAGAGACAGAGACACATAAAGAGAGAGAGAGATGGACAGAAGGATGTTGTGACAACACGGGTGGTTTGGGACAGGAGAGAGAGGAAAAAAAGAGTGGAAATGAAGAGGAGAATGGAATAATACATATTCAAAATGGATGAAGAAAGAACATAATGTTGAATGAACCACCAGGCCAGATTGCTGTTGACAACACATCATGATATGACTGGGGGATTATAAGAATGAATCACATGACTGGATTAATATGGATCAGCCAGGCATGACCAACACACATGCCACAAGCCAACATGCAATCCACACGACACATCACAAAAGAGACTTTTAGTACTGTATACTGTTGTCTCTCCCAGTTGCTATTTAAGCAGAATGTTTATTATCAGGCATGTGGTGTCTCAGGATTCAATCCAACCTCTTTATTGCAGGGAGAATAACCAACATTGCCACATGCTTTAAAGCCACACTTTGTGATTTATGATCAATGATCGATGACAGCAAACTACACAAACCCTCACCCTCATAGATCAACCACGCTGTCCTTACTGCCCGACTGTAAGAAATCCAAAACCCCAGTAAACAAAGAGCTTCAGAGCTACACTCACACGCTGAAGACTGTTACACACACACGCGACTTACAAAGTAGATGTCTGAGACTGGCACCTCCCCCCCCTCCAGTGAGTTGTGGCTGACGGACGAAGTGACAGACAGATGATTGGACGCAAAGCGTTCTGCTGTCACCTGGGGGCTCGGAGGGAGAGAGGAGGGAGGGGTGCTTGGAAGGAGGGAAGAAAGGGGGGAGGAGGAGGGAAGGGTGGAGGCGGGAGTGGTGGAAGAGGGAGAGTTGGAAGCTGGAGGGACTGCAGAGGGTGGAAGGATGGAGGTGATGTGAGCTGATGATTGATTGGTGGAGAAAGGACGAGTGGAAGGAGGGAGAGTGGAGTTAGAGTGAGGGGCAGAGGAGGAAGAGACTGAGGGAGGAAGGGAACGAGGGAGAGTGGAGGCTGGTGGGACTGAGCAGGGAGGAATGGAGGATGGAGGAGCGGAGGAGGGAGGAGGGGTTGAAGGAGGTGTAGAGGAAGTAGCTGTGGTCTGTGTGATGACTTCCTCCTCTGTTACTTTAGAGTCCTGAAGGTCCTCTGGAACCACACTGTGACAGAGATAGAAACACTGCCGTCAGACAGGTGATAATGTGTGTGTGTGTTTGTATGTGTGTGTGTGTGTGTGTGTTTGTATGTGTGTGTGTGTGTGTGTGTGTGTGTACCTGGTTGTAGGTTCCCTCTTCACCTCTACAGCCACAGTGATGGTCTGCTCGTGCACCGCCACTATTTCCTGCTGTGGCCTGAAACTACATGGGACAGCACAGGAAGTGACATCGGACCATCAATTACAGTCCGAATGGTCAGATGAGAAGAGATGTGTTAGATTGAAAGGGTACGAAATAAGACTGCTTACCTCCCCTCACGGTCCCGGGGAGAGTGGGTTGGCCTCCTGTGGGGTAGAACAGGGACAGGTGAGTGTGTATCTGTAGGAGTGTGTGTGTGTTAGAGAAAAATATAGATTTTTTTTAGGGCCGATACCGATATTTTAGGCCAATATTCAATATAATAAAATGTGACCATTTTGATGACAACATTTCCCAGAGACAGCCATGCATTAATGCATCAATTTTAAAATCAAACAGCTAGCTAACACCACATTTGAAAGGGTTAGTTATCGTAATCTTTGCTAACAGGTCACATAGCCATCTGCTTAGATAGCTTGCTTATTGCATGAATGTCCGGGCACTTCGACACAAGCTATGACCAAACAATAACCCACAAACCCCTAGTGCAAACTAAACATATATATGGTTCCCAATTAAACACGCCAGCCTGTCTACTCAGGCCTGGACGTGACTGTACCCCCCCCCAAAGGCGCAGACTCCGACCGCGCCAAAAGTCCATTGGGGTCTTCGGGTGGGCCTTCCTGTCCCAGGTGGCGGCTCCGGTGCCGGCCTTGCTGGCTCGGGGTCCCACACCGGAGGCCCTGGGCTATTTGCCGGAACAGTTAGTATTGACCTGAGGACCTTCTCTGGAGGCTCCGGACTGGGAACCTTCTCTGGAGGCTCCGGACTGTCGACGCGCACAGGGATCTTGGAGCGTGGAACAGAGACAGGACGTGCTGGACTCTCTAAGCGTACGGGGAGCCTGGTGCGCAGAGCCGGAACAGGACGTGCTGGACTCTAAGCGCACGGGCACTCTGGTGCGGGGAGCAGGAACGGGCCGTGATGGGCTCACTAAGCGCACTGGCACTCTGGTGCGGGGAGCAGGAACGGGCCGTACTGGGCTCATGACGCGCACTGGGACTCTGGTGCGGGGAGCAGGAACGGGCCGTGATGGGCTCACTAAGCGCACTGGCACTCTGGAGCGGGAAGCAGGAACGGGCCGTGCTGGATCCACAACACGAACAGGAATCCTGGAGCGTGGAACAGGGACTGGTCGTGCTGGATCCACAACACGAACAGGAATCCTGGAGCGTGGAACAGGGACAGGACGTGCTGGATCCACAACACGCACAGGAGACCTGATGCGTATAGCCGACACGCCTCTCCCAGGTTGTTCACTCATCCTGGCTTCACCGATGAGGGGAGCTGGAACGTCGTGCACCGGGCTGTGTGCGTGAACAGGAGACACCGCACGCAGAGCCAACGCAGGATATTTCGGTCCCAACAGGCACACTGGTGACCTGGCGCACAGAGCCTGCACCACTCTTCCAGGCAGCACACTCACCGTAGCCTGACAGATGAGTGGAGCTGGAATCTCTCACACAGGGCTGTGGACATGCACCGGTGACACAGTACGCAGAACCAGTGCAGGATATCCTGGTCCAAGGAGGTGCACCGGAGACCAGGAGCACTGAGCCAGCACCACTCTTCCAGGCTGCACACTCACCCTCCCCTGACTGATGAGTGGCGCTGGAATCTCTCGCACCGGGCTGTGAACGCACTGGAGACACCGTCGCGCAAAACTGCATAGCACGGCGTCTTACCAGTGCGACGCTCCCTCCGACGCTCCCTCCAGAGAGCACGAGGAGTTGGCTCAGGAGTCCATCCTGAACCGGCCAACCTCCTCGTGTGTCCCCCCCCAAAAAAAGTTTTTTGGGGCTGCCTTTCGGGCTTCCTAGCCGGGCTAGTTCCAACAAACTTTTCCTTCTCCGGGTTCCATACTCCATATAGTTCCTCATAATATCGCCGCTCCGCTATCGCTGCTTCCAGCTCCTCTCTTGGACGGCGATATTCTCCAGGCTGGTCCTAGGGTCCGTCTCTAAACAATTCCTCCTCCCAGGTCCAGTACTCCCGGTTCTCTCGCTGCATGGTCTTTTTATGGTGGGTTATTCTGTCACGATCTCCTTGAAGGACAGACCAAGGCGCAGCGAGGAATCCAGTATACATCTTTTATTAACGAACGTAACTGGGACAAAAACAAAAAACAAACGAAGATCGTAACGTTGACCATAACATGTAACACAAACAAAGCTATGACCAAACAATAACCCACAAACCCCTAGTGCAAACTAAACATATATATGGTTCCCAATTAGAGGTAACGACACTCAGCTGCCTCTAATTGGGAACCATTACCCCAACATAGAAATAGATAACCTAGAACAGAAAAAACCCTACACCAAAACAAAAACTAAACACGCCAGCCTGTCTACTCAGGCCTGGACGTGACACATTATTATTAGTGAATTACTGAATTAACTAAACTAATACAATCATCAAGTTTGCAGACAACAGTGGTAGGCCTGATTACCAACAACGACGAGACAGCCTACAGGGAGGAGGTGAGGGCCCTGGCGGAGTGGTGCCAGAAAAATAACCTCTCCCTCAAAGTCAACAAAATGAAGGAGCTAATCGTGGACTTCAGGAAACAGCAGAGGGAGCACCCGCATATCCACATCGATGGAGGTCACAGCTGAGAAGGTGAAAAGCTTCAAGTTCCTGGTTGTACACATCACTGACAATCTAAAATGGTCAACCCACACAGTCAGTGTGGTGAAGAAGGCGCAACAGCACCTCTTCAAACTCATGAGACTGAAGAAATTAAGATTGGCCTCTAAGACCCTCACAAACATTTACAGATGCACCATTGAGAGCATCCTGTCGGGCTGTATCACCGCCTGGTACAGCAACTGCACCGTCCGCAACGCAGGGCTCTCCAGAGGGTGTTGCGGTCTACCCAACACCTACAGCACTCGATGTCACAGGAAGGCCAAGAAGATCATCAAGGACCTCAGTCACTCGAGCCACGGCCTGTTCACCCCGTTACCATCCAGAAGGTGAGGTCAGTACAGGTGCATCAAAGCTGAGACCGAGAGACTAAAAAACAGCTTCTATCTCAAGGCCATCGGACTGTTAATTAGCCATCACAAGCCGGCCTCCACCAAGTACCCTGCCCTGAACTAACTGTCACTAGCCGGCTACCACCCGGTTACTCAACCCTGCACCTTAGAAGCTGCTGCCCTATATACATAAACATGGAACACTGGTCACTTTAATGATGGAACACTGGTCACTTTAATAATGTTTACATACTGTTTTACCCGTTTCATAAGTATATACTGTATTCTAGTCAAGTCCATCCTATTCAACTGTTGCTGTACATATAGTATTCGATCCTACGTATTCTTCAGATATACTACACATTCTATCCACATACTGTCCAAAATGTCTATAAATCCCATCACATATATCTGCTAAATATGTGTATGCGACCAATAAAACACAATTCGATTTTGATTTAATATTTGCAACAGCGGTTAGATTTTGGTCACTGTGTTAATTCCCTCACTTCTGAATACTGCACCTTTCTGTTAGAGAACGAGCTAGCTTGCTGCTGCTTTCGTTCTCTGGTGGTTGTGTGTGTGTGTACCTGAAGCGTGGGTGTTCTGGTGTATCAAAGGGTGTGGTAGGGAGAGAGTTGTTTGAAGAGAGAGTGGTAGCGATGGATGCTGTGGTCGCATCCTCAAAAGACGGAGGAGTATGGGGATGCTCTCTCAGACCTGAGAGGAGAGAAGAGAGAGAGAAATTGTTGTGATAGAGTAGTAGTAATCGACCTCCACAGCATGACACGTCACCCAAATAGCCGTGTGGAAAAAAGCTATTGGTCCTCAAATGCTTGTCGGCCATTTTGGCTCAAACAGGAGAGACAGTTTCCTTAGGTCAGCCTCTGTATAGATATGGAGTGTGGTTAACCGTCTTACCGTCCTCCTCCAGCAGAGGGAAGCCACGAGCCCCTCTGAGGTGCAGGTCTTCGTTCTCCTGGTTCTCCTCTCTCTCTACGGAAAGCTGTGTTTGGACACTGTTTTTGGGTGCAGGCATAGCCCCTCCTCGCCCTCTCTTTGAGGGAGAAGACCTCAGGGCTGGAGGCGAGGAGAGGCAAGAAAAAGAGGGTGGAGATGGATGAGAGAGAAAAGAGAAAGCAGTCAAGAGGAAAACTCAACTAATCGATTACTCAATCTTGATATGTAGTCTGTGAGCTGAAATATCAAATAAAACATTTGGTGTATGTCATGTAATGTGTTCCTACTCACAGCAGCTCTTTCTAAAGACGGTGGTGCTGCAGAACTTGTAGAACCTGTCTGCATAGAAACTGGGCCTGTGGACAGACACTGTGTCCTGAGAGAGATAGAGAGAAGAGGAAACCATCTTAGCAAACAAACTATCAAACACATCTGCACAGTCAGGCATAGTGAATTATTGAAATGAGAGAGTTAGTCCATGTCACCTTTTCAAACGTCTATTGGTTCTAAAATAATAACCTACTAGCCATTCTCAGTATCAGAGTAATGGTCCATCTAGAGGTCGACCGATTAATCGGCATGGCCGATTAATTAGGGCCGATTTCAAGTTTTCATAACAATCGGTAATCTGCATTTTTGGACGCCGATTATGGCCGATTACATTGGACTCCAAGAGGAGACACCTGTTACGACCACCTGTTACGCGAGTGCAAGGAGCCAAGGTAAGTTAAACGTATCTTATAAAAAACGATCAATCTTCACATAATCGCTAGTTAACTACACATGGTTGATGATATTACTAGTTTAACTAGCTTGTCCTGCGTTGCATATAATCAATACGGTGCCTGTTTATCATCGTATCACAGCCTACTTCGGCAAACGGGTGATGATTTAACAAGCGCATTTGCGAAAAAAGCACCGTCGTTGCACCAATGTGTACCTAACCATAAACATCAATGCCTTTCTTAAAATCAACACACAAGTAAAAAAATGTAAAACTGCATACTTAGTTAATATTGCCTGCTAACATGAATTTATTTTAACTAGGGAAATTGTGTCACTTCTCTTGCGTTCCAGTGCAAGCAGAGTCAGGGTATATGCAGAAGTTTGGGCTGCCTGGCTCATTGCGAACTGTGTCAAGACCATTTCTTCCTAACAAAGACCGTAATTAATTTGCCAGAATTGTACATAATTATGACATAACATTGAAGGTTGTGCAATGTAACAGCAATATTTAGACTTAGGGTTGCCGCCCGTTCAATAAAATACAGAACGGTTCCGTATTTCACTGAAAGAATAAACGTTTTGTTTTCGAAATTATAGTTTCCGGATTTCACCATATTAATGACCTAAGGCTCGTATTTCTGTGTGTTTATTATATTATAATTAAGTCTATGATTTGATATTTTATAGAGCAGTCTGACTGAGCGGTGGTAGGCAGCAGCAGGCTCGTAAGCATTCAATCAAACAGCACTTTCCTGCGGTTGCCAGCAGCACTTCTTCGCTGTGCTTGAATCACAGCGCTGTTTATGACTTCAAGCCTATCAACTCCTGAGATTAGGCTGGCATAGTGCCTATAAGAAGATCCAATAGTCTGCAGAGTAGTCATTAGCTGGCACAGTCACAAAGTCATAAAGTCATATCAGATTTTAAACCTAACCCTAACCTTAACCACACTGCTAACCCTAATGCCTTAAATTAAGAAAAAAATGCTCATTTTTGTTTTAATGATTTTATTCTCTCGATATAGACAATTTTTACTTTGCAGCTGGCCCATCTAGCAGAAATCGCTCAGTTCTGCCTCCAAGGTAAGATTCATGACAATAAATGACAACCTGCGACTGGACTCACCCCGTCACTGATCAGAGACTTCCACGAGTGCTCCAGTTTCTTGATGAGCCTGCAGGACAAGAAAAATAACTCAGTAAATCATACATCATTATATTAGTACAGGTGCTTTTGATTAGCAGGACATCAGTAGTAACTCAATGAGTGATTTTGTGAAATTGACCTGTAGGACTGCAGGATGTCGATAATTCCAATAAAGAGAAGGAGACGCTCTCCTTTACCATCCACAGCAGGAATACCACCCATCCTGGAGAGAGAGAGAGAGAGAGAAAGAGATAATCTCATTTAGTGGGAGAGGACTCCAAGACACTGAGAATCTGTGTATGTGTGTGTGTGTGTGTGTGTGTGCATGCATGCCTGTGTGTGTTAGCTCGGTAACTCACGTAGCATCATGGTCTAGTGTGTCTCTACAAGCCTTCCCTCCCTGTATAGACTCCATGGCAGTAGAGTAGAGGGCTCTCTGGGCCTGAGGCTTCTTTTCATCGCCCCCCGCTGGTGAGCCCTGGGACTCTCTCACAGCCAGGCCCAGGTTATGGACCCCCAGCAGTAGACTGTAGTCCATGATCTTAAAGCTCTCTAGCACCTGGAGTACAACAGACAGAGAATGAAGGTCAGAATGAATGATCGGAGGATCTACCAGACAGCACAGACACACAGGTCATAATGGCTATCATCCTCCCCTTCCTTCCACATCTAATCTCTCCTCCTCTCCTGGCAAGTCTCTCTTTTGGGTTTTCCCCTGGAAGCCCATCCTAAACCACCCTACTCTCCTTCTCCTCCCCTCCTCCCCCTCTCACCAGATAGGGGGGGTCTTGACCAAAGCTCTGCATGTATTAATCCCCCCACCCTCTCCTCATTTCCCTGCTCCTCATCCTCTCCTCCCTCTCTCACCAGACAGTCTCTCTGTAGGGTCTTTAGCAGGGCGCTGTATGTATCCTGATCCAGGGTCAGTCCTTCCGGTACATCTGATATAAAGTCCAGATCTTTAAAGGTGGGATTCGATTTCTCCCTCTCTTTCTTCGATGCACGCCGTTTATACGTGGAGCCCTTCAGGTCAAACTTGAGGTGCATGCGTACGGCGCGCGGTAACACGTTGTTCATGACCACGATACGGATGTTTTTACCCCCAGACTGGACGCAGTAGAGGCCAAAGAACTTAGGAAGCAGGGTCCTCGGGTTCTGATTCAGATTCTAGAGAGAGGAGGAGAGGAGGAGGGGATAAGAGGAAGGAGGAGAGTGAGAAAAATACAATTCTGTGCCTATTGTAGTGTTCTTTACAAGCAACAATGGGAAATGATATGGTGCCATCATATTGAGTATATAATAATATTTTGAAGATAAATACACAACGCAGAGGATGAGAGGGCGAGAGGACTAGAGTTAACGATCACTAGGAGTTGGTTGTCAGTTCAACATCTGTTTAGAATCTGTGGAATGTCACTCCTGAACTCAGAGCTACGTGTGCCACATTTTCATTGGTCTGTATATTGAGTCGGGAGCAGGATACTTGTTATTTGGCCATTGGCCAAGTTGTACTGCAAGGACATCTGATTGGTCAACCCCAGGCTACGGTGGGGGTTATAAATGGCATCCGGGGAGAAAGGCTGAGGACAGGGGAGACTGAACATCTACCTCCCAGCATAACATCTTGATTTGTCCTTCTCAAATAAATCTATTTTTCTCCCCTTGATTTGCTTTAAAGTTTGTGTTATTGAAGAACAACATAAATTGCAAACAAGTAGGACATAAAATCCAGTGGATTTTAGATATGTCAGTTCGACTAGATAAATATTTCCCCTTAAATTTTTTTTAGAAATAAGAACTGCCTGGGAAATGAATGTTCATTAAGCAATACATTGATCCAAAAACAAAAATACTATACAAAAGCTTTATTGATTAACTTGCTAAAAGTTAATAATGTGGGGGGGGGTCAAAATCAAAAGTAACAGTCAGTATCTGGTGTGGCCACCAGCTGCATTAAGTACTGCAGTGCATCTCCTCCTCATGGACTGCACCAGATTTGCCATTTCTGGCTGTGAGATGATACCCCACTCTTCCACCAAGGAACCTGCAAGTTTCTGGACATTTCTGGGGGGAATGTCCCTAGCCCTCACCCTCCAATCCAGACGTCCTCAATGGGATTGAGGCACATTGACAGATTTTCACCTAGTCGGTTCAGGGTTCGAACCAGCAACCATTTGGTTTCTAGGCTACCTACCGCCCCTCGACGCGACGTGCCATTCCATAACGCCGCCTGGCAAAATGTGTATAATTACAAACTCTAAAACTTGTTTTAAATTATCTCCGCTAAAATGCAATGCAGGGGTACCCTCAACAAAATGTTGCTTAGGGCCGGCTTAAGGCATCCGCATGCTTCGCATCCGAATCAGTGTGAAACAGTTTGTGCATATATTATGATGACACTGTGACGTTTTTGTTAGTTTTGGTCTTCGGCAAGGGTTTTTCCCGCTGTTGTGCACACTACATTTTTTCGAGGCACGCCGAAGTTTATGAGCTGAAGTCTATGAGCCAAAGTCTATGCCCCTTTTTCGGTCATTGGTCACCAGTAGGGATTCTCAATGAAGCATTTGTTGTAGGGCTGTCCCCGACACAAACAATCTTGATTGACCGAGAGACTTTCTTTCTTTCAACCAATCGACACCCTAGGTGTTTGAATAAAATAAAATAAAAAAATGTACTGAATTTGTCTGATGCTTTAAGCAGGCTGTTTGATCGTATATTTAAGACACAAATGACTCAAGAGGGAGCCAGAGATCAAGATCGCCTAACCAGAAGAAAAAAACCTGTTCCCGACCCTCCTCCTCCCACTTCTGCTGGCCTTCGCAGATTCTGCCATTATGCTCCTGAAGTTCCCGGTAATAGGCTACAATAAGCCAATGTATCTTACCATTTCTACCGATCTGCTTGCCAGTTATGATTTTCATATGCACATTTTCATGGAAGAGTTTCATTTCATTCATTTATAATTTGTATCTCAAAATCACTGTCATGTGGTTGATCTAAATTTAAATGAAAATTATGCAAATCTAAAAGCAATTTCTATTGCCATTGCCAACTATGTAAAAATAGCCTACATAAAGCCAACAAATAAAAACATTGAAGCCAGCAGGTAGAAAATATCCTGAAAAAATTATTATCCTATAAATCACATTGGCTACGCATGGCCTGCCTGCAACGAACTTAAAACATTGTATCAACTATCAACTGGGTCTGGCCCAAAGGTAGCGCTAGCAAACTTGCAACATTGTATGAAATATTCTGGGCCCTCAGAGTTTCTCAGGCCAGTGAGCTCGGGACAGACACAGCTGTAGGCTATTTGTGCAAGGGATGAGGAGAAGTAATCAGGTATTTTATGACATTTCCACTGAATCAGAGCATTATATTTTTCTCTTTCATGCCGAGTGGTTATCAAAAGGGAGAGAGCTGGAAATATTTTAATTCTCAATGGATTCTAAAAACAGACTTTACTTTTTGTTTGAGGTGAAAAAAACATTTATTTAAGAAGCTCCACAGCTCATTAGTGGCTGGTACCCCACTCTTCCACCAAGGCACCTGCATGTTCCCAGACATTACTGGGGGGAATGGCCCTAGCCCTCACCCTCCGATCCAACAGGTCCCAGACGTGCTCAATGGGATTGAGATCCGGGCTCTTCGCTGGCCATGGCAGAACACTGACATTCTTGTCTTGCAGGAAATCACGCAGAGAATGAGCAGTATGGCTGGTGGCATTGTCATGCTGGAGGGTCATGTCAGGATGAGCCTGCAGGAAGGGTACCACATGAGGGAGGAGGATGTCTTCCTTGTAATGCACAGCGTTGAGATTGCCTGCAATGACAACAAGCTCAGTCCGATGATGCTGCGACACACCGCCCCAGACCATGACGGACCCTCCACCTCCAAATCGATCCCGCTCCAGAGTACAGGCCTCGGTGTAACGCTCATTCCTTCAACGATAAATGTGAATCCGACCATCACCCGTGGTGAGACAAAACCGTGACTCGTCAGTGAAGAGCACTTTTTGCCAGTCCTGTCTGGTCCAGCGACGGTGGGTTTGTGCCCATAGGCGACGTTGTTGCCAGTGATGTCTGGTGAGGACCTGCCTTACAACAGGCCTACAAGCCCTCAGTCCAACCTCTCTCAGCCTATTGCGGACAGTCTGAGCACTGATGGAGGGATTGTGCGTTCCTGGTGTAACTCGGGCAGTTGTTGTTGCCATCCTGTACCTGTCCCACAGGTGTGATGTTTGGATGTTCCCGATCCTGTGCAGGTGTTGTTACACGTGATCTGCCACTGCGAGGACGATCAGCTGTCCACCCTGTCTTCCTGTACCTGTCCCACAGGTGTGATGTTTGGATGTTCCCGATCCTGTGCAGGTGTTGTTACACGTGATCTGCCACTGCGAGGACGATCAGCTGTCCACCCTGTCTTCAGTCCTCATGCCTCCTTGCAGCATGCCTAAGGCACGTTCACGCAGATGAGCAGGGACCCTGGGCATCTTTCTTTTGGTGTTTTTCAGAGTCAGTAGAAAGGCCTCTTTAGTGTCCTAAGTTTTCATAACTGTGACCTTAATTGCCTACCGTCTGTAAGCTGTTAGTGTCTTAATGACCGTTCCACAGGTGCATGTTCATTAATTGTTTATGGTTCATTGAACAAGCATGGGAAACAATGTTTAAACCCTTCACAATGAAGATCTGTGAAGTTATTTGGATTTTTACTAATTATCTTAGAAAGACAGGGACCTGAAAAAGGGACGTTTCTTTTTTTGCTGAGTTTATAATAACATTAACAAGGCATGCCTTTGCAGATTCTGCCTGCAGTGACCCTGACTCCTGGCTCCTGGCTCCTGTCCAAGACACCTGACAGACGTGAGTCGGTTGGACCTCTGGCCGTGTGCGCATAAGGCGTGTGCGCATAAGGCATGTGACGTTTCTTAGTGATGTGCTTAGCCCACGGCAGTCCCTACTGGTGTCATAGCTGAACATAGGTTAACCCCAGGGGCTAAGAACACACACGCACACACACATTCATTGGAATGAAGGAGGGGCTTGTGACAAACTAACCATGTAGTATCCAGGAAGTAGTTTCTGCAGAAACTCCGCCTCCTTGGCATTGACTGTTTTGATGATGAACTCGTCGTCCCTGGTTACGTAGAATATGGAGCCGCTGGCACCGGGATTGGACAGCTCGATTAGGGGCTCATTACATAGAGAGTACTGAAGACAAAACACAGGATACATCAGTGGGCCGTAGAAATAACATAGAAAATGGCACCAACACTGGAGTGATTCACATAGGGCACTTTATAGGTTGCTTTATATGGTCCTTCATTAGACACTTTATAGGGTGCTTTACGTGGTCCTTCAATAGACACTTTATAGGGTACTTTAGATGGTCCTTCATTAGGTACTTTATAGGGTTTCTACTTTCTACAGCTCCCTGAAGTAGAGTCTGGAAGGCCAGATAAACACAGGGGCTTGAACAGGCTTAAGGGGAGGGAGTGAAGATCCCTCTAGTCTCTACACACTGAGGATAATTACATACCCACACGCACTCTCTCTTTTTCTGAGAACAACTAAGAATGTTGAGGAATGGATTCCTCACGCTGGATTAATACAGTGAGTCAAATATTATATTTTCCTGTAATTGTAAAATGATGCATGTACATAGAAACCCATAGAAACAGATACTCCAACTTTGTTTCTGAGTAGGCCTATACTATAACGGAGTGTCTACTGTTATCAGCTTGGAGCTTTGCAAAGAAAGTCTTAGTACGCTAATCTCCATCTGGTGCAGGTAGTGTGAGGTTATTGGAGTGACTGTGTGTGTGCACGTGTGTATGTGCACGTATTTACAGTATGTGTGTCAGAGTGTATGTGTGTCTGCCCCTGAACAGGCAGTTAACCCACTGTTCCTAGGCCGTCATTGAAAATAAGAATTTGTTCTTAACTGACTTGCCTAGTAAAATAAAGGTAAAACAAAAAAAATATGTATTTAACCTAGATATTAACAAGACTATCTGTAGTGTTTTTACTGTGGTTACTGTCTCTCACCAGGTAGTCATCGGGTCGGATCCCAAACAGCTCTCGGAAGTAGCGGAAGGCCACTGGGGCATAGGTCTTAAACCTGAAGTCTGGGTAATGGTGTGCAGGAGTCAGGTTACTACCCTCACTGGTGAGAAGAGGGAGAGAATGCGGGAGTGGGAGCCAGAAAGAGAGAAAGACAGGAGAGAGAACGGGGCATCGTACTAGAGAGCATTTCACTTTGTACAGTCGTGGCCAAAAGTTTTGAGAATGACACAAATATTCATTTCCACAAGGTTTGCTGCTTCAGTGTCTATAGATATTTTTGTCAGATGTTACTATGGAATACTGAAGTATAATTACAAGCATTTCATAAGTGGCAAAGGCTTTTATTGACAATTACATGAAGTTGATGCAAAGAGTCAATATTTGCAGTGTTGACCCTTCTTTTTCAAGACCTCTGCAATCTGCCCTGGCATGCTGTCAATTAACTTCTGGGCCACATCCTGACTGATGGCAGCCCATTCTTGCATAATCAATGCTTGGAGTTTGTCAGAATTTGTGGGTTTTTGTTTGTCCAGCCGCCTCTTGAGGATTGACCACAAGTTGTCAATGGGATTAAGGTCCCCAGAGTTTCCTGGCCATGGACCCAAAATATCGATGTTTTGTTCCCCGAGCCACTTAGTTATCACTTTTGCCTTATGGCAAGGTGCTCCATCATGCTGGAAAAGGCATTGTTCGTCACACAAACTGTTCCTGGATGGTTGGGAGAAAACTGTTCCTGGATGGTTGGGAGAAGTTGCTCTCAGAGGATGTGTTGGTACCATTCTTTATTCATGGCTGTGTTCTTAGGCAAAATTGTGAGTGAGCCCACTCCCTTGGCTGAGAAGCAACCCCACACATGAATGGTCTCAGGATGCTTTACTGTTGGCATGACACAAGACTGATGGTAGCGCTCACCTTGTCTTCTCCGGACAAGTTTTTTTCCGGATGCCCCAAACAATCGGAAAGGGGATTCATCAGAGAAAATGACCCCAGTCCTCAGCAGTCCAATCCCTGTACCTTTTGCAGAATATCAGTATGTCCCTAATGTTTTTCCTGGAGAGAAGTGTCTTCTTTGCTGCCCTTCTTGACACCAGGCCATCCTCCAAAAGTCTTTGTCTCACTGTGGGTGCAGATGCACTCACATCTGCCTGCTGCCATTCCTGAGCAAGCTCTGTACTGGTGGTGCGCCGATCCCGCAGCTGAATCAACTTTAGGAGACGGTCCTGGTGCTTGCTGGATTATCTTGGGCGCCCTGAAGCCTTGTTCACAACAATTGAGCCGCTCTCCTTGAAGTTCTTGATGATCCGATAAATGGTTGGGTGCAATCTTACTGGCAGCAATATCCTTGCCTGTGAAGCCCTTTTTGTGCAAAGAAATGATGACGACACGTGTTTCCTTGCAGGCAACCATGGTTGACAGAGGAAGAACAATGATTCCAAGCACCACCCACCTTTTGAAGCTTCCAGTCTGTTATTCGAACTCAATCAGCATGACAGAGTGATCTCCAGCCTTGTCCTCGTCAACACTCACACCTGTGTTAACGAGAGAATCACTGACATGATGTCAGCTGGTCCTTTTGTGGCAGGGCTGAAATGCAGTGGAAATGTTTTTGGGGGATTCAGTTCATTTGCATGGCAAAGAGGGACTTTGCAATTAATTGCAATTCATCTGATCACTCTTCATGACATTGGAGTATATGTATATGGAGTATATGCAAATTGCCATCATACAAACTGTGGCAGCAGACTTGGTGAAAATTAATATTTGTGTCATTCTCAAAACTTTTGGCCACGACTGTAGGTGTTTTAAGTGTGTATGCACACACACAACCCCCCATTTACAAGCACATCTGCCATCCATACACAATCAGAAACACACCTGGGGAAGAAGATGCTCTCGACCACGTAGAAGTCCTGCATGAGGACATCTCTCTCTGGCTTGGAGCTCAGGTTGCCCACCGTGTAGCCGATGCCCAGCTGGATAGCACCTTTCAGGGCAGAGGACGTGGTCTGTAGGGCACAGGCAGGCAGGCAGGTGCAAACCCCAAGTCACTTAAATAGATCCATGAAAACGAATATGAGGTAGGAAAAGGATGAAAGGAGGACAAGTGAGGTAGGAGAAGTAAAAGAAGTACAGAAAAGTCAGGGGAGAGTGGAAGGAAGAAAACAGAGAGGTAAGACAAGAAGAGAGGAAAACAGGTATAAAACGAAGGAGAGAGCAGAAAGGGAAGAGAAGAAGAATGGGAAGATGAGGGAGGAAGGAGAGAAAGGGATGCAGAAGAGGAAAGGAGTAGTGTACCTTCTTGTAGGTGGTCTCTCCAGAGGCGTCTACTCTCCTGTGGCCAATCTTCTTCTCCTGACCTGGGCCTAGACCCTGAGCTGTGGGGGATGGCATCTGAGGGAGAAAAGGGGGGACTAGTTTTATTTGTGAGTTACTTACACTGCAGTGCACGCTTTACTGCATAAGAACATGTCATTTTAGGTATATGGCGTGTGTGTGTGTGTGTGTGTGTGTGTGTGTGTGTGTGTGTGTGTGTGTGTGTGTGTGTGTGTGTGTGTGTGTGTGTGTGTGTGTGTGTGTGTGTGTGTGTGTGTGTGTGTGTGTGTGTGTGTGTGTGTGTGTGTGACTAGCTCTCACCTCGCTAGTTATTGTAGACCTCCTAGGACCAGCATCTTCTGTTGAATAACAGAGAAGACAGAAGGAGAGAACATCAATGCATGGCTTAGGCCTAACTGTTAGATTCATGCAGGAACCAGGGAAAAGGGTTCCAGGGCAAAGTATGCACCTGCTATTGCCAGTAGTGTATTAAAAGACTGAAACCAAAGCTACACACATCAGTGTTTACATACTGTATCTATACGACTATTAAAGGTGTATTCCCTCTGGAAAGTATCAGCGGCATAGTGAAGATGGCCCAACCCGAGCTTGTCTACTATCACCATGTTGGACACCATCCATGACACATACTGACATTACTGACACACACACACACACACACACACATCAATCTGATACGTGACTTGACCCATGCTACCCTAACCATACAATGCTGGACTTCTGCCCACGTTGGCAGCCAGGTGCTGATGGTCATCACACAAGCGCACGGACCTATTCATCAAATGCCTTATGCTACGCTTGGATTCTTTACACCTGGTTCTAGGCTCAAATAGCATTACAGGTGTGGAAATCCAATGCAGAAGAGGGTGGTTAACTAGCACTGATGCCCAGAATTAAAATAACTAATTCAATCAGAATACCCACTGGTAGTAAATGAAGGCTAATCCTTCATGGATATGTACACAAGCACTGCCAGACCCAACCCAGGAAACAATTCTGGTTATACATATACTCATATCTTTGACACCCTGAGTATGCGTAAAGATATCTACCCTGAAGAGTTTTGAATGTCTCACCCAACTCTTTGTCACTCAAGCCTGAACGTGAAATAGTACTCCAGTTATAGCCATCAAGAACACACAAAAATACCAAAACACCCCAAAACTCAGACCTGACGGTAGTTGGTGTCTGCAGTTGACAAGGATATAATCTATTTCTAGAACAGATCTGTCCTGGGAAGGTGACTCTTTAGGATCGACAGGCTCTCTAATCTGAACTCCCTGTCATTGGTTGACACCACCACCGTCTCCCAGGAGACTGGATGCCCAGAGCAGTGAGCAGCCAATCAGAGTGCAGGATTAAGAGGGGTGCTAGCCGCCGGAACAACCAGCGCCAGGAAGTTGGCCCATGAAAAGAAAGAGAGAGACTTACAGATGAGTGAGAGAGAAGGACAGAGAGACACACACACCAGAGACGAAGCAATGGGACACACTAGAGCCGACCCAATCTCGTTAGTCATTGACCTAAAAGTCTAGCAATGACACTGGGCTAATGACCTTCAGACTTACAGATCAGCTTCTGGAAGGTTGTCTTGCTAGCAGGGTCTTTTTGCAGGACTTTGCCAGTCACGCAGAGTTCTAATTCCTAATTATATATGCAGAACATTTAGAAAGATAGAACACACAGACTCAAACCCAGACGGAACGCTCAGACAGACAAAATACTCAACAGACAGAACACTGAGAAAGACGGGAACACTCGGACACGAAACATGTACGGAACACTAAGGAAAAAATTGCGTAAGACGGAACACTCAGACAGACATAACTCTCAGAACTATGCGAGACAAAAAAAACGGAGAAAGAGCCCACGGACGGAACGGACAGAAAGACAGACACTCTGATGGAACACAAACAGAATCGAACACTCAAACAAAACCTTCAGAATGAACACTCCGGTAGCAAGGTAACTCTGTGCTGTAGGATTAAGGTCAGTCATAATATGCTGAGGAGCTATCCTCAAAGGACACCTATTACTATACACTACTAGTGTATCAGGGTCGACATAGTCTCGTGTTGCCATGCTTCCAATGTCTCGTTCCTCACTCGGTTATTCAGGAGCAAACTGAGAAATGTGGGTCAGTGCCTAAGACACTGGCATCCTTATATGCTCAACGGTTCTTTTTGCAATATAGACTGACATTTTTCAGATCATAAAATGACTGATTGGGTTTCCAGAGGTATCTACATTTCCAGGGACTGCATTGGAATTTGTAGGCATTAGACTGTTCGGCGTGTGTGGGTTTTATGGTATAAAGAGGATTAGGCCTCTCACTGGCCAGCTCAGAAGATGGCTGCCTGATGGCGAGTGTTATTGAGACGTAAACAAGAGTTGTGGTAGACTGTCTAATAGCACAACACTGCCGACTAGGGGATAGACCTGTTACATGCAAGCATGCACACACACACGCACGCGCACACGATGCTGTACACACAAGTATGCTCACAGGCACACACACATCCCTCATTTACACCATAGGAGATTTGAGACAATTCCATCAGGCTTGAGCAGGTGCAGTTTTGGGCTGGTGCCATCACTTAGTAAGAGAAATCAGACTGCTCAGATAGAAATGTAAACTGAGTATACAAAATCTTAAAAACACCTGCTCTTTCCATGACAGACTGACCAGGTGAATCCAGGTGAAAGCTCTGATGCCTTCTTGATGTCACTTGTTAAATCCACTTCAATCAGTGTAGATTAAGGGGAGTAGACAGGTTAAAGAAGGATATTTAAGCCTTGAGACAATTGAGACATGCATTGTGTGTGTGCAATTCAGAGACTGAATGGGAAAGACAACAGATTTAAGTGCCTTTGAACGGGGTGTGTTAGTAGGTGCCAGCCGCACCAGTTTGTGTCAAGAACTGCAACGCTGCTGGGGTTTTCACGCTCAACAGTTTCCTGTGTGTATCAAGAATGGTCCGACACCCAAAGGACATCCAGCCAACTTGACACAACTGTGGGAAGCATTGCAGCTAACATGGGCCAGCATCCCTGTGGAACGCTTTCAACATCTCATAAAGTCCAAGCCCCGGCAAATTGAGGCGGTTCTGAGGGCAAAGGGAGGGGAGGGTTAATAGAGAGAGAAAAGAAAGAAAGAGAAAAGAGGAGAGAGAGTGAGAGAGAGAGGAAGAGAGAGGGGCTAAAGTCCTGCTGGATGAGGATTGTACCAGATGCCAGTCTAGCGCCATCACTAGTCTAAAGTGCTGCTGATAAGCTGATTACAGCAGATAATGGTCTTCTACTATGTGTGTGTGTGTGTGTGTGTGTGTGTGTGTGTGTGTGTGTGTGTGTGTGTGTGTGTGTGTGTGTGTGTGTGTGTGTGTGTGTGTGTGTGTGTGTGTGTGTGTGTGTGTGTGTGTGCGTGTGCGTGTGCGTGCGTGTGCGTGTTGGGGGAGTTGCTGCTTCTCTACAGATGGGAAACTGTAAAAATTCAGTAGGGAAATGACTGCAAGAAGAGCTGCTAAGAAAACCAGTCAATTATGTTGTACAAATCAAATGTATGTCTCAACCATGAACACAAAAACCCCTGTTGCCCATTCAATTTCCATTTACTCCAGGTGCAATAGGCAATCTGCCATGGTATTGAAATTCACTGTTCATTCATTCCTACTCCGTACTGTTCATTCCCTCATATTTGGTTTGAAAAAGGAGAAAAGAACCAGTGTGTGTATGTGCAGTGTTCAGCTCTGCTTGAACAGCTTTACTGAGAGGAAGCACAGAAGATGGAGTACAGCCAAAATGAGGAAAATCCAGAATATCAATGAGGAAAATCCAGAATATCACATTGTAGGATTTTTAATGAATTTATTTGCAAATTATGGTGGAAAATAAGTATTTGGTCACATACAAACAAGCAAGATTTCTGGCTCTCACAGACCTGTAACTTCTTCTTTAAGAGGCTCCTCTGTCCTCCACTCATTACCTGTATTAATGGCACCTGTTTGAACTTGTTATCAGTATAAAAGACACCTGTCCACAACCTCAAACAGTCACACTCCAAACTCCACTATGGCCAAGACCAAAGAGCTGTCAAAGGACACCAGAAACAAAATTGTAGACCTGCACCAGGTTGGGAAGACTGAATCTGCAATAGGTAAGCAGCTTGGTTTGAAGAAATCAACTGTGGGAGCAATTATTAGGAAATGGAAGACATACAAGACCACTGATAATCTTCCTCGATCTGGGGCTCCACGCAAGATCTCACCCCGTGGGGTCAAAATGATCACGAGAACGGTGAGCAAAAATCCCAGAACCACACGGGGGTGACCTAGTGAATGACCTGCAGAGAGCTGGGACCAAAGTAACAAAGCCTACCATCAGTAACGCACTCCGCCAGGGACTCAAATCCTGCAGTGCCAGACGTGTCCCCCTGCTTAAGCCAGTACATGTTCAGGCCCGTCTGAAGTTTGCTAGAGAGCATTTGGATGATCCAGATGAGGATTGGGAGAATGTCATATGGTCAGATGAAACCAAAATAGAACTTTTTGGTAAAAACTCAACTCGTCGTGTTTGGAGGACAAAGAATGCTGAGTTGCATCCAAAGAACACCATACCTACTGTGAAGCATGGGGGTGGAAACATCATGCTTTGGGGCTGTTTTTTCTGCAAAGGGACCAGGACGACTGATCCGTGTAAAGGAAAGAATGAATGGGGCCATGTATCGTGAGATTTTGAGTGAAAACCTCCTTCCATCAGCAAGGGCATTGAAGATGAAACGTGGCTGGGTCTTTCAGCATGACAATGATCCCAAACACACCGCCCGGCAACGAAGGAGTGGCTTCAGAAGAAGCATTTCAAGGTCCTGGAGTGGCCTAGCCAGTCTCCAGATCTCAACCCCATAGAAAATCTTTGGAGGAGTTGAAAGTCTGTGTTGCCCAGCGACAGCCCCAAAACATCACTGCTCTAGAGGAGATCTGCATGGAGGAATGGGCCAAAATACCAGCAACAGTGTGTGAAAACCTTGTGAAGACTTACAGAAAACGTTTGACCTCTGTCATTGCCAACAAAGGGTATATAACAAAGTATTGAGATAAACTTTTGTTATTGACCAAATACTTATTTTCCACCATAATTTGCAAATAAATAAATTAAAAATCCTACAATGTGATTTTCTGGATTTCTTTTTCTCATTTTGTCTGTCATAGTTGAAGTGTACCTATGATGAAAATTACAGGCCTCTCTCATCTTTTTAAGTGAGAGAACTTGCACAATTGGTGGCTGACTAAATACTTTTTTGCCCCATTGTACATACTGCTTCCAGTTCATCTCGGACTCTTGTCTTGTCATCTTTAAATGAAGATCGGTTACATTATACTGCTGTTATACCAGAGTAATAGCAGTGGAACTATGCAATAGTCTATTGTGACAGAAACAAAATTGAGTCGCTGGCCAGAACACCTGAGAGATTTGGTTCTGGGTTCTGTAATAGATATCCTGTAACAGACTAGAATACAACGAAGGACTAAGACAGTTTTCTGTTCTTCCATTACAATTGCGCATTCGCTTACATACATATCTGGTGCAAGGTGTTCTTCCTATATTCAAAGCTACCTAGGATTATTATAATATAGGCTAAACTGTTTCCTATATACTCTATATAGCCTGTTCTCCTGGGCATTCAGTGACACTCAGGTAAAGCACAGGCAGAGAGGCTCAGGACATTTCTGTTCATTTATAATTCAACGCCATGTATTAGGTTTCTATCGGCTTCCTGGTGTTTCATCTTTAATTGTAACACTTTTATGTGACAAAGGCATTGGCCTAGTTTGATCTCTAAAGGGAAAGGGGGATACCTAGTCAGTTGTACAACTGAATGCAATTCAACTGATAAAAGTGTCTTCCGCATTTAGCCCAACCCCTCTGAATCAGAGGTGAGGCGGGCTGCCTTAATCGACATCCCACGATAAAATAAGATGATGATCAAAAAGTCATATAGATAGTCTGTTACACACACAGTCACACACACACTCTCTCTCCCTCTCTGCAAATCACTAACTTTTACAAACATGAGCTTGATGGTGGAGGCCCGATACCCTCTCCTTTTGATAGAAATTGCCCATGATCTGATGCCACAGACTGGCAGACATTACCTTTAATTGGGTTCTGAGCTGAACTAGACAGTTTGTCTTGACCTGTTTCACATAGTCAGGCCCTGGGCATTGCCTACCAACTAATGCATGCTGTACATTTTAATCAGGACTAGGTCAGATTCTGTATGCTCAACGTCTGCATTAATTAATTAGGCGTTTGCTTTTGGTGGTTGCTGGCAGCTTGTCCTTGTCTTTAGAAATAGCAGGATAACCATCTTGGTTAGCTATAAGCCTATTACGATAAATCATTTCTTAGGTCTGGAAACTGACAGATATTTTAGTCTACTGAGACAAACCAACATTGACAGCTGAACCAAAACCTGAATACCCACAATCGAACGGTGTCAGCGCTCTCCTGGCAGTTTAGCTCATCTGAACAATCTCTAATGCAAATGTTTTAGTCAATTAAACTCTTCTCATAATAAAGCACAGCCATACGAACCCATGTCTCCAGAATCCAGCTTGAGAGAGAGGCCTGCCGTATCCATCTGGTCCGATCTACCCGCCCCCGATGTGGGCATGCCTCCCCCGGCCTCCCCCGCTGTCGCAGTCTCATCCATTTACAATTCCAGGATAAGCGTCGCGCTATAATGTCCTTTGTTGATGCAAGGGCAAATGCGAAATGTAGCCTACAGGACACTCTGACATCACGTTGAACAGGCTAAATACGTGGCCTCATCGACATTTCTTCAACACCAGTCTTATTTTCAACGTGGTAATTGTACGCCCATAATACAAACAATAGCCTATTGGTGATGTCTAGTCGGATATACTACCGCTATATCCTAGGCAACTGCTTGTCTCGCGCATTATAAACTGGTAGCGTTGCATGACAACCGTGGCTGCGTCATTCACGTAGGAGAGTCTGTCATGCATGTCGTTGGAGCATCCTCTCTCTCTCTCTCTCTCTCTCTCTCTCTCTCTCTCTCTCTCTCTCTCTCTCTCTCTCTCTCTCTCTCTCTCTCTCTCTCTCTCTCTCTCTCTCTCTCCCTCTCTCTCTCTCTCTCTCTCTTATAGAATGACAAAAATCCAGCCGGGCATGTTTGTCCACTAAATGGTGTCGGAATGGGTAGCCTACTGAGAGCAAAAAGGATTTCCATTCCAAAATGGATAATAAAGAAACATTCTGTTTCATACAGAGTAAAGATCTTGCAGCAACACTGTCATAAAATAGCTCTTTCATTATAGCACGTAACTGTCGCTATTGAGTTGTACAATTAGTGTGTGTTGTAATGTAGCTTACACTTGCAGACCATAAACCCACACAATGTCAGTAGCTTTCAGTGTATTCTTCATTCTATCAAATGCAATACAATAAACACCTTCGGATTGTCATACAATAACACTGCTACATCAAGGTGTGTACAAAAGTACAGTTAGACATTCATCAGTGCTATGGAGGCAGTAATTCTCATCTTTGTTGGGGTGGGTTTTGACAAGGGGTTCGGTGTGTTAGCAGCTACATCAGTTGTGTGTGTTAGGGATGTGCATCTTTCCCTTTCAAGACGATTCGATACATATCTAGATACATGGGCTCCGATGTAGTTAAAACATATTCGGTATGATTAGAGAACGAATCCATGCGATTCGGTTCGATGCACTAACACGTTCATTGTCCATTCATCTGCTGCTGATGGAGCTCATGGGCTGGGCGTCTCTGAGCTGACTTCTGTCTGTATGTGTTTCACCCCACTTTTGACTTCCTCCTTTTCAGCAGCAATCAGTTATCCGGGTCAACAGCATCAATGTAACAGTTTTGCTTCCGTCTCTCTCCTCGCTCCTACCTGGGCTCGAACCAGGGACCCTTTGCACAGATCAACAACACTCACGCACGAAACACTGTTACCCATCGCGACACAACTACTTCAAGGTCTCAGTGACGTCACCGATTAAAACGCTATTAGCGCGCACCCGGCTAACTATTGCACCTCCATTTCAAAATCGAATGGTTTTGAGCATTTAAACGTTTTTACAGAGTGATCTTCTCTTCTCCTCTTGATTCGGTTATGCAGTGCACCTCGAAAATGTGATTGCTCTCCCCATTATGAAATTATCAATTTTACCCTGAATTTCAAATATACACTGATTGTTTAAAGCAAAACTACCAAAACTATTACTGATGGTGAACCTGAACAATCAAAATAAAATCTATTGTGAGGCCCATTCAGCAGGTATATCTCCAGTAGCTTACTTTTATTCTTGTAAAACACAATTTCCAACAGCCCATAGATAACAATAACCTAGCAAATGACCGATTTTCAGTCACTGAATAAATCCTAATATCACGAAAGCCATTGTAGCATTTTAATTCTGAATGTGCTAGCATTTGAATGCTGAAGGTGCCACGTAGATTAGGAACAGGCTGCCTACCTCGCATTGGTCAGCGCATGAACCTGGGCTCAGTGCGCATTTTGACTAGGCTACTAATATTGCATATGGTTGTTTGGCATGCCAAATGACTTGCAGATCAATGACTGACAACGCAGTTGTAACAAAATATTTGATATTTTCGGAAGGTAGACATTTTTTTAAGTTTTTTTGACCGATGCATGCTACATTTGGATCGGTTTGGGGTCTGCAGACCAATGCACTTGTATCTTAAACATTTGAATCTGGAGCATGTCTACTCCTTATGTCTAATAAAATGTCAGATATACAGATATACAGTATATAGATAAATATATCCCCTGATATTGACCCTTTTCGCCCAGTGCTGGTAATGTCATATTGGTGAATCGCTACATCACACAGTCTGGTAGAAATTAGGTAAAACTGATTTAAGTTTCCCTGCATTAAAATCCTCGGCCACTAAGAGCGCTTTCTCTGGTTGAGCATTCTCTTGTTTGCTTATGGCTTTATACAGATCATTGAGTGCAGTCTTAGTGACAGGATCGGTTTGTGGTGGTAAATAGACAGCTACGAAGAATATAGATGAAAACTCTCTTGGTAAATAGTGTGGTCTACAGCTTATCATGAGATACTCTAACTCAGGCGAACAAAACCTTGAGACGTCCTTAATATTTGATTTTGCTGTTATTGACAAATAGACACAGACCGCCACCCCTTGTCTTACCGGAGACAGCTGTTCTGTCTTGCCGATGTACGGAAAAACCAGCCAACTCTATATTATCCATGTGGTCGTTCAGCCACGACTCAGTGAAACAGTTTTTTCTTTTTCACGTCCCTTTGGTAGGATAGTCTTGAACGGAGGTCATCCAGTTTATTCTTCAGTGATTGCACGTTGGCCAATAGGACGGATGATAGAGGCGGGTTACCCACTCGCCAATGAATTCTAACAAGGCACCCGGACCTGCGTCCACTGTATCGGCGTCTTTTCTTCATGTGAATGACGGGGATTTGGGCCTGGAGTCCTTCGCAGTCCGGCTCATTAAATAAAAAATCTTTGTCCAGTTCGAGGTGAGTAAGAGATGTTTTGATATCCATAAGCTATTTTCGGTAAAAAGAGACGGTGGCAGAAACATTATGTACAAAATAAATTACAAACAATGCAAAAAAAAAACAAATAGCACAATTGGTTAGGTGTCACATCCTGATCTGTTTCACCTGTCTTTGTGATTGTCTCCACCCCCCTCCAGGTGTTGCCCATCTTCCCCATTATCCCCTGTGTATTTATACCGGTGTTCTCTGTTTGTCTGTTGCCAGTTCGTCTTGTTTGTCAAGTCAACCAGCGTTTTTTTTTATCAGCTCCTGCTTTTCCCCAGTCTCTCTTTTCTTGTCCTCCTGGTTTTGACCCTTGCCTGTCCTGACCATGAGCCCGCCTGCCTGACCACTCTGCTTGCCGCTGACTCTGAGCCCGCCTGCCGTCCTGTACCTTTGCCCCGTCTCTGGATTTACCGACCTCTGCCAGACCTGACCCTGAGCCTGTCTGCCTGTACCTTTGTCCCTGTTGCTGTAATAAACATTGTTACTTCAACACGGTCTTACCTTATCCTGATAGTTAGGTAATTAGGTTTCTCCAAGCTCTGATGCTGCTGATGGTCATTAGTATCCTACAAAACCTTCTAACTGCCTGGTACTCAGTACTCTATTGTCCCTCTAATCACTCTGACCAATGCAAATGTTATCGAAAATCTAATCAAACACTTCATGAGCCATGAGCTCATGTTGCGCAACATTTCAATAGGCTATTCAATTGCGTGATGGCCTCTATTAAAAAGAGGAGGATCCCAACAGCTTTCTATAGGCTTACTATATTTATTTCTCAACTTTCGTAATATTAAGCACATTGCTTCTCTTTACCAGAGGCTGGCATGAAAATGAACCACGAAAAAAGCATCCTCCATTCGCTATTTAAGTGCATAGAATACTTTTTTTTTTACCCTGCCCCTGTTTCAAGACAGGTGCATGATAATGATCCATTCTAAATCAAAACAAATTTCACACATATAATATTTAGTATATGTAAATACAGGATTAAATCAAGAATAGTCTGATGGGTGACTATATTAGCCTATCACTTGTGAATGATATATTATCACTTGTGAATGATGCCCAGCTTGTTTGCAGTAAGGTAAGAAACAGTGCATATCTTTTTTTTTGCGACTTTTACAAATGATTGTCGCTCACCCCATGTAGCGTAGCCCATAGGCCTATATTTTTGAGAATGGTGTTTTCCCGTTAATTGATTGTATTTTGTAACATTTGCGCTTACAGCCTACTGTCAAGTGGTCATTGCTGTGCTTATCATGTGAAGAAATAGCCTAATAGTTTATCAAGATTTTAAGCTAAACGTTCTGATCTGTTGCATCAGCCTAATTGCTTAAAAAAAAAATATATATGTTGTATTAATTTGGCTCCCACAACTGTACCAGGCTATGTTTGGAACATTTATTTCACACACAGAATAGGTCAACTTTTGTACTACGGGGGATAGTAGATTGACATAGGCTAGTGGTTTTGCTGTTCGTTAGGCCTACTTATCTTTTTGACTGACGAAAAGTAAATGTGGACAGTTCTTCCAATATCTTCAATATACAGTTGAAGTTGGAAGTTTACATACAACTTAGCCAAATACAATTAAACTCAGTTTTTCACAATTGCTTACATTTAATCCTAGTAAAAATTCCCTGTCTTAGGTCAGTTAGGATCACCACTTTATTTTAAGAATGTGAAATGTCAGAATCATAGTAGAGAGAATGACTTATTTCAGCTTTCCACAAGCTTCCCACAATAAGTTGGGTGAATTTTGGCCCATTCCTCCTGACAGAGCTGGTGGAACTGTAGGCCTCCTTGCTCACACACGCTTTTTCAGTTCTGCCCACAAATCTTCTATAGGATTGAGGTCAGGGATTTGTGATGACCACTCCAATACCTTGACTTTGTTGTCCTTAAGCCATTTTGCCACAACTTTGGAAGTATGCTTGGGGTCACTGTCCATTTGGAAGACCCATTTGCAACCAAGCTTTAACTTCCTGACTGATGTCTTGAGATGTTGCTTCCATATATCCACATGATTTCCCTTCCTCAGGATGCCATCAATTTTGTGAAATGCACCAGTCCCTCCCGCAGCAAAGCACCCCCACAACATTATGCTGCCACCCCCGTGCTTCACGTTGGGATGGTGTTCTTTGGCTTGCAAGCCTCCCCCTTTTTCCTCCAAACATAACGATGGTCATTATGGCCAAACAGTTCTATTTTTGTTTCATCAGACCAGAGGAAATTTCTCCAAAAAGTATGATCTTTGTCCCCATGTGCAGCTTTTTTATGGTGGTTTTGGAGCAGTTGCTTCTTCCTTTCTGAGTGGCCTTTCAGGTAATGTTGATATAGGACTCGTTTTACTGTGGATATAGATACTTTTGTACCTGTTTCCTCCAGCATCTTCACAAGGTCCTTTGCTGTTGTTCTGGGATTGATTTGCACTTTTCGCACCAAAGTACGCTCATCTCTAGGCGACAGAACATGTCTCCTTCCTGAGCGGTATGACGGCTGTGTGGTCCCATGGTGTTTATACTTGCGTATTATTGTTTGTACAGATGAACGTGGTACCTTCAGGCGTTTGGAAATTGCTCCCAAGGATGAACCAGACTTGTGGAGATCTACAATCTTTTTTATGAGGTCTTGGCTGATTTCTTTAGATTTTCCCATGATGTCAAGCAAAGAAGCACTGAGTTTGAAGGTAGGCCTTGAAATACATCCACAGGTACACCTCCAATTGACTCAAATGATGTCACTTAGCCTACCAGAAGCTTCTTAAACCATGACATCATTTTCTGGAATTTTCCAAGCTGTTTTTTTTATTTATTTTTATTTCACCTTTATTTAACAAGGTAGGCAAGTTGAGAACAAGTTCTCATTTACATCTGCGACCTGGCCAAGATAAAGCAAAGCAGTTCAACACATACAACAACACAGAGTTACACATTGGAGTAAACAAACATACAGTCAATATTACAGTAGACAAAAAACTAATGTATATATTCAATGTGTGCAAATGAGGTAAGATAAGGAACGTAAGGCAATAAATAGGCCATGGTGGCGAAGTAATTACAATATAGCAATTTAACACTGGAATGGTAGATGTGCAGTAGATGAATGTGCAAAGTAAAAATACTGGGGTGCAAAGGAGCAAGATAAATAAATGAATACAGTAGGGGATGAGGTAGTTGGTTAGGCTATTAACAGATGGGCTATGTACAGGTGCAGTGATCTGTGAGCTGCTCTGACAGCTGGTGCTTAAAGCTAGGGAGGGAGATAAGTGTCTCCAGTTTCAATGATCTTTGTAGTTCGTTCCAGTCATTGGCAGCAGAGAACTGTAAGGAAAGGCGGCCAAAGGAGGAATTGGCTTTGGGGGTGACCAGTGAGATATACCTGCTGGAGCGTGTGCTACGGGTGGGTGCTGCTATGGTTACCAGCGAGCTGAGATAAGGCGGGGCTTTACCTAGCAGGGACTTGTAGATGACCTGGAGCCAGTGGGTCTGGCGACGAGTATGTAGCGAGGGCCAGCCGACTAAAGCATACAGGTCGCAGTGGTGGGTGGTATAAGGGGCTTTGGTGACAAAGCGGATGGCACTGTGATAGACTGCATCCAGTTTGCTGAATAGAGTATTGGAAGCTGTTTTGTAGATGACATCGCCGAGGATCGTCGAGGATCGGTAGGATAGTCAATTTTACTAGTGCAAGTTTGGCAGCATGAGTGAAGTAGGCGATTCTAGATTTGATTTTGGATTGGAGATGTTTAATGTGAGTCTGGAAGGAGAGTTTACAGTCTAGCCAGACACCTAGGTATTTGTAGTTGTCCACATATTCTAGGTCAGAGCCGTCCAGGGTAGTGATGCTAGTCGGGCGGGTGGGTGCAGGCAGCGAACGGTTGAAAAGCATGCATTTGGTTTTACTAGCGTTTAAGAGCAGTTGGAGGCCACGGAAGGAGAGTTGTATGGCATTGAAGCTTGTTTGGAGGTTAGTTAACACAGTGTCCAAAGAAGGGCCAGAAGTATACAGAATGGTGTCGTCTGCATAGAGGTGGATCAGAGAATCACCAGCAGCAAGAGCGACATCATTGATGCATACAGAGAAGAGAGTCGGCCCAAGAATTGAACCCTGTGGCACCCCCATAGAGACTGCCAGAGGCCCGGACAACAGGCCCTCCGATTTAACACACTGAACTCTGTCTGCAAAGTAGTTGGTGAACCAGGCGAGGCAATCATTAGAGAATCCAAGGCTGTTGAGTCTGCCGATAAGGATGTGGTGATTGACAGACTTGAAAGCCTTGGCCAGGTCAATGAATACGGCTGCACAGTAATGTCTCTTATCGATGGCAGTTATGATATCGTTTAGTACCTTCAGCGTGGCTGAGGTGCACCCGTGACCAGCTCGGAAACCGGATTGCACAGCGGAGAAGGTACGGTGGGATTCGAAGTGGTCAATGATCTGTTTATTAACTAGGCTTTCAAAGACTTTAGAGAGGCAGGGCAGGATTGATATAGGTCTATAGCAATTTGGGTCTAGGGTGTCACCCCTTTGAAGAGAGGGATGACCGGCAGCTTTCCAATCTTTTGGGATCTCGGACAACACCAAAGAGAGGTTGAGCAGACTGGTAATAGGAGTTGCAACAATGGCAGCAGATAGTTTTAAAAAGAGAGGGTCCAGATTATCTAGTCCAGCTGATTTGTACGGGTCCAGATTTTGCAGCTCTTTCAGAACATCTGCTATCTGGATTTTGGCGAAGGAGAAGCTGGGAAGGCTTCGACAAGTACAGTGGGGCAAAAAAGTATTTAGTCAGCCACCAATTGTGCAAGTTCTCTCACTTAAAAAGATGAGAGAGGCCTGTAATTTTCATCATAGGTACACTTCAACTATGACAGACAAAATGAGGAAAAAAAATCCAGAAAATCACATTGTAGGATTTTTAATGAATTTATTTGCAAATTATGGTGGAAAATAAGTATTTGGTCAATAACAAAAGTTTATCTCAATACTTTGTTATATACCCTTTGTTGGCAATGACAGAGGTCAAACGTTTTCTGTAAGTCTTCACAAGGTTTTCACACACTGTTGCTGGTATTTTGGCCCATTCCTCCATGCAGATCTCCTCTAGAGCAGTGATGTTTTGGGGCTGTCGCTGGGCAACACAGACTTTCAACTCCCTCCAAAGATTTTCTATGGGGTTGAGATCTGGAGACTGGCTAGGCCACTCCAGGACCTTGAAATGCTTCTACGAAGCCACTCCTTCGTTCGGGCGGTGTGTTTGGGATCATTGTCATGCTGAAAGACCCAGCCACGTTTCATCTTCAATGCCCTTGCTGATGGAAGGAGGTTTTCACTCAAAATCTCACGATACATGGCCCCATTCATTCTTTCCTTTACACGGATCAGTCGTCCTGGTCCCTTTGCAGAAAACAGCCCCAAAGCATGATGTTTCCACCCCCATGCTTCACAGTAGGTATGGTGTTCTTTGGATGCAACTCAGCATTCTTTGTCCTCCAAACACGACGAGTTGAGTTTTTACCAAAAAGTTCTATTTTGGTTTCATCTGACATTCTCCCAATCCTCATCTGGATCATCCAAATGCTCTCTAGCAAACTTTAGACGGGCCTGAACATGTACTGGCTTAAGCAGGGGGACACGTCTGGCACTGCAGGATTTGAGTCCCTGGCGCGTAGTGCGTTACTGATGGTAGGCTTTGTTACTTTGGTCCCAGCTCTCTGCAGGTCATTCACTAGGTCCCCGTGTGGTTCTGGGATTTTTGCTCACCGTTCTTGTGATCATTTTGACCCCACGGGTGAGATCTTGCGTGGAGCCCCAGATCGAGGAAGATTATCAGTGGTCTTGTATGTCTTCCATTTCCTAATAATTGCTCCCACAGTTGATTTCTTCAAACCAAGCTGCTTACCTATTGCAGATTCAGTCTTCCCAACCTGGTGCAGGTCTACAATTTTGTTTCTGGTGTCCTTTGACAGCTCTTTGGTCTTGGCCATAGTGGAGTTTGGAGTGTGACTGTTTGAGGTTGTGGACAGGTGTCTTTTATACTGATAACAAGTTCAAACAGGTGCCATTAATACAGGTAATGAGTGGAGGACAGAGGAGCCTCTTAAAGAAGAAGTTACAGGTCTGTGAGAGCCAGAAATCTTGCTTGTTTGTATGTGACCAAATACTTATTTTCCACCATAATTTGCAAATAAATTCATTAAAAATCCTACAATGTGATTTTCTGGATTTTTTTTCCTCATTTTGTCTGTCATAGTTGAAGTGTACCTATGATGAAAATTACAGGCCTCTCTCATCTTTTTAAGTGAGAGAACTTGCACAATTGGTGGCTGACTAAATACTTTTTTGCCCCACTGTAGCTGCGGGGGGGGCGGAGCTGTTGGCCGGGGTTGGGGTAGCCAAGGTAGCCTTTGCTTCTTTAATCAGAACAACAGTTTTCAGCTGTGTTAACATTATTGCAAAAGGGTTTTCTAATGATCAATTAGCCTTTTAAAATGATAAACTTGGATTAGCTAACACAACGTGCCATTGGAACACAGGAGTGATGGTTGCTGATAATGGGTCTCTGTACACCTATGTAGATATTCCATTAAAAATCAGCCATTTCCAACTACAATAGTCATTTTCAACATTAACAATGTCTACAGTGTATTTCTGATCAATTTGATGTTATTTTCATGGACATTTTTTGCTTTTCTTTCAAAAACAAGGACATTTCTAAGTGACACCAAACTTTTGAACGATAGTGTATATATATATATTATAATATTGTCTTTTTATCTCAAAATCATTGTAATATGGTTAACCTTAAAAAGAGAGCACCCTTAGATCAGGGGAAAAGGCTGCACTTGACCGTTGCACTTGAATAATTCCCACGGTGAATGGCTAGGCACGCTACACTATGAAACCACACACTATTGCAGAGACTTTGATATTACAATTGATATGGTGAACACAATGTGTGGGTAGGCAGAAGCACAGCAACTCACATCAATACCTCTGTCAGATAACACTGTTAAATCAAGACCAAACACTCACAGAAAGACTCAAAAACTCCCCATCTTATGCTCTCTAAATGGACGTTAGCATGAAACGGCACATGGGATGTTCAGTGTGCTGCGAGGTTAAATTGATGAAAAACAGATTCCATGGGATCGAATGGTGGCTTTTGCACAGATGGGGCTCCATCTATCACGGGACGGCAGGCAGGCCTCTGCACTCTAGTTATGAATGTGTCTCCCTCTACCATATGGACGCATTGTATGATACAACTAGAGCAACTGGCGGCAAAAGAGCTGAGCACAGAACTCAGAGATATACTGCGGGAAAGTGAGTTACATTTGGACACTGCAGTAAAACTATGTCAGGCGAATGAGCTGGCACAGTTGCATATTAAAATCTTTAGCTCCACACCAGAAAACACTGCCAAGGAGGTGGAAAGTGCAGCAGTGGATTTTGTTGAGGACACAAGGGGGCACTATGAACAAAGGAGCCACAAGCAACATTTACTGTAATAGGTGTGGCACCAGGCCAGGAAGTGCCCTGCCTTTGGAAAATTCTACAAGAAGTGCAAAGGAAAAAATATTTGGGGGAAAATGTGTTTTGTAAAGGACAAGCATGGGAAACAGGATGTTTTGTTTGTGGGCACTGTGGATTGCATGGAGGATGGACAAGTACCATCACAGGTCCATATGTAGATAATGAAAATTGTGGTTGTACCACTCGTGGTCAATGATACAATTTTGACCTTAAAGCTGGATACAAGGGCCAAAGCCAACCTAATCAATATGAATATCAATACGGATTATCATGAACTAAAGCACAAACCAGCCATCATGCAAAAGGCTGTGGTTCTCAAAGCGTATAATGGCCAAGCAATTGAGACTAAAGGTTTATGTGTTTATATACACACGTGTTTGATTGTACCAGAGGGTTATGATTCTCTTTTTGGGGAAACATGTGAGTCGTTGGGTCTAGTTAAGCGAGTGTACACCATTAATGACTTTGACTGGCTGCACAGTGTTCAGCAGGTGACAAGTAATCAAAACGGTGAGGATATCGCTCAAAGATATTCTGATGTGTTCACAGAATTTGGAGAATTGCATCTCATTCACTACTATACTCTCACAGAAAATGCCAAGCCAGTGATTCATGCACCGCGAAGGGTTCCTGTGCCCCTACGAAAGGATCTAAAGAAAAGGAGTTGGGTAGAATGGTGAAACTTGACGTGCTCGAGAAACAGAGAAACAGAGAAGCCAACAGAGCCAATTCCATGGTGTATGTTCGTAAAAGGAATGGAGATCTGAGAGTCTGTATGGACCGCAAGGACCTTAATATACGTATCAAAAGGGAGCATTTTCAGATTCCTAAGAGGGAGGAGATGGTATGTGAAATGGCTGGTGCATACTAATTCTCCAAGTTGGATGCTTCAAATGGATTCTGGCAGGTGAGGTTGGATGCAGCCAGCACCAAACGTTGTACAGTCAATACCCCCTTTGGAAGATATTCCTTTAAGAGGTTACCTTTTGGCATAAGCTCTGCCCCTGAACTCTTTCACAAGGCCATGGAAAGTGTCATTGAGGGATTAGAGGGAGTCTGAGTGTATATGGATGATTTTTTGGTCTGTGGGTCCTCCATTCAGGAACACAATGAGCAAAAAATACTCTGCTGAGGGTTCAGGAGCATGGTTTGAAGCTAAACTAGACTAAATGCCAGTTTAGAAGGAGAAGGAGATTACATTTCATGGGGATAATCTGTCCTCTGAGGGTGTGCAGCCTGATAATGCCGACGTCAAAGCTGTGAGGGACATGGCAAACCCCACTGATAGGAAAGGCATTCAGTGTGTTTTGGGCACGGTCAATTATTTGGAGAAGTTTGTACCTAACCTGTCAGCTAAAACAAATGAACTTAAGGACACTCCTTCAGGACAAGACAGAGTTCTCATGGAACAGAGAACATGAAAGATAGTGGAAAGATAGTAAAGAACATTTTAGCTGAAGAGACAGTGCTAACATTTTTAGAACCTGACAGGCCTACAAAGGTGTCCACGGACGCCTCCAAAGATGGCATTGGAGCAGTGCGGATTCAGGAGCATCAAGTTATGTGGAAGCCCGTTATGCTCGAATACAAAAGGAGTGCCTAGGATTGGTTGTTGGCTGTGAGAAGTTCTACTGTTACATTTATGGCTTACCAAAGCTGATTCTACAAACAGACCATAAACCACTTATTCCAATCCCTTTAAAGAATCTGAATGACATGCCTTCTCATATTCAAAGGATGATGATGAGACTGCAACGCTATGATATTGTTCTAACCTATGTGCCTGGGTCAACTTTAGTGGTAGCAGGTTCCCTCTCATGGGCTCCACCAGTGGTGACCCAAATCAGCATCAGTCAGGAGTCTATGGAGGAGGTTGACTTGCAGGTGGATATGGTCGTGGAGTCACTTCCTGTTTCTGAGCAGCAACTAAGGAGAATAGCTGAAGAGACCACAAAAGATCCCAATCTTTGCAAGGTGATCCAGAATCTGGAAAATGGCTGGCAAAAAGGCTCTTGTAAGCAGTACTTCCCACTAAGCGCAGAGCTTTCAGTGGTCGACTGTGTGCTGTTGAAGACAAACAGAATGGTGATACCCACTTCAATGCATCAGGAGATGCTACAGAGAGTGCATGAAGGACATCTGGGAGCTAAGAAATGTAAGATAAGGTCCAGATTTCCTTTATTGGCCAAATATAAATTTTGACATTGAGCAAATGTTGGGAAATTGTGACAGGTCTCAAATGTAGTTAAAGACTCCCAAGGAACCCATGGTTATGGGAGAGGTACCCACTACAGCCTGGGAGAAGGTTGGAGTCGACCTGTTTCACTGCAATGATAAGGACTATTTGTTGACTATCGACTACTTCTCAAATTACCCTGAAATTGCACTCTTGCCCAGCACTACAGCAACGACTGTCATTTTGCATTTGAAATAATGTTTTGCTAGGCATGGGCTCCCCCTAGTGGTGGTGTCTGATAATGCACCCCAATTTGCTTGCAGTGAGTTTAAGATTTTTGAGTTCAGAAAAAAATAAAATAATAATATAGTCCACTATATCCTAAAAGTAATGATAAGGCTGAAAAAGGTGTGCAAATTGTGAAAAGAATGTTGCATGTTTCTGTGACACCAGGTACTGGGAGGGTGACAGTAGTGGGGATATTTCTGTGACACCAGGTACTGGGAGGGTGACAGTAGTGGGGATGTTTCTGTGACACCAGGTACTGGGAGGGTGACAGTAGTGGAGATGTTTCTGTGACACCAGGTACTGAGAGGTTGACAGTAGTGGGGATGTTTCTGTGACACCAGGTACTGGGAGGGTGACAGTAGTGGGGATGTTTCTGTGACACCAGGTACTGGGAGGGTGACAGTAGTGGGGATGTTTCTTTGACACCAGGTACTGGGAGGGTGACAGTAGTGGGGATGTTTCTCTGACACCAGGTACTGGGAGGGTGACAGTAGTGGGGATGTTTCTGTGACACCAGGTACTGGGAGGGTAACAGTAGTGGGGATGTTTCTGTGACACCAGGTACTGGGAGTGTGACAGTAGTGGGGATCTTTCTGTGACACCAGGTACTGGGAGGGTGACAGTAGTGGGGATGTTTCTTTGACACCAGGTACTGGGAGGGTGACAGTAGTGGGGATGTTTCTTTGACACCAGGTACTGGGAGGGTGACAGTAGTGGGGATGTTTCTGTGACACCAGGTACTGGAACTGTGACAGTAGTGGGGATGTTTCTGTGACACCAGGTACTGGGAGGGTGACAGTAGTGGGGATGTTTCTGTGACACCAGGTACTGGGAGGGTGACAGTAGTGGGGATGTTTCTGTGACACCAGGTATTGGAACTGTGACAGTAGCTAATGACACAGTGCAGGGTCTGAGAGGACCAGCAGGCCTCCAGAAAGACTGACTATTCAGAGGTGATGTTCAATGGACCAAAGACAGGGGCTGACTCACTGAGTTCTTGGTGTTGTTTTGATATTTCACTATTGACTATTTTGAAACAGGGATGAATTTGTGAATTGACATTGCTTGTTGATCAAATGTGTATATGTTTGTGGGGGAAAAAAAATGCATTGATGTGGGTTTGAGAAATGTTTTACGACACTTTTACTATACCTGTTGTATACAGTTGAAGTCGGAATTTTACGTACACTTAGGTTGGAGTCATAAAACTTGTTTTTCAACCACTCCACAAATGTCTTGTTAACAAACTATAGTTTTGGCAAGTCTGTTAGGACATCTACTTTGTGCATGACACAAGTAATTCTTCCAACAATTGTTTACAGACAGATTATTTCACTTATTATTCACTGTATCACAATTCCAGTGGGTCAGAAGTTTACATACACTAAGTTGACTGTGCCTTTAAACAGCTTGGGAAAATCTATAAAATGTCATGGCTTTAGAAGCTTCTGATAGGCTAATTGACATCATTTGAGTCAATTGGAAGTGTAACTGGGGATGTATTTCAAGGCCTACCTTCAAACTCAGGGCCTCTTTGCTTGGCATCATGGGAAAATCAGCCCAAAAAATTGTAGACCTCCACATGCCTGGTTCATCCTTGGGAGCAATTTCCAAACGCCTAAAGGTACCACGTTCATCTATACAAACAATAGTACGCAAGTATAAACACCATGGGACCACGCAGCCTTCATACCGCTCAGGAAGGAGACGCGTTCTGTCTCCTAGAGATTAACGTACTTTGGTGCGAAATGTTTAAATCAATCCCTGAACAACAGCAAAGGACCTTGTGAGAATTCTCCTCGATTATAATCACAGCCGTGTATATCCCTCCTCAAGCTGACACATCGACGGCACTGAAAGAAATCCATTGGACTCTATGTAAACTGGAAACCACATATCCTGAGGCTGCATTTATTGTGGCTGGGGATTTTAACAAGGCTAATCTGAAAACAAGGCTCCCTAAATTTTATCAGCATATCGAATGTGCCACCCGGGCTGGTAAAATCCTGGATCATTGTTATTCTAATTTCTGTGATGCATACAAGGCTATTCTCCGCCCTGCTTTCGGCAAGTCTGATCATGACTCCATTTTGTTGCTCCCAGCCTACAGACAGAAACTAAAACAGGAAACGCCCGTTCTCAGGTCTGTTCAACGCTGGTCCGACCAATCTGATTCCACACTGCAAGATTGCTTCGAGCACGTGGACTGGGATATGTTCCGGATAGCATCAGACAACAACATTGATGTATACGCTGATTCGGTGAGCGAGTTTATTAGCAAGTGCATCGGTGATGTTATACCCATAGCAACTATTAAAATCTTCCCCAACCAGAAACCGTGGATTGATGGCAGCATTCGTGCAAAACTGAAAGCGCGAACCACTGCTTTTAACCAGGGTAAGGCGACCGGAAACATGACTGAATACAAACAGTGTAGCTGTTCCCTCCGCAGGGCAATCAAACAAGCTAAGCGTCAATATAGAGACAAAGTAGAGTCACAATTCAACGGCTCAGACACGAGAGGAATGTGGCTGGGTCTACAGTCAATCACGGACTACAAAAAGAAAACCTGCCCGTCCTGCTCCCAGACAAACTAAGCAACTTCTTTGCTCGCTTTGAGGACAATACAGTGCCAACGACACGGCCCACTACCAAAACCTGCGGGCTCACCTTCACCGCAGCCAACATGAGTAAAACATTTAAATGTGTTAACCCTCGCAAGGCTGCCGGCCCAGATGGCATCCCTGGCCGTGTCCTCAGAGCATGCGCAGACCAGCTGGCTGGTGTGTTTACGGACATATTCAATCAGTCCCTATCCCATTCTGCTGTTCCCACATGCTTCAAGAGGGCCACCATTGTTCCTGTTCCCAAGAAAGCTAAGGTAACTGAGCTAAATGACTTCCGTCATCATGAAGTGCTTTGAGAGACTAGTCAAGGATCATATCACCTCCATCCTGCCAGACACCCTGGACCCACTCCAATTTGCTTACCGTCCCAATAGGTCCACAGACGACGCATTCGCAATCACACTGCATACTGCCCTAACCCATCTGGACAAGAGGAATACCTATGTAAGAATGCTGTTCATCGACTACAGCTCAGCATTTAACACCATAGTACCCTCCAAGCTAGTCATTAAGCTCGAGACCCTAGGTCTCGACCCAGCCCTGTGCAACTGGGTCCTGGACTTCCTGACGGGCTGGCCCCAAGTGGTGAGGGTAGGAAGCAACATCTCCACCCCGCTGATCCTCAATACTGGGGCCCCACAAGGGTGCGTTCTCAGCCCTCTCCTGTACTCCCTGTTTACCCATGACTGCGTGGCCAAGCACGCCTCCAACTCAATCATCAAGTTTGCTGACGACACTACAGTGGTAGGCTTGATTACCAACAACGACGAGACGGCCTACAGGGAGGAGGTGAGGGCCCTCGGAGTGTGGTGTCAGGAAAATAACCTCTCACATCACGGACAAACTGAAATGGTTCACCCACACAGACAGCGTGGTGAAGAAGGCGCCTCTTCAACCTCAGGAGGCTGAAGAAAGTTGGCTTGTCACCAAAAACACTCAAACTTCTACAGATGCACAATCGAGAGCATCCTGTCGGCTGTATCCCCGCCTGGTACGGCAACTGCTCCACCCACAACCGTAAGGCTCTCCAGAGGGTAGTGAGGACTGCACAACACATCACCGGGGGTAAACTACCTGCCCTCCAGAACACCTACACCACCCGATGTCACAGGAAGGCCAAAAAGATCATCAAGGACCACTGCCTGTTCACCCCGCTATCATCCAGAAGGCGAGGTCAGTACAGGTGCATCAAATCTGGGACCGAGAGACTGAAAAACAGCTTCCATCTCAAGGCCATCAGACTGTTAAACAGCCATCACTCACATTGAGTGGCTGCTGCCAACATACTGACTCAAATCTCTAGCCACTTTAATAATAAAAAATTGGATGTAATAAATGTATCACTAGTCACTTTAAACAATTTGTGGGAAGCTTGTGGAAGGCTACGCAAAACGTTTGACCCAAGTTTAACAATTTAAAGGCAATGCTACCAAATGCTAATTTAGTGTATGTAAACTTCTGACCCCCTGGGAACGTGATGAAAGAAATAAAAGCTGGAATAAATCAGTCTCTACTATTATTCTGACATTTCACATTCTTAAAATAAAGTGGTGGTTCTAACTGACCTAAGACAGGGAATTCTGAATAGGATTAAATTTCAGGAATTGTGAAAAAACTGAGTTTAAATGTATTTGGTTAAGGTGTATGTAAACTTCCAACTTCAACCGTAATTTTTTTTTAACTATGATTGATTGTGACGGTCGTCTTTGCTCACTGTAACCAACAAAGCAATACAATATTACTTTGCTGGTTACAGTGTAATGAAGTAAAAAGTAGTCAAAAATACAAATAATCAAGTAAATTACAGATACCCAACAAATCGACTTAAGTAGTACTTTAAAGTATTTTTACTGAAGTACTTTACACCACTGTAATTTATGCTATTTCTAGCAATCAAGAGGAAACACTGACTGAACGACTCTGCCCTGAACAAAACTGCCCAGCTTATGGTCTCCAAATGGATGTTAGCTGTGAGGGCCGAGATGCCCATGCATTGACTTTTGTTCGCTATACATGTTGGGGGATGCTATTCACAAGGACATATTGTTCTGTCTCACGATTCCTGAGCATGAAACGTCACAGGGGATGTTCAGTGTGCTGCGTGGCTATATTGACGAAATTGAATGATTGAATGGTAGGCTTTTGCACAGATGGGGCTCCATGTATCACAGGACGGCAGGCAGGCCTCTGCAATCTAGTTATGAATGTGTCTCCCTCTACCATATGGACGCATTGTATGATACACCTACTGAGCAATAATAGATACACTGAGAGCAACTGGCGGCAAAAGAGCTGAGCTCAGAACTCTGAGATATACTGCAACAGGTAACTTCGATTGTAAACCCCATCCACTGTGTGCACGCCTGTTCGCAAAACTATGTGGAGATTTCACAGAGGCTTGGTAGTTAGCGAGGGGGAGTGTTGAAAAAGATTTTTCGCATTGAGAAAGGAACTGTTGTCTTTCACAATGGATGTAAAAAAAAAACAGACTTTGCTTTCTGTGTAATGAAAAGAAAATGTGTTTGCCTATGTAACAGACATATTTGGGAAACTGAACGAACTGAACGCAAGCATGCAGGGGAAATACAAAAACATTATACAGATGAGTGACCGAATCAGAGGATTCAGAGAAAATAATTCTTATTGGAGACAGTCTTTCAAAGGTAACCATGCCCCCTTCCCTCGGCTGTGCATGTTTCTAACCGAAAACAGAATTGGGGGCCTGCCGACTGGCGCAGCGGTCTAAGGCACTGTATTGCAGTGCTAGAGCCGCCACTACACACCCAGGTTTGATCCCAGGCTGTGTCGCAGCCGGCCACGACCGGCAGACCCTTGAGGCTGCGCACAATTGGCCCACCGTCGTCTGGGTTAGGGGAGGGTTTGGCCGGCCGGGATGTCCTTGTACCATCGCGCTCTAGCGACTCCTGTGGCGGGCCGGGTGCATGCACGCTGACTTTGGTCGCCAGCTGTACGGGTTCCGGGTTAAGTGAGCAGTGTGTCAAGAAGCAATGCAGCTTGGCGGGTCGTGTTTCGGAGGACGCATGACTCTTGACCTTCGCCTTTCCCGAGTCCGTAAGGGAGTTGCAGCGATTGGACAAGATTGTAACTACCAAGTGGATATCATAAAATTGGGGAGAAAATAGGTACAAAATAAGTATCCAACACAAATGATGATTGCTCACTTCCAACGCTTGGAAGACCACTTTTGGACCTACTTCCCAATCTGTTTGACTGTGGTCCTGGCTCAGTTGACATGCCGATAAGTGAAATTGAACAGATGATCGAGCTGTCATGTGACCGAATGCTGCAGACAAGCATTCAAGAGTCACTATGGAGGAGTTTTGGTTCCTGACTCAAAATGAATAAAGAAACAACTGGGAACTTGGAACGGGGAATTCGGAAATCTCAGACTTCCCACTTCAGTGCATTGAAGGCAACTGGGAACTCCAAAAAAAAACGAGCTCTGACTGGAAAGAATTGCTTTGAACGGTCATCCAACTCGGAATTCCAACACGGGAACTCAAGCCTCTTTCTGGAGCTCCGATCTTCCAACCTGAAGATCACTGACGTCATGATTTGACCTCGTATTTTTCTGAGTTCCCACTTGTCATCATATAACTCATGGTACCCTTCAACAGCTCATGTGTGAAGCTGGATTCATTTCTCTCATTTGCATTCAAACCAAATATCGCTCCAGGTTGGATGTGACAGCAGAGATGAGGACCAGATAAGAGACATTATGCCAGACTAATTTGCAATTGACAGGCATAGCCCCACATTTAAAGTATGTGATGGTGAGTTGAGAAGGCAATCAGAAATACTATTACAATGTTTTTCAATTGACTGCCATAGCCCCAAATAAAAAAGTTAACATTGGCTGTTAGTTTCTAAAAAAAATTCACATGGTTAGGGTTGCGAGAATTTTCTGATATCAAAATGGGGTTGTGGGCCAAAAGAGTTTGGAAACCCCTGGGTTAGATGTACACAGACCACACACAACACAACAATGAGGTACAGATAGTTCGCGTAAGTATGCCTTATCTACTTTGAAGAACTAGTCAAATGATTTGGTCAGAAAGCTCTGTAGCATACTTAGGCAGTCTAGCTAAATAAGATGACTAAAGACAGTATGGGGAGCATTTAGATAACTGGCTGGCTGACTGCTACTGCCTGCGCAGAGATGAGATGATGACTTTTTAAGGAATTAAAAATATTAAAGTAATCAAATAAAAACTAAGTAATATACACAACTGAAATATTTTATTATTTATTTTACAAATGTTCCTATTTTCTATTGATGTCTACCCAATGTGTACCTGACAGAGACAATGGAATATTTCAATGTTTTGGCAATTGAATGTTCACTATTTTTATCTTTGGAATTCCCATTAAAAATCTAAAATCTTTGTAATGTCACTATTTCATAATGCAGTTAATATTTTTTTATTTATTATCGAAACCAAAATTGAAAGCCGTGATGTTTTTTTACATAATTGAACCGAAACCAAACCGAACCCAAAAAGCACAAATCGCTCAGCACAACACTGAGACTTGAAGCTTTATGAAATGACCATTAGCTGGCTAGCTAGTTTGTTTGCGGACAGCTGACAAGTTGAAGCTAAGTTAGCTGGCTGGCTAACAGCTAGCTAGCTAATTTCCCTGAACTGCCTGGCAAGTGTTCCACATCGTACAGAGTTGACCGTTGTACCAATCGACGACTTTGTGTAAAAATAGCAGTCCAGGATTTGACCTAGCTACCTTTGGTTAATTGAATTAACCAAAACACACACATTACATGTCTCTGGCACACCAAAAATTCTTACCATTGCTCTATTAAATCCTATTGATGTTACGTTTGATACCGGAGCTCCAAGGCATGCATCGAAATCTTGAAGCAGCTAACTTTGAAGGAGTGTGCCGATGCGTGATTTACTTTATTAGGATATGTCATCAATGAAGACCAAAGCTTTGTTTGATCATCTGCTTTTTCAAACTGTGTGTTGCAAAAATGCAAGATCCCACTGATTTCTAAGGGATTATAATTATGACAGAACTACCGTATGAGAGTTTGGATTTTGAATATTGTGCTCGCACATTGAGATTTGTGGTTGCAAGTATGATTCGCAAATGTGTAAATTACACTGAACATACAGTACCAGTCAAAAGTTCAGACACACCTACACATTCAAGTTTCTTTCGTTTGTTTTACTATTTTCTACATTGTAGAATAATAGTGAAGACATCAACACTATGAAATAACACATATGGAATAATGTAGTAACCAAAAAAGTGTTAAACAAATCTAAATATATTTCAGATTCTTCAAAGCAGCCATCCTTTACCTTGATGACAGTTTTGCACACTCTTTTTATTTTACCTTTATTTAACTAGGCAAGTCAGTTAAGAACAAATTCTTATTTTCAACGACAGCCTAGGAACAGTGGGTTAACTGCCTCTGTTCTAGAAGCAGAATGACATATTTTTACTTTGTCAGCTCAGGGATTCAACCTTGCAACCTTCTGTTTACAAGTCCAACGCTCTAACCACTAGGCTACCTGCCACCCCACACTCTTGGCATTCGCAAAACCAGCTTCATGAGGTAGTCACTTGGAGTGCATTTCAAATAGTAGGTGTGCAATGTTAAAAGTTAATTTGTGGAATTTATTTCCTTCTTAATGTGTTTGAGCCTATCAGTTGTGTTGTGACAAGGTAGGGGTGGTATACAGAAGATAGCCCTATTTGGTAAAAGAAGAAGAGACATGCTTGGGCCAAGAAACACGAGCAATGGACATTAGACCGGTTGAAATTTATCCTTTGGTCTGGAATCCAAATTTGAGATTTTTGGTTCCAACCGCCGTGTCTGTGAGACGCGGTGTGGGTGAACGGATGGTCTAAAGCATGGAGGAGGAGGTGTTAGGTGTGCTTTGCTGGTGACACTGTCTGTGATTTATTTAGAATTCAAGGCACACTTAACCAGCATGGCTACCAGAGCATTCTTCAGCGATACGCCATCCCATCTGGTTTGGGCTTAGTGGGCCATAATCATTTGTTTTTCAACAGGACAATGACGCAACACACCTCCAGGCTGTGTAAGGGCTATGTTACCAAGAAGGAGAGTGACGGAGTACTGCATCAGATGACCTGGCCTCCACAATCCTTCGAGAAATTGATGATAAAATGATTGTGGGGGCTGTCTTTTAGACTTCAGTGCAGCTTTTGACATTATTGATCATCATAATCTACTGCTGGAAAAACTTGTGTTATGGATTTACACCCCCCTGCTATAATGTGGATAAAGAGTTATTTGTCTAACAGAATACAGACGGTGTTCTTTAATTGAAGCCTATCAAATATAATGTTAGAATCAGGAATTCCCCAGGGTAGCAGTTTAGGCAGCTTGCTTTTTTTCAATTTTTACTAACGACATGCCACTGACTTTGAGTAAAGCCAGAGTGTCTATGTATGCGGATGACTCAACACTATACACATCAGCTACTACAGCAACTGAAATTACTGCAACACTTAAGAGCTGCAGTTAGTTTCAGAATGAGTGGCAAGGAATAAGTTAGCCCTTGCTTCCCGACTCCCAGCATACACGTTGCACACATAATACAGTGCCAAATATAATACAAAATATATAAAAATGTCTGTGTCTCTTCACAGTCCCAGTATGCCATAAGATGTTCTTTTATCTGTTTTTTTTATCTGTTATTGCTAGTTACCTGGGGTGGCAGAGAGTTCCATGTAGTCATGGCTCTATTGAATACGGTTTCCCAGCCTCTGTTCTAGACGTGGAGACTGTAAAGAAACCTCTGGCTGCATGTCTTGTGTGGTACCGATGAGTGTCCGAACTGTGTACCGACTGCTTGAACAGACAGTTCAACCAATGGTGATGCAGTCAATCTCTCCTAAACTTTGAGCCAGGAGAGATCAACATGCATACCATTGACATTCGCCCTCCGTGTACATCTAAGTGCAATACGTACTGCAATTTCCCTATGTCCTTCTTTGCTGCACATAACCACACAACTGGGCATAATTTTTATTTATTTAAATATTTTATTTCATTTAACTAGGCAAGTCAGTTAAGAACAAATTCCTATGTACAATGACGGCCTAGGAACCTTTGACCATGACAGCTTGCGATCTAGGGTAACACCAAGCAGTTTAGTCTCCTCAACTTGCTCAATTGCCACATGATTCTGTAATTGATCTAGATGAGGTTTAGGGTTGAGTGAGTGATTTGTCCCAAAAACAATGCTTTTAGTTTTTCAGATATTTAGCACCCGCCTATTGCTAGTTACCATTCTAAAACTGACTGGAGCTCTATGTTAAGTGTGTCAGTTATTTATTTTACTGTCGTTGCTGAGGTGTACAAGGTTGAGTCGTCAGTGTACATAGACACACAGGCTTTATTCAAGGTCAGTGGAAGGTCATTGGTAAAAACAGAAAACAATAACGGCCCAAGCTGGCTGCCCTGCGGTACACCACAATCAACCAAATTTGCATTCGAGAGGCTTCCATTAAAGAAAACCCTCTGTGTTCTATTAGATAGGTAACTTTCCATCCATAATTTTTTGTACGTAGTTCTGTCTTTTAGCTGTTCTTGTCTATTAATGTTCTGTATTATGTCATGTTTTGTGTGGACCCCAGGAAAAGTAGCTGCTGCTTTTGCAACAGCTAATGGGGATGCTAATAAAAATACCTATATTTTTCAGCAATAGGTTATGATCAATGATATCAAAAACTGAAATCTAACAAAACATCTCCCAAAACTTCTTATTCATTTCTTTCAGCCAATCATCAGTCATTTGTGTCAGTGCCGAGCATGTTGAGTGCCCTTCCCTATAAGCATGCTGAACGTTTGTTAATTTAGTTTTCTGTAAAATAATTGGTCAAAACAATTGGTCAAACCGAAAGTATTTGGTCAAACACAATTTTTTCCAAAAGTTTGCTAAGCACCAGATATGGGCTGATTGGTTGGCTGTTTGAACCATTAAAGGGTGCTTTGCTATTCTTGGGCAGCGGAAGGACCTTTGCCTCCCTCCAGTCCTGAGGGCACACACCATCTTCTAGGCTTAAATTGAAGATGTGGCAAACAATGTATGTCGCAATGTATTCCGCTACCAACTTCAGCAATCTACCTACCACATCAGTTACTGTAATGAATACTCAGGGAGAAAAACGTGTAGATTCACGCACAGTGCGCAGCAGATGTTTATTAAGTCTTTGCAGAAGGCAGGAATCGTGGTCACAAGCAGACAATGGTCAAACACAGGTAGGCAGTCAAACAATATCTCACAACCATACAAACAGAAAGAACTGAACTGAATAGGGAGCTGATGAGACCAGGTGAGAAACAAACGCAGGTGAAATCAATGAACAAAAATGAAAGACAGGGCTACGTTCCAGAACACAAAGAAACAGGGCTACGTTCAAGAACACAAAGAAAAGGTACACAAGGTTGACTAAGAAAAGAAAATCAGATACTTACAGTTACAGCTTAAAGCTTTTTTTTGAGTGGACAGCTTGATGACAACCAGTCAATATTGATGTCACCCAGAAAATATACCTCTGTTCATATCACATACATTTTCAAGCATTTCACACATATAGTCCAAATACTGATGTTTAGCATTTTCCTACGAGAATAGGCTTCACGTAAGGCAGATGAATCTGTAGCCATCATGTGACAAGATTGTCTCTCAGCCTAACAGAAATATGACTCTGGACATACACTGGAAAAAAATAACATGTCAAGTGTTGGTCCCATGTTTCATGAACTGAAATAAAAGTTCCCCAAAATTTTCCATATGCACAAAAAGCTTATTTCTCTCAAATTTTCAGCACAAATTTGTTTACATCCCTGTTAGTGAGCCTTTCCTTTGCCAAGATAATCCATCCACCAGACAGGTATGGCATAGCAAGAAGCTGATTAAACAGCATGATCATTACACACTTGCACCTTGTGCCGGGGACAATAAAAGGCCACTCTAAAATGTGCAGTTCTGTCACACAACACAATGCCACAGATGTCTCAAGTTTTGAGGGAGCGTGTAATTGGCATGCTGACTGCAGGAATGTCCATCAGAGCTGTTGCCAGAGAATTGAATGTTAATTTCTCTACCATAAGCCACCTCCATCGTCGTTTTAGAGAATTTGGCAGTACTTCGAACCTGCCTCACAACCGACCATAACTATGCCAGCCCAGGACCTCCACATCTGGCTTCTTAACCTGCGGGATCGTCTGAGACTAGCCACCCAGACAGCTAATGAAACTGTAGGTTTGAACAACTGAAGAATTTCTGCACAAACTGTCAGAAACTGTCTCAGGGAAGCTCATCTGCATGCTTGTCATCCTCACCAGGGTCTTGACCTGACCGCAGTTCGGCGTTGTTACCGACTTCAGTATGCAAATGATCACCTTCGATGGCCACTGGCACAGTGGAGAAGTTTGCTCTTCACGGATGAATCCTGGTTTCAACTGTACCGGGCAGATGGCAGACGTGTGGGTGAGGGGTTTGCTGATGTCAACGTTGTGAACAGAGTGCCCTATGGTGTCGGTGGGTTTATGGTATGGGCAGGCATAAGCTATGGACAACTAACACAATTCCATTTTATCGACGGCAATTTGGATGCACAGAGATACCGTGACGAGATCCTGAGGCCCATTGTCGTGCCATTCATCCACCGCCATCACTTCATGTTTCAGCATGATAATGCACAGCCCCATGTCGCAAGGATCTGTGCACAATTCCTTGAAGCTGAAATAGTCTGCACACCCAGTTCTTCCATTTCCTGCATACTCACCAGACATGACACCCATTGAGCATGTTAGGGATCCTCTGGGTTGACGTGTACGACAGCATGTTCCAGTTCCCTCCAATATCCAGCAAGTTTGCACAGCCATTGAATAGGAATGGGACAACATTCCACAGGCCATAATCAACAGCCTGATCAACTCTATGCGAAGGAGATGTGTCGCGCTGCATGAGGGAATGGTGGTCACGGACTGGTTTTCTGATCCACGCCACTATCTTTCTTTTTTAAGGGTATCTATTCCCAGTCATGTAAAATCCATAGATTAGGGCCTAATGAATGTATTTCAATTGACTGATTTCCATATATGAACTGTAACTCAGTAAAATCTTTCTAATTGTTGCATGTTGCGTTTATATTTTTGTTCAGTGTATATAGCAACACCTCCTCTATTTGCATTTCTTTCCTGTATAACCATGCATAGCTACTACTGCATCAAAGGAATTACAGTGGGGAAAAAAAGTATTTAGTCAGCCACCAATTGTGCAAGTTCTCTCACTTAAAAAGATGAGAGAGGCCTGTAATTTTCATCATAGGTACACTTCAACTATGACAGACAAAATGAGGAAAGAAAATCCAGAAAATCACATTGTAGGATTTTTAATGAATTTATTTGCAAATTATGGTGGAAAATAAGTATTTGGTCACATACAAACAAGCAAGATTTCTGGCTCTCACAGACCTGTAACTTCTTCTTTAAGAGGCTGCTCTGTCCTCCACTCATTACCTGTATTAATGGCACCTGTTTGAACTTGTTATCAGTATAAAAGACACCTGTCCACAACCTCAAACAGTCACACTCCAAACTCCACTATGGCCAAGACCAAAGAGCTGTCAAAGGACACCAGAAACAAAATTGTAGACCTGCACCAGGTTGGGAAGACTGAATCGGCAATAGGTAAGCAGCTTGGTTTGAAGAAATCAACTGTGGGAGCAATTATTAGGAAATGGAAGACATACAAGACCACTGATAATCTTCCTCGATCTGGGGCTCCACGCAAGATCTCACCCGTGGGGTCAAAATGATCACAAGAACGGTGAGCAAAAATCCCAGAACCACACGGGGACCTAGTGAATGACCTGCAGAGAGCTGGGACCAAAGTAACAAAGCCTACCATCAGTAACGCACTACGCCGCCAGGGACTCAAATCCTGCAGTGCCAGACGTGTCCCCCTGCTTAAGCCAGTACATGTGCAGGCCCGTCTAAAGTTTGCTAGAGAGCATTTGGATGATCCAGATGAGGATTGGGAGAATGTCAGATGAAACCAAAATATAACTTTTGGTAAAACTCAACTCGTCGTGTTTGGAGGACAAAGAATGCTGAGTTGCATCCAAAGAACACCATACCTACTGTGAAGCATGGGGGTGGAAACATCATGCTTTGGGGCTGTTTTTCTGCAAAGGGACCAGGACGACTGATCCGTGTAAAGGAAAGAATGAATGGGGCCATGTATCGTGAGATTTTGAGTGAAAACCTCCTTCCATCAGCAAGGGCATTGAAGATGAAACGTGGCTGGGTCTTTCAGCATGACAATGATCCCAAACACACCGCCCGGGCAACGAAGGAGTGGCTTCGTAAGAAGCATTTCAAGGTCCTGGAGTGGCCTAGCCAGTCTCCAGATCTCAACCCCATAGAAAATCTTTGAAAGTCCGTGTTGCCCAGCGACAGCCCCAAAACATCACTGCTCTAGAGGAGATCTGCATGGAGGAATGGGCCAAAATACCAGCAACAGTGTGTGAAAACCTTGTGAAGACTTACAGAAAACGTTTGACCTCTGTCATTGCCAACAAAGGGTATATAACAAAGTATTGAGATAAACTTTTGTTATTGACCAAATACTTATTTTCCACCATAATTTGCAAATAAATTCATAAAAAATCCTACAATGTGATTTTCTGGATTTCTTTTTCTCATTTTGTCTGTCATAGTTGAAGTGTACCTATGATGAAAATTACAGGCCTCTCTCATCTTTTTAAGTGAGAGAACTTGCACAATTGGTGACTGACTAAATACTTTTTTTTCCCCACTGTATGTGTTTCAGAGATGGCTAGAATATGAAAATATTCTGATGTTAGTAAATTGTCAATGTCATAAACCTTGTTTTGCAGGCTACATATATGTTAATATGGGTTATTGTTTTGTTCATTTATTTTGTTTTTAGTACTTTTAGGCTCATCTGAGGTAGACATGGGTTGTCTTGCTGGAAGATCCACTTGCGGCCAACTTTCAGTCTCCTGGCAGAGGCATCTAGGTTTTTGGCTAAATGTCCTGGTACTTGGTAAAGTTCATGATTCTGTTGACCTTAACAAGGGCCCCAGGACCAGTTGTAACAAAATAGCTCCATAACATCAAAGCTCCACCACCATATTTTGCCTAGGCATTGTTTTTTTGAAGGACAAACCCACTGCTGATGTGTGTGGCCAAAGGCCTCTATTTTTATGTAATTTGATCATAGCACTGGTTCCAAGTGCAAAAGCCATTTAGCAAACTTCAGGCGGTGCTATGGTCAGATGAGATGAAAATAGAGCTTGTAGCGGTTTTACTAACGTGTTAGTTCTATTAGCTATGTTGATGTGTTGTGCATTGAAGTCCACAAGCGAAGGGAAAAGGTGAGAGGAGAGCATGTAGATGCGAGACGGAATACAATGTGGGGTCTATGAAAGTGAACTGTTTTTACGTGTGATCAGGGGTGTATTCATTCCGCCGATTGTTGAAAAACATTTATTAAATGGAAGCAAACGGAAGGGGATAAACATACCTGAATTTGTCCAATAGAAACTCTCGCTTGAAACTGTTGGACTAATGATTACACCCTAGATCAGCTAGATGCAGGCAAGAGTGTGCATGGCGGTATTGAATGCGTCACTGTCTGTCCATGTGTCACTGACCATCACCTCAAATTTTTCTCTCGACATGTGTGCACCTACGTTGTAAACTTTTTAGGTTGTAGCAACCTCATGATGGGTATAGGGAAAATGACAATGAACTGGGTGAATGGAAAATGAATGGTCCTCCCTCATCTTAAACAGCACCGACCGCCACTGCACTGTATATGTTAGTCATAAAAATGCACTCTCAAAAGCCACACTTTAATACATTAAATGTATCACACCAATGTGAACTTGAAAACAAGATGTATAAACATGTAGATAATTCCAAGAGTTGATACTTTTATCCAAAGTAACTTACAGTATACAGTGACTTTACATAATATTGAAGTATTATAAACATGCTATAAAAGTGAATAATAACTATATAGAGAGGGACAGAAAGGGGAAAGAAGAGATTAACAGTTGAAGTCGGATGTTTACATAAACCTTAGCCAAATACATTTAAACTCTGTTTTTCACAATTCCTTACATTTAATCCTAGTAAACATGCCCTGTCTTAGGTCAGTTAGGATCACCACTTTATTTTAAGAATGTGAAATGTCAGAATAATAGTATAGAGAGTTATTTATTTCAGCTTTTATTTATTTCATCACATTCCCAGTTGGTCAGAAGTTTACATACACTCAATTAGTATTTGGTAGCATTGCCTTTAAATTGTTTAACTTGGGTCAAACTTTTCGGGTAGCCTTCCACAAGCTTCCCACAATAAGTTGGGTGAATTTTGGCCCATTCTTCCTAACAGAGCAGGTGTAACTGAGTCAGATTTGTAGGCCTCCTTGCTCGCACACGCTTTTTCAGTTCTGCCCACACATTTTCTATAGGATTGAGGTCAGGGCTTTGTGATGGCCACTCCCAATACCTTGACTTTGTTGTCCTTAAGCGATTTTGCCACAACTTTGGAAGTATGCTTGTGGTAATTGTCCATTTGGAAGACCCATTTGTGACCAACCTTTAACTTCCTGACTGATGTCTTGAGATGTTGCTTCAATATATCCACACAATTTTCCTCCCTCATGATGCCATCTATTTTGTGAAGTGCACCAGTCCCTCCTGCGGCAAAGCACCCAAAAAACATGGTGCTGCCACCCCTGTGCTTCACGGTTGGGATGGTGTTCTTCGGCTTGCAAGCCTCCCCCTTTTTCCTACAAACATAACAATGGTCATTATGGCCAAACAGTTCAATTTTTGTTTCATCAGACCAGAGGACATTTCTCCAAAAAGTACGATCTTTCTCCCCATGTGCAGTTACAAACCGTAGTCTGGATTTTTTTATGGCGGTTTTGGAGCAGTGGCTTCTTCCTTGCTGAGCGGCCTTTCAGGTTATGTCGATATAGGACTCGTTTTACTGTGGATATAGATATTGTTGTACCTGTTTCCTCCAGCATCTTCACAAGGTCCTTTGCTGTTGTTCTGGGATTGATTTGCACTTTTCACACCAAAGTACGTTCATTTCTAGGAGACAGAACGCGTCCCATGGTGTTTATACTTGCATACTATTGTTTTTACAGATGAACGTGGTACCTTCAGGAATTTGTAAATTGCTCCCAAGGATGAACCAGACTTGTAGAGGTCTATAATTTTTTTTCTAAGGTCTTGGCTGATTTCTTTTGATTTTCCCATGATGTCAAGCAGAGGCACTGAGTTTGAAGGTAGGCCTTGAAACACATCCACATGTACACCTCCAATTGACTCAAATTATGTCAATTAGCCCATCAGAAGCTTCTAAAGCCATGACATAATTTTCTGGAATATTCCAAGCTGTTTAATTAAAGGCACAGTCAATTTAGTGTATGTAAACGTCTGACCCACTCTGTCTGTAAACAATTGTTGGAAAAATTACTTGTGTCATGCACAAAGTAGATGTCCTAACAGACTTGCCAAAACTATAGTTTGTTAACATGACATTTGTGGAGTGGTTGAAAAACAAGTCTTAATGACTCCAACCTAAGTGTATGTAAACTTCCGACTTCAACTGTTTAGTTGTCACATTTTGATGTGAAGTAAAAACAAAAACAAACAAAAAAGTAACGTCACTTTAGCTCAGTCGAGAGCCAACCAAGAGTTTGCGTCCTGGGTGGCACAGAACTCATAGTTAAAAAACGATGGTCACTTCAGCCCGGTCCAGTGGCAACCCATAGCTTTAATCCAAAGTGATTTACAGTATACAGTGACAATACGTGATAAGTATTATAATCCTGTTATAAAAGTGGATAATGATAAAGAGTGGCAGAGAAAGGGGAAAAATGGGATATAGTTGTCACATTTTGACAAAGTTGGATCCTAACTTGGATTGCATTTGGCTCTATCAGGCTACTAGGAGGTGAATGTAGTGTTTGTGAAACTAGCTGGCTGGAACTAGTAGCCATCATGCGGTGAAGTCACCCCCACCATGACTGAGTCGCTTTGGATAAAATAATTTTCTAAATGGATATTATTATTAAGTCAACTGTTTCTCACTGAGTCACAAGCTTGGTCTGTCAGTACAGTTGACTTCAGTGCCAAGTGTTGTGTACTGAGAGTGGGATGGAATTCTGTACAGCGACATGTTGGTGCTTCATTTGCCTTCTAAAGTTTATCTTAGCGTATGAGTGCTGATCTAGGATCAGGTCCTCCCTATATTATTTATTATAATCTGAAAGGCAAAACTGATCATAGATCAACACTCCTACTCTGAGAATAGGGGCCCAGTGTTAGGAGAGCTACCGACATATTCCTATTCCTACACATTGTTACGAACGATAAACTAGCCTACTGATTTTGCTACACTCATTATGTGTAGAGGTCCTAGGCCTACTTACTTAACTACCAAACATATTCCATAACACCTGCCCCAACAAGAAAATAATTATTTTTTTCAAACTTTTTATCTTTATTTTAATAAAACTTCCTTTACTAAGATACCAATACGTACACTAGTGCTGAGTGATTAGCCAAAATGTCGGTTTATTTTCAGTTTAAAAAAACGAATTGACTGATTCAATTATTTGAATTCAATTTTTTTTTTTTGCTCAAAGAGCAGTTTTTAGAGAAAAATCTAATCAAGCAGCACAAACTGTGGGACTTAGTAGGAAGTTGTGGTTTTCAACAGGCAAATATTTTAACAGTTTACCACAGAAAATGGTGGTAATTAACTAGTAATTAACTCTACAGAAAATGTTCTGGCCCACGAGAAAAACACTCACAGTAGATAACGAATACCAGCTGGAAACAAGTGACTAGCCTCTTGGCCGACAACCCAAAATGTTTTGTTGACCAATAATATCAGCTATCTTGCTAACTAACAAACTCAAAACCACACTAGCGCTGCTAGAAACCTCTCCTAGCATGCGAGGTCGACACAAACACTTGCTACAAACTTTCTCAACAAATGCACCACCACAATACCAAACCGGTTCAAATCCACCCAGACTTAACACCTGCCCCACATGAGCACCCAAATGCCAACATTCATGCCTGGGGGGACGTTCAGCAGTTTCTAGAGACGTCACCTTAGCTGCCTCATTACTACTTTCTTCATTAATGTATTATTATTTGTTTTTGTGTTGAATAATTTATTTTGTAGCATGGAATGTGAAGGTCATTCTGTTTTTTTGTTGTTAATCAGTGAAGCTAATACCGGGGTAGGGAGTGGGGTGTTCCTGTGTTGGGGAGGGAAGGGTTTTGCACAATGTGCCCCCATGTAGCATGGTGTCTTGTGTAGATGGAAGGAATAATGGGGCATTATCTGTGTCATATTTTGGTGATTGTTAAATTGTAAAAAAAGAAATGCCCATAAATATATTGTACAAAAAAAAACATTTATGCCTGGGCGAGCTCCAATTATGTTATGAAACCGATTAACTACCCTACTGATTTTGCTACACTCGTTATGTCTAGGGGTCCTAGGCCTAGCTAAATGGTCTGTAACCTGATGTAATGTGTGCATTTATGTAATAAGTAAGACTATGCAAACTGTGTTGTTTGCATGTGCCCCCTAGAGACAGCAACCTTACCTTGGTCCAGCTCAGTAATGATTCCTTGGGTCGGCAGCCCAAGCTGATTCTTGACTTGTTCAGTTCATGGTGACAAAATAAATATATACAAAAATGATAGTATAGTAAGGCATGCCCAAAACTAAAAAGGTAACTCAAACAAAAAATGGCAGGCTACTAACCACCGCTCTCTCACGGTTTGCCAATCCTCCTGATTACCTGCACCTGTGGGCTTATCAAAGCCTTGCTCAGCACCTGGACCCAGTTGCTGCTGCCCCCTGGGGATGGAGTGTGGAAATGCCAGTGTAGTGTCCAAGTATGTTCCTACTTACTTAAATAACAAACACCTTCCCCATAACACATCCTCCAAAAAGAAAATATATATTTTTTAAACTCACATAGTCACGACTATGTATTTTCCAGAATGTTTGTGTTCCTACAACTTAACTACCTAACCTATACTATAACAACATCTACAAAAAAACTAAGACATATAGGGAAGTTGTTTCTGTAAAAAAAAAAAATGTCAAACTCAAATTATTGTGCCTTTAGTATAGTTAGTTGTATCTACTGTACTGTAGTTACTGGTATCACCAACCTGGTCTCATAGACTAGACATAACATACTAAATGTAAATCTGTGACACTCAAATTAATATGATAAGTTTGGTTTGACATGGTTACTTAAGAGAGAGATTACTTGCAGAAAAAAACAGGAGGGTGGTTGGTCAGGGTGGATGGATGGGCGTATAACGCAAATGTCTAGCAACCCAAAGGTTGCATGTTTGAATATCATCATGGATAAGTTTAGCATTTTGGCAACTTTTCATCTACTTACTACTTTTTAGCTACTTTGCATGTTAGCTAACCCTAAACTTAACCCTTTAACTAACTCCTAAACCTAAACCCTAGCCTAACGTTTTCAGCTAGCAAACATTAGCCACCTTGCTAATGTTAGCCACAACAAATTGGAATTCGTAACATATCATCCGTTTTGCAAATTCGTAACATATTGTACATTTAGCTAATTTGTTACATATTTAAAGTTTTGCAAATCCATAACATATACAAATTGTTATTCGTAACATATCATACGAAATGGATGATGGACATTCAGAAATACAGTTGGAAGTCGGAAGTTTACATACACCTTAGCCAAATACATTTAAACTCAGTTTTTCACAATTCCTGACATTTAATCCATACACTGAACTAGTATTTGGTAGCATTGCCTTCAAATTGTTTAACTTGGGTCAAACGTTTCAGGTAGCCTTCCACAAGCTTGCCACAATAAACTGGGTGAATTTTAGCCCATTCCTCCTGACAGAGCCGGTGTAACTGAGTCAGGTTCGTAGGGCGTCCTTGCTCGCAAATCTTCTATAGGATTGAGGTCAGGGCTTTGTGATGGCCACTCCCAATACCTTGACTTTGTTGTCCTTAAACCATTTTGCCACAACTTTGAAAGTATGCTTGAGGTCATTGTCCATTTGGAAAACCCATTTGCGACCAAGCTTTAACTTCCTGACTTATGTCTTGAGATGTTGCTTCAATATATCCACATAATTTTCCTCCTCATGATGCCACCTATTTTGTGAAGTGCACCAGTCACTCCTGCAGCAAAGCACCCCCACAACATGATGCTGCCACCCCGTGCTTCACGGTTGGGATGGTGTTCTTCGGCTTGCAAGCCTCCCCCTTTTTCCTCCAAACATAACGATGGTCATTATTGGCAAACAGTTACATTTTTGTTTCATCAGACCAGAGGACATTTCTCCAAAAAGTACGATCTTTCTCCCCATGTGCAGTTGCAAACCGTAGTCTGGCTTTTTTATGGCGGTTTTGGAGCAGTGGCTTCTTCCTTGCTGAGCGGCTTTTCAGGTTATGTCGATATAGGACTTGTTTAACTGTGGATATAGATATTTTTGTATGATTTATGAGGTCTTGGCTGATTTCTTTTGATTTTCCCATAATGTCAAGCAAAGAGGCACTGAGTTTGAAGGTAGGCCTCGAAATACATCCACAGGTACACCTCCAATTGACTCAAATGATGTCAATTAGCCCATCAGAAGCTTCTGAAGCCATGACATCATTTTCTGAAATTTTCCAAGCTGTTTAAAGGCACAGTCAACTTAGTGTATGTAAACTTCTGACCCAATGGAATAGTTATAAAGTAAATTATAAGTGAAATAATCTGTCTGTAAACAATTGTTGGAGAAAGTGCATGTGTCATGCACAAAGTAGATGTCCTAACCGACTTTCCAAAACTATAGTTTGTTAACAAGAAATTTGTGGAGTGGTTGAAAAACGAGTTTTAATGACTCCAACCTAAGTGTATGTAAACTTCCGACTTCAACTGTACATACCATTCGAAATGTAACATATCATACTAAATGGGGTGTCTCGAATTTACATAAAGAACAATATGAAATACTGAGACCAGGTTGGCATCACCTGTATCTCATTCTTCACTCAGATTGAATCCTGGAAAGGGCTTGGGTCAGTGTGGGCCACTTCCCTGTTAAGCCGTTGGTCGGTTTAGTTCTTTTTTTATTGTGTCACAGGTGTTACGAATGCCCTATACTGTGCATGCTTTGGCCCAGGTGCTCCTAATTTAGTGTTTGTTGACTCTGTGATTAAATGAAAGATGTGATTGTCTCCCTGTGTTTCCCTGCCCCTTTTTAACCCTTTCTTTTGTTTGGGGTCTGGCCGCCTTGGGGAAGATGCAGGTGAGAGGGAAGCTGTGTTGGTGTTGAAGCTGTGGCAAAGCTCCTTCGGAAGCCTTGGTTTTACTAAGAGAACTATTACCTTGATGCAATGCTTTCCTTCCACCTGAACTGAAACCTGTTTTTGTTATTTGATTGTGTTACTTGTTTTATGGTGTATCCTCCATCTTGTGCTGAACAAAAGCTTACGCTAATGTGGTTCATGGAAACGGAGATTGACCCTTCTTCCATGAACTTCTACTCAAACCCAAACTAAAAGAACCGGTGTTGTCTATGGTAGAACTGTTATTCAGAGCTCCCTATTCTCGGTGTAAACATAGGGTGGTGTAGTCTGATCTATGAAACTGAGTGAGTTTAGTCACATCCCCTCTCGGCCAGGGTGTGACAATTGGGCATCTCATTTCCCCCTGAATCATCCAAAGACTTTCTGTCCTCCTCTGCGTCAATGTCCTTAATGGGTTGGTATTGACTGATCTCATCACTGTAGTCTTCGTGGAGGCTATTCAGGTCAACGTCCTTCATGGGTTGGTATTGACTGACCTCCCGACTGTAGTCTTCATGGAGGCTATTCAGGCTCACATCACTACTCATGCTGTTATCGGAGTCATGAGGGAGCTCTTCAAAGAACTCTTCATAGCTCTTCAAACTGTTTGATTGTTGGTACCTTGTCATGAATTCATTTACCTTCACATCAGAACATTTCTCCCTACAAAGTCTTTTCATTTTCAGGTGCTTCTTCAAATCAGTATGGAATATAAAAGTCCTTGGACACACCGGGCACTTGATGGGGCCATCGTAGTGTTTCAACATGTGCCTTCGCATGTCACATGTCTTCGAAGTTGTTTTCCCACAAACATGGCACTTTCTGGAACAGTCTTTTGTGTGTCCTTTCAGATCATGTCGGAACTGGAATGTGTCCCCACAGTAAGGACACTTGTATTCACCAGGGTTGGATTGATCAATGTCCTGCATGGGTTGGTATTGACTGACATCCTGACTGTAGTCTTCATGGAGGCTATTCAGGTTAACATCACTACTCATGCTGTTATCTGAGTCATGAGAGAGCTCTTCAAAGAACTCTTCAAAGCTCTTCAAACCCAACACAGGCCCGATCTTTGAAGGCCCACCTGTGTTGCTGGAGCTTGGTTGTTGGCACCCTGTCATGACTCCTGTTTCATTAAAAATAATTCTAGATCTACCATCTATGGAAGACAGTAATTCTTTCGCCATCACATCAGAACATTTCTCCCTACAAAGTTTTTTCATTTTCAGGTGCGTCTTCAAATCAATATGGAATATAAAAGTTTTTGGGCACACCGGGCACTTGATGGGGCCGTTGTTGTTGTGTTTTAACATGTGCCTTCGCATGTCACATGCCTTTAAGATGGTTTTCCCACACACATGGCACATTCTGGAACAGTCTTTTGTGTGTCCTCTCAGATCACCTGGGAGCTGGAAAGTGTCCCCACAGTAAGGACACTTGTACTCACCAGGGTTGGATTTGAGGTTGAGCCCGGTAGTAATTACTTCATCAGAACATTTCTCCCTACAAGATCTTTTTGATCTCAGGTGCGATCTCAAATCAGCATTTGATATGAAAGTCTTTGGACACACAGAACACTTGTATGCTCCATTGTTGAAGTGAATTAGAAGGTGCCTTCGCAAACCCAGCATACGAGTAGTTATTTTCCCGCACACATGGCACTTTATGGAGCAGTCTTGTGTGTCTCCTTTTACATGTTCTTTTAGGTCTCCTTTCAGATCAGGTTTTTTTTTCAGATCAGTTTTTTTGCTGGACACTTTCTCCACAGTAGTCATCCCCGTTGTCCTCACCGTTCTCGTTATTGTTCCCTCCATCCTCATTCTTCATCTCCTCACAGCCATGCTTCTGGTGTTCCTCTAAGTCCTCCCTGAATTCAAAGTCTTGCCCACACTGGGTGCATTGATGTGATCTCTGCTCAATGTGAGATCGCATGTGTCTTGTCAAGCCCAGTGTGTCAGTGAAAGTCTTGCCACAGAAAGAGCATGCTTTGACGCGTTGGCTTCTTTTGTGAGAGGTGTTGGATGGCTCAGGATTTAGAGAGTCCTGAGGTACACTCTCTGAGCGTTCTTCTCTGTTCTGCCCTTCTGCCATATGACCACTGTGCTCCTCTGAGTGAAAGTTATGTATGGGCTGTTGCAATTCCTCCTCCCTCTTATGAGATGATGGACAAGGAGAAGCATGGACTCCACCTAGCGTTGAAAAGAGAGAAGTGAGCAAGACCTCTCCATATTGACATGAACTCAATAAAAGTAAAAGAGAACAAATTAGTGCTTGAAGCTCAATACAGTAAAGGGATACTGAACTTTCCTCAAATAAACATCAAGAAGTAAGAAAAACATCTGCAAATTGACATAAACTCAGTCAGAAAACAAGATAGATCCACTGCTTCATAACAATAGAAAATCTCACTGCAGTACGAATAGAATAAAGTGAAGCGATGCAGAAAATTCCTAAAAAAAAACATACGTGAGCTCCAAAAGTATTGGGACAGTGACAACTTTGTTGTTGTTTTGGTTCTGTACTCCAGCACTTTGGATTTGAAATGATACAATGACTATGAGGTTAAAGTGCAGACTGTCCGCTTAATTTGAGGGTATTTTCATCCATATCGGGTGAACCTTTTTGTACATAGTCCCCCCATTTTAGGGGACCAAAAGTATTGGGACAAATTCACTTATGTGTATTAAAGTAGTAAAAAGTTAAGTATTTGGTCCCATGTTCATAGCACTCATTGACTTTATACATTTGTTTGATGCATTTGCTGTTTGTTTTGGAAGTGTTTCAGATTATTTTGTGCCCAATTGAAATGAATGGTAAATAATGTATTGTCATTTTATTGTAAATAACAACGGAATATGTTTCTGAACACTTCTACATTAATGTGGATGCTACTAGGGTTGGGTAGTATGCAGATGTCCATATCGTCATACCCAGTGGCGGTTCTAGCTTCTATGGCTCCCTGGGCGAGCCCCCCCTTCAGCGCCCACACGGTGACATGATATCATTGACGTGACGTGCAAATGAGCGATAGAAAACCGATCGCGCAAATGTCACCATTCTGAATGTTTATATATATTGGTGTATTTATATATATATATATATATATATATATATATATGCCTAAATCCGCCACTGGTCATACCATCCTTCTCTCATCCTGGGATTTACATTATTACCGGTTTAGTACACAAGGGGGCGCCAAAGCATGCTAAAAATACCATTGGGCGTCTGTTACCAGAATGCTAACAAAATTACCACAAGTAATAGCGAATGTCCATGGAGGCAGCTAGCTAAATATAATGAATGCAAACAAAAATAAATGAATTGCAAAGACAGGTATTCCAGCTCAAAGTTATACATATATAGGTAGCAGCTACCGAATGTCATTTTTGGTGAGTTTGGACACTTAAAAGTGAATGTGAACGAGAGACATTGCGCTAATGAACATGCTTGTCTGAAGGAAGAACTGTCTCTGAAGCAGCATGTGTACACACTGTGTCTGTATGGAGTCTGGAGTCGCTAGGGCAACAGGCCTGCCTAATCTGCTTGGTGAAGATGGGGTAGGAGCAGACAGGCCAAGAATGGAGAGGAGAAAAAATGCCTGGAAATCACAAGATAGCAGTGGCAACTGTACAAAGAGCTTTGACTTCTCAAACACGGCATAAATTAATTCAGTAACTTACGTTAACGCAGAATTCTTAATATTTCACGCAGGAAAAAAGAACGCATAAGAAATCTCTTGCAGAGTTTTGTAAATCAGATCCAAAATTTTTCTTATTGTAATTTCAGTCAGTTTTTTTGCTTCAGTTGCACTTCTCTACATTCTATCAGCAGACAGCACTCTGACTAACGTGTAGTTATTTTTATCTGGTACTTTTCTCTGGTAAAATGCAAGATTAACTTTAGGAAATGTAGCTGGCTACATTCTTTCTATGATAAACATTAGAAATATGATGGCCATGCATCGTTTTTGCAAAAAATACTTAGCTTTTTCATTGTAAGCTCACCAAATAGCGTTGCACTTCTGTTGTCATCTGATGAAAACGAAGCTATTTTCTGTGAAGGAAAACTATAGTTGCACGTGCCTGATCACTCTGTTGACTTTCAAGATAAAAAGCGACCCCTGTCAATACACAGCTGGACTCACCTGCTCTCGCTTTCTCCCTGGGGAACTATGATAAGCTTCATAATGTAAAATAATGTGACCTGTGAAATGAAGAACGCAATCTACTAACGTATTGCACAAGTTGACTGCAGGTATTGACTTAAAAAGTGGCTGCAAATATAAAAATGTATTTAAAAAGGTTTCAACGGTATTGAAAAACCATCCCGTGGCTATTTCCAAATACCAAGGTAAACGCTATATATGGTATACCGCCCAAGCCTAGCTGCCATGAAGGACGGATAATCTTGAATGAATCTTGAATAATGATGAGTGAGAAAATTACAGACGCACAAATATCATACCCCCCACAAATGCTAACCTCCCCTGTTATTGTAATGGTGAGAGGTTAGCATGTCTTGGAGAATATGATATAAAATGCTAACCTCCCCTGTTATTGTAATGGTGAGAGGTTAGCATGTCTTGGAGAATATGATATAAAATGCTAACCTCCCCTGTTATTGTAATGGTGAGAGGTTAGCATGTCTTGGAGAATATTATATAAAATGCTAACCTCCCCTGTTATTGTAATGGTGAGAGGTTAGCATGTCTTGGAGAATATGATATAAAATGCTAACCTCCCCTGTTATTGTAATGGTGAGAGGTTAGCATGTCTTGGAGAATATGATATAAAATGCTAACCTCCTGTTATTGTAATGGTGAGAGGTTAGCATGTCTTGGAGAATATTATATAAAATGCTAACCTCCCTGTTATTGTAATGGTGAGAGGTTAGCATGTCTTGGAGAATATGATATAAAATGCTAACCTCCCTGTTATTGTAATGGTGAGAGGTTAGCATGTCTTGGAGAATATGATATAAAATGCTAACCTCCCCGGTTATTGTAATGGTGAGAGGTTAGCATGTCTTGGAGGGTATGATATAAAATGCTAACCTCCCCTGTTATTGTAATGGTGAGAGGTTAGCATGTCTTGGAGAATATGATATAAAATGCTAACCTCCCCTGTTATTGTAATGGTGAGAGGTTAGCATGTCTTGGAGGGTATGATATAAAATGCTAACCTCCCCTTGTTATTGTAATGGTGAGAGGTTAGCATGTCTTTGGGGTGTTATATTTGTGCATCTGTCACTTTCTCACTTATCATTATTCACGATTCATTCAGGATTATCCGTAATCACTGGAACATCCACATTAATGTAGACGTCTTTAGAAACATATATTCTTATTTACAATAAAAGTGACAAAATGACACAATACATTATTTACCATTCATTTCTATTGGGCACAAAATCATCTTAAACACAATCGAAACAAACAGCAAATGTATCCAACAGATTTGTAGTCACAAGCTTGATGTAGTCATTGCGTGCTATTAATACGGGACCAAATACATAACTTTTTACTACTTTAATACACATAAGTGAATCCGTCCCAATACTTTAGGTCCCCTAAAATGGGTCACTATGTACAAAAAAGTTGTCATTTCGAAAAGGTTCACCCGATATAGATTTTAAAAAACTCAAATTAAAGCCGACACTACACTTTAACCTCATAGTTGTACCACTGTACCATTTCAAATCCAAAGTGCTGGAGTACAGAGACAAAACAAAAAAATTACAAAAAATGTGTCTCAATACTTTTGGAACTCCCTGTAGATGCAGGGAAAGTATTTACTGAACTCGCAAGGGTATGATAAGCACTAGGCATGAATAGCATGGACGTTCAGGTATAGTAACCATTTCCCCCGCATCTTTAATTCTGTCATTTCTTGTTCGTTCTTTATTCAGACGTTTTGCATGAGGAGTTCGACGTTCAGTGTTCTAAACACTAAGGAACACACTCCTTACCAGAATCATTGACAGTGGTCCTTTCATTGACAGAGGTCCAAAGTTCTTTATCTGATGGTTCAGCATCTTCCCTGAGGACAGACCAAAATGAAAGTCAGGTATGATTTTCAATGGGTAAGTTCACTGCCAAGATCCTACACTGCAAAAAGTGAAATCTAAGCAAGCCATAATATCTTATATTGAGTGCTTAGCTAAACTATATAACGTCATTGGCAAATAATTTGGCTTATGTTAACCAAAAAAAGGCATAATACAAGTAATTTATCTTATTTCAATATATTTTACCTTAATAACATTTACATTTTAGCAGACACTCTTATCCAGAGCGACACAGTTGTGAGTGCATACATATTCATATTTGTTTATCATCTTTTTCGTACTGGTATTGAATCCACAACCCTGGCGTTTCAAGCACCATGCTCTACCCAACTGAGCCACACAGGACAATTTCTTGTATTAATGATGTTAGATAATTTAGCTTGGTAGAATAAAATGAAGAAAAAATATGTGAATTATCACTCAATATATTAAACCTTGTTTTGATTTCACTTTCTGCATTGTAACCACTGTAGCGACATTCAAATCTGTTTTTCATCCTTCCCCTAATACCCCTCGAATCAGGGACCGATTCAGTCATCTCTGTACACTAGGTGACTGTATTCTCTGGTCAATCAATTATATTAATAAATCAATTTACTACCTGTGAGTAAAGAAAACCAGCAGCACTGCAGACCTTGAGGCCTGGATTTGAATACGTCTGTTCCACAGCTGACACTCACTCAGTTTCAGGTGAGTGCTCTCTTTTCACACCCTTTGCCTCGGTCTTCTCATTTCTGACACCACGTCCTCTTTTCTGTTTTCTCTTTCTGCCTCTTCTTTTCTGTCCTTGGGAACCCGTTGCCTCAGCCTGCAGTTTCCCTCTCTGTATACAATATATATTATAGTCATAAAAATGCACAGTCTGACTCAAAGCCATGCCTTTTCATATGTTTTCTTTAATGAATTTAAATGTACCACACCTATGTAAACTTCAAAACAAGGTGGATAAACATGTAGATAATACTAGATAGATAATACTTGACAGCATAGACACTTATCCAAAGTAACTTACAGTATACAGTGACATCACATGATATTAACGTGTTATAAAAGAGTTATAAAAGTGGATAATTAATGATAGCGAGGGAGAGAAAGGGGAAAGATATAGTTGTCACATTTTTACATTAAGTAAAAACAAAATCAAACAAAAAAAGGAATGTCATTTCAGCCATTTCAGCCCAGTCCAAAGGCAACGGTGGGGACATAACTCCCTCTGTTACAATGGTGCCGTGACTCAGATTACAAATCGGCTGTAGCAGACTAATAGGGAGTGAGTGTAGTGGATGTGGAACTAGCAGGCTGGAATTGGTAGCTGTCATGGTGTGATGTCACCCTCGCCGAGACCTTACGGCAACTATTTCTCATTGAGTAACAAGCTCCGTCTGTCAGCACGGTTGACTTCAGTGCCAAGGGTTGAGTACAGAGAGAGGGTGAGATGGAACTCACTCGGTTACAGCAACATGTTGGTGCGCCATTTGCCTTCCAATCTGGGCCCATATTCCTAATGCTTCTCAGAGTAGGAATGCTGATCTAGGATCAGCTCCTCTTAGTTATTATGATCTGAAAGGAAAAACTTATTCTAGATCCCTTCTACTCTGAGTCACTTTGGGAATAAAGCCCCAGGTTTAGGAGAGCTATGGCCATACAATACAATGAAATATAGGGAAAGTGGTAGGAAGTTGTTGCAGTCCATCATTTTCTTAAAACCTCAAATTGCAGTGCCTTTAGTATTGTCGTATCTATTGTTGATACCGGTATCACCTGTATCTCGTTCTTCACTTCTCCGCTTGTCTCTGATTGAGAATCCTGGAGAGGGCATGCCTCAGTGTGGGACACCTGCTCCTCTGTTAAGCATTCGGTTGAGTTGGGTTCTTTGTCATTGGCCATCTCATTTCCCCCTGAATCATCCACAGACCTTCTGTCCTCCTCTGGGTCAACGTCCTTAATGGGTTGGTATTGACTGATCTCCGCCTGACTGTAGTCTTCATGGAGGGTATTCAAGTCAACGTCCTTAATGGGTTGGTATTGACTTATCTCGTCACTGTAGTCTTCAGTGGTCATTATGGAGTCTTCATGGAGGCTATTCAGGTCAACGTCCTTCATGGGCTGGTATTGACTCATCTCGTCACTGTAGTCTTCATCGAGGCTATTCAGGCTATTCAGGTTCACTTCACTACTTATGCTGTTATCGGATTGCTGCAAGTCATGAGAGAATTCTTCAAAGAACTCTTCAATGCTCTTCAAAGGCTTGGCTGTGTTGTTAGAGCTTGGTTGTTGGCACCTTGTCATGACTCCTGTTTCATTGACATTTTCCCTACATTTACCATCTGCTGAAGAGAGTAATTCATTCATCATTACATCCGAACATTTCTCCCTACAAAGTTTTTTCGTTTTTAGGTGCATCTTCAAATCAGTATGGGATATAAAAGTCCTTGGACACACCGGGCACTTGTATGGGCCGTTGTTGTTGTGTTTTAACATGTGTCTTCGCATATCCAGCATTCGAGCAGTAGTTTTCCCACACACATGGCACTTTCTAGAACAGTCTTTTGTGTGTCCTCTCAGATCATCTGGGAGCTGGAAAGTGTCCCCACAGTAAGGACACTTGTACTCACCAGGGTTGGATTTGAGGTTGAGCCCGGTAGTAATTACTTCATCAGAACATTTCTCCCTACAAGATCTTTTTGATCTCAGGTGCGATCTCAAATCAGCATTTGATATAAAAGTCTTTGGACACACAGAACACTTGTATGCTCCATTGTTGAAGTGAATTAGAAGGTGCCTTCGCAAACCCAGCATACGAGTAGTTATTTTCCCGCACACATGGCACTTTATGGAGCAGTCTTGTGTGTCTCCTTTCAGATCAGGTTTTGTGTCTCCTTTCAGATCAGGTTTTGTGTCTCCTTTCAGATCAGGTTGTGTGTCTCCTTTCAGATCAGGTTTTTTGTCTCCTTTCAGATCAGGTTTTTTGTCTCCTTTCAGATCAGGTTGTGTGTCTCCTTTCAGATCAGGTTTTTTGTCTCCTTTCAGATCAGGTTTTTTGTCTCCTTTCAGATCAGGTTTTTTGTCTCCTTTCAGATCAGGTTTTTTGTCTCCTTTCAGATCAGGTTTTTTGTCTACTTTCAGAACAGGTTTTTTTTTCAGATCAGGTTTTTGCTGGACAGTTCTCCCACAGTAGTCATCACCATTTTCCTCACTATTATCCTTTTTGTTCATCTCCTCACAACCATGCTTCTGGTGTTCCTCTAAGTCCTCACTGAATTCAAAGTCTTGCCCACACTGGGTGCATTGATGTGGCATCTGCTCAATGTGAGATCGCATGTGTCTTGTCAAGCCCAGTGTGTCAGTGAAAGTCTTGCCACAGAAAGAGCATGCTTTGACGCGTTGGCTTCTTTTGTGAGAGGTGTTGGATGGCTCAGGAGTTAGAGAGTCCTGAGGTACACTCTCTGAGCGTTCTTCTCTGTTCTGCCCTTCTGCCATATGACCACTGTGCTCCTCTGAGTGAAAGCTTCTTTTGTGAGAGCTGTTGGATGGCTCAGGAGTTTGAGAGTCTTGAGGTACACTCTCTGAGCGTTCTTCTCTGTTCTGCCCTTCTGCCATATGACCTCTGTGCTCCTCTGAGTGAAAGCTTTTTCTGTGAGAGCTGTTGGATGGCTCAGGAGTTAGAGAGTCCTGAGGTACACTCTCTGAGCGGTCTACTCTGTTCTGCCCTTTGGCCATATTACCTCTGTGCTCCTCTGTGCGAAAGCGTCTTTTGTGAGAGGTGTTGGATGGCTCAGGAGTTAGAGAGTCCTGAGGTACACTCTCCGAGCGTTCTGCTCTGTTCTGCCTTTTGTCCATATGACCACTGTGCTCCTCTGAGTGAAAGTTCTGTATGTGTTGTTGCAATTCCTCCTCCTTCTTATGAGATGATGAGCAATGAGGAGAAGCATGGACTCCACCTAGTGTTGAAAAGAGAGAAGTGAGCAAGACATCTCCATATTGACATTAACTCAATCAAAGTCAAAAAGCACAAGCAAGACAGATCTGGTGCTTGATAAAAATAGAAAAGACCACATTTGAACAAAACTCAATGCAGTGAAGGGATACAGAACTTTCCTACAATAAAGTACAAGGTACTGCAGCCTTATAGATGCAGAGAAAGTGTTTACTGACCTCGCAATTGAATGATAAGCACTTAGCTATTCTCACAGCGGAATATCATGGACATTTAGGTCTAGTAACCACTTTCGCTGCATCTTTAAGCCTGTCATTTCTAGTTTGTTCTTCTTTATTCAGGTGTTGCCTATCTAAGGAGCTTGACGTTCACTGCCCTACACTCACTAAGGAACTTTTCTTACCAGACTCATCGACAGTGGCCCCTTTATTGACAGAGGTCCAAAGTTCATTATCTGACGGTTCGGCATCGTCCCCTGAGAAGAGACCAAAATGAAAGTCAGTTATGATTTTCAATAGTCGAGTTCATTGCCAAGGTCCTACCCAGCAAACCGAGAACATTCCCAGAACATAAACTAGGGTTTGTATATGACATTAGGTTAACATTCCAAAAATATTCAAATAATGCTTTTCATACGTTTTTTTTGTTGTTCAGAAAACGTTTTAAATGAAACATCCTTGGAATGTTCTAACATTCACTAAAAAGTTGTGCACAAAATCTGTAACAACCACCACAGAACATTCCCCAAAAGTTCTCCAGGTTATGTAATAACAAAATGTACCAGTCATGTTTTTCAGAACATAGTGCGGCAACAAAATATAAGAGCAACATTCTGGGAACGTTCTTGCAACATCAGGCAAATATTTTATACAAACATTGTATAATCATCAGTACAACTCAACCGTTTTTGTGTTATGAGAACATTTGTGGCAACCTAACAAATATTCATAGAACCAATTTTGGTTTGCTGGGTAGCCAATACTGTAGGGGCCTTCAAATCTGGGTTTTGAGGTCTGCACCACTGTTGGATTTCATCCGAATACCCCTCGAATCAGGGACCAATTCAGTCATCTCTGTACACTAGGTGACTGTATTCTCTGGTCAATCAATTATATGAATAAATCAATTTACTACCTGTGAGTAAAGAAAAGCAGCAGCACTGCAGACCTCGAGGCCTGGATTTGAATACGTCTGTTCCACAGCGGACACTCACTCAGTTTCAGGTGACCGCTCTCTTTTCACACCCTTTGCCTCGGTCTTCTCATTTCTGACACCACGTCCTCTTCTCCATTTTTTCTTTCTGCCTCTTCTTTTCTGTCCTTCTTTTCTGTCTGTTGCCTCAGCCTGCAGTTTCCCTCTCCTTATGATCAGCTTTAGCGAGGTCTTGGGCAATGACATGTCGCTAATGTCAAGCGTATGTACTCCAACCTTCTCGATCTTTAATCTTGTGATACCAGGTACCATTTTCTGTCCTTTCTTTCTGCCTCTTTTTTTCGGTACTTGGGAACTCGTCGCCTCAGCCTGCACTATCCCTCTCTTTAGGGTCAGTGTTAGTGATGACTTGGGGAGCGGCGTGTCGCGTACGTCAAGTGTGTCTGTTTCAATCTTCTCACTTGCGACACCACGTCCTCGTCTCCGTTTTTTCTTTCTGCCTCTTCTTTTCGGTCCTGGGCGTCTTGTCGCCTCAGCCTGCAGTCTCCCTCTCCTTAGAATCAGTGTTAGCAAGGACTTGGGTAATGGCATATTGCTAATGTCAAGCCTGTTCAAACGCAGTACAGGCTGACGGCGCAGACAGGCGGCTGTCAAGCGGCTGGCTTTCAGCCCGCTGCGGGTCTGAGGGCAGAGAACAGCTTCTTCTCTCCTAGTCTCTTTTATCGACTCTTTGTCGATTGTCTTGCGTTTAACCATTATATCAGCGGCGTCCTCTATAGTCTCGACCTCTACCTCCACAGAAGCAGAACCAGCTGGTGGCTTTACAGTCCAGACCCTACAATCTGCCATTCGGCAGTCCCAACTCATCTCTGGTTCATCACATGGGAAAGGGCTTTGATATCCCTGCATGGTGGGATAGGACTGTCTCTCTGGGCCAGCTTGGTAAGAGGCACTTTCTTCCTTCACAGAGGAAGGGGAAGACAGTGAAGAGAGGATGTAGTCACCACCAGTGGACCTTAGAGCTAGAAACAAGGAGAGCATCACGAGTAAACATCAAGAATAACTATTGAGATCAATGCTAACTTTTTTCTTCATTTCCTAATTTCTACCCATAAATATAGAAATTCAGGCAAACAGGCAAGTAAATTATTTCCAAATCCTGTACCCCACCTACCATTGGTGTCTAACTGTTTTCCATTTATATGGTGATGGAGGAGTGCCTGTAATGGCTCAGGGTGAGCCACAGACTGCACACACTCCTCTAAGAGAGCGGGGCCAAGGTTGAGCCACGATGCAGTCTAAGAGGTGGAGAAAGTAAAAATGGCGTTTCAAGGTCTTGACTGGAATCAAAGGGACTTTGGGCCAAACAATTACAAAGGGACTTTGGGCCAAATCCGCATGCATCCTAGGTATGGGCGCAAGTTCTCGATTCAAGGTTTGTATTTGATTGCTAATAATCAATGTACAAATTCTATTAAGTAGCAGGTTACATTAAAACCACCCACAACATTTCAAACTCTAAGATGTGTTCATTATTTGTGGGATATGTCAAGTCCAGTGAAAATTTTACATTTCGTGTCCAGTTGTATCAGAACAACCCGAAATTGTAGCAACCCATAGCATACCATAAACTTTTAGCATTCATCCCCCTTTCAAGCTAACATGCAAGTACTTGAGTACACAGAAATTCTTTCAAATGCCCATCTGAAATGCATATCTCAAATGACGTACAATACAATTATACCTGCTTAATGTTTGGAGCAGGAAGCAGTTTCTCCAGTCTGGACAGGAACTCCCACACAAGAATCTGCAGTGTTGAGTCATACTTGGGGCCAAACTCCTCTGGAAAAACATTCTAAAATACAGGACAAGCAGATGACAGTCGAAAGTACATACATACATCAATTATGTCTCTATAAGACAAGCCTAGAAATATGGTTATTGGTTTGCTACTCATGGAAAACAATGAGTTCCGTTGAAATGAATGGCTCACTGGCACCAGATTGGAACCGGAAGCAATGAAATGCAATCATTTCACTTTTTCCCCAGCATATTTTGACACTGGCCGTGTCCGAAATCTGTCTCGCCTACTACTTACTAAAACGATATACTGTGTCCTAATCATACTACATGCTAATTAGAATGTACTGTTACGTAAAAACGAATGCGGTAAGCAACAAATATCAACATACTAGGCTTATTCATACTGAGAATGCATCATCTAATGTTCGATTGCGTTGATTCCTGCCATTGGTACATTTTGGTACAGCGCATCACCTTATCTTGATTATCTTCCTCAAATCGTGTGCAGTGAATTCAACTAGATGAAAAGACACAATGAGTATGACATTCTGGTGTTTAAAATATACTAAATTTTTGAACACCTGACCCTAGGCAACAGTGACAAGGTTCTGGTTTCAATGGCAGACACGTCACTACCTTATCCGCTTGAATAAAATCAAAAATATTGACTAGCAAGATGGAGATTACAGAGGTTATTTTTAATGAGTGCATTTCGCAAGTGTAAATGTAATGTACTAAAAACACTTAGCAATGAGGCCTAGTGCACTCGCGATGGCCGATGCTTAATAACGCACGCTTTGGATTTCAAAGCCATATCAGATATCTTGATGGTAAAACAGTGTGCTTTGAGCTCAATAATGATCGTTGAGAAATACAAATTTATACCTACAGAAAGCTGACCATCCTTTCTTTAATATGGACAACTAGTTGTTTAGAAAAAGTGTTTTTACCCCCATAATTGCATTTTGAAATGTTATACACTCACGAGGGGGGGGAGAGAGTGTGAGAACATTACAGAACTCACTCATTGCAGCAGCCGGCTCCAGCGAAACAGGAAGGCACAGCGGCAGGGCAGACAATTTTATTACAGGAATCATGTGGATAATGCAATTTACTGTTGAACAAATTCATGGTTTTATCCGCCCCAAAAATAGGATGTTTTGATTGAGGTGACCAGGTAGAATGTGAAGCTCGCACCAGTTTCATTCCAAGCCGTTTAGCAAACTCCAGGGGGCTCATTTATCAATATTACGTAGTAACTATTATAAAATAATACATACGACAGGAATTTAGAATGTTGGCATGCATAGTGATTTATCAAACAATCCTACAAGCGTCATACACACACACGGGTGGTAGATCCCCATTGTTTTCAGCACCAGTGCTTGTGCACAGCCTTCGCTATTTGCAATTTGAAACGCCCATAGTTAACCATATATGGTCACAATCATCCCTTTAAACCCCTCGCCAATATACAACCCCGTACCAGGAAATGCAATGGCTCAACCAAAAAAAAGGAAAAAATATTTTGTTGTTGATCCGAGACTGTAATAAAAGGCGCTAGTGTCAGAGGTTGAGTGCAACCAAAACATTTTACTTGGCTCGCTCAGTTGTGGCTTGACCAGTAAAAATACAAACAAAGTGAGGGAGAAAGTAGGAATTGCAGTGAATGCTGCCTCTTCAGAAGGCCGGTCAGTGGTGGAGATAAAGTAAAGTGGTTTGATCTTAAGTTAAATGCCAAAAAAGGCACTAATAGTTCACAGGCAGGACATTGGTGCAACTGGAGGGTGGCAGAGAACCTAAAAAGTCTCTACAGCTGCACCATAGAGAGCATCCTGACGGGTTGCATCACTGCCTGGTATGGAAACTGCTCGGCCTCCGACCGCAGGGAACTACAGAGGGTAGTGCGTACGGCCCAGTACATCACTGGGGCCAAGCTTCCTGCCATCCAGGACCTTTATACTAGGCGGTGTCAGAGGAAGGCCCTAAAATGGTCAAAGACTCCAGCCACCCTAGTCATAGACTGTTCTCTCTGCTACCGCACGGCAAGCGGTGCGGGAGCACCAAGTCTAGGTCCAAGAGGCTTCTAAACAACTTCTACCCCCAAGCCATGAGACTACTGAACACCTAATCAAATGGCTACCCAGACTATTTGCACTGCCCCCCCTTTTACACCGCTGCTACTCTGTTATTATCTATGCATAGTCACTTTAATAACTCTACCTACATGTACATATTACCTCAATTACCTCGACATACCGGTGGCCCCTCACATTTTTTTTTAAATGTAGGTATTTTTCTTAAAAACTGCATTGTTGGTTATTAAGGGCTTGTAAGCAAGCATTTCACTGAAGGTCTACACCTGTTGTATTCAGCTCATGTGTCACATAAAATTTGAGTGAGATGAGCCTCTCTCCTCTAGAACTAAGAATTACCTGCATCATATGAGATACGGCAGTTACTGTACCACCAACTGAATTTTGCTCTGCCCGGAGTACCCCTGAAGTACCCCCTCATGTGAATTTTACCAGTAGGCCTATGGTCTCATGAGTCTTCTCAAGTACCCCCTGTGGATAGACCAGGTACCCCCAGGGCTCCTAGTACCCCTGGTTAGAACCACTACTGTAAGGGATTCTACTGGGGGGTGACAGTGACCCCCCAGCCCGGTGTCTGACTCAAGGCCATTGCAAGTTCAGGTTGACGGTAAAGATACAGCATATCCATTTCATTAAATTCATATTTAGTTATCATGATATTGAAAACAAATTGTTTTTTCGTTGTCCTGTGTTTAAAACAAATAATTGTAGGCTAATGATTCTGAACAAAATGAATCAAACAATAACTTGACAAGTCATTAATACACATAAAAAGAATGTCTATTGCAGAGAGTGACTCGCAGAGATCCAGTCCCCGTGCCTCCCAGGGGGAGTTAACTGGTGACAGTGCCACATCAAGTCGGGAGCCAACGGTGCTGAGACGGTCCTGAAAAAACAAGACGACATCCTCGAAATTAACAATCAATTGAGTGAGGCATTAAATGACATAAATGATTCACTAAAGCAACTGGTCACATGTGCAAATCAAATGTTCAATGGATAAAAAAATAAATAATGATCTTAACTACATTCATGTATGCGCCTTTTAAATAATTCCTCGGCTCCAAACTGTAATTTGTGCATCAGGCATAGGGTCGCCAGGTTGGTCCACCTGCTGTAGAGGGAGGCCTGGGTTGTTGGACATATTTTGGAGCACACTGCAAGCCATTACCATATGGCAAAGCCTTTTCAGGTCAATATTGGGGCGGCAAGTAGCCTAGTGGTTAGAGCGTTGGCCTAGTAACCGAAAGGTTGCAAGATCGAATCCCCAAGCTGACATGGTCTGTTGTTCTGCCCCTGAACCAGGCAGTTAACCCACTGTTCCTAGGCAGTCATTGGAAATAAGAATTTGTTCTTAACTGACTTTCCTAATTAAATTAAATAAAAAAATATTGCAACGCCCAACAGAAGACAAGCACAGCTTTTATCCAAAGCCCACATGTAGAAGTTGGTCGAATTGACAAGGCTACTAAAGTGTGCTTTGGCTCTTGTTTCTTGGCCAGTTACATTGTTTTGTTCACATGCCAGGTAGTTTTTTTCAATGTTCATTTGCTGCAACTGCTAGGAATCACAGACAAGCTGAGTGCCCAAGTTGCCACAGTAGCAGCCTGTTCCTTAAATGGCCAGCTGAACATTTTTGTCTCATCTATTGATTGTGCTTGATTGAGAACAGATAACTACCCAAAAACTTTTATTCGTGAACTTTTAGTCATTGTTCTCCTAGATTTATTTGTGTGCTTCTACATTTCTACTTAGGAGCACATCATGTACTCCTTGTAAAAAATGTCAGCGTAGAGCCCTGAACTATGATAATAAATAAGTCGTATCACTCAGCATTTTGTGGCAGGGCAGGCACTTTGTTGATTCTTGATGTTCAGCTGTAGCTGTTCTTGTTTTTATTATCGGATCTAAATGATTTATTTTAGCATACATTGGTTAAAAGACGTAACTCATAAAAAGGAAATGAAATTAAGCAACACCCCATTACTTCTTACTAGTAGTACATGTGTTGTTTTTGAAACATTAGAAAGCATGCTCATCCATGTTTTTGTGATTTTTGGTGTAATTATGTAAAAACAGATTTTGGCTGATAAAATCTGACTGGCTGGTAGATTTTTTTCATATACCTGCCACGGTGGCTGGTGGACCAAAAAGTACATTTCCCACCCTTGTCATCAGCCAGGGTTTTAACAGATAACCTCTGTCTCCTACAAAGAGAGAGAACCATTAGGACAATTCATGTTGCTTTAGCAATGTCAAATATACTTCAAATGAGTAGGCAACACTCACCAATAAGCCATCCATCCTCAACAGCTTCCTCCTGTAAGCGAAGGCCAACATTGCTGTTCTGCAGAATGAACGAGTCGTGTGTTCCACCTGGCCACCACATTCAGTAGGGTATTTTTGAGCATCACATATGACATTCATTGAGTGGAAAACTTTTCTGTTCAGTGTTGAACCCATTTTGGGATGGTGCTTTTATTGAGATGTGGGTATCATCTATTGCTCTGATCGTATTTGAGAAACCGTTGATGGCAAACAAACCCCTCTTGACTTCAACCTTTTGTCCGACGGTGTGTTTGGAAATTGAATGCAACTGTAACCTTTGCTGATGATTACCTCCAAAACAGCTGGCATGAATCGGCTCATCTAGGGTTGTGAGATGCCAAACCAATGGCAAGCTCCAGCTGAAAAATGCTGTTGCCAAAAACCAGAGAGTGGACAGCACTTGGATGGGCACTGGAATGGCATGCGTTTTCTTTGTTTTCCTAAAGTAGGTATTAGATCTTGGCATAAATCCAATAATATTGGCTTTGGGAAATTATATCTTGAGTTCCTGCAAAAGAAAAGGCCCACCTGTCTATAAAAACACGCTCTCTGCGAAATGCAGCATGGGCCACATCTTCCAACAGAGCAAGATCAGCCATCTCCCATTCGATTTCCAATTATCTCCATTTTTTATAATATTTACACAATGGTTTCACACGTCCCTCTAATTTGACAATTAACTGTACTTTATATGGATTATAATCGTAACAAATGTGGTCAAATTATATTGAACAAAAATATATATAGAGCAATCAGATTAGTTTCCATGAGACGGTATCTGACAGTTTGGGCAGAAATTCTTTGGAAGTGCAAACCCACAGTTTAATAAGCTTTCTGGGTGGCTGGTCTCAGACGATCCCGCAGGTGAAGAAGCCGGATGTGGAGTTCCTGGGATGGCGTGGTTATATGTGGTCTGCAGTTGTGAGGCCGGTTGAACGTACTGCCAAATTCTCTAAAACGACATTGGAGGTTGCTTATGGTAGAGAAATTAACATTAAATTATCTGGCAACAGCTCTGGTGGACATTCATGCAGTCAGTATGTCAATTGCATGCTCCCTCAAAACTTGAGACATCTGTAGCATTGTGTTGTGACAAAACTGCACATTTTAGAGTTGCCTTTTGTCCCTGGCACAAGGTGCACCTGTGTAATGATCATGCTATTTACCCTGTAAGCAGACTATGGACAAGGTAAAGAAACCAATGTCACTATCCCTTTAATTGTTGCCCTAATAGTTGTAAGTGAACCCATTGCCTGATTTATGAAGGTCAACACCCTCTTTTTGTTCTTTGCCTTTTCCCATGGTGATGGATGACAAAGGGATTTTACCTGTTACCTAATTTTTATACCACCGTGAAACAGGGAGCCATGGAAGGCCACAACACAGTTCCTTAAGGTGAGATTAACTTTAAAAAGTAGAATGTTAATGCAGATTTTATTTAGTTTAATTTTATTTATAAGAATCTTTAGGGGTGCCAAAAATGTTGACACCTATCTTTTTGAAAAAACTAAATCTCTTTCTCTGAGCAATTGTATTAGAATAAAACAATATCATTTTCACTTGTTTCTGCATACAATATAGGTCTGTTTTTATATTATTTATTTTATACAGTTTCTTGCTCATCTTTGTCAAGGGTGCAAATAATTTTGGAGGTGACTGGAATAGGAAAAGTCTGAGTTTGTAAGTCATAGGTCAAAACATGGATTGCCATTTCGAAGTAAAGGCTTGTCTGAACATAAAAAGTGATCATTTTGATAAGATTGTGATTTCCATTAAGGTGTTACTTTAGAGAAGAAAAACAACCATTACGGATGTTACACCCTCCATTACAGATGTTAAGAGTCTTAAATAGACATTCAAATCTTATAGATTCCTTGATCAAAATCTATCCTAACATTTGTTGTCGTTTGGAATGTTTTTAAAATGTCAGCAGAAGGCACAGTACTTTAGAATTGAATAATTATAGGTAGCCTGAATTGTATCCACCTCCTTTTCTAACGTTGCTATGGGCACAGCCAAACAACATAAGTGATGGATACGACTTCCGCTTGGCTTCCCTAATGCAGCGGGCGGTGGAAAACTTGCTGTAGTAAATGATTCGAAGGAGTCATAAAAGTAAACAAGTATAAGTGTAACGATACTAGAGGAAAGTTTACAGCTTATTGTTCTATAGTCCTACACCTGTCAATCAACTGATCAACACATCCTACTGCACGCTGTTTATTAATAAAAGTGGTAACAAGACAATTCTGTGCTTTCAAGGTGTGTTTGTCATAATGACAAATGCAAATAATAGGCTACTTTCAATGCACAGTGCCTTCAGAAAGAATTCAGACCCCTTGACCTTTTCCACATTTTGTTGTGTTACAGCCTTGTTTTAAAATGTACTAAATACATTTTCCCTCAGGAATCTAGACACAATAATAACCCATAATGACAAAGCGAAAACAGGTTTTTAGAAATTCCTTATTTACATAAGTATTCAGACCCTTTGTTATGAGACTCAATATTGAGCTCAGGTTCATTCTGTTTCCATTGATCATCCTTGAGATGTTTCTACAACTTGATTGGAGTCCACCTGTGGTAAATTCAATTGATTGGACATGATTTGGAAAGGCACACACCTGTCTACATAAGGTCCCACAGTTGACAGTGCATGTCAGAGCAAAAACCAAGCCATGAAGTCGAAGGAATTGTCCATAGAGCTTCGAGACAGGATTGTGTGCTTGAATACTCGTAAAAAAGGTTTCTGTTCGTTTTTTTATTAAATCAATTTAGCTTTGTCATTATGGGGTATTGTGTGTAGATTGATGAAGATTATTTTTATTTAATCTATTTTAGAATAAGGCTGTAACGTAACAAAATGTGGAAAAAGTCAAGGGGTCTGAATACTTTCCGAATGCACTGTATATGTGCCTATACTGCCAATCCACTTTTCTGGACACTGGATGAAGTCAGTATATTTTGGGATCTTTCAATTGAAATCTTTTTGGGATCTTTCAATTCACAGATTGTTGATAAACACTCTTCTCATATTATTTGTATCTAAAAAAAAAAAAGTATGTATGAGAAATGCATTTCAGCAAATATTTTCCAAGAGAATCTTAGCCAACACACACAATTTTAAGATATCAACAATTTTGTCTGTAAAAGTCTGAAGAATACATCCCAGAACAAGCACACAAAAAGTTATTGTGAAGTGGAAACGTCTAGGAGCAACAACAGCTCATGCCGCAAAGTGGTAAGCCACACAAGCTCACAGAACAGGACCGCCGATTGCTGAAGCGTGTTGCGCGTAACAATCGTCTGTCCTCAGTTGCAACACTCACTACCGAGTTCCAAACTTCCTCTGGAAGCAACGTCAGCACTTAAATATTCATCAAGAGCATCATAAAATGGGTTTCCATGGCCGAGAAGCCGCACACAAGCCAAAGATCACCATGCACAATGCCAAGCGTCGGCTGGAGTGGTGTAAAGCTTGCTGCCATTGGACTCAGTAGAAACGCGTTCTCTGGAGTGATGAATCACGCTTCACCATCTGGCAGTCCGACGGACGAATCTGGGTTTGGCGGATGCCAGGAGAACACTACCTGCCCCAAAGCATAGTGCCAACTGTAAAGTTTGGTGGAAGGGGAATAATGGTCTGGGGCTGTTTTTCATGGTTCAGGCTAGGCCTCTTAGTTCCCGTGAAGGGAAATCTTAATGTTATAGCATACAATGACAATCTAGACGATTCTGTGCTTCCAACTTTGTGGCAACAGTTTAGGAAAGACCCTTTCCTGTTTCAGCATGCCCCCGTGCACAAAGCGAGGTCCAAACAGATATGGTTTGTTGAGATCGGTGTGGAAGAACTTGACTGGCCTGCACAGAGCCCTGACCTCAACCCCAAGAAACACCTTTGGCATGAATTGGAATACCGACTGCGAGCCATGCCTAAACGCCCAACATCAGTGTCCAACCTTTTGTGGTTGAATGGAAGCAAATCCCTGCAGCAATGTTCCAACGTCAAGTGGAAAGCCTTCCCAGAAGAGTGGAAGCTGTTATAGCAGAAAAGGGGGGGACCTACTTCATATTAATGCCCATGATTTTGGAATGAGATGTTCGACGAGCAGTTGTCCACATAGCTTTGGTCATGTCAGGCTCTACGTGGCTACGTTAGTGTCAACTATGAGTAGCTACCACAAGAGATTGGACTTCTGTTAACGCTACGTCCTTGTTAACAATGGACCCTGTGCGAATTGGGTATCCCATGATCAGGCTACCAAATTCACACACATGGTGACAAATGACTTAAGGAAGCTATTTAGCTGTTATGGAAAACTGTTTGTCAACAACCGGAAAATAACTAGCTACTTCCGGGGCAGGGACAAAGTACACTGTGTACCAGTTTCATAGCTAGCTAGTTACTTCCCTCGTTGTAACGTTAAAGGGTAGGTAGCATGAGTTTTTACTAGGGGTGTGCCGAACTCGTCATAATTCAGAATTCAGACCCCTCGACTTTTCCCCCCAAAAAAATTACATTATTATAAAATTGATTAAATAAAAAACAATACCTCAATCCACACACAATACCCAATAATGCCAACCAAAAACAGGTTTTTAGAAAGAAAAAAAAATAATACCTTATTTCAATAATTATCCAGACCCTCGAAATTGAGCTCAGGTGCATCCTGATCATGGGGCGGTAGGGTAATCGGAAGGTTGCAAGTTCAAATCCCCAAGCTGACAAGGTACAAATCTGTCGTTCTGCCCCTGAACAGGCAGTTAATCCACTGTTCCTAGGCTGTCATTAAAAATAAGAATTTGTTGTCTGAGAGTCGTTCTGAGAGTCCTTTAACAAAATTTAATAATTTGTTCTAAACTGACTTGCCTGGTAAAATAAAAGGTAAAAAAATATTTGTTAATGTTTTAAAAAATGCTGATGGTCACTGACAGAGCTTCAGAGTTTCTCTGTGGAGATGGGAGAACCTTCCAGAAGGTCAACCATCTCTGCAGCACTCCACCAATCAGGCATTTAGGGTAAAGTGGCCAGACGGAAGCCACTCCTCAGTAACAGGCACATGACAACCTGCTTGGAGTTTGCCAAAAGGCACCTAAAGACTCTCAGACCATAAGAAACAAGATTATCTGGTCTGATGAAACCAAGACTGAATTCTTTGGCCTGAATGCCAAGCGTCACGTCTGGAGGAAATCTGGCACCATCCCTACGGTAAAGCATGGTGGTGGCAGCATTATGCTGTGGGGATTTTTTTCAGAGGCAGGGTCTGGGAGACTAGTCAGGATCGAGGGAAAGATGAAGGAAGCAAAGTAGAGAGAGATCCTTGATGAAAACCTGCTCCAGAGCGCTCAGGACCTCAGACTGGGGTGAAGGTTCACCTTCCAACAGGACAACGACCATAAGCACACAGCCAAGACAACACAGGAGTGGCTTCGGGACAAGTCTCGGAATGTCCTTGAGTGGCCCAGCCCGAGGCCGGACTTGAACCCGATCGAACATCTCTGGAGAGAGACCTGAAAATAGCTGTCAGCGACACTCCCCATCTAACCTGACAGAGCTTGAGAGTACCTGCCGAGAATGGGACAAACTCCCCAAATACAGGTGTGCCAATCTTCTGGCGTCATACCCAAGAAGACTCAAGGCTGTGATTGCTGTCAAAGGTACTTCAACAAAGTACTGAGTAAAGGGTCTGAATACTTATGTAAATGTTGTGTGTAGATTGATGAGGGGGAAAAAATGATGTAATACATTTTAGAATAAGGCTGTAATGTGGAAAAAGACATGGGGTCTGAATACTTTCCGAATGCACTGTATGTTTTAGCGTTTTTGCATCTTTATTAACTTATTTCCAGATATCTTCGGGAACTACCCACAATCCACAATGCACAAATAGTGCATTGTGGGTAGTTCCGAAGATATCTGGAAACTCTCAACATCATATGGAGAACCGGTGCTACCTAGGAAGTTCCAGCTGGCTAACGTTAGATCCTAGCCATGCTAGCATGTAATTACATTCCAAACCAAGTGTTGGCGCTGGTGAGCTATGTACATCAACAAAAAATAAACCATATAAATTAATGCGCAAAACTGCATATTTTTTCCCTGGTAGTCGAGCGAGCGAGAGTTCTAATAGCTTTCGGTCATTCGTAGCTAGTACTGTAATACCAACACAGTGCAGTAATACCAACAAAGACTGGGTTACGACTCATTTGTAGCCTAAAATGAAAAGCTAGCTTTGAAGTGGGACCGGTTTGTCTGGTTCAAGAAAGCGGATTGGAGAATGGGAACAGTGAGCACGTCTACTGCATGCCGTTCTCATTTCACCGCATAGGACTTCGATTGCTTAGTACAACCAGTGGTAGGCAGGATTCTGAATGAGACTGACTGAAACCAGGAACTGTGCCGAGCGTGAATGTGAAGCCTGCAACCTCTCTACATCGCTGGCGTCAGCAGTGATGGAGATAAACCAGGTAAATTCAATGTGAATTTACCTCACTATATTGCTATTTGATTAGCTGACTCACCCTCGACTGGTGAAACAGCCTCTCCCTCTGAAGGCCTCTCCTTGGCTCTTCTTTGACTTAGCTAACTCAGCTAACTCAGTCGTCAATTGGTAAGTCTCCACTCTCTACTTTTTATCTGCTGGCTTTTGTGTTGTTGTTGTGTTCTGTGGGACCCTGCCTGTGCTAAACTAGTTGTTCTCTGGCTTACTACTTAGCTATGTTGACCGTGGTGGTTGGCTAGCTAGGCTAGTTAGGCTAGCTAGCAGGCTAAAATAAACTTTAGCTGGCTGGCTAAGATAACTGTATATACCGGTAACATTATTTGATAACTGGTTCGATTTGATTTTTTATTTATTTAACCTTAATTTAACTAGGCAAGTCAGTTAAGAACAAATCCTTATTTTACAATGGCGCCTACCCGGGCCAAACCCTCCCCTAACCCGGGCGACGCTGGGCCAATTGTGCGCCTCCCTATGGGACCCCCGATCGTGGCCGGTTGTGATTCAGCCCGTGATTGAACCAGGGCCTGTAGTGACGCCTCTAGCACTGAGATGCAGTGCCTTAGACCGCTGCATTTCGCAAAACTTTGGTTTACTTTAATGAAGGTGTAAGCTAGGTGTTGATTCGCAAACTGGATGACTACCAACCTGCTATCGTTAGCGGGTTGGTAAGGCTAATGTTATCAGGCTAGTAGGGCGAATGTTAGCAGGCTACTTGGCTAGCAACCTTAAGCTGACTTGTATCAAATGTATAAAGTATGTGTACGTTGGCTTAAAATATAATTGAGAACAGTAGTCAAGAGTGCAAATTATTTGGTTTAATTTAAAGTTATTTCTGTTGGAGTTTACATTATAGAGAATAGACTGGCTTGCCGGGTACTCCATATTACGTCACACCCCGCAAATGTTTTTTGAGGCATGACTTCGGCATTCTTCAGAATTCTGCTCAGTTGTATGTAATAACTCAAAAAATAGAAAAGTGAGGTGTAACTTTGCATTGGGATTTATGATGTGTATACTAATGCAAATCCAAATGTTACATGTGGTTATGTTTATGCTACCTACCCTTTAAAAGAAATCAAAACTCTCACGGCAGCTACCCTTAGTTGATGGTAATGTAGCCACGTAGAGCAACGTAGCTATCAAAACAAGTCCTTCGTCACTATGGGGCAACAACAGACCCCATACATGTTGGGTAGCCACACACACAAAATCAAATAGCAGGCTGGTGACTGGTGATTATGGGGAAGCAAGAGTCTCTTGTGCAATGTGAAGCATATGATCGGAGCGGAGCCTGCCTGTCTGCCCAGTCATCGCTTGCTTCACCGCAGCTCACCAGCTGATGTAGGCTGTGTGTTCTGCACCCTTCCCACTGCTAGAGAACAGAACCCTCACTGCTCTGCACACCCAGTTTTTCTAATATTCTGCTTATCATAGTAGCCTATTCAGTTCAAGTGCAAATATAAGTCACAAGAAGGCGAGTCCAAGTCCTGAAAATCGGAACTCAAGTACTACAACACTGCCAATTATAGACCATATAAAACCTTGATGAACGTTAGCTATACTGAGAAAGTTTCAAGATGATCCGATGAAAGGTGTATGTTTTACAAAAACCTTTCCTAAAAAACATCACGAACATCTCATCTTTTCTAACTAATACTGGGAGACAGCTGTGATTGGAAAAACAAGCTCTGTGAACCGTCTAAAAGCCATGAAATATGATTGTCCGAAAAGCCTTTTTTGAGGCTACTGTGTAATGGTCAGAATTCATGCAATTTCCTACTTAAAAACATATCAAATAAAGCCTGAACTCCAACATATGGACTTCAAGGATAATTATGACATGGTTTCATTTGGAAATTAACTTCATTTGTGCATGCTCAGTTTAACTTTTACACGGAATCACCCTATAAATCGTTCTATTTTCGCATACCCAAAATGCCTACTATTTAGAACGCAAGTATGGGTATTCGGACAAAGCCACTGACCTGGAAGAAGAGTTCCCTCTCCTTTGGCTCCTCCATTAGGGTTTCAATCAGCTTCGTGAAGCTCGCCTCTGATGCTTCCACATTTGGATCTGAAACCTGCAGCAAGAATGCACAGTGGATAAATACAACTAACCATAGGTTAGCAACACTTTATCCGTTACAATGTTTATCCATAATGCCACTTAGCAAATATACAGCCTTACATACTGTATACTTAGTATTTTGAGGCGAATGTGGGAATAAAACCCACATTATAAGCACTGTGTTCCATGTTACAAGGACCACACTCCAACCAACTGAGCCATTAGAATCACGGTTCCTTCTCTGAGTAGTCCTCACCTCTCCCTTATGATTGGAGATACAGCTCCTCATCCTGTTCAGGTGTGGCTGAACGGTGTCAGGGCGACACAACTCATCATCACAGCGACATAACTCCAGAACCAGCTGTCAATAAAATGAGAATTGCGTATTCATGGCAACAGGTGTGTGTGTGATCGTTGAGTTTAATGTTGAAGTAGGTTGAGGTTTCCCCTAGATACTTATCTAAGGTAAATCTTGCGTTTCCTTCAATAATGGTTCAGATTTGAAGGTACACTGATCTTAGATCTGTGCCTAGCGGCAAATTCTACTTCTTTCCCTCTTGTCACGCCCACTCACCCGTGCTCTTAGTCCCATGAGGAGTTGGACCCTCTCTCTGTAACTCATCAGTTCAGGGACTATTTCCAACACAGTGGTGGCGAACTCCTCCAGCAGCCCATAGTCCATGATGTTTCTCCGCTCGATCACCTGCCACAGAGCAGCACACACCAGCCGCAGTGGCGGAACAAAAAGACGCAGAGACGACAGAGGAAGAGGGGGACCTAGAAGAGAAGATTATGTGCATTCAAAGACAACTTGAATGAAAAAGCAAGCTAGATACTATAACTTCAGCAGTACTTTATATAATTCCCGAACCATTTCTGCACTTGTTCACTCCCCTTTCCAGCTCTTCCAGATACAGGCAGGTGTAAACAACAGTGCCATCCATGTCATATGTATAATGAGGAGTAACAGTGGGAGGGAACACCTTTTTGGAATTGAAAAATTGAGCCTTGATCAACGAGGAAGCCATAGAGATCCGATTAAATTATATAGGAAGTTACAGTATATAACTACACACATTACACTAGGCTACACACATTACACTAAAAAAACACTACTGTCACAGAGGTTGCACAACATTTCTAATGATTCATATTCTTGAGTTATTATACTAATGCATGATTTTCTATCTGGTTATGGGTATTTTACTAAATTGGTTATGGTTTAAACTCGTTCCAAGGCTCAAGCCAGGGCCCAGCTTCAGGTTGAAGAAGTGGGGAAGGGCTGTAGTTCTGACATGCAAAACGACTTGAAGAAATCTATAACTGACCCTTACCTTAACAAACCCTTAACCTTAACCCTAACGAAATGTTTTACGAATTGTCAAATTAAATATATTTAAAGTCCGTTTTGCCACTAAATAAACCATCTTTGTTATAGCCTTTTCCGCGAGACTACTGGCAAAGATGGTGGTTGGCAAGCTAGCTAGTAATGTAGCAAGCTGGAAATTGTGGTAGCAATGCAGACTGCAACATGTCACCTGTACAGTTAATTGCAATATATTAATAATTTACCCTGTTCCTCCCGGAGCGTTTGCATTTTGTGCTTTCGTAAACATTAGCTACACCAAAAACAGTGGATCTCTTCACAAATCTGTCCGTGAAAATCTTGTTTACAGCATCACACGGTGCATAGTACAACATTAATAACGCCTGTTTTTCTGTACCACGTTATCATCTTCAACGTTACAAATGTTTAAGCTACACAATTGTTATTTGTAATATGTCCTATATAATGATACATTAACTTCTGCAACTGTGTTTATGTAGATAATCATTTAAACAAACGGTTCAAACTGCAGGCAAAAATGTAGAAAGACAAATGGGGACCTTCCAAACACGTGATTTTAAGTGCGGAAAATGTGATTTAAAAAGACGAGGGAAAACGCGAGTGAAGATTTGTTTTTTTTACGGGTGGAAAAATAACCAATTATGGATGACGAAGAAAATCCGTAAAACAATCTTGCAGGTAAATTGTAAAATTGCAAATACTTAATTCCAGGCAGTAGGTTTACAACATAGCTGGGGTGGTCTCATTATGCATATTCGTCTCTTTCGTCTCTTTTAAAACGTTTTGCAACAGAAACCGTTTACACCAAATACTGTTGAGTTCCGGTTTGTTCTTAAACGGAAGTTGTAGTTCAGACTTGTCTCTATTCCCCCCTCTCAATTTAAGGTTAAATTCAGTGGTGGAAAATGTACCCAATTGTAATACTGGAGTGAAAGTAAAGATGCCTTTTTAGAAAATTACTCAAGTGAAAATAACCCAGTAAAATACTACTTGAGTAAAAGTCTAAAAGTATTTTGTTTTAAATATATTGAAGTATCAAATTTCAAATCAATTTTATTTATAAAGCCCTTCTTACATCAGCTGATGTCACAGAGTGCTGTACAGAAACCCAGCCTAAAACCCCAAACAGCAAGCAGTGCATGTGTAGAAGCACGGTGGCTAGGAAAAACTCCCTAGAAAGGCCGGAACCTAGGAAGAAACCTAGAGAGGAACCAGGCTATGAGGGGTGGCCAGTCCTCTTCTGGCTGTGCCGGGTGGAGATTATAACAGAACATGGCCAAGATTTTAAAATGTTCATAGATGACCAGCAGGGTCAAATAATAATAATCACAGTGGTTGTTGAGGGTGCAACAGGTCAGCACCTCAGGAGTAAATGTCAGTTGTCTTTTCATAGCTGATCATTCAGAGTATCTCTACCGCTCCTGCTGTCTCTAGAGAGTTGAAAACAGCAGGTCTGGGACAGGTAGCACATCTGGTGAACAGGTCAGGGTTCCATAGCCGCAGGCAGAACAGTTGAAACTGGAGCAGCAGCACGGCCAGGTGTACTGGGGACAGCAAGGAGTCATCAGGCCAGGTAGTCCTGAGGAATGGTCCTAGGGCTCAGGTCCTCCGAGAGAGAGAAAGAAAGAGAGAATTAGAGAGAGCATACTTAAATTCACACAGGACACCGGATAAGAGAGGATAAATACTCCAGATATCACAGACTGACCCTAGCCCCCCGAAACATAAACTACTGCAGCATAAATACTGGAGGCTGAGACAGGAGAGGTCGGGAGATACTGTGGCCCCGTTCGACGATACCCCCGGACAGGGCCAAACAGGCATGATATAACCCCACCCACTCTGCCGAAGCACAGCCCCCACACCACTAGAGGGATATCTTCAACCACCAACTTACCATCCTGAGACAAGGCTGAGTATAGCCCACAAAGATCTCTGCCACAGGAAGATCACGTCAGTGACTCAAGCGATGCACCCCCCTCCAGGGACGACATGGAAGAGCGCCAGTGACTCAGTCCCTGTACTAGGGTTAGAGGCAGAGAATCCCAGTGGAGAGGGGAACCGGCCAGGCAGAGACAGCAAGGGCGGTTCGTTGCTCCAGTGCCTTTCCGTTCACCTTCACACTCCTGGGACAGACTACACTCAATCATAGGACCTACTAAAGAGATGAGTCTTCAATAAAGACTTAAAGGTTGAGACCGAGTCTGAGTCTCTCACATGGATAGGCAGACCATTCTATGAAAATGGAGCTCTATAGGAGAAAGCCCTGCCTCCAGCTGTTTGCTTAGAAATTCTAGGGACAATAAGGAGGCCTGCATCTTGTGACCGTAGTGTACGTGTAGGTATGTACGGCAGGACCAAATCGGAAAGATAGGTAGGAGCAAGCCCATGTAATGCTTTGTAGGTTAGCAGTAAAACCTTGAAATCAGTCCTTGCCTTAACAGGAAGCCAGTGTAGAGAGGCTAGCACTGGAGTAATATGATACATTTTTGAGGTTCTAGTCAAGATTCTAGCAGCCGTGTTTAGCACTAACTGAAGTTTATTTAGTGCTTTATCCGGGTAGCCGGAAAGTAAAGCACTGCAAAAGTCTAGCCTAGAAGTGACAAAAGCATGGATACATTTTTCCGCATCATTTTTGGACAGAAAGTTTCAGATTTTTGCAATGTTACGTAGATGGAAAAAAGCTGTCCTTGAAACAGTCTTGATATGTTCGACAAAAGAGAGATCAGGGTCCAGAGTAACGACGAGGTCCTTCACAGTTTTATTTGAGACGACTGTACAACCATCAAGATTAATTGTCAGATTCAACAGAAGATCTCTTTGTTTCAGAAGATCAGAAGCTCTCTTTGTATAAAATGTAAAAGTAATTACTAACACTTACTTTTACTTTTGATACTTAAGTATAAATAATTTCAAATGCCTACTCTTTTTTTAATGTATTTTTTTAATGTTTTACAGATAGCCAGGGGCACACTCCATCACTGACATAACTTACAAAGGAAGCATGTGTAAGAATGCTGTTCATTGACTACAGCTCAGCATTTAACACCATGGTACCCTCCAAACTCGTCATTACGTCATTAAGCTCGAGACCCTGGGTCCGCACTGTGCAACTGGGTCCTGGACTTTCTGACGGGCCGATCCACAGGTGGTGAGGGTAGGAAACAACATCTCCACCCCGCTGATCCTCAACACTGGGGCCCCACAAGGGTGCGTTCTCAGCCCTCTCCTGTACTCCCTGTTCACCCATGACTGCGTGGCCACGCCTCCAACTCAATCATCCAAGTTTGCAGACGACACTACAATGGTAAGCTTGATTACATCAACAACGAGATGGTCTACAGGGAGGAGGTGAGGGCCCTCGGAGTGTGGTGTCAGGAAAATAACCTCTCACTCAACGTCAACAAAACCGAGGAGATGCTCGTGGACTTCAGGAAACAGCAGAGGGAGCACCCCCCTATCCACATTGACAGGACAGTAGTGGAGAAGGTGGAAAGTTTTAGGTTCCTCGGCATACACTTAACGGACAAACTGAAATGGTCCACCCACACAGACAGCGTGGTGAAGAATGCGAAATTTGTCTTGTCACCTAAAACACTCTCAAACTTTGACAGATGCACAATCGAGAGCATCCTGTTGGTCTGTATCACCGCCTGGTACGTCAACTGCTCTGCCCACAACCGCACAAAGCTCTCCAGAGGGTAGTGTGGTCTGCACAGCTCATCAGTGGGGGTAAACTACCTGCCCTCCAGGACACCTACGGCACCCAATGTCACCGGAAGGCCAAAAAGATCATCAAGGACAACAACCACCTGAGCCACTGCCTGTTCACCCCGATATCATCCAGAAGGCGAGGTCAGTACAGGTGCATCAAAGCTGGGACCGAGAGACTGAAAAACAGCTTCTAACTCAAGGCCATCAGACTGTTAAACAGCCATCACTAACATTGAGTGGCTGCTGCCAACATACAGACTCAAATCTCTTGCCACTTTAATAAATTGAATAAAATGATGTAACAAAGGTGTCAATTTAAATAACGCCACTTAATGTCTACATATCCTACATTACTCATCTCATACAGTTGAAGTCGGAAGTTTACATACACTTAGGTTGGAGTCATTAGAACTCATTTTTCATCCACTCCACAAATATCTTGTTAACAAACTATAGTTTTTGTAAGTCGGTTAGGACATCTACTTTGTGCATGACAAGTAATTTTTCCAACAATTGTTTACAGACAGATTATTAGACTTATAATTCACTGTATCACAATTCCAGTGGGTCAGAAGTTTACATACACTAAGTCGACTGTGCCTTTAAACAGTTTGGAAAATTCCATAAATGTCATGGCTTTAGAAGCTTCTGATAGGCTAATTGACATAATTTGAGTCAATTGGAAGTGTACCTGGGGATGTATTTCAAGGCCTACCTTCAAACTCAGTGCGTCTTTGCTTGACATCATGGGAAAGTCATAAGAAATCAGCCAAGAAAATTGTAGACCTTGGGAGCAAATGCCTGAAGGTACCACATTCATTTGTACAAACAATAGTACGCAAGTTTAAACACCAATGGACCACGCAGCTGTCATACTGGTCAGGAAGGAGACGCATTCTGTCTCCTAGAGATGAACGGACTTTGGTGTGAAAAGTGCAAATCAATCCCAGAACAACAGCAAAGGACCTTGTGAAGATGCTGGAGGAAACGGGTACAAAAGTATCTATATCCACAGTAAAACGAGTCCTATATCGACATACCTGAAAGGCCGCTCAGCAAGGAAGAAGCCACTGCTCCAAAACTGCCATAAAAAAGCCAGACTACGGTTTGCAACTGCACATGGGGACAAAGATCATACTTTTTGGAGAAATGTCCTCTGGTCTGATGAATCAAAAATTGAACTGTTTGGCCATAATGACCATCGTTATGTTTGGAGGAAAAAGGGGGAGGCTTGCAAGTCGAAGAACACCATCCCAACCGGGAAGCACGGGGTGGCAGCATCATGTTGTGAGGGTGCTTTGCTTCAGGAGGGACTAGTGCACTTCACAAAATAGATGGTATCAGGAAGGGAAAGGGAAATTATGTGAGCAAGGAGGCCTATGGGAATGTGATGAAAGAAATAAAAGCTGAAATAAATCATTCTCTCTACTATTATTCTGACATTTCACATTCTTAAAATAAAGTGGTGATCCTAACTGACCTAAAACGGGCAATTTTGACTGGGATTAACTGTCAGGAATTGTGAAAGACTGAGTTTAAATGTATTTGGCTAAGGTGTATGTAAACTTCCGACTTCAACTGTATCTAGCTAGCAATGGCAATCATGTTAGCATATTTACTACTGAGACATGTTGGGTTTCAAATAATCAATGCTTAAACTTTCAGATGAAGTTTGATTGAATTAAACATGTTCAATTGCTTTCATTAGCTTATTAAGAGAACGGTTTAGCTATCTTGTAATTAAGAACATTTCCAATAACAAATCTAATAACTTCAACTCTTCAAGAATCAAATTTCTTCACAACTTTTTAAGTTGTAACCTTTTTGAGGAATAGTACATTTGCTTTACTTTGCTCATAAGTCTATAGTTAAGAAGACATTTCTTCTTAAGAAGGTTTTGTTAACCTGGGCCCAGAGACTTAGATATGCAGTTTTGCTAACTATTATTAGTCCTGTAAGTATTATTATAGCGCACAGGGCTGCAGGCCAGAAGGCCACCGTGGACAAGAGTCGGGGTAGAAAGATCTCCTTTTATAGTAAAAGCATTGCATGAATCTAGCATCTTATTTGCAGGTCTGAGAATTGCATAATTTTTTTAATGTAATTTTACATGTTAGCAGAATCTTTATTTAATACCACACAAATTACCGAAATGACAGGCTAAGAATGGACAGAAACAGTGTGTTTATCTTTTAATATTTCTCCAATGCCAAATCCATGTGTCTTGTTTGCAACGAAACGGCCCGTTTGCAAATAATTACATCTGAGACGTCGTTAGGAATCTCGAGCATGGTACTTCCAAAAGTTAGGCTTACCTTTCCACCCAAGACAGAGTAGGCCTACCGACGCAGAAAAGTGTAAGCTTTAACTCAAGTGTTTCCCTAAAAGCTGTATGGGTTTAAACATGTTCTATTGTACAGAAAGTACAGACTAGCTAAATCAAGTCATAGTGACATAATTAGATTACTTCCCAAGCAAAGTCAGTCCCTGAATGTCAAATAAACGAAACAATGACATCCCCATATGCATCAGTCACAGTCACGTTTTCCCCGGGTATTTTACAGCTTGTTTCTAGCATAAAGCATCGCGGACCAAAGCGTTGTTATAGATCACTTTATATAATCGGATCCGTTTTATTTTCTTCAAAATATCAAATACAATTTTATTGGTCGCGTACACGTTTATAGCAGATGTTATTGCGGGTGGAGCAAAATGCTTGTGTGCCTAGCTCCAACAGTGCAGTAATATCTAACAATACACACATATAAAAGTAAAAAAATGGAATTAAGAAATGTAGAAATATTAGGACGAGCAATGTCCAGATTATATACAGTACCAGTCAAAAGTTTGGACACACCTACTCATTCAAGGGTTTTTCTTTATTTTTACTATTTTCTACATTGTAGAATAATAGTGAAGACATCAAAACTATGAAATAACTCATGGACTCATGTAGTAACCAAAAAAGTGTTCAACTTTTTAAATATTTTATGAGATTATTCAAAGGAGCCACCCTTTGCCTTTATGACAGCTTTGCACACTCTTGGCATTCTCTCAACCAGCTTCATGAGGCATGCCAATTGCAATCTCCCTCAATCTGTGACATTGGCACAACTGCAAATAGTGGTCATTTATTGTCTCCAGCACAAGGTGCAACTGTGTAATGATCATGCTGTTTAATCAGCTTCTTGATCGGCCACATCTGTCAAGTGGATGGATTATCTTGACAAATTAGAAAATGCTTACTAATAGGGATGTAAACAAATTTGTGTACAAAATTGTAAGAAATAAGCTTTTTGGTGCGAATAGAAAAGTTCTGAGATCTTTTGTTTTAGCTCATGAAACCAGCACTTTACATGTTGCGTTTTATATTTTTGTTCAGTGTATTTATTCATAGTAGTACACAAGGATTGGTCTCTAAATTCAACCAGCTTCATTTCTAATCGACCTGGCCCGGGTATCCTGGAAGGATATTGACCTCATCCCGTCAGTAGAGGATGCCTGGTCATTCTTTAAGAGTGCCTTCCTCACCATCTTAAATAAGCATGCCCCTTTCAAAAATGTAGAACCAGGAACAGATATAGCCCTTGGTTCACTCCAGACTTGACTGCCCTTGACCAGCACAAAAACATCCTGTGGCGTTCTGCATTAGTATCGAATAACCCATGCGATATGCAACTTTTCAGGGAAGTCAGGAACCAATATACACAGGCTGTGTTTAGCAAAAGCTCAGGTTGCCCAGCCCGGCGGAGATACAATCTTCGGCAAAATCATTCGCAAGGAGATTCCTGCAAAAATATTATTTGAAGATGAAAGCTAAGGCTAGCTTTTTCAAGCAGAAATTTGCATCCTGTAGCACAAACTCAAAAAGGTTCTGGGACACTGTAAAGTCCATGGAGAATAAGAGCACCTCCGCCCAGCTGCCCACTGCACTGAGGCTAGGAAATACTGTCACCACCGACAAATCCACTATAATTGAGAACTTCAATAAGCATTTTTATACGTCTGGCCATGCTTTCCACCTGGCTACCCCTACCCCGGTCAACAGCCCTGCACTCCCCACAGCATCTCGCCCAAGCCTCCCCCATTTCTCCTTCTCCCAAATCCAGATAGATGATGTTCTGAAAGAGCTGCAAAATCTGGACCCCTACAAATCAGCCGGGCTAGACAATCTGGACCCTCTCTTTCTTTCTAAAATTATCTGCCGCAATTGTTGCAACCACTATTACTAGCCTGTTCAACCTCTCTTTCGTATCGTCTGAGATTCCCAAAGATTGGAAAGCTGCCGCGGTCATCCTCCACTTCAAAGGGGGAGACACTCTAGACCGAAACTGTTACAGACCTATATCTATCCTACCCAGCCTTTCTAAGGTCTTCGAAAGCCAAGTTAACAAACAGATTACCGACCATTTCGAATCCCACCGTACCTTCTCCACTATGCAATCTGGTTTCAGAGCTGGTCATGGGTGCACCTCAGCCACACTAAAAGTCCTAAACGATATCATAACCACTATCGATAAGAGACATTACTGTGCAGCCGTATACATTGACCTGGCCAAGGCTTTCGACTCTGTCAATCACCACATTCTTATTGGCAGACTCAACAGCCTTGGTTTCTCAAATGATTGCCTCGCCTTGTTCACCAACTACTTCTCTGATAGAGTTCAGTGTGTCAAATCGGAGGGCCTGTTGTCCGGGACCTCTGGCAGTCTCTATGGGGGTGCCACAGGGTTCAATTCTCGGGCCGACTCTCTTCTCTGTATACATCAATGATGTGGCTTTTGCTGCCGGTGATTCTCTGATCCACCTCTACGCAGACGGCCCCATTCTGTATACTTCTGGCCCTTCTTTGGACACTGTTAACTAACCTCCAGATGAGTTTCAATGCCATACAACTCTCCTTCCGTGGCCTCCAACTGCTCTTAAATGCAAGTAAAACTAAATGCATGCTTTTCAACCGATCACTGCCCGCACCTGCCCGCCCGTCCAGCATCACTACTCTGGACGGCTCTGACTTAGAATATGTGGACAACTACAAATACCTAGGTGTCTGGCTAGACTGTAAACTCTCCTTCCAGACTCACATTAAACATCTCCAATCCAAAATTAAATCTAGAATCGGCTTCCTATTTCGCAAGTAAGCATCCTTCACTCATGCTGCCAAACATACCCTCGTAAAACTGACCATCCTACCGATCCTCGACTTCGGGCGATGTCATTTATAAAATAGCCTCCAACACTCTACTCAACAAATTAGATGCAGTCTATCACAGTGCCATCCGTTTTGTCACCAAATCCCCATATACTGCCCACCACTGCGACCTGTACGCTCTCGTTGGCTGGCCCTCGCTTCATACTCGTCGCCAATCCCACTGGCTCCAGGTCATCTACAAGTCTTATCTCAGCTCACTGGTCACCATAGCAGCACCCACCTGTAGCACGTGCTCCAGCCGGTATATCTCACTAGTCACCCTCAAAGCCAATTCCTCCTTTGGCCGCCTTTCCTTTCAGTTCTCTGCTGCCAATGACTGGAACGAACTACAAAAATCACTGAAGCTGGAGACTCATATCTCCCTCATTAGATTTAAGCAGCAGCTATCAGTGCAGCTCACAGATCTCTGCACCTGCACATAGCCCATCTGTAAACAGCCCATCCTTCTACCTCATCCCCATACTGTATTGATTTATTTATCTTGCTCCTTTGCACCCCAGTAACTTGCACATTTATCTTCTGCACATCTACCATCCCAGTGTTTAATTGCTATATTGTAATTACCTCGCCACAATGGCCTATTTATAGCCCTACCTCCCTTATCTTACCTCATTTGCACTCACTGTATATAGACTTCTTTTTTTTCTTTTTTTCCTACTGTATTATTGGCTGTATGTCCGTGTATTCCATATGTAACTCTTTGTTGTTGTATGTATCAAACTGCTGTGCTTTATCTTGACCAGGTTGCAGTTGTAAATGAGAACTTGTTCTCAACTTGCCTACCTGGTTAAATAAATGTAAAGTAAAATAAATAAATAAATGACCTTCTCTGCTGCTTAAAATTACTCAAACCAATCCCTTACAACGCAGTAGCGGTGCATGGGTAAAATCCCGGGGAAGCCAAGCCAGAAAAAGCCATAGGTCTGTTACAACCTATACTACTGGTCAAAAGTTTTAGAACCTACTCATTCAAGGGGTTTTATTTATTTTTACTATTTTCTACATTGTAGAATAATAGTGAAGACATCAAAACTATGAAATAACACAAGGAATCATATAGTAACCAAAGAAGTTACTTCAAATAGCAACCCTTTGCCTTGATGTCTGCCAAGAGTGTGAAAAGCTTTCTCTCAACCAGCTTCATGAGATAGTCACCTGGAATGCATTGAAATTAAGGTGTGCCTTGTTAAAAGTTCATTTGTGGAATTTCTTTCCTTCTTAATGTGTTTGAGCCAATCAGTTGTGATGTGATAAGGTAGGGGTGGTGTACATAAGATAGCCCTATTTGGTTAAAGACCAAGTCCATATTATGGCAAGAACAGCTTAAAAAAGCAAAGAGAAACGATAGTACTTTAAGACATGAAAGTCAGTCAATCCAGAACATTTCAAGAACTTTTAAAGTTTCTTCAAGTGCAGTCACTAAAACCATCAAGCGCTATGATGAAACTGGCTCTCATGAGGACCGCCAAAGGAAAGGAAGACCCAGAGTTACCTCTGCTGCAGAGGATAAATTCATTAGAGTTACCAGCCTCTGATTACAGACTAAATAAATGCTTCACAGAGTTCAAGTAAGACACATCTCACCATCAACTGTTCAGAGGAGACTGCGTGAATCAGGCCTTTGTGGTCGAATTGCTGCAAAGAAACCACTACTAAAGGACACCAATAAGAAGAGACTTGCTTTGGCCAAGAAACACAAGCAATGGACATTAGACCAGTGGAAATCTGTCCAAATTTAAGATTTCTGGTTCCAATCGCCGTGTCTTTGTGAAACGCAGTGTAGGTGAACGGATGATCGCAGAGTGAAGGAAAAGCAGCGAACTCCTTCAAGACTGTTGGAAAAGCATTCCAGGTGAAACTGGTTGAGAGAATGCCAAGAGTGTGCAAAAGCTGTCATCAAGGCAAAGAGTGGCTACTTTGAAGAATCTGAAATATATTTTGATTTGTTAAAAAAAAATGGGTTACTACGTGATTCCATATGAGTTATTTCATAGTTTTGGTGTCTTCACTATTATCCTACAATGTAGAAAATTTTAAAAATAAAAACCATTGAATGAGTAGGTGTGTCCAAACTTTTGACTGGTACTGTACGTGTGTGCATAAGTATGATCATTTTATTTGTATACAGCAAATAGTGTCTTATAAGCCCAATCGAATAATCAATATGGTAAAATTCCACTTAGACTATCAAAGCAATATGAAGTTACTACAAAATGCTTACTGTCCAATCATAACAGCAATGGAATTGTCATACCTGTCATTTCATTTCAAGTCACAGAGCAGACAGTTACACATTCCTCCACAAGGTGGCACTGTGCACCATGTGTATGCATGCGCTCTCCTGCACACATGTGTTATTTTACTCTCCGCCAGGACCCTAAATCTAGCACAGTTTTTTTTAAACGACACAATCTCTCTAAAAACACACACACAGCATCTCTCAGACAATGACTCATGAATAATTCAAAGGCTCTTAGATGTAATGGTTAATTCCCAGTTTTCCTCTTCAGAGTGTTTGTGAGAAGATGATGGGAACTCAGGGGACCGCTGGGGAAAGATTGCCATGAACCCCGACTTTGTATGTGTGTGTAAATGCCTGTGCCTAGTTCGTTTATTTATGAAAAGACACCATGGGACTTATTAGACATGTATGGATGCCTGTTATTCTAACGCTGCTGAATCTGAGCCATTATGGTCTATTTTTACTCTTATCATTGGTATGCAAAGCTTCACTACTCAAACAAGTTTGAGAATGCTGGTGTTTTCAGTCATTTCACAGAGGAGAAGGCTCAGTCAGAAACACAAATAAAGGCAATATTGAACAATAACAGTCCACAGAATGTGTAAATCCAAGCTTACCAACGAAACACACACACACACAGAGAGCCAATGGCCATGGAGTGGGGGGGTTCCAATCGCTGTGGTGCATGGTGGGTAGTATTCTTCCCCATTCTGCACCTGGGGTAAAGGGGTTGGCTCATTGTGTTGGAGGAATCAGGGTCTGGGCTCCATTCAAAAGTGTCCTTGATGATTTGCTTCCTCTTAATTTGATAGGACCGAAAGACAGATGGACAGACATGGTAGAAGCTCTATTCAGTATTTTCGGACCATCACTTGCTCTTACCTACTGTAGCGTCTTTTTCAGAATAAGATCTACCTGGGGTTTCACCAAGGGCAGAGGGAAGGCAATAACTGTTTGGTTTGGAATGTAGCCATGTGGAAGGAGAACAGGAGCAGATGTGAGGAGCTCTCGCCAGAAATTGAACCAGGCCCTAGGGACCTCCTGAGCTGAATGCAGATCTCAGTCCAAACTGCCGCTCCTTTTTTGTGATTCTCTCTTGAGACACGTATGCCCTCCCCTGTATCTCTCAATATACTGTACCTTACTATGCCATGTGCTCACTGACTGACAGGGATATACTTGCATTTTGTGAATCATCATTCAATGAGCACATTAGCTCAAAGGAGACACATTAACAACAGTATATTATTAAAACAAAAATACTATTTTCTAAAACACAACATTTTGCCTAACTTTATTTAGGAATGCTTTATCAGATAACATTTACATTTTAGTGATTTAGCAGACACTTATCCAGAGTGACATACAGGAGAAATTAGGGTTAAAGTGCCTTTCAGTCACTTACTTCCCCAATGCTTTAAGCGCTAGGCTACCTGTCGCCGTATGTAGCTTAGAATCAGTGGTGGGAAAAGTACCCAATTGTCATACCTGAGTAAAAGTAAAGATGCCTTGATAGAAAATGACTCAAGTAAAAGTGAAAGTCACCCAGTAAAATACTTCTTGAGTAAGTCTAAAAGTATTTGGTTCTAAATACGCTTAAGTATCAAAAGTAAATGTAATTGCTAAAATGTACTTAAGCATCAAAAGTAAAAGTATATCATGTCAAATTCCTTATATTAAGTAAACCAAACAGATAGCCAGGGGCACACTCCAACACTCTTGACATAATTCACAAACAAAGCATTTGTGTTTAGTGAATCCGCCAGATCAGGTATTAGGGATGACCAGGGATTTTCTCTTGATAAGTGCGTGAATTGGACAATTTTCCTGTCCTGCTAAGCATTTAAAATGTAACGAGTACTTTTTGGTGTCAGGGAAACTATGGAGTAAAAAGTACATCATTTTCTTTAGAAATGTAGTAATTTTAAAGTAAAAGTTGTCAAAGAAGTACAGATACCTCCAAAAACGACTTAGGTAGTACTTTAAAGTATTTTTATTTAAGTACTTTACACCACTGCTTAGAATCAAACCAGTCAATTAGCATATTTACAGGTCCTGGGATTTTGGGATTCATTCCTCAACGTTATTTGATGTAGACTTTTTGTTGTTGTTGATCGGATCAATTAAGTCAATCATAGTAACCCCTGAGAGAAAGAGCTGATATACACAGAAAAACACACATAATGCTTTAATGAAGATAAGAAGATAATTTCGAGGAAGATTCTCATATGTTTGACAGTTACATCCGTTAGTGGGCCAACAGCCTGCTGGATAATTTATCTGACGGTTGCGCCAGAGAGGATCTAAAACTTACACTCCGCCACGAGCCAAACAAACACAAAACCCCCAAATTAACAGCGCTCATGACCTACATTTGATCATTTGAGTAGAGCATGAGACACAAGAGATGGAGGATCCTGTGGATAAGCTTGTAAAACGTGAACACATACATCATTGCTTCCAAGTAACTTTGTTTCACATTCTGTGGGCTAACATGGTCTGAAAGAGCGTGGACGACCCGGGTTCAATACCGGGTAGGTCGCATTTGTGCCGTGACTCAGATCACACAAATTGTGTGTATGGTCTGCTAGATCAGTGGTTCGTGAATTGTTGGGCGTGCCCTCTGGCAGGGGCGTGATGGGTCGGCGGGGGGGTTTATGCTGGGGTTATGGTATGGGCAGGCATAAGCTACGGACAACAAACACAATTGCATTTTATCGATGGCAATTTGAATGCATAGAGATACCGTGACGAGATCCTGAGGCCAATTGTGAAGTCCATCTAAGAAGCCTAATTGTGAAGCCCATCTAAGAAACACGAGCAATGGACATTAGACTGTGGAAATCTGTCCTTTGGTCTGATGAGTTCAAATTTGAGATTTTTGGTTCCAAACGCTGTGTCTTTAAGACGCAGAGTAGGTGAACGGATGATCTCCGCATGTGTAGTTCCCACGTGAAGCATGGAGGAGGAGGTGTGATGGTGTGGGGGTGCTTTGCTGGTGACACTGTCTGTGATTTATTTAGAATTCAAGGCACACTTAACCAGCATGGCTACCACATCATTCTGCAGCGATACGCCATCCTATCTGGCTTGCGCTTTGTAGGACTATTATTTGTTTTTCAACAAGACAATGACCCAACAAACTTCCAGGGTGTGAAGGAGAGTGATATGGTGCTGCATCAGATGAACTGGACTCCACAATCACCCGACCTCAACCCAATTGAGATGGTTTGGGATGAGTGTGACCGCAGAGTGAAGGAAAAGCAGCCAACAAGTGCTCAGCATATGTGGGAACTCCTTCAAGACGGTTGGAAAAGCATTCCAGGTGAAGCTGATTGAGAGAATGCCAAGAGTGTGCAGAGCTGTCATCAAGGCAAAGGATGGCTCTCAAATATAAAATATATTTTGATTTGTTTAACACTTTTTTGGTTACTACATGATTCCATATGTGTTATTTCATATTTTTGATGTCTTCACTATTATTCTACAATGTAGAAAATAGTAAAAAATTAAGAAAAACCCTTGAATTAGTAAGTCAAATCAAATTGTATTAGTCACATGCGCCAAATACAACAGGTTTAGACCTTACTTACAAGTCCCCCTAACCAACAGTGCAGTTTCAAAAAAATACGGATAAGAATAAGCGATAAAAGTTACAAGTAATTAAAGATATCAGGTGGGTCCAAACTTTTTACTGGTACTGTATATATGTTCTCTCCGACAACAAGAGGGGTGGGAACAGTTTCTGTCATGAACAGTGCTTGTGCACATAGAAATAGACGTGGTGGGCGCGCGGGATGTTCCCCAATGCTGGAAGGGGGGCCCAGGTGGAAAAAGTTTGGGAACCCCTGTGTTTTTGATTGAGGAGGTCAGTGTAGTTACCTAGAATGAACAGTAGCTGGAGCTCTGGCCTTGGTACTGTATGACCTGTTAGTGGGGTTGGTCCTCACTGAATAAGTCCCTGAAACCTCTCTTTCTCTCTCGCTCTCTAAACCTCTGTCACGGCTTCCACTCTGTATTGCTGCTCCAGATAAGGAAGAAATATATTTTTTTATATAGCGATATCAGTTTCCCCTCGGACACCTGATTTAAAAATTCAGCCCTGGGACAGAACACAAACACGCACGGGGAAATAAGGTCATTTCAGCAGTGCTCTCCGACATGGTTGTGACTGTGTTGTCAGAGGAGATGAGAGTGGACTGGTGATGGGGACAGACAGAGAGACAGTGGTCTGAAAGCCTCTGTTTAGACTGTGGATTGCAAGGACAATTGGGCTGACCTTGAGCAGGGCTGAGCATGCAGACATGCACAGACAGACATGCACAGACAGACATGCATGGCACACGAAAGCGCGTTCTGTAGGTCAGTGAGCTAATGTAGTCTGGATTCACTGTCCTACTCACTTACCTACTGTGAGTTTGATGGAAATGATGTCTTCTTGCTAGAGATGTTGGTGTTTGTGGTTACTGGTAGGCGCGGACGCCTCGGAGCTAGGCTTTCACCACGGGCAGATTTATTGTCTATTTTATTGTGTTATACAGTATATTCCATTATAAACCGGGTAGTTTAGGTCCTGGATGCTGATTGGCTGAAGGCTGTGGTATATCAGACATGGTTAAAGAAGGATTTCTAAGCCTTGAGACAATTGAGACATGGATTGTGTATGTGTGCCATTCAGAGGGTGAATGGGCAAGACAAACTATTGCAGTGCCTTTGAACGGGGTATGGTAGTAGGTGCCAGGCGCACCGGTTTGTGTCAAGAACTGCAACACTGGGTTTTTCACGCTCAACAGTTTTGCGTGTGTATCAAGAATGATCCACCACCCAAAGGACATCCGGCCAACTTGACACCACTGTGGGAAGCATTGGAGTCAACATGGGCCAGCATCCCTGTGGAACACTTTCCACACCTTGTAGAGTCCACGCCCCGTCCCTGAGGCTGTTAGGAGGGCAAAAGAGTGTGCAACAACATTAGAAAGGTCTTCCTACTGTTTTGTACACTCAGTATATACTGTATTACATTTACTAAATTCAATACATCCCTCAAACTCCACTTTGGACCACAAAGCCAGTTCAACTGTCCCCCCATTGTTCCCCTCTAATCAGGGACTGGTTTAGACCTGGGACACCAGGTGGGTGCAATTCATTATCAGGTAGAGCAGGAAACCAGCAGACTTCGGACCTCGTAGGGTTGAAAACCTTTCCTTCTTTTCTCATAAGTGGACAATTGGTCTCCATGTAGTGAATATAAAGACACACACACACACACACACACACACACACACAGAGGACCTGGGTTAGCTGACTCACAACGCTAAACTGAGCCATCACAAATGGAAAGTGAAAAAATGTAGAAAAAGGATGAGTGTAAGTAATCCACAAGATGAGTGTCACATGCGTAAAGGCATGAGACTCCGTATCACTTCATCGTCTTCTCTCCAGCTACACAATGCTGTTACTGTTAGTTGTACAACCCTGTTCCCGGAGAGCTACCCTCCTGTAGGTTTTCACTCCAACCCCATTTATCTCGTCAACCAGCTAATTATTAGAACCTGGTGTGCTAGATTATGGTTGGAGTGAAAATGTACAGTAACTCAGTAACAGTAACTCTCCAGGAACAGGTTTGGAGAGCCCTGACCTAGAGCATCTCTCTCTCTCTCTCTCTCTCTCTCTCTCTCTCTCTCTCTCTCTCTCTCGACCCAGTTACACAGGTTTGGTTCCCCCTCTCCCCAGACTCACACACGCATGTACATGTACGCACACACTCTCACAGCGTGGGTTTGTGTGTGTTTCCCTTCTTACAAGTGGCCCACATAAGGGAACAAAACTATTGCCCTGCAGTTAATGCACTGGGGAGAAAAAATCATTGGCAGCCTTTTTTCTTTTTACATGAAATAACATACTGACCCTGAAAATACCTTTTAACAAAATATGGGACCCTCTCATTGTGGTGTCACTGGGCCTCCCAATGCAGCTGCTGGTTACAGTGTATAACACTGCGTTAATTCATTCAACACACACGCGCAAACATACACAGCTCAGTACATTCCCACCCGCGCATCAGATAACTACTAACACCATTGTTTACAGGAGTAGGCTGACTGTTATGGGGACCCCATCTCATTCAATGTGGCCTCAGCGAGTTTAATAAGCTGACCCCACGACCATACAACCAATAACAAGTAGGGAAAAGGCCATTCGAACAGGCGGAATGCACTGTGTGTGTGTTCTTTCATGATGCCAAAACGCTGACATTCTGCAGACAACATACTAAACACAGCATGTGTGTGTTGTATGGGCGTAAGACGCCCATATTTGGAAGGCCGCCATACAACTTCGTTTAAGACCTTAATTACCCCAGAAACCCCTGCCTCAGGCAACCATTGTACAGTAACTACTGTGTGTGTGTGTGTGTGTGTGTGTGTGTGTGTGTGTGTGTGTGTGTGTGTGTGTGTGTGTGTGTGTGTGTGTGTGTGTGTGTGTGTGTGTGTGTGTGTGTGTGTGTGTGTGTGTGTGTGTGTGTGTGTGTGTGTGTGTGTGTGTGTGTTTGGGCTCATTAGTCCAGGCATCTGTATGACCTTTGACAATTTGGGTCCTTCATATTGTATTGCTCAACAAGGAACCCTAATAAAGTTTTCAAAATGTGCGTCTATATTTAGCCTTCCAGTAATAGCATGGGTCAGTGTGTGACAGGACAAAGGGACACTACACATGACCTCAGGGGCACGGGGGTCAATTCTGTGAAATGACTACAGTGAGAAGGAAAAGGAAAAGCTTGGAGAAAGGAGGTGCATGGTTTTATTGAGTTAGGAATGACAGCCAGACAGCCTGGGGGGGCATAATCATTATTAGTGGACAGACCGCTAACAACATGCCCTCTGTCATAGAAAGTGTATTCAATTCAATAACCAAATGTGTCCATCTCTCTCTCACTTCCCTCTTTCTAACATCTCCCTCCCCTATCCCTCTGTCTCTAACATCTCCCTCCCCTATCCCTCTGTCTCTAACATCTCCCTCCCCTATCCCTCTGTCTCTATCATCTCCCTCCCCTATCCCTCTGTCTCTAACATCTCCCTCCCCTATCCCTCTGTCTCTATCATCTCCCTCCCTATCCCTCTGTCTCTATCATCTCCCTCCCCTATCCCTCTGTCTCTATCATCTCCCTCCCCTATCCCTCTGTCTCTAACATCTCCCTCCCCTATCCCTCTCTCTCTATCATCTCCCTCCCCTATCCCTCTGTCTCTAACATCTCCCTCCCTATCCCTCTGTCTCTAACATCTCCCTCCCCTATCCCTCTGTCTCTATCATCTCCCTCCCCTATCCCTCTGTCTCTATCATCTCCCTCCCCTATCCCTCTGTCTCTATCATCTCCCTCCCCTATCCCTCTGTCTCTATCATCTCCCTCCCTATCCCTCTGTCTCTATCATCTCCCTCCCCTATCCCTCTGTCTCTATCATCTCCCTCCCTATCCCTCTGTCTCTATCATCTCCCTCCCTATCCCTCTGTCTCTATCATCTCCCTCCCCTATCCCTCTGTCTCTAACATCTCCCTCCCTATCCCTCTGTCTCTATCATCTCCCTCCCTATCCCTCTGTCTCTATCATCTCCCTCCCCTATCCCTCTGTCTCTAACATCTCCCTCCCCTATCCCTCTGTCTCTATCATCTCCCTCCCCTATCCCTCTGTCTCTATCATCTCCCTCCCCTATCCCTCTGTCTCTATCATCTCCCTCCCTATCCCTCTGTCTCTATCATCTCCCTCCCCTATCCCTCTGTCTCTAACATCTCCCTCCCTATCCCTCTGTCTCTATCATCTCCCTCCCCTATCCCTCTGTCTCTATCATCTCCCTCCCCTATCCCTCTGTCTCTATCATCTCCCTCCCCTATCCCTCTGTCTCTATCATCTCCCTCCCTATCCCTCTGTCTCTATCATCTCCCTCCCTATCCCTCTGTCTCTATCATCTCCTCCCTATCCCTCTGTCTCTATCATCTCCCTCCCCTATCCCTCTGCCTCTATCATCTCCCACCCCTATCCCTCTGTCTCTAACATCTCCCTCCCCTATCCCTCTCTCTCTATCATCTCCCTCCCCTATCCCTCTGTCTCTAACATCTCCCTCCCCTATCCCTCTCTCTCTATCATCTCCCTCCCCTATCCCTCTCTCTATCATCTCCCTCCCCTATCCCTCTGCTCTTCTGTCTCTCTCTGTTACCCTGTGTATCAGTGAGTAATAAAGAGATTAAGACCGGGCCACACGGAGACAGAGGTTGAGAGTGGGCAGCAGACACTGTGGCCTTTTCGCTGTCCTCCATCTTAGGTTCCATAACCTCTCCAGCATCCCATGACCTTTCGAACAAGGCCGCCTGCCGCCCAGACACAGACTGCATGCAGCACAGGAGGTTGGTGGCACCTTAATTGGGGAGGACGGGCTACATTCCAGGCATTTTATTATGAGCCGTCCTCCCCTCAGCAGCCTCCACTGGTATGCAGTACTGTCAAAACAACACATTCATCTCTGCCTCTAATGCCAACATAAAAGAGCAAAGAAGAGGGAAGAGGCATAACTCTGTAGATTAGTGTAAGTAGGTTATGGCAGGAATGAAGACTTAATGCACAGAGATTGATGATGCATGTGGACCATCAAGGGCCTCTGTGGGGCTAGGAGGGGACAAGACAAGAGGGGCCTTTGTCGCTCGTGTGTGTGTGTGTGTGTGAGTGGAGATATGGGGTCCAAGAAAAGATGGTGGAAGAGTGAGAGAGAGTGAATGAACGGGTGGAAAACTTAATAAGAAAGACCACTGCTTCCTAATGTCATTGCTGACCTTCATACATCTGGACCCATCTGAAACACACTGTGTGTGTGTGGTAGTTGTTTTTCTGTGGTGTTGCAGCTGGTAAGTTTGTCTTTATGCTATGTGCATGAGTCGCGGGTGATGATCACTTCGAATCTACATGAATATTCACTCTTCTAATTGTTAAAGAACCCCAGTTAAACAATATAACTAAAAGTCATTTTTGCACATTTCAGCGGTGTTAGCCAAAAATGTAGCCCATTTCTGTTACAATATTACAGTGTGACTGTGCCACTCCATGATAACTCCCTCTGGCTCCATCTGCCATGATGTGAAAGAGCAGGACAGGTGAAAAAGCAAAGCTCCCTGATAGGCATCCATTATATTACCATAGAGTGGTGATGGTCAGTTTGAGGATTCAGGGGTCAGGGCTCTGTTACTCTTATCTGATTGGAGATTGATTGTTTTTTTTTCTTCTAATGAGGTTTAAAGTTCAGTAATCGATTGACACGGAACATCACGTCAGTTCCTTCTCAAATTTCATGGGAAAAGTTGAGTTAAACTTCTCACCATAGGAGTGTACTGGCCTTTCATTTGACAGTGTTCACATACAGTCATGTATAAAGCAAGCCTGGTTCAGTAAAGGTCAATTCCATGGGAACGGAATTGAGCTGAGACTTAGATCTTTCACTTAAATGTATACTAAACAAAAAGCATTGATTTCAAAGTTTAACAAACGATACTACTCTACTGTATGCACAAGGACTACTTTTAACAATTTACAATGACACAGTGTAAATAAAACACATTTACTGGAAGAACTGTGCAGATGCAAAGTTTGGTAACATAATTTCTGATAAACCTCCCTCAGTTTTTTGTGACCAATTTTAAGATTCAAAGATGTCATCAGAAAAGAATGGTGTGTCATCTATGGCGTAGCCTCTGCCGGTCCCCAACAACCGGATGTTCCGGTTTTCAAGGGAAATGGAAAGAGAGGTTGTGATGCGACTTCTGCTTTTGGATGTCAAGGTGAAGCTCAATCTTTAACTCCTCCTCCACATTTACTTGATTGGTTGAACAGTGCAGAAGAGAACCTCCCTCGACCGCTTTTTGTTCTTCTTCTCCTCGTCAAGACCAGAATGTAGGGGGATCTACACTGAGTGTAAAAAAACATTTGGAACACTGCTCTCTCCATGACAACTTTGGGTATTATTCTACACACTGGCTATTTTAATGAGCTCTGGCAATTTGGGAAATGCTCAGTACGGGGGAAATGTATCGTCCCATATCTTCTGGTTAAGGTGTGTATCCTCACACACACACCTGTATGGACACAACAAGGGGTGGGCGGTCTGTCTGGCCGAGTTACATTTGAATCCACAACTAAAAACACCAGCGCCTGGGGCAAAAGTTCCCTCCAGACTCTCTCTTTTCTTCACTCGCTCGCTCACTCTTTTTTTTTTGTTGTTGTTCCAAGGGGTGAATGTTTTCTCAGAGACAAAGGGAGGTTGTTCACTCCTAGCATTCATCGTATCCACATGAAACTCTTGTATAATGATCCACCCTATAACCCTCTGGCCACATCTCTAAACCCTGCTATGTGTACTGTGTCAACACATCCTTAGTCCACCTCTTAATCTATTGTATTGATCTATCCATTGCTTTATCGCTCATATATAGATATACAGTGAGGGAAAAAAGTATTTGATCCCCTGCTGAATTTGTACGTTTGCCCACTGACAAAGAAATTATCAGTCTAAAATTTTAATGGTAGGTTTATTTGAACAGTGAGAGACAGAATAACAACAAAAAAATCCAGAAAAACGCATGTGAAAAATGTTATAAATTGATTTGCAATTTTAATGAGGGAAATAAGTATTTGACCTCTCTGCAAAACATGACTTAGTACTTGGTGGCAAAACGCTTGTTGGAAATCACAGAGGTCAGACGTTTCTTGTAGTTGGTCACCAGGTTTGCACACATCCCAGGAGGGATTTTGTCCCACTCCTCTTTGCAGATCTTCTCCAAGTCATTAAGGTTTCGAGGCTGACGTTTGGCAACTCGAACCTTCAGCTCCCTCCACAGATTTTCTATGGGATTAAGGTCTGGAGACTGGCTAGGCCACTCCAGGACCTTAATGTGCTTCTTCATGAGCCACTCCTTTGTTGACTTTGCCGTGTGTTTTGGGTCACTGTCTGCTGGAATACCCATCCACAACCCATTTTCAATGCCCTGGCTGAGGGAAGGAGGTTCTCACCCTAGATTTGACGGTACATGGCCCCGTCCATCGTCCCTTTGATGCGGTGAAGTTGTCCTGTCCCCTTAGCAGAAAAACACCCCCAAAGCACAATGTTTCCACCTCCATGTTTGACGGTGGGGATGGTGTTCTTGGGGTCGTAGGCAGCATTCCTCCTCCTCCAAACATGCCGAGTTGAGTTGATGCCAAAGAGCTCCATTTTGGTCTCATCTGACCACAACACTTTCACCCAGTTGTCCTCTGAATCATTCAGATGTTCATTGGCAAACTTCAGACGGGCATGTATATGTGCTTTCTTGAGCAGGGGGACCTTGCGGGCGCTGCAGGATTTCAGTCCTTCACGGCGTAGTGTGTTACCAATTGTTTTCTTGGTGACTATGGTCCCAGCTGCCTTGAGATCATTGACAAGATCCTCCCATGTAGTTCTGGGCTGATTCCTCACTGTTCTCATGATCATTGCAACTCCATGAGGTGAGATCTTGCATGGAGCCCCAGGCCGAGGGAGATTGACAGTTCTTTTGTGTTTCTTCCATTTGCGAATAATCGCACCAACTGTTGCCACCTTCTCACCAAGCTGCTTGGCGATGGTCTTGTAGCCCATTCCGGCCTTGTGTAGGTCTACAATCTTGTCCCTGACATCCTTGGAGAGCTCTTTGGTCTTGGCCATGGTGGAGAGTTTGGAATCTGATTGATTGATTGCTTCTGTGGACAGGTGTCTTTTATACAGGTAACAAGCTGAGATTAGGAGCACTCCCTTTAAGAGTGTGCTCCTAATCTCAGCTCGTTACCTGTATAAAAGACACCTGGGAGCCAGAAATCTTTCTGATTGAGAGGGGGTCAAATACTTGTTTCCCCTCATTAAAATGCAAATCAATTTATAACATTTTTCACATGCGTTTTTCAGGATTTTTTTGTTATTCTGTCTCTCACTGTTCAAATAAACCTACCATTAAAATTATAGACTGATCATTTCTTTGTCAGTGGGCAAACGTACAAAATCAACAGGGGATCAAATACTTTTTTTCCCTCACTGTATATCTATATATATATTTCTCCATTGTCCTAATTCACCCCCCTCTCACTCTGCTTGTGCATCAACCCATCTCTCTCCATCTCACTCTTGAAGTTTTATTTGAGACTGGTGAAATAAGTGAACCTATCAGAAATTGTTCAAAAGAGTATAGAACAGTACATTCCCACACCTCCGCCTATATGTACTTTTGTGGTGTACAATATCTAAGAAGGATTTTCATCCAGTTTTTGGTCTTATGCTCCTCATCTCCCAACATAACCTACAGTAACTCATGTTTACCGTACAAATGTTATTTGGTACAAGCGCCAAACAATATACAGAAACACTCAGTGTTGTGTGAAACAAGTGATGCATCTGTTGTTCTGTTTCAACAAGGAACATCCAGCTTTCCCTGGAGCGAGCCCTGACTCTGTGTGTGCTTGTGTCTGTGTGAAGACAGAGCCCCAGGACTTCCCATTGCCATTCTGTGTTGTCTGTCAGGAGTTTCAACCTCTTAATTTTATTCTAAAAGTCTATTTTGCTGTTCAAAGGCCAGGGGTCAGAGGTTAGAGTTCCTTGGGCAGCCTTTGGCTGAATGTAGGACCCAGGGCTAGGTGGCAGGGGCACACTAGATTACTAAACTGCATGTGTGTGTGTGCGCGTGCGTGTGTGTGTGTGGCCTAGGTTACACAAGACATGACTCTGCAGGACTGGGAACATGGCTTTGGGCTATTGGGGTGAAAGATCAGACTCTGTTGGATGTCCAAGGAGGGGTCCTAGATTAGACTGTATTCACTTGTTTCAGACAACACTCACAAAACTCTCCATTGTCCTAAAGCAGGGGTATCAAAGTCATTTTGCCAATGGGGACATTTCTTTAAAGACAAATATCAGGAGGGCTGCAGTTGGCGGGAACAAAAACGTAGTCAACTTTTTTAAAATTTTCTTTCAAATAAACCAACGATATACTTATATGCCCGCAGTATATTGCAGATGAGAAAGTAGAAGGGTGCGGCCTGGGGAGGGAAGGGAGAATATGAGTTATGGAGCTGGGGAAGAGGAGGACTGAGGAATTAGATTTGGGGTGTGAGAGAGTGAGCGGGAAACAGTCACATAGGATGGCAGTAATGTTATTAGTTCCTTTTGGTTGATAACAGCCTGTATGGTCTCTGCCCAGACAGACAGACACCAGAGCATTCTCTCCTCATACAGTTTGGTAAGAAAGGACACTTTGTTTACTGCGCAGACGACATTACTGAATGCACGCAAAACCACAATGCTACACTCACTCACTCATCTTGGTGAAAGAGACTGGATAAGGGAAGCATAACTGTATAAACATGGTCTAGGGTTCATGGACTCAGTCTGAAGACTGGAATGTGTGCTCTATTCTCTCTAGAAAAAAACACACAAACACACACATACCAAATCCCTGTGGTGGGACTCCTGTGAGTTACTAAAAGGTTTGTGCGTCTCTTGCAAAGAGGTGAGAGAGCAGATATGAGCAGAGTGAAAGAGACCGGATAAGTTATTCTAACTCATTTTGACGATCAGGACCAATGCAATGCTCTCCCTCTCTACCTCTGGGACGGTGATCAATCACAGCAATAAACCCATCTGGTACTGACGGTATTATGGCAGTTAACAGTACAGTTCTTGGAAAACAGCCGCACGTGTGGATAGAATCTAGATCCTACAGAATCGAATATATTATTATCTCCCAAACCATGGTTAAGATAAATACAGGATTTTGAACTCCATAACTCTAAATCAGGAAAAGTCCAGTTAAGCCTAACCTTTCAGCAGTTTTTTTTTTGTTGGATGGAGGAATTCCTGTAAAAGGCTATAATCTGGGAGGTCTTGCCCTGAGTTTTGTCTCGTGGTGACAAGATGCACCTCGGTCACAGTCGTAACAGGGCACAATGTTTCCGCGGTCATAAAATATGTTCTTCCCCTCACTTTATTGAAGAATAAATACGTTTTAAGCAGCTATCCCGCTGCCATACACAAGATTCTATCCACTGGATAGTTTTTCTCTCTGAAGAAGGGAGGGGTCAAGTGGGGGCAGTAATCGCTGTAACGAATGACAGTGCTCAAGGATTTAAAGTTGTTAGACTGCAGTCTGTGCACGGAGCCAGTAGGGTAACAGGACTAGAAAATGTTAGAAGTCTGTACCATCAAATTGGAGCAATGACCAAGGACATTTGGATTCATTTTCTAAGACGTTTTGGGCTATTTTACCTGTTTTTGTCTCACTGAGATATAACATCTATTTAAACTTTAGACCTAGCAGAGCACACATGCCAACAACTACCAGAGAAGGATCAACATCAAAACATCATGTGGACGTGGGAAGAGAATTGATGAGGAGCGTTTGGACAAGATGACCATGACATAAATTGGAATAATTCTGTTTTTTTCTGTAAATTTGGGAAGTCGTTTTCAAACGTTTTATTCTCAACTGGAAAAGTAGGCCGACCGAAGCAATCTGTTACTCAAGGTATTTTAAGAGAAGCATTTTTCCATCTTGCAGGTAAGAAAAGCGTTTTACTGACATTCACCTGCTTATGTCTTGTTACATTGAACTCTTATCTGCAATTGGGGGGACATTTAGGCTGTGTTCCTGTTTTTAAATAATAGCCTAAAGATTTCATGTTTCAGAGCAGCCAAGGACTCCTGAGAAATCGGGATTGATTATGACGAAGACCTTGTTCATCTGTTTCCCGCTGGTTCTCCTGGCGGGACATCTCCTCGTGGTTACCGGACAAGCCAACGAGCCCAACCAACCGCCGGTTTCCCATGACGTGCTGCCAGAAGTCCTGCCGTCCGCCACACAGAAACCAGTAGTCTCTGGTAGAGAGAGTCTGGTGAGGTTCAACGCCAATGTCTCCGCTCCTCGGCTCATGCGGCCTTTACCGCCGATGTGCTCGGGTCCTACTGAGATCAGAGACACATTTAAGTACATCAACACTGTGGTATCGTGTCTCGTGTTCATCGTCGGTATTATTGGGAACTTCACGCTCCTAAGAATCATCTACAAGAACAAGTGCATGCGCAATGGCCCCAATATTCTCATCGCCAGCCTGGCCCTGGGAGACCTGCTGCACATTGTGATCGATATTCCCATCAATGTGTACAAGGTGAGAACAATCAAGCGCACCCCACATAAGATACACACGCGCATGCATCATGCCCACGCAGCACCATGAGCGCGCACGCACACACACGCGCACGCTCCATGCGCACCCACACACATCCACACAGTGGTCAAGTGGTACAAGGTGGGAAACGGACTGTACTGTAGTATTGGGTCAAAAATATTTTCTCTGTCCACATACGTCTTACCCGGTCATACAGTAGCATACGAACTGAATGTTGTAACATCATACATCTTTGAGGATCTGTAGTATTACACGTCTTTATCTGAGACCAAGTTGCTTGTTGCGCTATAACAACAAAGGATAATTATTGATGTTGGTGGTTAGGGGAACTAACGACAAAGGTAGCAGGTTAGGTGAATTGGGTTAAGTTTAGAATAAGGGTCAAGGGAAGAGTTAGCTAAAATGCTACAGTTGTCCCCGATGCGACTCGAACATGCAACCTTTGGATTACTAGACTGTCGTGGATTACGCCCACCCATCCTCCCAGACCAACCTCCCTACTTTTGTTTCTGTCTCTAGTAACTACATCATTAGCAGGTATCATACACTGAGTGTACAAAACATTAAGGCCACCTGCTCTTTCCGTGACATAGACTGACCAGGTGAAAGCTATGATCCCTTATTGATGGCACTTGTTAAATTCACTTCAATCGGTGTAGATGAAGGGGAGGAGACAGGTTAAAAAACGATTCTTTAGCCTTGAGACAATTGAGACATGGATTGTGTATGTGTGCCATTCAGGTGAATGGGCAAGACAAAAGATTTACAGATTTTGTACGTTTGCCCACTGACAAAGAAATGATCTATCATTTTAATGGTAGGTTTATTTGAACAGTGAGAGACAGAATAACAACAAAAAAATGCATGTGAAAAATGTTATAAATTGATTAGCATTTTAATGAGGGAAATAAGTATTTGACCCCCTCTCAATCAGAAAGATTTCTGGCTCCCAGGTGTCTTTTATACAGGTAACGAGCTGAGATTAAGAGCACAATCTTAAAGGGAGTGCTCCTAATCTCAGCTTGTTACCTGTATAAAAGACACCTGTCCACAGAAGCAATCAATCAATCAGATTCCAAACTCTCCACCATGGCCAAGACCAAAGAGCTCTCCAAGGATGTCAGGGACAAGATTGTAGACCTACACAAGGCTGGAATGGGCTACAAGACCATCGCCAAGCAGCTTGGTGAGAAGGTGACAACAGTTGGTGCGATTATTCGCAAATGGAAGAAACACAAAAGAACTGTCAATCTCCCTTGTCCTGGGGCTCCAAGCAAGATCTCACCTCGTGGAGTTGCAATGATCATGAGAACGGTGAGGAATCAGCCCAGAACTACACAGGAGGATCTTGTCAATGATCTCAAGGCAGCTGGGACCATAGTCACCAAGAAAACAATTGGTAACACACTACGCCGTGAAGGACTGAAATCCTGCAGTGCCCGCAAGGTCACCCTGCTCAAGAAAGCACATATAAATGCCCGTCTGAAGTTTGCCAAAGAACATCTGAATGATTCAGAGGACAACTGGGTGAAAGTGTTGTGGTCAGATGAGACCAAAATGGAGCTCTTTGGCATCAACTCAACTCGCCGTGTTTGGAGGAGGAGGAATGCTGCCTATGACCCTAAGAACACCATCCCCACCGTCAAACATGGAGGTGGAAACATTATGCTTTAGGGGTGTTTTTCTGCTAAGGGGACAGGACAACTTCACTGCATCAAAGGGACGATGGACGGGGCCATGTACCATCAAATCTTGGGTGAGAACCTCCTTCCCTCAGCCAGGGCATTGAAAATGGGTCGTGGATGGGTATTCCAGCATGACAATGACCCAAAACACACGACCAAGGCAACAAAGGAGTGGCTCAAGAAGAAGCACATTAAGGTCCTGGAGTGGCCTAGCCAGTCTCCAGACCTTAATCCCATAGAAAATCTGTGGAGGGAGCTGAAGGTTCGAGTTGCCAAACGTCAGCCTTGAAACCTTAATGACTTGGAGAAGATCTGCAAAGAGGAGTGGGACAAAATCCCTCCTGAGATGTGTGCAAGAACTACAAGAAACGTCTGACCTCTGTGATTGCCAACAAGGGTTTTGCCACCAAGTACTAAGTCATGTATTGCAGAGGGGTCAAATACTTATTTCCCTCATTAAAATGCAAATCAATTCATAAGATTTTTCACATGCGTTTTTCTGGATTTTGTTGTTGTTATTCTGTCTCTCACTGTTCAAATAAACCTACCATTAAAATTATAGACTGATCATTTCTTTGTCAGTGGGAAAACGTACAAAATCAGCAGGGGATCAAAAGTGCCTTTGAATGGGTTATGGTAGTAGGTGCCAGGCGCACCGGTTTGTGTCAAGAACTTGGAGTCAACATGGGCCAGCATACCTGTGGAACGCTTTCGACATCTTATAGAGTCCATGCCCCGACAAATTGAGGCTGTTCTGAGGGCAAGGAGGGGTGGGGGGATACGTAAAGTATTATTTTGTATTGCTCTGAGGCCGGCGGTGGGGTGTATTCATGGATGCCCCAATTTTTTTTACTTAAAATACAAATAAACATAAAATAATGTAATCTTTTGTGTCTGTGTTTCATAATTGTCCTTCAATTCGCAAGTGGCTGAATGTATTTCATGGGAGAAAGCATCCGAGCGAGCGAAACAGCGCCCCTCTGTCTCTGTATGTGTAGGCCATCTATCTGATGCTGTCTGATCGAAAAAGTATGGCATTGTTGCCGCCCGTAGGATTGAATGCAAGGGAAGCCAGCGAGCATTTGGCCTCCCTTGATAAAAAATCTAAAATAATACAGTTGAGCTCAACTGTGAATGGTCGTGGCACACACAAAAAAAAAGTGTTAAGGGAAGCCAGTTTGGATTTGGCATCACTCCTATCACATCACATTGAGAGCAATACGTAATTGACAGAAACGACTTGAATTGTTGCATCTCGTTGTGTTGTTGTCCTCCGGTGGCTAGCTAGCAAAAGTTGGCGCATTCCTGAATTAGGTCATGCAACTGTTTGTTACATGCAATATGCCTTGTGGAGTTCACCCGACAGAGGTTGCTCTCCGATTTTGTGATGAAACAAGGGTGTGGTTTAATTTATTCTGCCACTGTGTCTTCTTATTGTCTCGGCCTTAGGCCTATATATCACTGTCGCTATTTTTATTGACTTGGCCAAAGCTTTTGATATGGTAGACCATTCCATTCTTGTGGGCTGGCTAAGGAGTATTGGTGTCTCTGAGGGGTCTTTGGCCTGGTTTGCTAACTACCTCTCTGAGTGCAGTGTATAAAGTCAGACAATCTGCTGTTTCAGCCACTGCCTGTCACCAAGGGAGTACCTCAAGGCTCAATCCTAGGCCCAACGCTCTTCTCAATTTACATCAACAACATAGCTCAGGCAGTAGGAAGCTCTCTCATTCATTTATTCGCAGATGAGTCTTATACTCAGCTGGCCCCTCCCCGGATGTTGTGTTAAATGCTCTACAACAAAGCTTTCTTAGTGTCCAACAAGGTTTCTCTACCCTTAACCTTGTTCTGAACACCTCCAAAACAAAGGTCATGTGGTTTGGTAAGAAGAATGCCCCTCTCCCCACAGTTGTGATTACTACCTCTGAGAGTTTAGAGCTTGAGAGTATGGCTTGGGAGTATGGCTAGACGGTACACTGTCCTTCTCTCAGTTAAATCTAGAGTTGGTTTCCTCTATCGTAATCGCTCCTCTTTCACCCCAGCTGCCAAACTAACCCTGATTCAGATGACCATCCTACCCATGCTAGATTACTGAGATGTAATTTATAGATCGGCAGGTAAGGGTGCTCTCGGGCGGCTAGATGTTCTTTACCATTCGGCCATCAGATTTGCCACCAATGCTCCTTATAGGACACATCACTGCACTCTATACTCCTCTGTAAACTGGGCATCTGTCACGTCCTGGCCCTCTGGGCTCTCTATGATGGTTTTGGTCAGTACGTGACAAGGGGGATTATTGTTTCTATATGTTGTATTTCTATGTTTGGGTTTGTATGGTTCCCAATTAGAGGCAGCTGAGTGTCGTTGCCTCTAATTGGGGATCATACTTAAGTTATTCCTTTTCACATCTGTTTTGTGGGATATTGTTTTCGGTTAGTGCGTGTTAGCGCTACGGTTTGTTACGATCTGTTACGATCTGTTGTTTCTTTATTGTTTGTGTTATAGTCCACTGAGAAATAAAGAATGTGGAACTCAATGCACGTTGTGCCTTGGTCCGTCCATTACGAAGAGCGTAACATCATCTCTGTACACCCGTTGCAAGACCAACTGGTTGATGCTTATTTATAAAATCCTCTTAGGCCTCACTTCCCCCTATCTGAGATATCTACTGCCGCCCTCATTCTCCACATACGACACCCGTTCTACCAGTCACATTCTGTTAAAGGTCCCCAAAGCACACACATCCCTGGGTCGCTCGTCTTTTCAGTTCGCTGCAGCTAGCGACTGGAACGAGCTGCAACAAACACTCAAACTGGACAGTTTTATCTCAATCTCTTCATTCAAAGATTCAATCATGGACACTCTTACTAAAAGTTGTGGCTGCTTTGTGTGATGTATTGTTGTCTCTACCTTCTTGCCATTTGTGCTGTTGTCTGTGCCCAATAATGTTTGTACCATGTTTTGTGCTGCTACCATGTTGTGTTGCTACCATGCTGTTTTGTCATGTGTTGCTGCCTTGCTTGTCGGGATATTTGTTTTGTCCTATATTTTATGTTTTATTTTTAATCCCAGCCCCCGTCCCCGCAGGAGGCCTTTTGCCTTTTGGTAGGCCGTCATTGTAAATAAGAATTTGACTTGCCTAGTTAAATAAATAAAATAAAAGGTTGGAAGCACAGAATCGTCTAGAATGTCATTGTATGCTGTAGCATTAAGATGTCCCTTTACTGGAACTAAGGGGCCTAGCCTGAACCATGAAAAACAGCCCCTGACCATTATTCCTCCTCCACCAAACTTTACGTTTGGCACTATGCATTGGGGCAGGTAGCGTTCTCCTGGCATCCGCCAAAACCAGATTTGTCTGTCAGAGTGCCAGATGGTGAAGCGTGAATCATCACTCCAGAGTCCAATGACACCTCTCCTGCCGACACTTGGCATTGCGCATGGTGAGCTTAGGCTTGTGTGTGGCTGCTCGGCCATGGAAACCCATTTCCTGAAACTCCCGACTTACAGTTCTTATGCTGATGTTGCTTCCAGAGAGAGTTTGGAACTCAGTAGTGAGTGTTGCAACTGAGGACAGGCGATTTTTACGAGCTTCCCGTTCTGTGAGCTTGTGGGGCCTACCACTTTGAGGCTGAGCTGTTGTTGCTCCTAGATGTTTCCACTTCACAATAACAGCACTTACAGTTGACCGGGGCAGCTCTAGCAGGGCATAAATTTGACAAACTGACTTGTTGGAAAGGTGGCAGCCTATGACGGTGCCACGCTGAAAGTCACAGCTCTTCAGTACGGGCCATTCTACTGCCAATGTTTTTCTTATGGTGATTGCGTGGCTGTGTGCTTGATTCTGTCAGCAATGCGTGTGGCTGAAATAGCCAAATCCACTAATTTGAAAGGCCATGTAGTGTAGTCCACATACTTTTGGCCATGTAGTGTACTGTTACATATTTTCCTTAACTGCTGAAATCCCCGTGTGGCATATCAAGAAGCTGATTAAACAGCATGATCATTACAAAGGTGCACCTTGTGCTGGGGACATTTAAAAAGGTCACTCTAAATGTGCAGTTTTGTCACACATCACAATGCCACAGATGTCTCAGGTTTTGAGGGAGAGTTCAATTGGGATGCTGACTGCAGGAATGTGCTGTTCCAGAGAATTTTAATTTGCTGAGGATAATTTACATCTGTAATAAAGCCCCTTTTGTGGGGAAAAACTCATTCTGATTGGCTGGGCCTGGTTCCTTAATGGGTGGGCTTGGCTGACAAGTGGGTGAGCCTATGCCCTCCCATGGCTGCACCCCTGCCCAGTAATGTAAAATCCATAGATTAGGGCCTAATATATTTATTTAATTAACTGATTTCCTTATATCAACGGTAACGCAGTACAATCTTTGAAATTGTTGCATGTTGCGTTCATATTTTTGTTCAGCATATGTATATTTTTCTATGGTAGGCCTGTGTGGGAGAGAGCGAGAGACACGTTGTCATCTCAGCAAGCCATGACACCCACAATCTCAAATTGTTCTGAAAACATTTCTGTAGTTAGAAACAGATACGATGAGCATTCCTGAAACATTATTTTGTTGAAATATAATTTGATCTCTGAGATATTAAGCTAATTGATTGCAGCCAAAATGTAATTTATGAGATTCATATTATATTCAATAAATATAGTATTTAACATCCAATTCGGTTGCAAAGAAATGGCCAAAAGCCACCCACGGACCCCCCACACATGTTAATGTTAATATGGTACCATTGCCTTGCATTGGATTTGTGCCACAAATGCTAACACGTTTGCGTCTGAAAAACTGGACAACAAAAGCAAAGCATGGATTGCTTTAATACTTTGTCCACAGACTGCTTAAGGGATAAGGAAACCAATATGTTATTTTGTACATTGGGTGAACTATCCCTTTAACATTGAGGGGGAAGGGGGATTCTAAAAATACATTTAAAAATCACACAAACAAACATCAACGACAACACACCCCCATCTCCAGCGCCTGCATCACTCTCCGCCACACGGCCTTAAACTGAACCTTTTTGAGATGAACTGCACTCAAACTGCACCCTTTTGAGATGAACTGCTCTCAAACTGCACCCTTTTGAGATGAACTGCTCTCAAACTGCACCCTTTTGAGATGAACTGCACTCAAACTGCACCCTTTTGAGATGAACTGCTCTCAAACTGCACCCTTTTGAGATGAACTGCACTCAAACTGCACCCTTTTGAGATGAACTGCTCTCAAACTGCACCCTTTTGAGATGAACTGCTCTCAAACTGCACCCTTTTGAGATGAACTGCTCTCAAACTGCACCCTTTTGAGATGAACTGCTCTCAAACTGCACCCTTTTGAGATGAACTGCTCTCAAACTGCACCCTTTTGAGATGAACTGCTCTCAAACTGCACCCTTTTGAGATGAACTGCACTCAAACTGCACCCTTTTGAGATGAACTGCTCTCAAACTGCACCTTTTTGAGATGAACTGCTCTCAAACTGCACCCTTTTGAGATGAACTGCTCTCAAACTGCACCCTTTTGAGATGAACAGCACTCAAACTGCACCCTTTTGAGATGAACTGCTCTCAAACTGCACCCTTTTGAGATGAACTGCACTCAAACTGCACCTTTTTGAGATGAACTGCTCTCAAACTGCACCTTTTTGAGATGAACTGCTCTCAAACTGCACCCTTTTGAGATGAACTGCTCTCAAACTGCACCCTTTTGAGATGAACTGCTCTCAAACGACGGAGAGAAAAATAATGGTGCAAATCACGCAGCGATTATTTTTTTTATCAGCAACAAGTCTGTTTGGTGGAAACGCCACTTGTGGAATAGTCCCATGAAAATCTATGACCAATTGGATGGAACCCTAGCTACTAACTAATTTCTCTGAACAGGGGAAAAAACATCACCCCTCATGTCTTACTCATTGTAATAAAAAAAATAATAATAAATGGTTCAAATTGGATGTTAGGTATATTTATTGAATATTATATGAATCTAAATTAAAATGGCCAATTTGAGTGCAATTGATTAGCTTAATTGCGAAGGGATCAAATTAATGTTGCAGGAATGCTAATATTATCTGTTTCTAACAACATACCCACCATCTTGTTTTGAAATTGTTTGTCTCAATCCTCTTTCTTGTGCTTTTTGAACAACCCTGGATAGAGTATTACAGATATTTGGGTAATGGGAGGCCAAACTTTAAATTATGAAATGCATACCAGAAGAGTATATCTGTGTGCTGTGGAGATACAGTAGGGTGAGATTGACCCTCTGATCTAGGGTTAGTTTGGTGTTAACCTCCACATGTGATTACAATAGGCCTCATAAGCAGGCATTAAAAACCCCATACAGGTTAGCAATTAGAGATTCTTGTCTTTTACTCATGACTGGTATCAGCATCTAAACTTTCATTATTTATACAATATCATGAAGTAGATTCATAGCATGAAATGCTTAGTGCGAAAGTTAGTGTTGTGCTTTATGTTATGGCCCACTAGCCTATTTACTAAATATTTACATAGAAATGACATGGTAATCATTAAATACCATTTGGTTAATATAGTTTGGTTAATACCTGACAGCTCATTTGGAATAACCCTGATTCCTCTATCCCCCTGTCTTTACCTCTAGCTCCTAGCCGAGGATTGGCCGTTTGGTGTAGGTCTGTGTAAACTAGTGCCGTTTGTCCAGAAAGCTTCAGTGGGCATTACTGTGCTGAGCTTGTGTGCTCTGAGCATCGACAGGTATGCCAACATGTGCGCTCACACACACACACACACAATTGTATTTATTTGACTACACAGAAAATGTTACCCTAATGTTTCTCCCCCTCTGCTCCTACCCCAGGTACCGTGCGGTGGCGTCGTGGAACCGTATTAAGGGGATCGGTGTTCCCAAGTGGACGGCTATAGAGATCACACTCATCTGGTTGCTGTCCATACTGCTGGCTGTCCCTGAGGCTATAGCCTTCGACATGCTCGCCATGGACTACAAGGGAGAACACCTCCGCATCTGTCTGCTACACCCCATGCAGAAATCAGGCTTTATGAGTGTGCGTAGACACACACATGAATACACACACAAGCAAGAACCGCACGCACACACAATGAACGCACGCACACAAACAACAGTAGGCTATAGGGAGTGTCCCTGGTTGGGGTCTGGTGTGGGAAAGCTGCAGTTGTGTGCCGGCTCTCCCCTTGTGCTCACCCTGATTTAAACAAAATCTATCATTTGTCTTTTGAGGCCCCTGTTTGTCTGGATAAGGAGGTTTGAATGTGTGTGTTGTCACAAGTGTGAGTGCATGTGTGTGTGCGCCCGTCTCAGAGATCCCAGTAGATGATAGGTTGAGCTTTTGTAGCTGTCGTCCCAAAGAGGTTTTAGATGAAGTGATGTGTTACCAGAAGTGAACTACGTTACACAGACCCTTTTGGTCTGCTGGAGGTTACTCCTTCTCACGCTTCTTCACTTCCCTCATACTCCAGCCTGAGGATTTGGCTCCCAACTAACTGCCAAGCCTATAGAACCAGTCAGAGTCAGATTTCCTCTACAGTCCGTGGCTCTTTCTAATGAGTATTTTGCATTGTGAACTGCAGTAGAGTTTCCATTTATCCGGTGTGCCCTGTATTTATTGGCGTTGTCATTGCGTTTGTCCAGTTCTATAAGTCAGCTAAGGACTGGTGGCTGTTCAGTGTGTATTTCTGCCTCCCTCTGGCCGTTACCGCCGTCTTCTACACCCTGATGACTTGTGAGATGCTGAGGAAGAAGAACGGAGTTCAGATCACCCTGACTGACCATCTCAAACAGGTAACCTCTCCCTTCGCCCTTTATGTTCAGCCTAAATCATTTAGATTGTCTCTTTTACTTACGAAGGGCACCGTAGCCAGATAGTTTGATTAGTTGGCTGATTGATTGATCTCTGTGCGTGTAGAGGCGTGAGGTGGCTAAGACCGTGTTCTGCCTGGTGTTGGTGTTTGCTCTATGCTGGCTGCCCCTCCATCTCAGCCGCATCCTCAAGCTCACCATCTATGACGAAAAGGACCCCAACCGCTGTGAACTGCTCAGGTGAGGAATATCTTTGTGCCCCATCCCCGCTACGCTGACCTTAATATTGTAAATATGAGATGAAATAGCATGTTGTGTGTGTGTGTGTGTTTCTCCAGTTTCTTCCTGGTTCTAGACTACATCGGGATCAACATGGCGTCTCTTAACTCCTGCATCAACCCCATCGCTCTCTACATGGTCAGCAAGCGTTTCAAGAGCTGCTTCAGGGTAAGACAGACAGACACACACACACACACACAGCATCTATACAGCGTGCCAAATAGGGTTAACCCCTAATGGGCTTATATGTATGTACAAAGAGCTAATGTTCTCTCTCTCTCTCTCTCTCTCTCTCTCTCTCTAGTCATGCCTGTGTTGCTGGTGTCTGCCAGCGGAGATGTTGATTGATGAGAAGCAGTCCTGTATGAAGCTCAAAGTCACAGACCGGGCCTCTGACCAGAGCAACTCACGTGCTACTAACAAGTACACTTCAGCATGAGAGGGGCCCGCACAGCGCAGAGAAGTACTCAATGAAGTATCATATGATGTGCTCTAAAGGACTAATTGAAGATCAGTCATGTAACCTGATCCTGACTTAAACCATTATGAGCCGGCCATAAGATGTGTCCTAAGAAGTGCCCTTACTCAGTTTATGTAGTTTTAAACCACTAGGAGAAAATAAGTGCCATAAAGGACTGATCCAGCGAAGTCTTCTCTGACTGGAGGAAGAAGTACTCAAATGTACTTAAACCCACAAGTGTTGCGGACAGGGGTCGGCAACAGGCGGCCCGTGGGCCAAAACCGGCCTGCAAGTAAAACAATTTGGGCCCCTCAAAGTTTTGGGTCAGAATAAACTTTTAAATCGCCAGAAATTCAGTTAGAAATGAGTTTAACTTAGGAAAATCTGTTAATTTAGGAAATCTGTTCCCAAGTATTCCCACAAATACATTTTTAAAAAGAGACGTGATCGTGTCTCAATGTAATTCAAGGTATGAAATTACATTTTTTTTCTCTTTTTGGGCTTAGTTGTGGCCAGTTTGAGGTGTACAAATTATTAGAGTTATGTTCCAGCCCCCCGACCATCCGCGGCTGAATCTAGTTGTCTACCCCTGGTCTAGAATGTATAGCTGGGAGAGTGTTGATGGAGAAGAGGATCATTTGGGGAAAGATGAGTGGTGGGATAGAGGTTCAATGCATGCAATCAGATATTAGTATTATTGATGATGAATGACACAACATGGGGTTGTCATATTGTAGAGAAATGACACTGCCGGGTGTGACTGCACCTGGTTATAACCTCTATATGAATGTTCATAAGGTACACGACATAAGGCAAACCCAACGGGGCTGTGGCAGAGGCGTCATAGTGAAAATGCCTGAGGTTGAGACATAGGGAACGTTATATGAACATTGCAAGAAGGTTGAAATATTGTACTGTATAATATATGTGCAGCTTTTTTAACATCCCGTATACTACTCTGAATTCAAGGACTTAAAAATGAATTGATATTCACGCTTTTGCTAAATTGCTTTTACCACTGTTTGATATTGCTAGGATTTGACTTGGAAAGTTTGCTATGGCATCTTTGAATGTTTGACTTCATGTTCTGTATTGCTACTAGGATTGATCTGTTTCTCATTAAACTGCTGATCTGATTGGGTCTGACTTCATGTGAGGCAATCATAAATGGCAATCATACTTTCCAAACATTCTCACAATAGGTTTATGTCAAAAACAGTTCAGAGTTTGTTTCATGTATGATTATTTTAGTATTCTGGAGCTTTGTGGACTGCCACCCAATTGTAAAAACAGATAGATTTCTTATGTTTTAATTGCGAGCGGGACAAGCCAGAGGAGGTTATTGGGGAGTTAGATGAGAGGGAGAGGATACATTTGAAGTAGTTTTTCTCTTCATATGCCCTGCAGTTCTGTGTTTTTCTGCCTTATATAGTAAGGAATCTGATGCTGTGATTGAATGTGGAGCGCTGTAGTGATGCTGTTGTACACTGAGTGTACAAAACATTAGGAACACTTGCTCTTTCCATGACATAGACTGACCAGGTGAAAGCTATGATCCCTTATTGATGAAGCCTTGAGACAATTGAGACATGGATTGTGTATGTGTGCCATTCAGAGGATGAATGGGCAAGACAACAGTTTTGCATGTGTAATCAAGAATGGTCAACCACCCAAAAGACATCCAGCCAACTTGACACTGTGGGAAGCATTGGAGTCAACATGGGCCAGCATCCCTGCGGAATGCTTTCGACACCTTGTAGAGTCCATGCCCCGACGAACTGAGGCTGTTCTGAGAGGAAAAGGGGTTGCAACTCAATATTGGGAAGGTGCTCGTAATGTTTTGTACGCAGTGTATATAGTGTATATAGTGTACATAGATGTTCTGTGGTTGTGATGATGTGCCTGCCTCTTTCCTACCCTTTGCTTAACTCTTTTTAATGTGCCCAAAAAATATGACGAAAGAGAAAGACACTAGAATTAGACATCCTGGACATCACTACAGTTGACTCCAGATGCAAAACTGCATTAAACCAAATCCCGAGCCAGTACAAATAATGTACAGTACTTGAATTAGGACTGGTGACCACGGCGTGCGCTCATCAGGAGTTGATTGTACTTCACTGAAGTCAATGAGTAAAATCTCCCTAAAGACAAACAATTGTAACGTAAACTTGAATCTCACCACCCCAAACCTTTCGGGGGAAGATTGTTGTATTATTGTTTACTCCACAACCCTTTTCTTCAAAGCTGTTTCGCTGCGCTCACTCAGTACAGAGTGTGACCAAAGGCACCCATCATGTGAGACGGAGCGCTTCTTTGACCTGGGAATGTCCCTTCGGGCTAATGCAGTGTCACGCATGTCACATTACCCATGAAAGGTACCCACTGTCCCTTCACCGCTATCTTTCTCTCCCTCTATTCCTCCCTCTCTGCTGTCATTATTAACAACGGTGCCAGTGATGAGTTCTGATGTTTGGAAAACAGTGTGCTTTCACAGCGCCTTGTCGAATCAGTGCCCAGCAATGAACCCTGCATTGATGGCGGCATTAGAAGATCAACAGACTAGCCGTGTGTGTGTGTGTGTGTGTGTGTGTGTGTGTGGGGTCACGCTGTGGGATAGGATAATGGGTGGGGAAAGAACACACATACTTGGCTCTGTTAGATGAATGCATGTTCATCTTGACTCTGTAGCTCACAGTAGAGAGAGTTTTTAACATCCAAGCCCATCTCGGCCCTTCTGTTTCTCATTACCCACACAGCAGCCCCTGTACTGCTCTTCAGTTTACTCTCCTGTTGATAAAGAAAATAGAGATTGTATGTGTGTTTCTCCCTTGGCCTCAATCGCCACATTCTGATCAGTCGTTCTCTCTCTCTTCCCACAAGACATCCACGCTGTAATGTCTCACACTGTCAGGCTATTGAGCCCATATCACTGAGTTATCATGTAACACTGTCAGGCTATTGAGCCCATATCACTGATTTATCATGTAACACTGTCAGGCTATTGAGCCCATATCACTGATTTATCATGTAACACTGTCAGGCTATTGAGCCCATATCACTGAGTTATCATGTAACACTGTCAGGCTATTGAGCCCATATCACTGATTGATCATGTAACACTGTCAGGCTATTGAGCCCATATCACTGATTGATCATGTAACACTGTCAGGCTATTGAGCCCATATCACTGATTGATCATGTAACACTGTCAGGCTATTGAGCCCATATCACTGATTGATCATGTAACACTGTCAGGCTATTGAGCCCATATCACTGATTTATCATGTAACACTGTCAGGCTATTGAGCCCATATCACTGATTTATCATGTAACACTGTCAGGCTATTGAGCCCATATCACTGATTGATCATGTAACACTGTCAGGCTATTGAGCCCATATCACTGATTTATCATGTAACACTGTCAGGCTATTGAGCCCATATCACTGATTTATCATGTAACACTGTCAGGCTATTGAGCCCATATCACTGATTTATCATGTAACACTGAGTTTTCTTTAGATGAGTAAAGCCAGGTTTATATGAATCTATAGTAAGATCAGGACACACGTATGCGCGTGCACAGACACACACATTGTGCTAAGAGTGCGAAGGGGAGAGTGTGTCCATCTGGCCAAATATACATGAACATTTACACAGAACAAAGAAAACAGGCCTGCAGAGTGTGTGTGTGTGTGTGTTTTGAATGAAACAGAGAACACATACGCTCACTCTCCTGGCTCTGCAGTAAAATCACTTCAAGGCAAACATTTTGAAATAACCCAAAGCCACGATCCTCACTCACTCAAGAGGATGCCAAACAAAGTTGTGTGGGGCCGGAGTGTGTGTGAGTGAGTGTGTGTGTCTCATGCACACGTGTGTATGAAGTTTCAAATACATCGCGAGGAGAAACAGAGAAGAGTAGAGCAACATTGCCACAACTTTGATCCAATGCTTTATAACTAACTCATGGACATATGGACAACAAGCTGGGCACACCAAGCCTTATGTGGATACATACGGTAAATCCAGGAAAAGCGACCCTGGCTGAGATCTAAAGAACTAGTAGAGGGTCAAGTTGAGTGTTCTTGCCAACAGAGGGGATTGATCAGTTTGGTTTGATGCTTTATTGAAAATTCCTTCTCGGTTTTCTCCCTGTATTCTCCGTTATAAGAGTAATGGTCAGACCCCTCTGAAAGTTTCTGTCTTTCTATGTCCAAAACCCTGTCATCTCCATTTCCACCCTTTTATTGGAGGTGGGAGGTAGCCTAGCGGTTAAGAGCGGTGGGGAAGTGACCGAAAGGCTGCTGATTTGAATCCCAGAGCCGACTAGGTGACAAATCGGTCTGTGTGCCATTGAGCAAGGCACTTAACCTTAATTGTTCCTGTGACTAAAATGACTAAAACGGAATTGTCATAGGATATGATATGAAATTTTGCCATAAAATACAACACAATTTGCAAATACCCCAAATTTAACATATCTATGTAATGACTGAAATAAAGACATCTTCACTACAATCTGTCTCTTTGAATGAACTCCTCAGATGATCTGTATCTGTGTATCTATACCTGTATGTGTTTCCTACATCTGGAAAAAAAAAAGGACCAAACAAAGTCCTGAAGTGTGTAATTTCAGAGGGTGGAACAGGAGTGGGTCCAGGAGTTATCATGGAAAGGGAGAATGTCTACAGAAGGTAGTCACGCGCACGTACACATGCAACGCACGCAATCAGATTGTGCCATTACAATATGTCCTCTGCTACTATATATTAACAGTAGGGGAGTGTACCTATCTTTTTGGGGCAAACCAACAAATTATTGGACCCCAGTTTATACTCCGCAGCAGTGGAGGCTGTTGCGGGGGAGGACGGCTCATTATAATGGCTGGAAAGAAGTAAATGGAATGGCATCAGACACGTGGAAACCATGAGTTGGATATTCTTGATACCGTTCCACTCATACCTCTCCAGCCATTAACACGAGCCCGTCCTCCCTAGTTAACGTGCCATCAACCTCCAGATAAAGGGGGAAGGGGAGAAAGATGGGGATAGAAAGAGAGATCAAAGCAGAATATAGCCTTTACTGGCACCGGAAACAGCTACCCCACACAGTATTATTTTCATATTTCTTGATAAGAGTTCAATTTAAAACAAGGTATTGTATGCTAACTGGCATCGCATTCTCTTTTCTAAGTGGCATGGTGGCCCTATGCTACCCTACCATACACACACAACAGCAGACATGACTCGGGGAGAAGAATGCCCCATACAGGCCAGAGGGAATAGATGCTTTAGCATGTAGTGATGTCCCTTTTGAGAGATTAGGGACCCTGCTTGAAAGCCTGACATGAGCATATTGGATAAATGCAAACTCAGTTTGTGTACATTGCAGTTATCCTAGTTCCAGTCAAGTCAGATTAGTGATGTCTTTAAAAAGAGGAAGGAAGGATAGGCCTATATTGAATTATGCATGAATGTATTAGCAGAGGGCCTACAGTTCTACACTCCTTGGAATAAAACATGTGTCCTGCGCGCACGCTGGCCAATAGGGAGTGCTAGTGACTACGTAATTGAGAAACAGTGTTCATCTCGCATACTTTTATTACATTTTATTTAACCTTTATTAAACTAGGCAAGTCAGTTAAGAACAAATTCAAATTTTTACAATGACAGCCTACCCCGAAAAAAAAAAAACTTCCCTAAACCGGACGACGCTGGGCCAATTGTGCGCCACCCTATGGGACTCCCCCGATCACGGCCGGTTGTAATACAGCCCGGGATCAAACCAGGGTCTGTAGCGACACCTCTTGCACTGAGATGCAGTGCCTTTAAACAGCTGCGCCACTTGTCTGAGTGGTGTCTGTGTGCACTGTGCATGTACGGTACGCAAGCTCTACCCTCTGTAGCTTTGCATTGCAAATATACCTGTGTTTACCTTTGCTCCTTGCTGACAATGGTCTCTGCCAGGGGTTACCTACCACAAGACATGTGGCCAATCAGAATTCACAGTGGGAAGGGCCCATAGGGTCAGTGCTTTTTGGGATCCTTGGGACATCCCTACCCTAAACCCTATACCCCTCCCCTTACCCTAACCCCCTACCCCCTACCCTTACCCTAACCTTTTAGGGTCAGATGAACTCATGGATACTATTTTTATGTCTCTGCATCCAGTATGAAGGAAGTTAGAGGTAGTTTTGAGAGCCAATGTTAAATAGCGTTAGCGCATAGACTGCAAGTCTATGGTATCTACTAGCATGCTAGCAGTTACCATAGACTGCCAGTCATTGTGCTAACACTAGTTAGAAACTTCCTTCAAACTGCACGCAGAGAGATAAAAATGGTATCCATGAGTTCATCTGAATCCGCGATGGTAGATAAAAGGCTTCATTGCCAAAATCCTGAAGTATCCCTTTAACCCTAAACATTTAACATTTAGGGACATCCCAAGGATAGCACAGACCGGGCCCTTAGGGGAAAGAGGAAGCAGAGCAGTAGTTTGCGGAGTAGGATGAAGTCACCCCTTGGATACTGATCGGAGGTCAGTTTGGTGTTTTCCTCCGACTAGTTCTTGTTAGAAGTTTGTGACGGTAAGCTGATCTTAAATCTGTGCCAAAGGGCAGCCTCGTCCCGGAGTGTTTGTGTCACAGGATTTTTTTTTTTTCCTGTTCTCAGCTTTGGTCATACCAGCCAGCTGCTACACATAGCAGGAAAGGCACAAAAACAAGGTAAGCTCTCTGTCACTATCATAGTCTATACAGAGGAGACAACTAACATGCACTGTTAAAATGAAGCGCTTTGTAACACAAAAACTAGTCGCAACTGAGTTGCCACTAACGTGAAGAAGACGAAGCCTTAACTTTGCTGGAGAATTGAAGCACATCATCCTGAGATGTTTTGAAAGATGACATGGTGTGTTGGAACACCACTTATTCAAGTTTTGTGCACCCTGCCAGGGACTTGGAGCACTACCGGAAAAGGTTGAAAACACTATTTTGGTGTTTCAAGTGTTTCAAATCCTGTCTAGTGCAGAATTAGATAACTTCTTCTAGAGTATTTTAATATTTACAGTGCATTCATAAAGTATTCAGACCCTTTAACTTTTTTCACTTTGTAACATTATTCTAAAATGGATAAAAAATATTTAAAAAATCATCATCAATCTACACACAATACCCCATAATGACAGAGCAAAAACAGGTTTAGACATTTTTGAAAATGTTTTAAAAATTAAAAAAATATATCACATTTACATAAGTATTCAGACTCTTTACTCAGCATATTGTTGAAGCACCTTTGGCAGACTGGTATTGGCACACTGGTATTTGGGGAGTTTCTCCCATTCTGTGCAGATCCTCTCTAGCTATTTCAGGTTGAATGGGGAGCGTCGCTGCACAGCTATTTTCAGGTTTTTCCAGAGATGTTCGGTAGGGTTCAAGTCCGGGCTCTGGCTGGGCCAATCAAGGACATTCAGAGACTTGTCCCAAAGCCACTCCTAAGTTGCTGTGTGCTTAGGGTTGTTGTCCTGTTGGAAGGTGAACCTTCGCCCCAGTCTGGAGGTCCTGAGCGCTCTGGAGCAGGTTTTCATCAAGGATCTCTCTGTCCATTGCTCTGTCATCTTTCCCTCGATCTTGTCTAGTCTCTCAGTCCCTGCCACTGAAAAAACATGCTTCACCGTAGGAATGGTGCCAGGTTTCCTCCAGGCGTGACGCTTGGCATTCAGGCCAAAGAGTTTATTCTTGGTTTCATCGGACCAGAAAATTTTGTTTCTCATGATCTGAGAGTTCTTTAGGTGCCTTTTGGCCAACTCCAAGCGGGCTGTCATGTGCCTTCTACTGAGAAGTGGCTTCCGTCTGGCCACTCTACCATAAAGGTCTGATTGGTGGAGTGCTGCAGAGGCGGCTGTCCTTCTGGAAGATTCTCCCATCTCAACAGAGGAACTATGGAGCTCTGTCAGAGTGACCATAGTGTTCTTGGTCACCTCCCTGACCAAGGCCCTTCGCCCCCGATTGCTCAGTTTGGAAGAGTCTTGGTGGTTCCAAACTTCCTCCATTTAAGAATGATGGAGGCCACTGTGTTCTTCGGGACCTTCGATGCTGCTGACATTGTTTGGTACACTTCCCCAGAGCTGTGCCTCAACACAATCCTGGCTCCGAACTCTACGGACAATTTCTTCGACCTCATGGCTTGGTTTTTGCTCTGACATGCACTGTCAACTGTGGGACTTTAAATAGACAGGTGTGTGCCTTTCCAAATCATGTTCACTCAATTGAATTTACCACAGGTGGACTAAAATCAAGTTGTATAAATGTCTCAAGGATGATCAATGCCAACAGGATAAACCTGAGCTCAATTTTGAGTATAATAGAAAAGGGTCTGAATACTTTTTTGTTTTTAATTTGTAATAAATTTGCACAAAATAGACTGTTTGAGCTTTGTCATTATGGGTTATTGTGTGTAGATTGTTGAGGAAAACATTTTCTTTAATACATTTTCAAATAAGGCTGTAAAGTAACAAAATGTGGACAAAGTCAAGGGGTCTGAATACTTTCCGAATGCACTGTAACATTGATTTATGTATCTGATAATTTGCCAGTTTAACCCAATTGACGGTTTCGATATCCATTCATCATGATCCATTACAACTCTTTACACTCGTACCCGTATACGGGTTGAACATTTATTTTGGCTGTACAGTAACATGCTATAAATTACGTCAGAGCTCAGGCTCTACGCTTCACATCACTGTATGGGTTTTGACTCTCTGAACTTTAGCATTGCAGGAGACAAAAAAGTTGACCCCCCTCCCCCCCTGTTTGTTAATTGGGCAACTTTTTTGCAAATGTTTTGTCTGAGTGAGGGAAATGCTATAAATTAATAGGGCGCAATGTATTTTGAAAGAGGAGACGTTGAGGATTATAATAAATACCCCACTGGGCACACACTGGATTGAATCAATGTTGTTTCCACATCATTTCAATAACATTACGTTGAACCAACGTGGAATAGATGCTGAATTGACGTCTGTGCCCAGTGGGACTGCGTTGATGACATACAAGCAAGCCAAACACCCGAGTCCAAATTTGCTCTTCACATTTCCATATCATAAAACTCATGTCATATATAGTGTCAACGTTTTTTCATCACTATGTTTAGCGTACAGTTACATGATGACATGGCCTCATACCCTGGGTTGTTCAGAACAGAGTTTATGTTAGTCTATTGTGAAGAAGATCCACTGCAGAACAAGCATCTGAATGCACTCATGACTCCTTTTCATACGCACAAAAATTACAAATCGGTTTCTCTGAATTGCCTTGTGAAAGCCTAACACTAAGATCCACAGGAGCTGGGTGGTGACTTAATTGGGGAGGACGGGCTTGTGGTATTGGCTGGAGCGGAATAGGTGCAATGGTATCAAATACATGGTTTCCAGGTGTTTGATGCCATTCCATTTGCTCCATTCCAGCCATTATTATGAGCCGTCCTCCCCTCAGCAGCCTCCACTGGTAAGATCATATTTTATAACTTAGCTAGTCATGTTGGCAATCGAACAAGCTTTCAAATGATGCCCACCTGACCCAGATTGCGATGTATAACGGCCATTTTTGGATTGCGTAAACAACAACGCAACAACAAACAAAACAACTACAAATGTGCTCTAGTCCCTCAATGGCACAGCTAGGTGAGCTCTCAAAGCGCCTTACAGTTGAAAACTATAATGAAATGACTGAGGAACTGTGCACATTTTGGAGAGGTGTGTGGCTCCCATAATCTCCAAACTGTTCCCTTTCAATTGCTACCATGCTTATGCATATGCATTTCATATTACTTCTGTAAGAAACATTTCAATTTAGCCCTTTCCATATAGGACAATTCCCCTGAGTGTAAAGGGTTAATTAATACTTTTATAGAAGTATACTTTTGAATACAACATTGTGTAAAATAATAATAACAATAAAAATAATAAAGTCTAAACATTTTTAATTACCCACAAAACAGAGTCAAATGGCAAGATAGAAAGTGCAAGATTAAAACCAGACTTCAAATGAGTTCAATCAACCAATTCTCTCTCTTTGGTTATCATCATAATATACTTACATTTTGAGCAGCATATTAAGTATTATTATTTGGGGGGGTAAAATGAAATTAATAAATCATTGAAATTACTTACATTGGTTGTTTTTGTGTCAATTAAAATTCAAGAATATTTTTTTACAGTGACTGTGTGAATGTGTGTAACATTTCCCAAAGATTTGTATGAAATGTACCATCTTACTGTCCCAGAAGTCACCTGTCCCACTTTCACTCCTTCTCTGTCTCCTGTTTTTAATCTGTCTAAATAAAGCATTGAAAAAATGAAGGTGAAATTCCACACCAAAATAATTATCCACAGGCTCTTATCATGAATTGTATTTGCATTTCTTAACCATTTGATTGTACGACAAATATTTGTGTGTGTGTTTTGATGTTGCCTTTTACATGTACTGAAACCCCAAAAAGTGTTTTCACAACACTCTTAAAAACCCCAATATTCAGATTGAAGAACCACTTCGGGTGTTTCAGAGTACGTCTATTCTGTTTTAAAACACTGTGTGTCATAAGACTTACATTGGGTTTACATTCAAAAACCCCAAACACATGTGTGACTGTTGATGATTTACTTGACAAAAACAACAGTGTTCTGATAATAAGGAGGTGGGTGGGTCTGTGTAGTAGCTCCAGGTTGAAGTTAAAGTGTTTTGTGCTCTACAGTCGGACATCGCAGCAACCCTAGAACTGAGGTTGTGAGTTTGGCATCCATGTGAGAAAACCCAATTCGAGGAGGCTTAGGGTTCTGTGTGTTGTCTTTTAGAGTTCTTATCTCTTAGTGTTGTATCTGTGTGCATGTCTGTTTGTTGAGGGCTTTAGAGTATTTGCATAAAGTATCCAGGCACCTGGGGCTTTGCAGATGATAAAGATAAAAATTCCAACATGCACACACACACACACGCACGCACACACACGCACGCAAAACAAGGGGGTTAAAGGGATTTTTCAGGATTTTGGCAAAGAGGCCTTTTATCTACTTCCCTAGAGTCAGATGACTGAGATGCACCTCTTGCACTGAGATGCAGTGCCTTAGACCCCTGCGCCACTCAGGAGGCCTTCCACTTGGAAGTAGATAAAGGGCCTCATTGCCAAAATCCCAAAGTATCCCTTTAAGATTTGTAGCTCACCAAAACATGTAATGTTTTTCAGTCTCCCCATAATTTCCCCATGTTAGATTGGCTAGGCTTGGTCACCTGGGGCAAAAGAGGAAGCTTATCAGCTTTCCCTGTTCCTCTATCAGCCTGGTCTAGTTCACAATGCTCTTTCTTTACACACACACACACACACACACGGCATTGAGTGTGTTATGAAGCTTATCACTGTCCCTAAGGGCCTGGCAGCGACATCACAGGCTCAGATATGACTGAAGCCACAGACACAGACGTGTGTGTAATAGAGGAACCTTGGGATGGACTGTGTCATGTCCCAAATAGTCTTAAAAACCTCCTTTTGTCACCATTGTGTAGGGGAGGAGACAAGTGAAGGAGCCATTTAACAATATTGGGACATACAGAGAGACACAGAGAACATGGAGAAGCGCTACCGGTAACCCAACATTCTAAACAACCATAATACAAGATGGCAGTCTGGCAGACGTACAATGGAACATTGGTCTCCGTGGTGACAGCTGTTCCAGCGTTATAATAGGCCCCCTCCGCTCCCTCCCTTTCTCTCAGGAGGAAGTGGAGCCCACAGAAAGGGCTGTGCTTCCTGTGCGATAACAGCCTCAGTTGCATCTTGCTCTCTTAGCCGTCGCACACATGCACATACACGCACGCATACACGCGCGCACACACGCACGCATACACGCACACGCTGTCAGCTTAGAACAGGAAACCCACATTGGGCAGTATGGAGGAGAGGGTTGAAGCCAGGGTTGACTACCAACAGTCTGAATCAACCTCCTGTCCATCCCCTGGCCCGTTCAATTCAAAATGCCTCTCCATTGTGACCAGTGCTGCCATAAGTGTCAAATATCACATTATACCCTATGCTATGCAAGCAACACATATAGCAACAATATCTGCTGAACACAAGCTAAACAGAAGAGCAAATTAAGATTTTTTTTGGTTTGGCATTCCCAGAAGTCTCCTGTGAAAATATTGGCCTTCAAAATGCATAGGCATGAATATAGCATGCATGTCTGCCCTGTGAGCAGCTCTTTGTCTCTCTAGGGAAGTCTCCTCTCTCTTTCTTTCTCGAAGGGGTTAAGTGTAGAGTGGGAGGAGATCAGGTAAACACAGGTGTGTAGCGTAACAACTGTCGTCATGGTGCCTGGCACCGAGCTTGCTTACCTACTGCAACCTGACACCTGAGAGAGAGAGAGAGAGAGAGAGAGAGAGAGAGAGAGAGAGAGAGAGAGAGAGAGAGAGAGAGAGAGCGAGAGAGGGGCAGAGAGAGAGAGAGAGAGAGAGAGAGAGAGAGAGGGGCAGAGAGTGGGAAAGAGAAAGAGAGAAGGAGGGAGCACGGGGACATGGTAGACCAGCAACAGCAGAAACAGGATTTTCTGGTGCTAACAGCAGTCAGTAACTGCCTGAAGAGAAGAGGACAGGTGAGTAAATGAGTGGAGAAAATGAGTGAGTGACTGGAGTTAGTGGACAAGATAGGGAGGTGAATGAGTGGAGGAGAGCGCGAAAGAAACCAGAGGCATACACGAATGTGTGTGTGTGATCCTATCTAACTGACATCATGGACAATGCCTGGCTTGAATGCAGAGAGGACAGGCCAGGGCTGGGTTATGGTTGGGGGTTGTGTCTTTCAGACACAGTGATGATGGTTGTATAAGCACATTTCTGTGAACAACATACAAAGTATATCTAATCTAATGTAACCTAATGATGTAGGACCAAGATGTCAATTTGTCAGATGTAGGTTTGTCAAGCTTGTTTGTTGTTTAACAACTAATCCCGTATGTGTGGGAATGTGAAGATGTGGAAGAAATCCTAATTAGATTAAACAGACGTCACATACACAGTCAATCATTACCTAGCCCCTGTTGTGAATCCCCCACCCTTCTCTCTGTAGTAATCTAACCCTGTGTGTCTGTCTGTTACTTATGTGCTTATCTCTCAAAGGAACTATTCCAAACACATTCCTGGCATACCAAACCAGAGGAAAAACACTATATCTTGAAACGAGGAGTTTCCTTTCACAGACACACGGCACAGACACACCCTAATGCAGATGCCCATTGTGTGACCCGAGCATTAGGACCTCTGAGCAGACACAACTGCTCGTTTTTGTCTCCCCTACCTCCCTCCCACACATACAGTACACTCATACAACACACACTCATGACTCACTCCGGAAGCTTCTTTCCTGTTGCTGGTTTGGGTTCTTTAGAAGGGGGAGATAAGAAAGCAGCGTGTGAGAGAGAGAGAGAGAGAGAGAGAGAGAGAGAGAGAGAGAGAGAGAGAGAGAGAGAGAGAGAGAGAGAGTAAAACAGAACAGAATAAAGAATGTGATAAGAGGAAGGAATATAAATAGTTGCTGGTTGTAAGAGGCCTTGGCTCAGCTTGGCAGACATTGTTTCTGCGCTGGGTCTTCCTAGCAGACTGTTGTTCTACCAGCTGAGTTTGGAGAGCCCTGATCATGTGATTCAGTTCATTGTCTGCACTTTGCTCAAGGTGTGTGTTTGATCAGAAAGAGCGTGGCACATGCAGAGTACATGTAGAGTTCTCATGCCCTGAAGAACCTTCTCTAATGTTATTTCTATATTTTTATCCCCACCCCACCCCTCTGTCTCTGTTCCCTTTTCGCAGGTTAAGACCACAGGACCGTTGGCGGCCTACACTTCCTCATTGAGAGTAGAAACCGTGAAGAAGAGAAAACAACTAACTGCCTCCTGCAATGTCTCTTGTTCAGCATTTCATCTACGGACCGTCTACTGAGGAGGCCTGCAGGATTTTAGCTCAACAATTTTAGTAGCCAAGCCAACACTCACTCATCTGAGAGGTCTAGCCACTGCATTGGAGTGAGCAACTAGTTACCTAGCCAGATATTTAATTTAGCCAGTTTAGTCACTGTGCTGTTTTTCAGCCATGCGGTTAAAAGTCACTCATCCTCAGAAGGACCTGTGAAAGACCACGGACACAGAAAAGGACAGGGGGAACCTTTGGATACAACTTACTCTGCTCTGGAACTTACGAACCACAGAACCTGTGATTTGACACTTATAACTTATATCCGGTGCACTGGAACCTAAAACTTAGAGCGCGTGGTGTGAAACTGTTGGACATCTAACGTGGAATGCTAGGATGAAGACATCGTAGGGCTGCTATCAGAGTCTTCTGGGATGTCTGCCATGCTGCAGCAGACGGAACTCATCTTCGAGTATGCCAGCGACCGCGTGAATAATGGACAACAGGTGGGAGCGACCGTGTGTGTGTGTGTGCGTGCATGAGTGTGTGCGCACGCCAAACAGATAAAGCATCAACGCCTCCTCTGGAATCACACGTCAATGTAGAACCACTTGGGAAATGAAATATCATTTCAGAGATAGAGTCAATATCAGAGATAGAGTCAAGACATACAGTAGCCAAGGATGACATGATGACGACGTCAGCCGTAGTTATTGAAGCATCCACACGAATGTCCATTAGGAACATACTGACCTATTTAAAAAGAAAAAAAGGAACAGCAAAAGTAGTCTTCTCACTTACACTTCTCTATCACCATGACAACTAGTCTCGTTTCACTGTATGTCTGTGTACTACAACCTCTGCCTAGAGGTTGGAACCTTAAGGCACAGATGTTAGTACACTTTCCCTTTAATTGCAGAGTTTCTGGTTCAAGCCCTACCCAATACTCCTGAATTGATTTACAATATTAAATACTTTGAAAATATTGAAATTTATATGCCCGTAAAGCGTTGGATAGAATGAATTAGAACGGAATTAAAGTGAATGACAGATAATTTGTCCCTCTGTGTTGCAGCTGGATGAGCACTTGGCCTCTCCTGCAGTGATAGTGGAGCAGGTCCCACACTCCCACCTGCTCTCCTACTCAGGCCTGGCCTGTGAGCAGACACACACAGACGACCACCTGCTAACAACAGGTAACAACACATACACACACTTACCCTGTTCTCATGAAGGGAAAGGGAAGGCCTGGGGTTGAGCTGCTGGGCTTCCTTGGCATCATCAACAGCACCTGCAGAGACAGAAACAGGCACAGAGGACTTAACATTGTTTTGTAGTACTTTAGGAGGACTATGTTCAGGTAAGATGTTGGCGGTTAGTGTTAGGGTAAGGGGTCAGGCGTTTTTTAGGATGTGGGTTTAGGCTCCACGGCTTCATTCAGCTCCTGAGAGAAACTGTCAGTGTAAAACAGGAGGGTAATATGCACATAAGTACCAGTGCTGGGCAAAAAATAAATAGCTGATGAAGACATTGTACAGTCAGTACATTCAGTGTGAATTTTTTTTAGCTAGCACACTACAAACAGATCGCTATAAAGCTAGTTGCTGTGTTTATAGCACATGTATCACTACTGGAATTTAACAACAGAGCCGTTTCAAATCAAAATAGTTTAAATTAACTTAACCTCTATGGGATCTGCCCCCCCCCCCCCCAGCGGGATGGTTGAGCTAACGTAGGCTAATGTGATTAGCATGAGGTTGTAAGTAACAAGAACATTTCCCAGGACATAGACATATCTGATATGGGCAGAAAGCTTAAATTCTTGTTAATCTAACTGCACTGTCCAATTTACAGTAGCTATTTGATTGGATTTATTACAGTGACTGAATACCATGCTATTGTTTGAGGAGAATGCATAATTATGAACTTCAAAATGTATTAATAACCAATTAGGCACATTTGGGCAGTCTTGATACAACATTTTGAACAGAAATGCATTGGTTCATTGGATCAGTCTAAAACGTTGCACATACACTGCTGCCATCTAGTGGCCAAAATCTAAATTGTGCCTGGGCTGGAATAATAGACTATGGCCTTTCTCTTGCATTTAAAAATACATATTTTACCTCTATTAATTTCTCATTTCCACAAACTTCAAAGTGTTTTCAGGTCCTGAGCTACAGGCAGTTATATTTGGGTATGTCATTTCAGGCGAAAGTTTGGGGAAAAAGGAGCCGATCCTTGTTTCTAACAAAGCATAAAAAAATACCCTAGCTAGCTATCTCTACTCATGTTGGCGAGGGGACTGTAAACTGTCTGTGCACATGCGTACTGTGGCCTTCGCATTTGGCCCAATCCGAGAAGTTCTCAAATCCAGGAAGTGAAAGAAAACACGTCTTCTTGTGTCTGCTGTGGCTTTGGCAAAGTTGATTATCATGTAGCTCTCTGCAGTAAAACAGTTCGTGGAATTAATTATTGAGTAGCGAGGATCAGAGTCTATGCAAGTAAGTTTGTGGCAAATTGGTTCTGTAACTTTACTTGTCTACTCCTGTAACTGTCTAGCTAGTTAGCTAACCTAACTTTAAACTACCTAATTTAGCAGCTAACAACGTTAGCTTCTTTTTTTTATCTTCTACTTTTAGATAGCTCACTGTCAATCGTTTAGCGTGGCATGTTACAACATTAGCATCATCTCTGTTTAAGATAGGGATTTGCAAGTTTGCGAATATACAGTTAGACTGTTGTTGTGAAAGAAAGATGGGCTTACTAACAGTGTAGTACAGGGTTTCCCAAACTCTGCACATCTTTGCCCTGTCACTACACAGCTGATTCAAATAATCAACTAATCATCAAGCTTTGATCATTTTTATCAGCTGTGCAGTGTTAGGGCAAAAAACAAAACGTGCAACCCTTTGGGTCCCGTGGACCGAGTTTGGGAAACGCAGGTCTAGTAGTTAGCTAGCCACCTTGTTTATTCCCGCTGTCCCATCACTAGGGATTGGCCTACAGACAGAGCCATTATGTCATGCTGACGCATCACACCGTTTCTCTCGATATTGAGCTCTCTCTCTCTCTCTCTCTCTCTCTCTCTCTCTCTCTCTATCTATCTATCCAGTGGAGGGCAGTGAGAGTGGAGATGAGGAAACCATGGAAACACTGGTGGCAGCTGAGACTCTCCTCAACATGGACTCCCCTGACTCCCACTCTCTGGACCAACAGGACTACAGTGAGACACACACACACACACACACACAGCTAGTCTTAGCTAGTAGCCCAGTGAGTAACTTGTCTTGACTCAGTCTTTGCGTAAACTTCTCAAATCTCACTGAACGTTTAGCTTGTTGCCTACCATCACCATGTTTCTTGTCTAGGGCAAACAAACATCCATATTTCTGCGCTGATTTGGAGCAGATACATCCTGTAAACTAATTGATGGTCTCCTTGTAGAGCCATTCATTACGCTGTAAGCCATTACAGCGTGTGTTTGTCTCCTCCCCTCTAGCCCAGTTCTACGTTCCCTCCCTGGATGATGTCATCACTTCGCCCATAACCCAGCAGTTGATCGTGTCAGTAGAGGACATTGTGGGCACTCTGGGCCAGCCCCAGTGGGTCACGCTGCAGAGGGAGACGGTTGCCGAGCAACCAAAGAAGAAGAGAGGTCAGACTGTAATTTTACTTATGGCATTATCTGGCCATGTTTTCAAACTATAAATTGTAATCATAACCTTAGCTCATATGCCTGCTCATCAGTTCTGACAATATTACTTATTTTGTGCTTTCTCACATTTCAATTTATGGACTGCTGACAATGATGTCATTGTCACAGTAAAATAAAAACTCATGTGTTTCAGGTAAGAAATCCAAAAGGCCTGAATCTCCCACACCGGACATCACATTCAAGAGGGGAAAATACAGCAAAGGTGTACACACACACACACACACACACATACACATACACATACACATACACAACAGAACACTCAATCTCATCTCTCATTCGCCTGTGTTTCAGGTAACACTCTGTATCTGTGGCAGTTCCTGATTGAGCTTCTTCAAGACCGACAGGCCTGTCCCCGCTATATCAAATGGACCAATCGGCATGCAGGGATCTTTAAGCTGGTCAACTCTAAGGCTGTGGCCCGACTCTGGGGAAAACACAAGAACAAACCAGACATGAACTATGAGACCATGGGCCGGGCACTCAGGTACGCTGTAGTTAACTTGCATATTATTATTAACAGAACTTTCCATCTGTGGCCCTATAGGTGTGTATGAAAGCTGACCTCTCTCTGTCCCTAACAGGTACTACTACCAGCGTGGGATCCTGAACAAGGTGGAGGGCCAGAGACTGGTCTACCAGTTTGCTTCCCTGCCCAAAGGACATGGTCTTCATCAGTGGTGATGAAGACCAGGAGGACCAAGGCAATCAGGAGGACAATGATGAAGACGTTCCAGAGGAAAGCCCACCCTTCAGCGACCAATCCCTGGACGATTTGGCGTCCTACGAGCATTCTTTCCTTCCCCCTCCCCCCTCCTCTAGACCAGGTTACCAGAGGTCCAGACAGACCAGCAGTAGTCCGGCAACAGCCCAGCGGCGCCAACCCGGCCCAGAATCCAAGTCCCCATCCCCAGCCCAGCACAGAACAGTTCTTCGACCACCGGGAGGTAGTCTGATCCAGCAGCAGCACCTGCCTATAGTCTCAGCTGAGATGCTGCGGACCCTGCAGAACGTGCAGTCTCTGCAGCCCGGTCAGCACGGGTCGGTCTTCAGAACCGCTCAGCTGCTGGGGAATCTGTGTGAGAGACAGGCTGCTAGTGCAGAACAGACCACCAGTCAGATAGGGACTCTGCAGTTACAGCCCGTGACCTGCCCTGTCAAGCAGGGAAAGCTAGAGGTTAAGACAGAGGAGGACCCAGACTCAGGACTGACCAGGGAGTAGGATGCCCCAAGACATCTGGTCAGTGTCGTTCGCTGTCATCTCCTCATAGTCAAGACAACTATAGAGGACAGTGATTGAAAAGGGAGACCACTGAGAACGATGATGGACAGATGTGATGTAAATTTGATATATTTTACAGATGTGACAGACCTGGATAGTCTTTCTCTCACTCTTACATTCCCTTATGTGCCAGAGCCATTTTTACAGAGTTAACCAAACTGTCCTCCATGTTGGCACCAAACACGATGACAGTCCATGACGATGACATTCTAATAGGCATTCTAAGTAGAATGTCATTGTCTTACAACTCTTGGTACCAACATGGTGGCCATTCGAATTCTCCACCAAAGACGAAAGACGTGCACTGGAATCTACAGCCACTCTGCAGAACATCCTGCGCTACGCTCTCTGTTTGCACTTCAGCTCTACTTTATGCATGGGAGCTTGCACACTGTGCTTTTTCTCTCTATGTTCTTTCCTCTGCCATGATCAAAGCTTTGCACACGAATGTTATCTCTTCATGTGCCATTTATTTGTCCCCACTCTTACTCTCGCCTACCAAAGTGCCTTCTGTTCCAGCTTTCACCAAAGACAGCCTTAATCTGTAGCACGCTAGCTACTGCATATTGCGCCTAAACGTTGTTTTCTGTCTGTGGCACTTGTTGATCTTCAACGCAAACCCACACTCACACGCTGTCACACACACCAGTAGAAGACACACCATCAGTGCTTGAGGTAAATGTGTCGTAGCTGACCTGTTCAGGGGGATACATTCCATAGAGATTATATTATGACTGTTAACTTTCCAATAACGGCTACAGGCTTTACACTCACGTTTTCAGACAATAATACAAATCGATATTATCAAAAAGGATTTTCTGTTTAATTCTTGCAGCAGTACTATTGGCTTTAATGCTTCTTAATCTCAATGTTGACAGGGTGCCTGGTAACTTCTCTCTGGCTTTTTGGAGAGCGTCAAAGTACTTCTACTGGAGTCAGTAATGTTCTATTGACACTGATCTAAAGTCAGTTATGTTCCCTGGTTATTATTTGGGGATGGTAAACTGATCCTAGATTTGCCCCTATGGGCAACTTCTTCCCATAGGGGCAGACAGTCCTGTTAGCATTCCAGATCTGAATTCCTGATATGCTGTAGTAGCTTTGACCGTGCTTTCTTGGACCACATATGCCTTGATTGTTTTGTTGTTGTGTGTATTTGTTTATCTGTCAGTTGTCTCAGGTTTGTCAGCCTTTGTATTTCTGCACACAGTATATATGGTCCCAGTTCCCAAATGTTCTAACTCGTCTATGCAAATAGATAAGATGATGTTGCCCATTTGGCCTAGACTCTGATCTATGGTTCGTTTTGCTGTTCCTACGAGGATCCTCTACCCAATGCCTTGCAAAGCCGTAAGACCTTGGCTCGTAATAAAAAACAGATTTTCATATGCAATCTTTTCCTTTAATAATATTGCCTCATGCTTCTCTGCTTTAGCTGGAAGGCTCTGATATATTTGTTGTTGTTATATTGTGTGAAGAAACTTGGCTAAAATGTAATTGTGGAAATACTGTACCAGGCTTTTATACTGTCAATCAATCAACGATTTCATGCAATTTATTATACAGAAGTAGTTGATAAAAGAGGAATTATTGTTTTCATGAAATAAAAGTTTTCATTTTAAATGAATCCTGGAAGTTTTTTGGCAAACCTTAAATGTTCCTCACACGCACAAAATTCCCTGTGACGCCTGCCGTTTGGTGCGGCGCGAGCATGGTTAGACGGACAAGACAGTGTCTGTCCTTTTGAGTTTTGAAGCAGTCTTTACCTGACAGTCATGTTATCCAGTGAGAGCGTTTGTGCTGAACCCACTAAGGTGTTTCAGATGCCAAGCTTATGGTCATGTTGCTGCAGTTTGTTGGAGGTTCCGAGATGTGAGAAGTGTGCAGGATGGCATGGGACAAGGGACTGTGTAGTATCGGTGGAAAAAACAGTGTGTGTCAATTGTGGGGGTGTCCATGTTGCTGGGGATCAGAAGTGCCCAGTGCGAGAGAGACAGGTTAAGGTTGCCAGGGTCGGAGTAGAACAGAAGGTGATGTATGCTGAGGCAGTGAAGAGAGTAGAGGATGATGGGTCAGGTGTGAGTAGTAGGCCTATGCCAATATTATGAATTTGTGCTTCAGTAAGGTTGACTTGTTAGCATTCATTGTCATGTTATAAACTGTACCGCCGAAATGGAATGTCAATTTATATTTTAGTCATTTAGCAGACACTCTTATCCCGAGCGACTTACAGTTAGTGCATTCATGTTAAGATAGCTAGGTGGGCCAATCACATATCATATGCACAGTAAGGACACTTTTCCTCAATAAAGTAGCTATCAGCAAAGTCAGAAAGGGGGGTGGTGGGGGGATTATTTAAGATACTCTTTGAAGAGGTAGTGCTTTCAGAGGCTGGGCAGGGACTCTGCTGTCATATCTTCAGGGGGAAGCTGGTTCCACCATTGGGGTGCCGGGACAAAAAGTAGATGTTGTGGTGGCAGCTGCAGAGAAGCACTTGGGTGTAGGAGGTTTTACTGCAGAGTTACAAGGTGTGTTGAACAAAAGGGTCCCGTCCTCACAGGCCATCAGCCTGGTGTAGGATCAGTTAGGGTCAAAATCAAATAGTTTTGGTCACATACACATAATCTCAGCAAAAAAAGAAACGTCCCTTTTTCGGGACCCTGTCTTTCAAAGATAATTAGTAAAAATCCAAATAACTTCACAGATCTTCATTGTAAAGGGTTTAAACACTGTTTCCCATGCTTGTTCAATGAACCATAAACAAGACACTAACAGCTTACAGACGGTAGGCAATTAAGGTCACAGTTATGAAAACTTAGGACATTAAAGAGGCCTTTCTACTGACTCTGAAAAACACCAAAAGAAAGATGCCCAGGGTCCCTGCTCATCTGCGTGAACATGCCTTAGGCATGCTGCAAGGAGGCATGATGACTGCAGATGTGGCCAGGGCAATAAATTGCAACGCCCGTACTGTGAGACGCCTAAGACAGCGCTACAGGGAGACAGGACGGACAGCTGATCGTCCTCGCAGTGGCAGACCACGTGTAACAACACCTGCACAGGATCGGTACATCCGAACATCATACCTGCGGGACAGGTACAGGATGGCAACAACTGCCCGAGTTACACCAGGAATGCACAATCCCTCCATCAGTGCTCAGACTGTCCGCAATAGGCTGAGAGGCTGGACTGAGGGCATTCACAACAATACACAAATCTAAAAGTAAAAGAATGGAATTAAGAAATACAGTGGGGCAAAAAAGTATTTAGTCAGCCACCAATTGTGCAAGTTCTCCAACTTAAAAAGATGAGAGAGGCCTGTAATTTTCATCATAGGTACACTTCAACTATGACAGACGAAATGAGAAAAAGAAATCCAGAAAATCACATTGTAGGATTTTTTATTTATTTATTTGCAAATTATGGTGGAAAATAAGTATTTGGTCAATAACAAAAGTTTATCTCAATACTTTGTTATATACCCTTTGTTGGCAATGACAGAGGTCAAACGTTTTCTGTAAGTCTTCACAAGGTTTTCACACACTGTTGCTGGTATTTTGGCCCATTCCTCCATGCAGATCTCCTCTAGAGCAGTGATGTTTTGGGGCTGTCGCTGGGCAACACGGACTTTCAACTCCCTCCAAAGATTTTCTATGGGGTTGAGATCTGGAGACTGGCTAGGCCACTCCAGGACCTTGAAATGCTTCTTCTGAAGCCACTCCTTCGTTGCCGGGCGGTGTGTTTGGGATCATTGTCATGCTGAAAGACCCAGCCACGTTTCATCTTCAATGCCCTTGCTGATGGAAGGAGGTTTTCACTCAAAATCTCACGATACATGGCCCCATTCATTCTTTCCTTTACACGGATCAGTCGTCCTGGTCCCTTTGCAGAAAAACAGCCCCAAAGCATGATGTTTCCACCCCATGCTTCACAGTAGGTATGGTGTTCTTTGGATGCAACTCAGCATTCTTTGTCCTCCAAACACGACGAGTTGAGTTTTTACCAAAAAGTTCTATTTTGGTTTCATCTGACATTCTCCCAATCCTCATCTGGATCATCCAAATGCTCTCTAGCAAACTTTAGACGGGCCTGAACATGTACTGGCTTAAGCAGGGGGACACGTCTGGCAGTGCAGGATTTGAGTCCCTGGCGGCGTAGTGCGTTACTGATGGTAGGCTTTGTTACTTTGGTCCCAGCTCTCTGCAGGTCATTCACTAGGTCCCCCCGTGTGGTTCTGGGATTTTTGCTCACCGTTCTTGTGATCATTTTGACCCCACGGGGTGAGATCTTGCGTGGAGCCCCAGATTGAGGAAGATTATCAGTGGTCTTGTATGTCTTCCATTTCCTAATAATTGCTCCCACAGTTGATTTCTTCAAACCAAGCTGCTTATTAACGTGACTAGTGATCCATTAATAAAGTGGCCAATGATTCCATGTCTATGTACATAGGGTTGCAGCCTCTAAGGTGCAGGGTTGAGTAACCGACTGTTAGCCGGCTAGTGATGGCTATCTAACAGTCTGATGGCCTTGAGATAGAAGCTGTTTTTCTGTCTCTCTGTCCCAGCTTTGATGCACCTGTACTGACCTCGCCTTCTGGATGATAGCGCGGTGAACAGGCCATGGCTCGGGTGGTTGATGTCCTGATTATTTTTTGGGCCTTCCTGTGACATCGGTTCTGTAGGTGTCCTGAAGGGCAGGCAGTGTGCCCACGGTGATGCGTTGGGCCAACCGCACCACCCTCTGGAGAGCCATGTGGTTGCAGGCGGTGCAGTTGCCGTACCAGGTGGTGATACAGCCCGACAAGATGCTCTCAATTGTGCATCTGTAAAGGTTTCTGAGGGTCTTAGGGGCCAAGCCAAATTTCTTCAGCCTCCTGAGGTTGCGCCTACATACTGTACAGACAAGCGCCTACTTCACCACACTGTCTGTGTGGGTGGACCATTTGAGATTGTCAGTGATGTGTACGCCGTGGAATGGGGAATGGGGTGGTGTATAATAGGGCTCCCGAGTGGCACAGCAGTCAAAGGCACTGCATCTTAGTGCTAGATGTGTCACTGCAGACCCTGGTTTGATTCCAGGCTGTATCACAACTGGCCGTGATTGGGAGTCCCATAGGGCGGCGCACAATTGGCCCAGGGTTGTCCAGATTAGGGTTTGGCCGGGGCAGACCGTCATTGTAAATATGAATTTATTCTTAACTGACTTGCCTAGTTTAAATAAAGGTTCAATACATTTTTTTAAATAATATAGGTGGAATTGGGTGGTGATTTGTATCTTTATGAAATAGTGGTGTATTAGGTGTACACTACTGGTCAAAAGTTTTAGAACACCTACTCATTCAAGGGTTTTTCCTTTATTTTTACTATTTTCTATATTGTATAATAATAGTGAAGACATCAAAACTATGAAATAACACAAGGAATCATGTAGTAACCAAAAAAGTGTTAAACAAATCAAAATATATTTTATATTTGAGATTCTTCAAATAGCTACCCTTTGCCTTGATGACAGCTTTGCACACTCTTGGCATTTTCTGAACCAGCTTCATGAGGTAGTCACCTGGAATGCATTTCAATGAACAGGTGTGCCTTCTTAAAAGTTAACGCGTTTGAGCCAATCAGCTGTGTTGTGACAAGGTAGGGGGGATATACAGAAGAAAGCCCTATTTGGTAAAAGACCAAGTCCATATTATGGCAAGAACACCTCAAAAAAGCAAAGAGAAAAGACAGTCCATCATCACTTTAAGACATGAAGGTCAGTGCAGGAAATTTCAAGAACTTTGAACGTTTCTTCAAGTGCATTGTCAAAAACCATCAAGAGCTATGATGAAACTGGCTCTCATGAGGACTGCCACAGGAATGGAAGACCCAGAGTTACCTCTGCTGCAAAGGATAAGTTCATTAGAGTTACCAGTCTCAGAAATTGCAGCCCAAATAAATGCTTCACAGAGTTCAAGTAACAGACATATCTCAACATCAACTGTTCAGAGGAGACTATGAATCAGGCCTTCATGGTCGAATTGCTGCAAAGAAACCAATACTAAAGGACACCAATAAGAAGAAGAGACTTGCTTGGGCCAAGAAACACAAGCAATGGACATTAGACCAGTGGAAATTTGTCCTTTGGTCTGGAGTCCAAATGTGAGATTTTTGTTCCAACCGCCGGGTCTTTGTGAGAAGCGGTGTGTTTGAACGGATGATCTCAGCGTTGTGTATTTCTCACCGTAAAGCATGGAGGAGGAGGTGTTATGATGTGGGGGTGCTTTGCTAGTGACACTGTCTGTGATTTATTTAGAATTCAATTCACAAATAACCAGCATGGCCACCACAGCATTCTGCAGCAATACGCCATCCCATCTGGTTTGGGTTTAATGGGACTATCATTTGTTTTTCAACAGAACAATGACCCAACACACCTCAAGGCTGTGGAAGGGCTATTTTACCAAGAAGGAGAATGATGGAGTGCTGCATCAGATGACCTGGCCTCCACAATCACCCGATCTCAACCAAATTGAGATGGTTTGGGATGAGTCGGACCGCAGAGTGAAGAAAAAGCAGCCAACAAGTGCTCTCATATGTGGGAACTCCTTCAAGACAGTTGGAAAAGCATTCCAGGTGAAGCTGGTTGAGAGAATGCCAAGAGTGTGCAAAACTGTCATCAAGGCAAAGGATGGCTATTTGAAGAATCTCAAATATTTTCTGATTTGTTTAACACTTTTTGGGCTACTACATGATTCCATATGTGTTATTTCATAGTTTTGATGTATTCACTATTATTATACAATGTAGAAAATAGTAAAATAAAGAAAAAGCCTTGAATGAGTAGGTGTTCTAAAACTTTTGACCGGTAGTGTAGGGTTAGTTGGTGGTGCATTTTTTCCCTTTCCTTTTTTATGTTTGTATCACAAAATGTGAAGTGATTGACCACACACTACCGCACAATAGGTGGCGGCATGCACAAACAAAATGTGCGAACGCCATGATACCGAAGAAGCAGCAGCAGCACAACAGCAACTGCGCCTACCCAGCTGACGGTTGACAGGCCCGCACGACGCATGCCTACTACACTGTGCTCCAATCCACTCACTGCACCACAGATACAACAATGAGACAGATATTTCACTGGATGTTTAAATGTGAAGCATCCGCTTGGGCTTTCCACTCACCACCAAATATGGTAGTGACAGGAAGCCAACTGGCGGGCAGTGGGAGAAGATGGATTTTGGTCGACATTCGACAAATGTTCTCATCGATTAAACATTTGATCTCAATACAGGTTTATGTTCCCAAAACTAGAATCTGTTATGAACAGAGTGGATTAAGGTGAGCAAACTTTACCCTGTTTTTAAACATCGCGTTGTTTAGGAGTGCACTGGGGGATGGAGTTATTGCACACGCGCGCTTCACATAGCATGTGTTCCCTAACGGAAATATGCAGATGATGGTAGAACGCACCAATAGGATCTCGCTAGTTCGTGGTTGGCTCTGCTTGTTCACATTGGAAATTACAGGCAGTGGTCTATCTTGGTTTACTTATACAAATCTTTGACTGAACTGTAGCGCAAGAGTTTAGGCTCCATTCTCCAACAGTTTCGTTTTCTGATTCCCATCTAGAACTTTCCAGCTAGCTAGTCTCTGCTCGTTCTCCCACTGACAACACTTCTAGCCCCATGGCATCCGAACGGCAAGTTATATAAGCTACATTTTCGAGTATTTTCTCATAAATGTTTCCTGATTCAAGAGGCTAACGTTAGCTTTGTTTTCTCGTTTTAGCAGTTTCCCCGATAGCTTCATAGACGAGAACCCACAGAAAGCTATCGAGGTAAACAACGGCTAACTGGCTGTCAAACTAGAAAGAAAATATGAACTCGTTTTATTGAAAGTAAATTGCATTATTCTTGCTAGCTAAAGTTGTCAGGGGGTTGGAAATGTTTTCAATAACTAACTAGATAGCCAGCTCCGAAAAGTGTATAGCTAGCTAACTAGCTAATCTTGTGCTAACTTTAGAAACTAATCTAACGAGATAGACAGTTAAATTAGCTACACTATCAAACTATTTTGGTCTGAAACGACTTACTCTCAGTAGTTGCTCAACTCCAGCAGTAGTAAAATAGCTAGCTACTAGTATATGTGTACCGTCACAGGAGCTAGTTGGCTTCTTGGTTGTATCTTTTTGTACTAGCTAGCCAGTTAAGCTAATGTTAGCATAGCTGGCTAACTGGCTAACCACCTGCCATACTGTACATCAGACATGTCTTGATTGTAGCTAACCACCTTACTAATGTAAGACTAAGAAGATTGTGTGCAGAAAGCCAAGTTAAATTGTTGGGAACATGAAAATGTATCTAAACAATAGTCAAAATTAGCTAGTGGTCATAAACATGTTTTTTTTCAATGTCTTGTCAATTCAATTGACCAAGTTTGCCCATTTGATGTCACCGTCATTTTCCCCAGGAACTTAATGAAGCATTGGAAGTAAACTCTGACAATTCAGAATGGTTCTGCCAACGAGCCTATGCCCACCTCCAACTGAAAAACTACAGCTGTAAGTCCCTTATCCTACCCCCCCAACCATAACCCTCTTCCTGAAGTACTGAACAACTGCTATCAGTCAGACAAACCTTAATCCTCCATTGACAAACTACAGTTCTAACCCTTGACTAACCTACCTAGCTTTACTGATTCTCTGAAACTGGTGATTTTGTAGAATTATTTTAATTCAAGTGACTGGCATGTGTTAGTTCCCTCATTTTGTTTTTGCTACAGAAACTTGAGCTATGTTTCTTTTCTGAGTATATCTGTTTCTACAGGTGCTGTCGATGATGCCAAGAAAGCCCAGCAGCTCAACCCCAGTCTCGCTCTTGCCTTCATGAGAACAGGGTATGTGTGCAGAAGGAGTCTAGCTAGTGCTGGGCGATATGGCTTTTTTGTAAAACATATATATTTCCATGTATTTTTTTTCTTCTCTAAATAAGCTTTGTTGCACAATTTAAAGGTCAATGCACTGCATTTCAAACAGTCAGGAATAATCTAATGAATTCAGGGCTTGTAAAATTATACCTAGGCTAACCGTAAGACCAACTACCAGGGTGGCAGGTAGCCTAACGGAGCGTTGGGCCGTAACCGAAAGGTCTCTGGTTCGAATACCAGAGCCATCAAGGTGAAAATTCTGTGTCCTCATGCAAGGCATTTAACCCTAATTTGCTCCAGGGACTCTGTACTACTATGGCTGACCTAAAAATAAATAACATTTCACTGCACCTATTCAGTGTATGTGACAAAGCATATATACTATACCAGTCAAAAGTTTGGACACCTCATTCAAGGGTTTTTATTTGTACTATTTTCTACATTGTAGAATAATAGTGAAGACATCAAAACTATGAATTAACACACAATCATGTAGTAACCAAAAAAGTGTTAGATTCTCAAATATATTTTGATTTGTTTAAGTAGCCACCCTTTGCCTTGATGACAGCTTTGCACAACCAGCTTCATGAAGTAGTCACCTGGAATGCATTTCAATTAACAGGTGTGCCTTGTTAATTTGTGGGATTTATTTTCATCTTAATGTGTTCTATTTGTTTAACCTCTTAGGGATCTCTTAGGGATCGATTTTGCCAACATCCGGTGAAGCTGGAGAGCGCCAAATTCAAATGATAAAATAGTATTATAAAACATTCATGGAAATACACTCTTCTTTTTTTTTTCTTTTTTTTTTTCATCTTTATTTAACCAGGTAGGCAAGTTGAGAACAAGTTCTCATTTACAACTGCGACCTGGCCAAAATAAAGCAAAAGCAGTTCGACACATACAACAACAGAGTTACACATGTAGTAAAACAAACATACAGTAGAAAAGAACAAATCTATATACAAAGAGTGCAAATGAGGTAGGATAAGGAAGGCAATAAATAGGCCATGGTGGCAAAGTAATTACAATATAGCATTAACTACTTAGGGAGCAGTGACACTACTCCCGACACTACCCGGTGAAATGCAAGGCGCCAAATTCAAAATCCAAAAGTTGAATGATTAAACATTCATCAATATACAAGTGTTGCATAGTCATCAAAAGCTCTGCTTCTTGGCAATATCACAGCGTTGTCAGATTTCAAAAAGGCTTTACGGCGAAAGCACTACATTTGATTGTTTGAGGGTAGCACCTCGAATATTTCTGCATTAGCATAAATTCATAAACCATCGCAGTTCACACAAAACACATTTCACAGCGAAAACAAATCCCTTACCTTTTGAAGAACTTCTGCTGAGGGCTTCCCAAGTGTTTGAAGAGGGGGATGACCGCAGCTGCTTTCCAGTCTTTGGGAATCTCAGACGACACGAGAGGTTGAACAGGCTAGTAATAGGGGTTTCAACAATTTCGGCAATCTCAGTGTTGTCAGATTTCAAAAAGGCTTTACGGCGAAAGCAGAACATTTGATTGTCTGAGGACAGCCCCCCATGCACTTCCTTCATTAGCATAATAATAAAACCAGCGTTGGTGTCACAAAACACATGAAAAGAGCTAAAATAAATTGCTTACCTTTGAAGATCTTCTGCTGAGGGCAATCTGAAGTGTCCAAGCAAGACAATCAATGTTCCTTTTGTTAGAAAAAGTATCTTTATATCCATAAAGCTCCGTTTGGTTGGCGCGTTCTGTTCAGAATATCCACCGTCCACTCGTCCCATTATACAAGACAAAAAATATACCTATAAACTTTGTCCAAACAAATCAAACAACATAATCGATCCTTAGGTACACTATTATGTATATTAACTATAATATTTCACACGGATAATATCCTGGGCGATAGAAAATAAAAAAACCGAGGTGCCACAGACAGAAATTCCTTCCTCACTCCACTTGGAAAAACATCCAGTATTCCTCTAGTTTTCAAGGTAAACGCTTGAAACCTTGTCTAAAGACAGTTGACATCTAGTGGAAGCCATAGGTACTGCAACCTGGGTCCTGGATTAAAGCATGTCCTATAGCAACCCATTGGAAAAGGAGGCATTACACACAATCCGATTTTCTTGGATGGATTTTGCTCGGGTTTTCGCCTGCCATATCAGTTCTGTTATACTCACAGACATTATTTTTAACAGTTTTTTAGAAACTTCAGAGTGTTTTCTATCCAATAGTAGTAGTATTATGTGCATATCCTAGTTTCTGGGCCTGAGTACCTGGCATTTTACTTTGGACACGCCAGACTCTCAAACTCCGAACACTGCCCCCTAGCCTGTAGAGGTTAACACTTTTTTTTTTAGGTTACTACATGATTCCATATGTGTTATTTCATAGTTCTGTAGAAAATAGTAAAAATAAAGAATCTCTTGAATGAGTAGGTGTGTCCAAACTTTTGACTGGTACTGTATAGACCATTTATGTTATCAAAATGGTTTAACCAGCTTTTTTGCAATAATCACTGACCTGGCTTTCAAGTCTATGAAAATGTCATTTTTGTAACAATTATAACCAGAACCATGCATAATGAACATCCACTAATAATGACAGCAGTATCTCATGCAAAAGACCACCTGCTAGTGAGTAGCCAGCAATTTTGTTATTTAAAGTCTCCAACTTGAATCTATTTGCTTGCTAACAAGGTAGAACAGTTGAACTGTTACGGACAGCCTCCTGTCCGTCTCAAACTGTTTGAACACTTTGTTTAGATGTTGAAATCAAGTAGATTACCTAGATAAATATATGCTTATTTCTCAGAATGAGAATTAATTGCCAATTCCTTATAAATGTGTCTTATGCTCAATGCACATTTCTAAAACACAGACTAGACAGCACATAAGTCTGGCTAAAATGCTGCTAGCAGTACTGCAATTCTGCGCGCATCAAACAAAGGATTAATTTCCCACAATCCTGTTCATTGATACTCCCGTTTTACTAGGGTCTGCTCTGTTCCTGAATTGGGATTTGAGTCAAAAAAGCTATCATTACAAAGTTCTCCTCTTTTACAGTAAAATGTCTCAATGTGTTTTGGTGTCCCATATGACCGATTTTTATGTTGGACCAAACCTCAAATAACTAGTTGGGAAACTGTTGTCAGAGAAGAAGGTGATCTTTTGTTTGTTGTGAGTGGTGGGGAAGGGGCTTGTCTGTGTGCGAGGGGGACGGTGCACAGTGCACACAGCACAGAAGGAGCAAAGTAGACGAGACCAAAAAGACATGCTCATAGAAACCCCAAAAATATTAAAACCTTGATTCTTGTGGTACAGGCATTTTGGAATATCGCGCAAAAACATGAATTCAAATCAAATTAATTTGATATAACCCAGCCCAAAGTCTAGCGCATGACACCTGTCAAACAATGTCAATCGATCTGAATTGACATGCATTTATTTTGGCAGATTGTGTTTTCTGGGTGGAATGTCTGACCTTTATTTCTGTCACTGTTGATTTAAATGACTACGAGGATGACTGCTTAAAGATGTTTTCAGAACACTAAGCACTGTTGAACATTTTACAGAAATGTCATGCTTTTTTCCTAATAAATCAGATAATCCATTTAGTTAAACTCAACTCCACGTCTCCCGTATATCAGGGGTCTTCAAATTTTTCTTGACCAGGGACCCCATACTTGAGCAAAAAACATATATTTTTTTCAAGTCATGTCTTATCAGGTGAATGATGATCAACATTCTAAAATGAATAGATTTGTTACATAGTTTTTTGTTATTTTGACCTCCCCACATTATAATTGAATGAGAATGTGTAAACTCTAATATAGCCTATTAGCTAGAAAGGTAATATAACACATTTTCACTAAGCGCAGCTGTTTAGCTGGTTTAGTTTAGCTGTGTGTTGGCAAAAATGTATGTCAAAGTCAAGGAAGCTTACCAGCAGCCAGCGGCCGCAGTGGTAGCCTATTCGCGAGTGCTTTTTCAGAGCGTCCAGTGAGTGTAGTTGGCTCCAATGAATGTAATTTGCTCAATATTAATCTTTGAAAAATAATGTAATATTTTATTCTATTGCTAGGGATATTCATAAAAACATAAAAATAAAAAATACTTTTTATAAAGTGCATTTGGAAAGTATTCAAACCCCTTGACTTTTTCCTCATTTCGTTATGTTACAGCCTTATTCTAACATGTATTAAATAAATACACATTCTCATCAATCTACCCACAATACCCCGTAATGGCAAAGCAAAAGCATGTTTTTTTGAAATATTTGCAAATGTATACAAAAAAAGTATACTTATTTATGTAAGTATTCAGACCCTTTACTCAATTGCGCTCAGGTGTATCCTGTTTCCATTGATTATCCTTGATGTTTCTACAATTTGATTTGAGTCCACTTGTAGTAAATTGAATTGATTGGACATGATTTGGAAAGGCACACACCTGTCCCACAGTTGACAGTGCATGTCAGAGCAAAAACCAAGCCATGAGGTCGAAGGAATTGTCCGTAGAACTCAATGGTCAATTTTGACAGAGCTCCAGAGTTCCTCTGTGGAGATGGGAGAACCTTCCAGAAGGACCACCATCTCTGCAGCACAACCAATCAGACCTTTATGGTAGAGTGGCCAGACGGAAGCCACTCTTCAGTAAAAGGCATATGACAGCCCGCTTGGAGTTTGCCGAAAGGAACAAGAAACAAGATTCTCTGGTCTGATGAAACCAAGATTGAACTCTTTGGCCTGAATGCCAAGCGTCACGCCTGGAGGAAACCTGGCACCATCCCTACAGTGAGCATGGTGGTGGCAGCATCATGCTGTAGGCATGTGTTTCAGCGGCAGGGACTGGGAGGCTAGTCAAGATCGAGGGAAAGATGAACAGAGCAAAGTACAGAGATCCTTGATGAAAACCTGCTCCAGAGCGCTCTGGACCTGGGGTGAAGTTTCACCTTCCAACAGGACAACAACCCTAAGCACACTGCCAAGGCAACGCAGGAGTGGCTTCGGGAGAGACCTGAAAATAGCTGTACAGCGACGTTCGCCATCCAACCTGACAGCTTGAGAGGATCTGCAGCGAAGAATGGGAGAAACTCCCCAAATACAGGTGTGCCAAGCTTGTAGCGTCATACCCAAGAAGACACAAGGCTGTAATTGCTGCCAAAGGTGCTTCAACAAAGTACTGAGTAAAGGATCTGAATACTTATGTCAATGTGATATCTTTTTTTTTTATTTTGTTTTTTTATACATTTGAAAAAATATTCTAAACTTGATTTATGGGCTATTGTGTGTAGATAGATGAAAGGGGGAAAGTATGTAATCAATTTTAGAATAAGGCTGTAACGTAACAATGTGTAAAAAGTCAAGGTCTGAATACTTTCCGAACTGTATACAGTTGAAGTGGGAATTTTATACACTTAGGTTGGAGTCATTAACTCGTTTTTCAACCACTCCACAAATTTCTTGTTAACAAACTATAGCTTTGACAAGTCAGATAGGACTTCTACCTTGTGCATGACACAAGTAATTTTTCCAACAACTGTTTACAGACAGATTATTTCACTTATTATTCACTGTATCACAATTCCAGTGGGTCAGAAGTTTACATACACTAAGTTGACTATGACTTTAAACAGCTTGAAAAATTCCATAAAATGATGTAATGGCTTTAGAAGCTTCTGATAGGCTCTTTGACATCATTTGAGTCAATTGGAGGTGTACTTGTGGATGTGTTTCAAGGCCTACCTTCAAACTCAGTGCCTCTTTGCTTGACATCATGGGAAAATCAAAAGAAATCAGCCAAGACCTCATAAAAAAAAATGGTGGTCCTCCACAAGTCTGGTTCATCCTTGGGAGCAATTTCCAAATGCCTGAAGGTACCACGTTCATCTGTACAAACAATAGTACGCAAATATAAACCCCATGGGACTACGCAGCCACCTTACCCCTCAGGAAGGCGACGCATTCTGTCTCCTAGAGATGAACGTACTTTGGTGCAAAAAGTGCAAATCAATCCCAGAACAACAGGAAAGGACCTTGTGAAGATGCTGGAGGAAACAGGTACAAAAGTATCTATATCCACAGTAAAACGAGTTCTATATCGACATAACCTGAAAGGCCACTCAGCAAGGAAGAAGCCACTGTTCCAAAACCGCCATAAAAAATCCAGACTACGGTTTGCAACTTCACATGGGTACAAAGATTGTACTTTTTGGAGAAATGTCCTCCGTTCTATTTTTGTTTCATCAGACCGGTTTGGCCATAATGACCATCGTTATGTTTGGAGGAAAAATGGGGAGGCTTACAAGCCAAAGAACACCATCCCAACCGTGAAGCACGGGGGTGGCAGCATCATGTTGTGGGGGTGCTTTGCTGCAGGAGGGACTGGTACACTTCACAAGATAGATGGCATCATGGGGAAGGGAAATTATGTGGATATATTGAGGCAACATCTCAACGTCAACAAAAGAGATGATTGTGGACTTCAGGAAACAGCAGAGGGAGCACCCCCCTATCCACATTGACGGGACAGTAGTGGAGAAGGTGGAAAGTTTTAAGTTCCTCGGCGTACACATCACGGACAAACTGAAATGGTCCACCCACACAGACAGCGTGGTGAAGAATGCGCAACAGCGCCTCTTCAACCTCAGGAGGCTGAAGAAATTTGGCTTGTCACCAAAAACTTCTACAGATGCACAACCGAGAGCATCCTGTCGGGCTGTATCACCGCCTGGTACGGCAACTGCTCCGCCCACAACCGTAAGGCTCTCCAGGGGGTAGTGAGGACTGCACAACGCATCACCGGAGGCAAACTACCTGCACTCCAGGACACCTACAGAACCCAATGTCACAGGAAGGCCAAAAAGATCATCAAGGACAACAACCACCCGAGCCACTGCCTGAGGTCAGTACAGGTGCATCAAAGCTGGGACCGAGAGGCCATCAGACTGTTAAACAGCCATCACTCACATTGAGTGGCTGCTGCCAACTGACTGACTCAAATCTCTAGCCACTTTAATAATACAAAATTGGATGTAATAAATGTATCACTAGTCACTTTAAACAATGCCACTTGATATGATGTTTACATGCCCTCCATTACTCATCTCATATGTACTGTACTCTATACCATCTCCTGCATCTTGCCTATGCCGTTCGGCCATTGTTCATCCATATATGTACATATTCTTATTCATTCCTTTACACTTGTGTATAAGGTAGTTGTTGTGAAATTGTTAGATTACTTGTTAAATATTACTGCACGGTCGGAACTAGAAACACAAGCATTTCGCTACACTCACATTAACATCTGCTAACCATGTGTATGTGACCAATAAAATTTGATTTGATTTGAGGAATGGGACAAAATTCAACCAACTTATTGTGGGAAGCTTGTGGAAGGCTACCCAAAACTTTTGACCCAGGTTAAACAATTTAAAGGCAATGCTACCAAATACTAATTGAGTGTATGTAAACGTCTGACCCACTGGGAATGAGATGAAATAAATAAAAGCTGAGAAATCATTCTCTCTACTATTATCTTGACATTTCACATTCTTAAAATAAAGTGGTGATCCTAACTGACCTAAAACAGCGAACTTTTACTAGGATTGAATGTCGGGGGAATTGTGAAAAACTTTAAATGAGTTTAAATATATTTGGCTAAGGTGTATGTAAACTTCCGACTTCAACTGTATATTTAAAGTTTTTCGCTGACCCCCTGCCATTCCTGACCGCTGACCACCGATTTGAATACCACTGCCTTATATGTCAAACTTAAATTGGTTGTCAGTTTTCCCCAGTTTTTTTTTTTTTGTTGTTGGTCTGCTTCTGATAACATCCCTGTCTCCCTCCCTGCAGAATGGCAGAGTTCCACCTGAACCACTTTGAGTCGGCACATGCTGCCTTCATTCAGGGACACAGCCTGGACGGTGAGGTCTGCTGAGGGGGACCTGTGAAGCACCTACCACCTAGACACCTCCTCTAACCTTACCCACTTAATCCCAAATCGTCTGCTAGCCCATTTCCTTAGACATTTCATGTATATCTAAAAGCTAAATATATTATTGGTTGTAGAAATATAGTAACAGCTCTTGGTCTCTGATAAGTTAGGTCAGTGGTATTCCATTTTTTTCAGCGGGGACCCCATTTTTCTTTCAGCCAAAAGTTTTCTGCAAGAATTTATTGCGACCCCAGCCCAAAATCTAATGACTACCTTCAAATCGATACATTTTCATATCTTATCAAAATGAAAAGAAACCAAAACATACATTTATACCTTGAACACACCTACAGTGTTTTTTTTGCGTAAAATGGTACGCAGCATCATCTGGATATGTGTGCAACAAAAGTTCAACATTCACCTTCTGCTACCATTTCTGTCAAGCCATCTATGCATACAGTTTGATGCATACGTTCGGTTTATCCAACGTATGCACCACACTGCAAGGCAAACTCAGCGTTCCATTGGAAAGGAATGTACTTCTGGTGTACCAAAACACAATTACGCTGTCGGTGTGATCGAGGCGTTACTCAATATTTAATTTCTAATTCCTAATTATTTTTCTCAAAAACATACACTCCCGTTCAAAAGTTTGGGGTCACTTAGGAATGTCCTTGTTTTGAAAGAAAAGCAAAACATTTTTGTCCATTAAAATAACATCAAATTGATCAGAAATAGTGTAGACATTGTTAATGTTGTAAATGACTATTGTAGCTGGAAACGACTGATTTAAAAAAAAATATATATATATACACTGCTCAAAAAAATAAAGGGAACACTTAAACAACACAATGTAACTCCAAGTCAATCACACTTCTGTGAAATCAAACTGTCCACTTAGGAAGCAACACTGATTGACAATAAATTTCACATGCTGTTGTGCAAATGGAATAGACAGGTGGAAATTATAGGCAATTAGCAAGACACCCCCAATAAAGGAGTGGTTCTGCAGGTGGTGACCACAGACCACTTCTCAGTTCCTATGCTTCCTGGCTGATGTTTTGGTCACTTTTGAATGCTGGCGGTGCTTTCACTCTAGTGGTAGCATGAGGCGAGTCTACAACCCACACAAGTGGCTCAGGTAGTGCAGCTCATCCAGGATGGCACATCAATGCGAGCTGTGGCAAGAAGGTTTGCTGTGTCTGTCAGCGTAGTGTCCAGAGCATGGAGGCGCTACCAGGAGACAGGCCAGTACATCAGGAGACGTGGAGGAGGCCATAGGAGGGCAACAACCCAGCAGCAGGACCACTACCTCCGCCTTTGTGCAAGGAGGAGCACTGCCAGAGCCCTGCAAAATGACCTCCAGCAGGCCACAAATGTGCATGTGTCTGCTCAAACGGTCAGAAACAGACTCCATGAGGGTGGTATGAGGGCCCAACGCCCACAAGTGGGGGTTGTGCTTACAGCCCAACACCCGTGCAGGACGTTTGGCATTTGCCAGAGAACACCAAGATTGGCAAATTCGCCACTGGCGCCCTGTGCTCTTCACAGATGAAAGCAGGTTCACACTGAGCACGTGACAGGCGTGACAGAGTCTGGAGACGCCGTGGAGAACGTTCTGCTGCCTGCAACATCCTCCAGCATGACCGGTTTGGCGGTCGGTCAGTCATGGTGTGGGGTGGCATTTCTTTGGGGGGCCGCACAGCCCTCCATGTGCTCGCCAGAGGTAGCCTGACTGCCATTAGGTACCGAGATGAGATCCTCAGACCCCTTGTGAGACCATATGCTGGTGCGGTTGGCCCTGGGTTCCTCCTAATGCAAGACAATGCTAGACCTCATGTGGCTGGAGTGTCAGCAGTTCATGCAAGAGGAAGGCATTGATGCTAAGGACTGGCCCGCCCGTGCCCCAGACCTGAATCCAATTGAGCACATCTGGGACATAATGTCTCGCTCCATCCACCAACGCCACGTTGCACCATAGACTGTCCAGGAGTTGGCGGATGCTTTAGTCCAGGTCTGGGAGGAGATCCCTCAGGAGACCATCCGCCACCTCATCAGTAGCATGCCCAGGCGTTGTAGGGAGGTCATTCAGGCACGTGGAGGCCACACACTACTGAGCCTCATTTTGACTTGTTTTAAGGACATTACATCAAAGTTGGATCAGGCTGTAGTGTGGTTTTCCACTTTAATTTTGAGTGTGACTCCAATTCCAGACCTCCATGGGTTGATACATTTGATTTCCATTGATAATTTTTGTGTGATTTTGTTGTCAGCACATTCAACTATGTAAAGAAAAAAGTATTGAATAAGATTATTTCATTCATTCAGATATAGGATGTGTTATTTTAGTGTTCCCTTTATTTTTTTGAGCAGTGTATAATAATAATTGATTATATACATAGATGTACAGAGGCCCATTATCAGCAACCATCACTCCTGTGTTCCAATGGCACATTGTGTTAGCTAATCCAAGTTTATAATTTTAAAAGGCTAGAAGGCCAGCATCCCGGAGTCGCCTCTTCACTGTTGACGTTGAGACTGGTGTTTTGCGGGTACTATTTAATGAAGCTGCCAGTTGAGGACTTGTGAGGTGTCTGTTTCTCAAACTAGAAACTAATGTACTTGTCCTCTTGCTCAGTTGTGAACCGGGGCCTCTCACTCTTTCTATTCTGGTTAGAGCCAGTTTGCCCTGTTCTGTGAAAGGAGTAGTACACAGCATTGTACGAGATCTTCAGTTTCTTGGCAATTTCTCTCATGGAATAGCCTTCGTTTCTCAGAACAAGAATAGACTGACGAGTTTCAGAAGAAAGTGCTTTTGTTTCTGGCCATTTTGAGCCTGTAATCGAACCCACATGCTGACGCTCCAGATACTCAACTCGTCATAAGAAGGCCAGTTTTATTGCTTCTTTAATCAGACCAACAGTTTTCAGCTGTGCTAACATAATTGCCGTTTCCAGCTACAATAGTCATTTACAACATTAACAATGTCTACACTGTTTCTGATCAATTTGATGTTATTTCTTTAAAAAACAAGGACATTTCTAAGTGACTCAACTTTTGAATGGTAGTGTATATTGTCCCATACAATAATCTGTGCTTGTAATTTGTACTATTAAATATTTATTCGATTTGGGTCACCAAAATTAGACTTTTAATACTTCTGTGTTAGGTGAAATATTAGCCATATTGCTTATCTTCCTGTCTGTTTGAATCTACAGAAGTCTGTGGCTACGGATATATTTGTAATTCGTCAGTAGACTTGTGTTCAAACTGGTTGAGATTGTCTGAACCCTAACAGTGTGTTCTCCCTATGCTCCACAGGCTCAGATAACACTTTCCAAATGTGGATCAAACGCTGTGAGGAGATGATGGGGAGTAAGTAGGATCTGTTTTCATACCTCAACCGCCGTAATGAAAATAAGTCCCTGACTTTGTGCAATCTGGGTCACGTTTAAAAACAAAAATCTATGTACTGTGTATACAGTTGAAGTCGGAAGTTTACATACACCTTAGCCAAATACATTTAAACTCTGTTTTTCACAATTCCTGACATTTTAATCCTAGTAAACATTCCCTGTCTTAGGTCAGTTAGGATCACCACTTTATTTTAAGAATGTGAAATGTCAGAATAATAGTAGAGAGAATGATTTATTTCATCACATTCCTAGTGGGTCAGAAGTTTACATACACCCAATTAGTATTTGGTAGCATTGCCTTTAAATTGTTTAACTTTGGTCAAATATTTCGGGTAGCCTTCCACAAGCTTCCCACAATAAGTTGAGTGAATTTTGGCCCATTCCTCCTGACCGAGCTGGTGTAACTGAGTCAGGTTTGTAGGCCTCCTTGCTTGCACACGCTTTTTCAGTTCTGCCCACAATGTTTCTATGGGATTGAGGTCAGGGATTTGTGATGGCCACTCCAATACCTTGACTTTGTTGTCGTTAATGAAAATTATGTTTCTAGTACCCCTATTTGAATACAAAAAAAAAATATGGGGGACAATTTCAGTTATATTGTATTAAAGGTGCACTATGTAGAAATTGCTCTGCCATTTCCCAGTTGCTAAAATTCAAATAGTATGTCTAATTTCAGTTGGACAAAACAAGCAAGTATAGTGTAGAGAATCATTGTACCATCTAAACCGCTGTGAAATATCTTTTCCATAACCAAAAATATTGTTTTCTCAGCTGTTTGAAGTTAATGTACCGAAAGAAAAAACTAAACTTAAGAACGGGATGCATAGAAATAGTACACAAAGAATAGATCTACTGCATCTTAGACTTGCTTTCAATGAGAATGACAGATCTATAACATTTCTATATGAATTTGGTTGAGTCGAGCAAATAGTTACATATTGCAGCTTTGAAGTAGTCAAACATTTAGTATTTGGTCCCGTATTCCTAGTACGCAATTACTACATCACACTTGTGACTCTCTAACCTTGTTGGATGCATTTGCAGGTTGTTTTCGTTGTGTGTTAGATTGTTTTGCCCAATACAACCTGAAAAATGTATTGTCATTTTGGAGTCACTTTTATTGTAAATAAGAATAGAAGATGTTTCTGAACACTTTATTAATGTGGATGCTCCCTCGATTATGGATAATCATGAATGTATTGTGAATAATGATTAAGTTAGAGATCATACCCCTCCAAAAATGCTGAGATCCCCTTTTATTGGTAATGGTGAGAGGTTAACATTTGTTTTGGAGAGGGGGTGTATGGGTATATACTGTCACCTCATGAAACATTTTTTATCTCAAATCCAAAATGCTGGTGATTTCAGCTTCACTGTTCAAATATAGGTTGGAGATGCATTCCCCTCCCTATCTAAACTCGAACCCTGTACTAGCTAAACTCGTCATTAGAGAATGTGTGTGTGGTTGTCATCGTCTGAGGGTTTAAATTGAACCTGTTTTGAATCGCGTTAATAATTTATGTCTCTCTGGGGTGGGGGGGAGGCCTTGCCTCGGATCAACCCCAGTAAACATCCAAACACACACGCATCCATGGCGTGTTGGGCTCGCATTCTAAACAGCCCATGTGACCCCCATGCATAAAAATACAGATGCACGCACATACATATGTATAATACAGATTCAAAAGCACATTCAATTCACGCACATTGTTGCACAAGTACACCAACACACACCTCAATCCTCCGTTTCCATACCCTGGCCTTACCCTGTGAGTTCCCTCCCGTCTCTTTCATGTGTGAAGTGACAGTGTTTACCGCTAGGCGCTTCAGCTTGACGCCCCCACACATCAAAACGGGGTGTGCATATGGTGATATCACCCCCGTTTCCCTTTTCAAACGCGACCTCATTTAGACAACATTAATGCTCCGTCTCATCCCTGCCCTCTTCCCCTTTTATCTCCTCTTTCCTTTTCCCTCCTCCTCCATCTCTCGCTATTTATTTTTCTCCCTCCCCCTCTACTGGCCTCCCTCTGCCACCTCCCGCTCTCTAATGAAAGTAGTGAATAATGTAACAGACATAACTGGTAAATACAGATCAGGCCTGTTTAGCCTCAGAGGGTAAACAAACTGCCTCTGAGATCTCACAGGGAGGTGTGTGTGTGTTTTTCTGGCCTGTTAATCTATGAGTAAGTGGAAACTGGCTGACGGTACTATTCCTTTTCCTCTCCCTTGCAGTGGCCAATCAGAATGGAAAGGAGAACAAGGTAAGTGCTAATGACCAGTTTGGACATTCCTACCGTTCCTACCATTATTCTATGTCCACAGTAGAGATGTATCTGTTCCATTATGCCCTCTGTGACAGCTTGGGCAGCGCCATTGAAGCCATCTTACATTTTGAGGTAGTACATTTTCTTCTTCACGATTGGCTGATCCCTCCTGATGACCCATTGGACATGACTCCAACAGGGTCACCAGGAGGGATCAGCTAATGAAGTTGGAAGTCCCACCCAGTTCACAACATTCAAATGGTGGAAGCCCTCAATTGCGCTGCCCAATGCCAAATCAACCTTTTGGCCGCTAGAGGCCTCTATCATTCTCTATGATGTCCACATACCTTTAGACCACATGTGCCAAACTCATTCCATGGGGGGGCTGAGTGTCTGCGGGTTTTTGCTCCTCCCTTGTACTTCGATTGACAAAATAAGGTCGCTAGTTAGTAAGGAACTCCCCTCACATCGTTGTCTAGGGATTCATTGAAAGGGAAAACCGAAAAGCTGCAGACACTAGGCCCTCCATGGAAAGAGGTTGACACCCTGCCTTCTGGCTTTCAGTTCCACTCTCCGCCTCATGGGGGCAGTGTTACTCTCAGTATTTCAGACCTTATTCTGTCTGGTCTAATGGCTAAAGCTCATCATAAATCCTCTTTCTCTTTTTCTCACTTGTTTTGTGTGTTTGTTTAAACTTTCTCTCTCTCTTCCTGGGATGATTGGATGCCTCAGCAGACACCGACGCCACACATTAAGTAAGTACAGTTCATGCTGAGTCGCAAATGGCACCATATTCTCTACATAGTGCACTACATTTGGAATACCAATGCCCTGGTCAAAAGTAGTGTACTATATTGGGAATGGGGAGCCATTTGGGATAAACACTGTGTCTGCAGGAAGGTGGATAACTTGTTCCTACTCTTCAGGGGCAACCTGTACTAAGTGTTTGTGTCCTCAGGCATGACTGGTACCAGACAGAGTCTCAGGTCATCGTCACCATCATGGTGAAAAATGTGCCTAAGGATGGGGTCAACATCAACTTCGACGAGAGACAGGTACACACCCTCTCTCTCACACACACACACACACAGGTCAGTGTAAGAAGCTCTTGAGGACAGAGCATTACAGTTCTAAGCTGTCAGAAGTGCTGCCAGAGTATCAGCTGCCCAATACTGTAGTCACTGAGGAAGCTAACTCTAGACATGTCTGTATTTCTCATCTTATTTACACTGATTTAAAAATATATAAACTCAACATGTGAAGTTTTGGTTCCATGTTTCATGAGCTGAAATAATAGATCCCAGACATTTTCCATACGCACGTAAAAGCTTATTTCTCTAAATTGTTGTGCATTAATGAGTTTACATCCCGGTTAGTGAGCATTTCTCCTTTGCCAAGATAATCCATCCAACTGACAGGTGTGGCATATCAAGAAGCTGATGAGGAGGATTATGGAATGACAGAGAGGAAAGGCGGGGGAGTCGTCTTCCCAGAGGTGGGGGGTTGGGGGTAGATTAGTAACGATGGGAGGTTGTTAGGCTTGGGCGGTATCCAGATTTTCTCTCATCCCGTGATTTACAGTATTACCGGCATAGCACTTTTCTTGCTAAAAAGGCAAGAAAAGCCTATATTACCAGCATGCTAACAAAATTAGCACAAACTAATAGCGAAATCACATAGATGTAATAAGCGAAAAACAAACGTGAACTAATTGCAAAGACAGGCAAATCAGCTCTGAAAGTTATACAAGAATAGCTAGTGACTGTCATTTTCGGTGAGTGTGGACATTTACAAGCGAAAGTGATCGAGAAATTGTGCAAATGAACAAAGTTGTGATGCGTGCATAGGGGAGCAGAACAGAGGGGGAAAAACACAGCAACTGTGCGCCATACCACAGATTCGTGACCTGTGAAATGAAGAACGCAATCTGCTTTATCTCCTAACATATTGCCGATGTTGACTGCAGGCATTAACTTAAACAGTAGCTGCATATTTAAAATGTATTGAAAAATAGTTTGGACAGTATTGAAAAGCCATCACACAGATGCCTGATTCCAGTTCCACATCTCGTTCCCTTCCCCTGCCCTCGCCCACTCTTTCTGTTCTGAGAATAGTAGGGGAGGTGTTATTAAGGCTAATGAGATGGCTAGGGGGCTAAGGGATACGCCAAATAAAAATGGGATTCACTTTTTATTTATTTATTTTCTTCACATTTTCGAACAGTCCATTTTATATTTTCCATTTGGGTGCGATTTTTTTTTTCTCGTCGGAGTAGCCTCGTTTCACTGGTAAAAAAATCAAATGAAACCATCTAGTGTTCAGCGAAATAACAACACAATGTCAAATACAGGTAGCCTAGTCAAATAATTAACATCCAATCACATTAACCGTTAACTCTCTCGCGGGAATTCCACTAACGATCCGTATGCTGCCGAACGTAGCTGCTGCTCATGTTGGTATCTGTACTGATGGTGCAAAAGCCATGACAGGGAGACATAGTGGAGTGGTAATGCGCGTGCAATTAGTTGCTTCCGACACCACTTGGGAACACTGCAGCATCCACCGAGAGGCTCTTGCTGCCAAAGGAATGCCTGACAGCTTGAAAGACGTTTTGGACACTACAGTGAAAATGGTTATCTATGTTAAAGCAAAGCCCCTGAACTTGTGTATTTTCTGCACTATGCAATGATATGGACAGCGACCATTTTACAACATACAGAAGTGCGTTGGTTATCAAGGGGCAAAGTATTGACACGTTTTTTTTTTTTTGAGAGAGACTAGCTTCAAGTTTTCTTTACTGACCATCATTTTCACTTTCCTGACCGCTTGCACGATGACGAGTTTCTCACACGACTGGCCTATCTGGGTGATGTTTTTTCTCGCCTGAATGATCTGAATCTAGGATTACAGGGACTCTCCGCAACTATATTCAATGTGCGGGACAAAACTGAGGCTATGATTAAGATGTTGGAGCTCTTCTCTGTCTGCATTAACAAGGACAACACACAGGTCTTTCTATCATTGTATGATTTTTTGTGTGCAAATGAACTCAAGCTTATGGACAATGTCAATTGTGATATAACGAAGGACCTGAGTGAGTTGGGTGCGCAATTACGCAGGTACTTTCACGAAACGGATGACAAAAAACAACTATATTCGTTATCCCTTTCATGCCCTGCCTCCAGTCCACTTACCGATATCTGAACAAGAGAGCCTCATTGAAATTGCAACAAGCAGTTCTGTGAAAATGTAATTTAATCAGAAGCCACTGCCAGATTTCTGGATTGCGCTGCGCTTAGAGTATCCTGCCTTAGCAAATCGAGCTGTTAAGACACTGATGCCCTTTGCAACCACGTACCTATGTGAGAGTGGATTCTCGGCCCTCACTAGCATGAAAACTAAATAGACTGTGTGTGGAAATGATTTAAGACAGACTCTCTCCAATACAACACAACTTTGCAGAGTTATGTGCATCCTTTCAAGTAAACCCTTCTCATTAACCTGTGGTGAGTTATTCACAATTTTCAATGAACAAGTAAGGTTTTATATGTAAATTATTGATTTATTATTTGTACTCATTCTTATGTTTAATAATTGTATCGTATAGTGTGTGTGGCAGGCTTACAATGATGGCAAAAAACTAAAGTTGAGAGTGCGCTGACCCCGGTGCTAGAGGGTGGAGCTGGAGGTTGAATGTTTGAATGGGTACAGGACTATAAAAAGTTTGGGAACCACTGCTGTAAGGGTATCACACACACACTCACTCCCTTCGGGCCTAGCTATGCCCCCAGGGGTGCCTGTAAGCTCAGATCTAGGAACAGTTTACCCTCCCCAAGTCTAAATCTCCAATCGAACAAAAAAAGCCCAACTGATCTAAGACCAGCACTAAACCCCCTCAGGGTTAATTTGAACAAACATCCTATCCCCACCCCTCTATAATGGTCTGCAGTGGAGGGTGTGTGTGTGTGTGTGTGTGTAATGTGTGTGTGTTTCTATCTGTAGTTGTCGGCGGTGGTGAAACTTCCGTCGGGGGAGGACTTCAGCCTGACCGTGAACCTGCTGCATCCCATCGTCCCCCAACACAGCACCTTCAAGGTCCTCTCCACTAAGGTAATACTCCATACTCCTCAGCATATCAGAACTGTCATATCATTTGCCTCTAGAACTGAGAGAAATTTTTCCACAGGTGAAATGTGTGTTAAACCACAGTCCTCAAGGTTATATGCAGCCTAGATTCCGTCTCCAGGAACCCTTAGAAATGTGATTAAACACATTAAACAGATTAACCAGAGAATGACCAGACTGGAATGTGATAATTAACCATTAGTGGAGCAGAACTCACTAGAACGCTGCCCTGTGAGAATTAACAAGCTCTGCATTTGTAACTAATTATGGCCGATAATGAGTGGGAAGGGCACTTGTTATTGTTCACAAATTAGTGAGTGTGTAGTGCTTAGTAATTAGTGTGTAAGCATCTCTCCATGCTTTTTCTTACTCACTTCCACTTTATTATGTTGAAACTGACATAGAAGCCTGTGGTCAATCCTTCAGAATTTGAAAATGCACTATTGTTATTGTGTATTAATGACAAGACTGAAAGGTCTCTGCATGTGTGATACAAGCTTGAAATGGGTGTGTGTGTGTGTGTGTGTGTGTGTGTGTGTGTGTGTGTGTGTGTGTGTGTGTGTGTGTGTGTGTGTGTGTGTGTGTGTGTGTGTGTGTGTGTGTGTGTGTGTGTGTGTGTGTGTGTGTGTGTGTACGCGCGAGAGAGAGAGAGACTCATCCTGTGAGTGTGTACATGTGAGATGCACCAAGCTCAGCTCACCCATCTAGTGTGCGTTGGGAATCTGGGGATGGGTGCAGCCTGTTGGGGCTCGTTTAGGGCATGAGATGGTGCTCAGTCTAACGAGACAGCGGGACATGCCACACACACGGCACAGCAGGGGGAGGTTGACGGAGCCCCGAACGAAAAGATGATTTGGTAGTCAGACTAACGTGCAGCCTCTAGCTAAGCAGAGAGTAAAGGAGATGGAGGGATACAGAAAGAGAGGGAGAAGAGGAATGGAATATAGTAAGGGAGGTAGAGAAGAGGTTGTTTCCGAGTTCCTGCCAGCCAATGCCAAAACTAGTTTCCACCCTCGAGAGGACGTAGCCCCTACCCATACTCACTCATAGTTCCCCATGGCAACATCAGGCACCGCATACCAGAGGTGCACGTGTGTTGAAGCTCAAACAAAGACCCAGTCTTAAATAGGAAGAGGAGGGGGAAAGAGGGGGAGATGACTGCCTAACACACACACAGGTTGTCATCGGACCTGGGTTCAAATACAAGTCTATTTTGTTTTTTAAATACCTATGTGGATTTGAGTATATTCAGATAATGTGGCCCGAATCAACGACTTCTATTGGAAGTATTTTTAAGGTAATTTCCTATAAATAGCCTACTGTTTGAAAGTGTTTTAAAATACTTTTTCAAATGCCTGGGTTATATCCATGGGAGTGCATTTTCAAATTCTTTCCAAATACATTCCAAAAGTCAACTACTTGTCTTTTTTCAATGGTTTTCATACACGCGCTGCGAACATGCACACAGACTTAATCTTGTGCATAATACACACACACACACACACACACACACAAGGAGTCAGTCTTAAAGGAAGAGAAGGGGATGGAGGAGGGGGATGAGGAGAAGTGAGTTTAGGCCCCCTCCACTCCCACAAAGCCCTGTCTGTTCCCTGGTCCAGAGGGCTCCACAGGCTCTCATGGTCCTAAACGCACACAGAAATATACAGAATGTACACATGTAAAACACACTGTCACTTACTGTATATGTATACTGTTTCTTATACACAGTATTCACATTCAAACATGATACAAGGACAAATGCGCACACAAACACATCAGTCGATGGCTGCATTCCTTTCCGCTAGGCACACTGGGAGACTTTGGCTGATATCTGAACAGGTGAACTGTGTTGGGTGTGTGTGTGTGTGTGTGTGTGTGTGTGTGTGTGTGTGTGTGTGTGTGTGTGTGTGTGTGTGTGTGTGTGTGTGTGTGTGTGTGTGAGAGAGAGCACGCGAGGGAGTGTGCTGAGATTATTTGACGCTTCTCTGTCTCCATTTTAGCCGTGCAGCATCCTGGTATGAGCAAGCGGCACAGAGACCCACCAGAAGAGACCCAGGCAGAACCTGTCCCTAACTAACTACTCTCGGTGTGTCCAAGGGCTTTGCAGTAGTCAGACTAACGATACCAACTGCAGAGCTCACTGTTTTTCCTTTCCCAATGGTCGTTTTCCTTCACTGCTTCCTTTTAGAGGACACTTAAGAAGGGATGCTAGGCTGTACTATGCGCGCACAGGAAACGCACTTAACACTCTTTTGCCGTCTTCACGTAATCTTGGTAATGCTTGGTCCTGTATGTGTGTGGGTTATTAGTGTGTGTGTGTCGTGCACACATGCACTCGTCAGTGCTACCCTCTCTGACCTCCTCCCGTCGTCGGCTATGAGGCATTCTAGCCCGCGGGGTCGTCATGACAACAGGGAGCCAATTACACACCAGAGTGTTTGATCAGAACGGAAGGGTAAACAGGCACACTCGCTCTGCTCCAAACTCCTCTCGTCTCTGAATAGATAACATACAGCCTCCCTCTGTCATTTCCAGGCCTGTCAGCCTCCCTCGCCAGACTGTTCCTGTTTTTATTTATTTATTTGTCTGTTAAGTTGCTTTTTAAAATCTTCTCTGCCGTAATCTAAAGTAGGGGCTACTTTGTGAAGGGCGACTCTTTGTATGTGGATTTGTATGTGGAGGGCAGAGGGGAGGGGGAGTGTGTGTGTGTGTGCGCATATGTTGTATAAGACCGGGGCGGGTGAGTGTAGGACAGGGGGGACTTCGGTGGGGGTAAGAGCACGTGGGACTGGTGACATGGGACACAGGGACTACACTCCCCCTCTGAGAGACTGACAGGCGTGTGTGTGTGTGTGTGTGTGTGTGTGTGTGTGTGTTGCTCAGTATGGCCCCTGGGAGCTGTGGGTGGTGGTCCTGTATGTGACGGTGCTGTCACATCCCTTTAAGACCCAGCCCCTCGCCTGCCACGTCCCTTTAACACGCAGAGACACCGATGTGGCAGCAGATTAATGTTGTATAGCCCCCCAGCACACACTCTGCATGGGCACAGACTGCACCAGTTATCACCACACAGACTATCTCGATGTGCACATAAAAGCATAAAAACCTCCCTGCCACTGCAGGGGGTCTGTGTGTCTGTGCCTTGTCTCCCAGCCCATTCCCCTACACTGTACACTAAGGTTGACTAGGTCGGTGTCTGCAGACAGGTGTTGGTTGTAAATATTCAATGAAGAAGGGCTCCATGTGAACATCACTTAAGCATGGGTCATGGTTGAGCATTCAGTACTAAGATTTGAGCTGTTGAGTCTTGGGTTAGTTTTGAGCTCATCTATTAGTCGTGTGTGTGTGTGAGCAAGCCTCTTGATGCTCCGGCGTCTGCTCCTGACACGTTCATGAATGAAACATCCCTAAACTCAACAGAGCAGAAATTTTATTTTAATTGTGTCGACATGCCAGCGCATCCCCCCCCCCCACACTATAACTCTGTCAAACTTTGTCTCTAAACACACTCTCTCTCTCTCTCTGCGCACACACTTAAATACATGCACACACCCAAGATGACGAGGGGGGTACTGGAGAACTCGGCAGCTTAAGTGTCCCACTGGTATGGGGCCTGTCACTGCAGCTCTCATGGGGTGGCGGCTGTCCTCTCTCTTCTTCTCGTCTCCTCTCCTCCGATGTAATGATCTGTCCAGAAATTTGTGTTCCTGCCCACTGGTCGACAGACAGATAGCTCTCACCCACCCACACACACACACACACACACGTTGAGCTGATCTGATCACACACTATCCAGCCCCTCGAGCTGACAGACGTCTCGTTAGCACTCTGTCTGCCAGGAAGATTTGGGAGTGAGCTGTGCCCCCGCATATCACTGTCTCTCTCTGCCGTGAGCTGATCCCACCATTAAAAGAGACCGGTGAGCTCTGAGCTTCCGTCTTCTGATCTTATGTGTTGAGCCCTAGATAGACGTAACGATAACTAAAGACGTTGGCTTCGCTCTCTCTCTCCTTGCTCTCCACGCCCTCTTCCTCCACTCACCTCTCTCTCTTTCTGTCTTCCCCCTTCACTTTTTCTCAGGTGGAGATCAAAATGAAGAAGACAGAGGGGACCAGGTGGGAGAAACTGGAGGGTGAAGGACAGGAGCCCAGCGTCAAACACTTCACCCCCAGTCAGTACCTCTCTATCTCTCACACACACACACAGTTTCCTCTGCTCTCTCTCCTTTACTCATATACCAGTCATACCACTCAATAAATACATCGACCAATATTTTTTACAGCATTTGGTTTGTACTACTGAAAGCCCCCTCTCCTGTGTTGAGCAGTACCCGTGGTGACCCTCTCTCCCTCTAAACGTGTGTGTGTTCCTGTGCAGACCAGTACCCGTCTTCGTCCCACTCCAGTCGTAACTGGGACAAGGTGGTGGTCGACATCAGTGAGGAGGAGAAGAAGGAGAAACTGGAGGGAGACGCAGCGCTCAACAAACTCTTCCAACAGATCTACGGTGACGGCACCGACGAGGTCAAACGGGCCATGAACAAGTCCTTTGTGAGTGTATACACACACACACGCTTGCACACGGAGAGAAACTGACAAATGTACTTCGATTTTTTTTTTTTGCAGTTTCACTGACTTACATTCCTCCCCCTGTAGATGGAGTCAGGTGGTACAGTCCTGAGCACCAACTGGACGGACGTGGGGAAGAGAACGGTAGAGATGAGCCCTCCAGACGACGTGGAGTTTAAGAAATACTGAAGAACCAGAGGGGTGTCTCTCTCGCTCTCTCTGTACTACACAGTCCTACACTCCCCCTCTCTGCCTCAAATGGACCGCCCCATATCTCCTCTACCCCCAACTCCTCGTCCCAGGCCGTCTGTCAATATTGCTTTCTCCCGGCCAACTCTCGTTCTCTTTGCCTCCGATGGACATCCACCTTATTCGCCAAAACCCACCTCTTCCAACACCTCCCCCTTCCAGTCCGTCTGTCAATATTTGTTTTTAGAGCTTTGGTGATTCTCAGCAGCAATCCAGAAACCACTATTTACCCTCGTTAAACCATTCTCACACTCTATGAAGACTATCATAGATATATCTGTCTTTCCTAGATATCATAGAAACAGAAGGAATCATCCGCATGGTCAGTTCAGGCTGTTTGATGGTTAACCTGGTTAAAGGCAGTGATGGGTTGAAACAGAAACCCTTTTCACCTCTTCTTGTGTCTCAGCATTGGCCGGTTCTTGTTTTCAAAGCCTGCCGTTTTTCTGGGGTGGATTGGAGGTTGGAAATGTTTCTATTGCCTCATTCACTGCTTTTATGAAAATGTTAAAACCTTCTTCTTTTTTCTGTACACGTAGAAGACTTTCTTTTTCCACATCAGCAGCAATACAGTCATGAAATGGAAGTCTGGAATCGTAATTTCCTTTTCCTCAATGTGATTCAAACTTCAATGTAAATAAATGATTTATTTTCTGGATCACAATTTAGAGTTTTACTGTGTTTTAGTGTTGAGACCTGAAGAAAGCTAGAACCAATCCCAAACACGCTGATTGTCCTGTTTTTGATCTACTGTATTAGAGAAGGCGTAGACCTCATCCTCACGCACGCGCTCCGCTTCTCTCTGCTATGAGTGGGCGTTGCGTAAAGAAGCACGGGAGCATTAATATGCATCTGCCTGCCTGCTATCCGCATCATCAGCTCTCACACCTAGTTAAGTTTTAAATTCATACTCACTCACACACCCCTTCCTCGCTGAGTTGTGTTAGATTCATTGCACATCGTTTCATCTCTCGTGACAATCAAAAACTGTTCATGGCTTCGGATATAACTGCATCACACACACACACACACGCGCTGCCCCCTCCCATACCCCTGCCTGAAGCTGCTCTCCTGACATCAAAAGGAGCTAAGCACTTTGCATCGTGGGTAAGATCAGAGCGTGACGGCTGCATAGTCTTTGAGTCTCATTATAGCCTTCCAGACCTCTCAAACTCTCTGCTGCGCTCAAAGTTTTTTACCTTATTGATCAACCACTGTATTTGGCATAAACTCCAGTGTGTGTTTGCATGTACATAGGGCTGCTTGTGTAAGTGTGCCTGCATGCGTACTGTATGTACACTAGCATTGATCTCTGCTGTTGAACCATATTATACAGTAGACTCATTTGCTTTGTAGAGTATGTCTTGTCTTTTGAGGACAGGACATTACTGAACTAATGTGCTAATATGATCTACTGATGCAAAAATGATGCATTATATGATTACTTAAAATAGCATTTATTCATTGAATTTCACTTCGAAATAGTTATTTAATGCTGATGGAAAGTACACAGTGTTTTAAGGAGAATACCAGACAAAGTGTACAGTAGATGTTAGTAGGCCCTTCTGGAGAAACTGTTGGGAAATGAGTAACAACGGTCTGGAGGACAGAAACATTTCTCACTAGCATGAAGAATACCTACAGAGACACACACACACAGCTGACAGTCTAGTCTAGTCCAACTCATATACTTTAAATTTTGCCTACAGAATACTTATTTCTTACATTTATTTACATCAAAAGGCAAAGGAGAAGCTGAAATATAAGTTGACACATCCCTATCTGTCATATCAGTCACTAATAAGATGTAACTATTGATATAAAATATATAAGATCTTTAATGTTTGTTTTCAGGTTTCAAGATCAGACAGGATGTCATCACAGGGTCTGTAGTATGCTCTTAAGAGTATGGTATGAATAATGATATACAACTTATGTCATATGGTATTGTAGCCTACCTACCGTATGTGTTACAGCATACATATTTCTCTTATGATTGAAAACTGAATATCCTTGATTGATTGTTTGCTCTCTCTTTGTCTCTTTCTCCCTTGCCCAAATCCTAAGTGAACTGCACTATACCTAGCAACGCTAATTACTCAATTTGGTGTTGACCTATCCCTCCCCTCCCTACCCCCTTCTCACCCCTTCCCCCTTCTCTGTTTATCGTTCCTCTCTCTCTCCACCACCTGTCTTTCTCTGGAGTCCACCACTCCAGGTCTAGGCAGGGAGTGTTTAGAGGATGCCCAGGATGCGTCCCACCCACCAGCGACAGGGCATGATGACTCTGCAGGCCACCCTGCACCCGCGGTAGTTGTAGGGCCAGGGGTGGAACCCGCCCAGGGGCTCACAGATCCTCTGGCACTGGGTGTGGCCCCTCCGGCACTCCGTACAGCAAACGCCCTGGTGGTCCAGCATGGGGTCAAACGTCATTGTGCCCTCCTCGCCCTCCAGACCACGCTACATGTTGAGTGAGAGGGGAGAAGTCGTGTTAAATACTGGTAGGAGCAGGATTTGTAGAACAAGCTTAAAGTAGAAATGTCTATGTAGAAATGCATCTCTGAAGAACTAAGAAATATATTTCTTATTCAATGGTGTATCTCAAATGAGTCTGGTTCTATGTCTGTGGGGGTCTGGGGATGTCTGGAGGAGGAGCAGTCGGGATTAGTCTAGAGGCCTATACATGGAGGGGGGACAGGGCGTGGGGAGATTCATAGTGGAGCTATTCACACAGAGGCTCAATGGATCTTTAGTTTGGTATTCTAAAGGGGTCTCTGAGGCGCAGACAGACTCGTGGTGACAGCGATCTCTCTCACACACACACACGCATGCTGTGAGGGACAGGCGTGCACACACACACACACCCACACACATTTGGGGTGACAAGCGTGGCCACTCAGGGTGATACCGTGAACCCAACATCTGTTCCTGCTCACACAGCTGTGCATGCTGGGAGAGAGACGGGACAGGAACCGTTTGACCCATTGTCAGACGCTCAGCTGTTGGCATGGGCGTGAGAGCATAACATTTTACTGTATCTCGAAGAGGATATGTAGTCTGGTTGTTAGAACAGCCCTGTGGTGACACAACAAACACTGTCTATGAAGGCCAAACATTAGAGCTGTGCTGCTGGAATTTGAAGTTACACAGCACACTGATTGAGTGGGCGATGGCACTCACATGATATGGGTTCTCAGGGTTAAATTCTGCTTCCGGATCCACTTCCTCCTCTGCCCCGGGTGCCTGGCGGCGCTGCCGAGGGCCTGCCCTCCTCTTCCTCTGCCCGCCTGGGGAGAGCACAGAGACAGTCAATATGCTATCTAGGCCAACACAACCTATGTTGACATCCGGGTATTATTGGAGCCACCTTTGGAAGCACCAGACCTACACTGAGTGTACAAAACATTAAGAACACCGGCTATTTCCATGACACAGACTGACCAGGTGAATCCAGGTAAAAGCTATGATCCCTTCTTGATGTCACTTGTTAAATTGACTTAAGTCAGTGTCGATGAAGGGGAGGAGACAGGTTAAAGAAGGATTTTTAAGCATTGAGACAATTGAGACATGGATTGTGTATGTGTGCCATTGAGAGGGTGAATGGGCAAGACAAAATATTGAAGTGCCTTTGAACAGGGTATGGTAGTAGGTGCCAGGCGCACCGGTTTGAGTCAAGAACTGCAACGCTGCTGGGTTTTTCACGCTCAACAGTTTCCTGTGTGTATCAAGAATGGTCCACCACCCAAAGGACATCCAGCCAACTTGACACAACTGTGGGAAGCATTGGAGTCAACATTGGCCAGAATCCCTGTGGAACGCTTTCAACACCTTGTAGAGTCCATGCCCCGACAAATTGAGGCTGTTCTGAGGGCAAAGACAGGGGGCAGGGGGTTGGGGGGTGCAACTCAATATTAGGAAGGTGTTTTTAATGTTTTATACACTAATTGTGAAAAGAAAATACTAATACTAATTGTACTGTTTTGCTTATCTCCAGTGCATCATGTTGCTATGTGCATTGTTTGGAGATGACCAGTCACTTTCACAACTTATTGTTGTCCTTCGAATACACACTTGACTACTCCCACATAAGGACTTGTGTGTGAGAATATAAAGGTGCTAATTGGGTACCGTTGGGGTAGGTAGGGCGGAGCCAGAAGATTGGCAGGTCTTCACACAAATCGCGGATCTTGGAGCTGAGGAAGGTGGGGTCAGAGAGGGGCAGGTCAGCCGCCACCCAGATCAGAGAGTCCTCCTCAAACTTAGCAGGCATCACCTCATCCTCCTGGAGAGAGAGAGAGAGATAAGGAGGGGTGTGGGTTATATCATCACAGGATGAAGATTAACATGTGTATCCTATACGGTCTATATTCAATCTATAGCGTTGAGAAATCTGCGCTGAGGCGCGATTGAAGTTTAAAGGTCATTTCCATTTGCGCCGACATATGCAGTTTCCCGTGGCGTGAATGCAGTCTCCGCGGACGTGGGAACGTTGCGTTTAAATTTCAACCGTGCAGATCTTCAGCACTACAGACTGAATCCAGCCCAATTAAAACAACCCGTTTCACTGCACCAGTGGATGTGACAATAAAAACAAAGCAAAACAACAAAAAAGTTGCTCTCGACTATACAGTGTTGGCAGACAGACCGACAGACAGACAAGCTTTTAAGGAATGTCCCTGGGCCTACACTGTCTGACTGATATTGTAATTATTTTCCTGTATAATTGCAATATTCTTACGACTCTTCTGACCCCTTGTTTGTTTTGATGTGGTTTCCTATCTCGTTCCTCATTTTCTGTTTTAATCCTTTGCATGTTTTCTTAATGAAACCAAGCAAAGTACATAATACAAAAGGGATATCCCTCAAGCCTTCTGTAAATATATCGTTCCTGACCTAGTGTTCATTAGACAGATAGATTGTATCTGGGTTAGAACCATACTTTATTAATCCCCAAGGGTAGATTCAGTCTCAGACACAGTAGCTCTTCTGTCTATGAGAAGCCTTCAGATTCTCTCCAGCGTTTAGGCGCTTTAAACAACGTCAAGAATCATTCACATCAAGTCAACAAGCTGACGGAAAAGCATGATGGCCTACATTTTATAAAGTCTCCCTGCTGATGTGTAGATCAAACACACACACACACACACACACACACACACACACACTGCTAACACTAATAATAACATTGAATCACTAGAGTAATATACCTGTGTTACTGGTTACTAAACAGGTAATAGATAGTTAGGGGAATGCTATCAACCAACCTACATGGACACACTTTTATTTTTCATTTTAAATTATTAGCTTGGGGGACAAACAACAGAAAGCGTTCTCCAGTGCAGGACTGATGACTTTATGAGAGAGGTGTGTGTGTGTGTGTGTGTGTGTGTGTGTGTGTGTGTGTGTGTGTGTGTGTGTGTGTGTGTGTGTGTGTGTGTGTGTGTGTGTGTGTGTGTGTGTGCTCGTGTGCGTGTGTTGCCACTGATAAGAGTTTATCTTACCCATATGTCCCATCACTAAATCACAACAGATAACCAACCCAGCAAGATCACACCAGATAGACTTCCGTATTCAACGTTTGTCCAAGTCCCGAGGTCGTGTTGGGAGATGCCTTCAATACCGTCCAATAGGAGCAACATGAGCACATATTACTCTCTAGCGGCTTGCTAGGCGAGGATCATGGGTTCAATCCCAGTGCTAGGCAATCGTTTTAATTTCACCACAAACTTTAACCCTTACCTTAACCAGTCAGAGTTCTTGCCTAAACTTAACCGTAAAGTTTTTTATGCTTAACTGTCAAGTATTTTCTGTTACCAACCTTAACCCTTACTTACACTACATATACTAAAGTATGTGGACACCCCTTCAAATTTGTGGATTCTGCTATTTTAGCCACACCCGTTGCTGACAGGTGTATAAAATTGATCACACAGCCATGCAATCTCCATAGATAAACATTGGCAGTAGAATGGCCTTACTGAAGAGCTCAGTGACTTTCAACGTGGCACCGTCATAGGTGCCACCTTTCCAACAAGTCAGTTCGTCAAATTTCTGCCCTGCTAGAGCTGGCCCGGTCAACTGTAAGTGCAGTTATTGTGAAGTGAAAACGTCTAGGAGAAACAACGGTTCAGCCGCAAAGTGGTAGGTCACACAAGCTCACAGAACGGGTGCGGAAGCACATAGCATGTAAAAATTGTCTGTCCTCAGTTGCAGCACTCACTACCGAGTTCCAAACTGCCTCTGGAAGTAATGTCAGCACAAGAGCTGTTCGTCGGGAGCGTCATGAAATTAAAGCCTTCCCAAAAGAGTGGAGGCTGTTATAGCTGCAAAAGGGGGACCAACTCCATATTAATCACCTTGATCGACAAGCAGGTGCCCAAGTACTTTTGGTCATGTATTGTACTTTCACTTCACCCACAGACATTTATGCCACCTCCTGGACAAAAACTTAATACAGAAGTGAGACTGTGAGATCTTGTTGGATGACCAGCCTGCAGCTACTATTATAACCACATCTCACTATCTGAGCCCAACATACACACAAACACACACTGTCTAGCACACACCGTGGAATAAATAAACGGCTGTTGACGAGTCAGAGAGGCATGTGTGTGCGTGTGTGTGTGCGTATGTGTGCGTGTGTGTGTGTGTGTGTGTGCGTGTGTGTGCGAGCGATGGCCTGCGATGGCATGCGTGATGTTCAATGATGTGTGCATGGAGCATACACTGCGCTAACTGATTTAAATAATCAGAAAACCTAATTTCGGCAGTGGGACAGCTTGCACACACTCACAAACACGCACACAGAAACACAGACATCTTGCAACACTGTGATACAGCTTGACAGGCTTGTTCAGATGTTGTTAAGATCAGTGTGTTGATCCAACCCGCCTCATTTCAGTTTGGCCAGAGAGAGAGTGTGAAAACATGACTCACGAGTGAAAGCAATCCCTCTCTCTGAGCGGCGCGTGTGTGTGTGTGTGTGTGTGTGTGTGTGTGTGTGTGTGTGTGTGTGTGTGTGTGTGTGTGTGTGTGTGTGTGTGTGTGTGTGTGTGTGTGTGTGTGTGTGTATGTGTTCACATCAAGAGAAGAGGGTGTCCTCTCAGCTCACAGTCCCATCAAATACTTCTAAACTGACTTCACTTTGAGAAAAATGGACAACATGACAGTTAGGGTTATCACACATGACTTGCGGTATGGGGGGTTGGGGAGTTATGTATGTCAGGTGAGCCCAGATCACAGGTCTTGTTTGGGGATAGTTTGTGGCAGAAGAGATCCTCCAGATCAGAGCGAGAGAGAGCTCATGTTTGGGGCTGGATACCAATCTGCTACAATCTCTTCCTTTACTTATACAAGCCCTTACCCTCGGGCTAAACACATCCAGGCCAACTAACCACAGACACACAGACACACACACAAACACTCAACCAACCCAGCCAGTAAACCACTCAGTTCATCATACATCTCTCCTGTAATCGCTTAAATTAGCTCAGTCCCTATATCTACCCCAACCCCCCACAACACACAACCAATGTTAACTGTGTCTGACAGTAGATAGGTGTGTCGTGGTCATAGGTAACCTAGAAATACACACAGACAGAAAGACAAAGAGACAGGAGGTCATTCCTACCAGGTCGAACAGAAGAGAGTCTTTGTTGAGTGTTTCCACGTCAGGCAGATGAGCTTTGACCTGGGTCTTAATGTAACACTTCTCTCCTCCAGCAAAACGGATACCAGTTATACCCTGGGGAGAGAGGGAGGAGAGGAAATTGCTTATAAGAAAATAACAATGTGCATCTAACATGTTACAAAATGGATTTAGCCTTCAATGTGGAATTGGAATTATTTTTTCTTGTTGTTTTCTCAAACTTACAATCTGGAAGTCGTGGACCTCCACGGCCTCCTCATTTCCACTCCCAGTGCGGAACCTCTCCATGTTGTTGGTAGCATCAATCTCCATAGAGCCCTCCTCCACCTTACCATTAATACTCATGCTGTAGTGGACGTTGTAGACCTGCCACACACACGCACACACACACACACACACACACACACACAGGGAATGTTGTCACACCTGTAAGAACGAGTGTGGTGTGTGCATGTGAGCGAGAGAGGGGGGGATAGATTCTCTATATGGCTCAGGGGCAGGAGTGTTTTCTTCTTCTTCTTCATAATGGGTGGGCTTTGTTTACACCCCCCTCCCCCATCTCCATCCTAGAAACAGCGAGAAAAACAACAAAATGATTCGCCTATTCTCGTTCAGGCAATGCATTTAAACTCATGCAAGCCTATAGCTACCAAATGTATTCAAATCATATACATAACTGTTTTATTATTCGACAGTAGCCTAGGCTTACCTCGATTACACCTCTCGTCCCCGGGACATCAGCAGGACCCTATGAGCCCCCAGGTCTCAGAAACACAAGGCTTCCATTCATCATACGCTCTTGACTTCTACCAAGCGCTCCAACACCTAAATGGCATAGCTCAACACAATGATATGATTTATCAGCTTTTAACATTAGGCCTACTATTGAGAGACAAGAGTCGCTGGTTCAAGGCCCAATGCCTCTTGAATTCGCTGTAGTCCATTATTACAGAAGGACTCATGTTTAAACGTATGTTAAAACTCTTACATGTTTGTCGTTATTATTCCAGAAGTAAAAAGCTCCGATAGCCCCGAACAGCAGCAGTATTGCCCCGGCGATCAAAACCACAATCCCGATCTTCAGCAGGCGGCCGGTGGCCGCCGGTTTAACAGCCACGGCAGTGTATGCCTGAGATGAACACATCAATCATTTACATGTATGCCACCTATACTGGGTTCAAAAATTGAAAATTGTTTGTAAAAAGGGTTTATAAAGCATTTATAATGCGTTGCCTTCATAAAGTCCAACTTAACATCAACACCTCCATAAGAATTAGCAGGTGTCTTCGTGGAATGACCACACAAAGTTCCTGATCCTAGCCTAGGCTATCTGGCACAGGTATATCATTTAGAATCTCAAGCAACGATATATGGTAGTCTACTTACGGGTGGCATAAACTGTTGCAGGTCCTCCGGTCCCGCTAAAGCGATGGGCACTTTATCTGAACTCCCGGCCATGGCTGCGAATGGGTCTGAGAGCCTGAGCAAAGGTGTCCACTAATCCTCCCTCTCTCTCTCTCTCTCTCTCTCTCTCTCTCTCTCTCTCTCTCTCTCTCTCTCTCTCTCTCGCTCTCTCTCTCGCTCTCTCTCTCTCTCTCTCTCTGGGACAGGGCAGGGCTAACCAAACTGCCTATTCATGCGCGATGATTGTTATATTACCTGCCTGGAGAAATAAATCCCCCCAAAACCCGGTGGAAAGTATGCGCGTGCGGCGTGCCACACCGGGAATCTTTTAAAATTGTCACTATGTTGGCTTGGCGCCCTGTTTCGGTACAGGGGTTCATCAAGGAATGCAGAGTAGGACAATGGTATGGCTTTGGAAGTCTGCGAGAGAACAGGCTGTTCGGATCTTGAACCAACAACAGGGCAAGTGCGCTACCTTCTGTGCAAAACACGTCCAGACAGCGTAGGCCTACACAACCTAAGAAAGCCTTTGTAAAAATGTGTGTATTTACATTTGACAGGCATATATGATGCGCAATGGGAAAGTCTGGTTTATATTAATGTATTTATCCAACATTTCTTTAGGAGTTCTATTCAAACGGGAACGCCGATTGTTCCGTACGTGGAACACAAATGTGAACGTGCACAGCTGATGCAGATGCAGAAATGAAGCCTTTCCTTAAATCACCCTGGAACATACAATGCGCTCAGTCAGAGGGGATATGAGCTGCTCTTACAGTAGTCTCTGTGATATGCCCATTAAAGTAAAAAGCCATCCTCCCTGTGTCCCTTCATGTTCTCTCTCTCTCTCTCTCTCTCTCTCTCTCTCTCTCTCTCTCTCTCTCTCTCTCTCTCTCTCTCTCTCTCTCTCTCTCTCTCTCTCTCTCTCTCTTCCTCTCTCTCTTTCTCCCTCAGTTCTAACGGGCCCAAGGTCAGAGGTGGACGCTGTGGAATGTGGCATCCTATCTCGAGCTAACGATACAGTGTGGGCCACTCAGTGAAGACCTATGGGAACAAATATCCATCCAAAACGCTTATCTCAATGGAGACGTGGGGTATCTAGTTCCCAGCTGTATGTGCGCTGATTGAGTTATCATTACATGTTTTATTACCAAACACATGAAATACATCGTGTGGTTAAAGGCAATAGTCAATCGATGCGTAAACAGTTCTCTATCCAAATGTATCAGGCGTGCTTTTACGCATAGGCGCGCATTTGGCGTATGCGTTTTAATTGAGTTGTGTGCGCAACTGTTTAGTATTCTGTGCCTTGAGGAGGTCGGTCTACAGACTGTATTAGAATCTTTAGACATACAGAAAGCCCTGGAGATTAGAATATACACGGATGAGTATGTTAATCTTATTGATGAGTTTGATTGGCTCCGACTGCTGCCTCTAGCGAGAATGACCAGACGGCAAGATCGTTTTGTTGCCAATAGTCAAACTAAATTATCAATCAAATGTAGACGAGACGAGCTTCCTCGTTTATATTCGGTTGTAGGTGAAATGTCATCCTTCACTCCTAAACTGTCCTGTCAGAGCGCAGTTTTTTCAATAGCGACACCTCTCGGCTCCAGTTGTACAACTGATTAGGGCTATTATTTAATTGTCAAAGGGGCAAAGGGCCTTGATTAAGGATTATGCCTCTGTTTAATAACATAGAAGCACTTTTTATTGAGCTCCCTTATTCCTCCAGGACTAAGAGTAGCATGTCTTAATTAGGTTCATGTAGGAGTGAGTGAACAGAAATAAGCCAGGGACAAGATGAAGGTTTCAAAACGGTATTTCAACGTTTATTTTCTTTCGAATATGGTGATAGAAAATCGAAACGATTAGTACATCATTGCATTTAAATAAATTCATACATAGTTATCAACTTGATACATTGGGTCTCCGGCCATATGAATAGTAGGCATGCCTTAGAATCAGTATATTTACAATTCACGTACACATCGTCAGTGTTTATTATCCTTTTTACAAAAAATAAACTCTCTTTATGTACAAATCCTTGCATAAGTTACACAGTATATGTCCAACAAAGTCTTAAAAGTGATTGGATATAGAGTCCAAATGTGGCTTTTACATTGAAACACTTACAAATTCAAAATACACAAATATTCTTTGGGATATACAAACTAATTTACATGACAAATAATCTCATACATTTGTAAGCAACATGTAATTCTCATTGTCATGGTTTTATAAATTAAATGAAACACGTTTTTAAATGCTGTTATTTAAGGTCTTCTTTAGACTTCATTGCTGGGACACCGTGTCGTGGTGGGACTGTAGACTGGGATAGTGATTTCACTCATCTCCTGAACTCTCATGGGTATGGGAGGAGTGACCAGGACATAGTCATATTCTCTATGTAGCACCTTCTCATACACACTCTGCAGGCCGGTTGTTTTGGGGATGTGCGCCTGGTAATAATTGTCCCTCCGGAGCGAGTCTCGGGGCAGCGAGGCGGTCTTGGAGAGACTGTTGAAGGAGGAGAGGGTCTGGCTGGTGTGGGTGGGGACGGGCGAGGGACCCGTGTTAGCGTGGACAGTGGAAGGGCTCCAGCAGCGGTCAGAGTGGCCCAGAATCTTACACTCACTGGTACACGCCCATAGACCTGAGAGAGAGATAGAGGAAGGAGGGGTTAAGGGTTAGTCTTCTTGTGCGACCAAACACAAAAGCAAAGCCCCCGTACACATTGACTTCTTTCGAATGACTGTAATGGTTATGATAAAGAAATAGAAGTATCTCTTACCACTCTGGCCGCCCATGGGGGGTACCAGTACGCCCTCCTTCTTCAGGTCGGTGCCACTGATGTCACTATCGCTGTCGTTAAAGTCACTGTCGCCTTTCCCGCTGTCCTTCCCGCTGAATGCGGGGTCCCGTGCGGAGATGGTGGTGTAGGAGTTGCCCTTACAGATGGTGATTGGTCTGACCACTTCTTCACCGTTATTGTAGCCGTTTCCGTAGCCTGGCAGAGTGGAGTACCCCTGTGGAATGGAGAGAGAAACAGCACAGTTCAGAACCACGGACAGTAACACATTACAAGAGCACTGTATGAGGCTGAGGGCACATACAGAGAAAGAGAGTGAGGGGAAGGGGGGAGAGGGATTAAAAACAGAATCTCACCTTGGGTTTGCTGTCCGGTTCGTAGACGAACGGGGCATCGCTCCCGTCTTCTGAGGCGGAGCACAGGTCACTGCTACCAGTGTGTTCCCCGGCAAAACCGGGCTGGCTAGAGAAGGTGTGGGCTTCAAACCCTCCCACGGCTCCGTGGAGCGGCAGCAGCGGGTTGTCGCTGTTGTTTTTGCCTCTTTCCATAGTCTCCTTCTCCCCGTACGAGTCGGTGTCATCTCCAGTCTTGTCCCGTTTCCGCCGGTTGCAGGTGGTGGCGATGAGGATGATGGCTAACAGCAGGAGCGTGCAGCTCCCCGCGAGGACGATGATAATCACCACTGACAGGTCCCACTGTGCGTGCTCCCCTGCCTCCCTGCTGCCTGCCCGGTACACGGTCCTGTCGCTCGGAGGGGCGCCCGCAATGATTAGGAAGTGAAGCGTGGCGGTGGTGGTGAGCGCAGGTCTCCCGTTGTCACTCACCGTGACGGTCACGCGCAGGGTCTCGTCCACGCCGTGACTGAGCACACGGTTGAGGTAGACCTCTCCGGTGGCTTTGTTAATGGAGAACACGGATGCCTCTCCAAAGGCAAGTCTGTAGGACAGCTCTGCATTCAAGCCCTCATCAGCATCTTGCGCCTCCACCCGGGTGATGACGTAGCCTGAGGGCGCATCCCGGGGCAGCAGAACCTCCGCGGACCCATTATTGAGCACGGGCTGGTTGATGACAGGTGCGTTGTCATTTTGGTCCACTATCCTAATGTTCACGGTTGCGGTTCCGGTGAGGGGCGGGGACCCACCGTCGCTGGCTGTGATGCGGAGCTCGAGCTGTTTCATGACTTCATAGTTGAAGCTCCTGAGTGCGTAAAGGGAGCCACTCGCCGGGTCCAGTGAGACAAAAGCGGACACCGGAGAGCCCATGACATAGGTGTCAGCGAGCTTGTAGCTCACCTTACCGTTGTGGCCCAAGTCCATGTCCCTGGCGACCACCGTGGTGATGTAAGCACCCGGGGCGTTATTCTCTACCACAGCCACTTCATACACCGGCTTACTGAACACAGGGGCATTGTCATTCTCGTCCGTTAACCGGATGGTGTACTGGGTGATGGTTCTGAATGGTGGGGAACCCAAGTCCTCTGCCACCACTGTTAGATTATACTCAGGGATTTTCTCCCGGTCCAACGGGCTCGTGCTCACGATCATGAAGCTGTCCTCGTATGCCTGCTGCAACCTGAAGTGGTCGTGGCCGTAGAGTGTGCAGTGCACCTGTCCGTTAGCACCAGAATCCCTGTCTGAGGTGCTGACCAGAGCAACAAAACTCTCGCGTGCCGCAGACTCCGTGATATAGGCGATTCCCGCCGTGATGGAGGTCATAGGCGTGATGGAGATCTCTGGCGCGTTGTCGTTAACGTCCTGCACCTGCACCACTATCTTACAGATAGCCGGGCTCGGGTTTGGACCCAGGTCAGTCGCCTGGACGTCGAATTCGTATGTTTTTTTGCTCTCAAAGTCAATGGGGCTCTCGAGGGTGAGGCGTCCCGTTTTGCGGTCCACTCGGAAAAGTTGTCGAATCTCTGATGGCACCTGGTTACCGAACCCGTACACCACCTCCCCATTCAGCCCCTCATCCGGGTCTTCTGCGTTCAGGTCCAGTAAGAGAAACCCTACTGGTGCGTCCTCAGGGAGGTCGACTGAGAAATTGTTCCTGTCGAACACCGGGCTGTTGTCATTGTAGTCTTTCACCTTGACGTTGATGCGAGTCGTTCCGGTGCGGGACGGGTTGCCACCATCCATAGCAACCAACTCGAGCGCATAGGAAGCCTGTGTCTCACGGTCCAGCTCCTTCATGAGCACAAGCTCCGCATATTTAACCCCGTCGGCTCTGCTGAGCACGTCTATGGTGAAGTGACTGTTGACGGATATCTGGTAGCTCTGGATGTAATTCAAACCCACGTCCTCATCCACAGCGAAGTCTAACGGGATCCGCGTGCCCACAGCTGTGTTTTCGGAGATCTCCAGACTCGACTCTTTCCGGGGGAACTCGGGGGAATTGTCGTTGATGTCCTTGACCTCCACCTCGACGTGGATGAGTTTAAACTGCTCTTTGGAGAAGCTGACCACATCAAATGCGATGAGGCAGTGAAGGGTGTGTTTGCAAATTCTCTCTCTGTCAATTCTCTCTCCGATAGTCAGCTGTCCGTCGCTCTCCCTCAAACCGATAAAAGACGAGTTGAACTGCTTCATCATCCTGAAATTTGTCTTGGAGCCCGAGGAGGGGCTGGATGAAATGTCCTTGGCCAAGTTTCCGATGACAGTCGCCGGGGCGTCCTCCTCAAATGTCTCATACTTCACTGTCTTTCCCTCCGTGAGAGCGGGCAGGACAGCCAGTGAGGTGCACACCAGCACCCACCAATTCCCTCCTCTCATACCCATCCTGCCAATTCAACAAAACAAAAATCCACTAAACTGGCTGCACTTAGCTCAACTATTTACTCAAACAAAAGCACTTTTCAAGTGTCGTTGGGTACGACAGTGTTAGTTTTAGGAGGATGAGGTAATAAGCCCTAACTGCTATGCTCGCTCCGAGGTGTGTGTGCTCTCCCAGCGCGAGAGGGCTGCAGTGGCGGGAGGGTTTATACGGCGGCGCATGCAAATGAGCTGCACTGTAACCAATCCGCGCTTTGAAAACGAAAAGGGGACTTCTAAAAGACCTCTAAGCCTGCTTAGAGATTCCTGGACTGTGCGGAAAAACTTGGCACAGATATGTGGTCTAAAGGCAAGGCTTGATTTAATATGTTTAGTTTCCGTTTATTATTTATGTGTGTTGGTCTGTTAAATGAGTCTGCGCACAAACACACGCGGGGCGCAGTGGTGCGCAGTGCCCCTGAGCTAGAGGACAAAGCACTCGGGTAACAGACAGTATAGCTACAGTCGCATATAAAGACAAATATTGGTCATTACGGACAATGCACAGGCTATGGGACTTCTATTGTTCTCTGCTGTATGCCAGGCAGCCTACAATTTACTGGATCATTAGGCTATTGATGCATTATCCACAGGGTCATATCAGGTTCTTCACCAGAAGATTGATATGTTCAACCTGGTCTCAGAATATTTTGTATTATTCTGTACCTAAACCCAAATCACTCCATTTAGTAGTTAAGTTTCGTATGGTATGTATTCATTTGTGGATGTCCATCATCCATTAAGGATGATATGTTACGTATTACAATTCTTATGATATGTACGAATTTGCCAAACGTACAATATGTTCAGAATTTGCAAATGTGCAATATGCTATGAGTTTGCGAAACTTATTATATATGTTACGAATTCAGATTTTTTTTGTGGCTAACTTTAGCTAGCTGGGTAACTTTAGCTAGCTGGCTAACGTTAGCTAGGCTAGGGGTTAGGGTTAAGTTTAAGGTTAAGGTTAGGAGTTAGGTTAAAGGGTCAAGGTTAGGGTTAGGGGGAAGGATTAGCTAACATGCTAAGTAGCTAAAAAGTAGATGGTAGTTGAAAAGTTTCTAATTAGCTAAAATTTTAAAGTTGTCCGTGAAGAGATTTGAACATGCAACCTTTGTGTCGCAAAAAAATTTGCATTATATGCCTATCTATCCACCTCAACCAAACCACCCTCCTTTCATTTTGCCTTAAGTAACCATATGTCTTATGTAAATAGATACCAAACCTAACATATCATACTAATTTGAGTGTCCCGGGTTTACTTTTACCATGTTACGTCTAATCTATGAGACCAGGCTGATATGTTTGGTTGGGAAGCTTTGAACAGAGGCCTATCCATCCCTTTTCGTAAAGGACCAATTATGAGGGGAAATTGTATTCCGTAGCCCTGTCCCAACCCAAAGAGCCTCTCAACCCTTTAAGAGGGCAAATTTGCTTGTCCTTGACAAAGCACCATCTCTCTCCCCCAATAACCCAAACCCTGAAGAAAGGGTAGGCCTACCACTGTGAGCCTAGCTATCCTATACATTTAAATGTGTAATATACATTCAAATTTTGTTAACAAAAGTGAAAATGCTTGGGACCCTGGGACTAAACACTTCCCTCTGCAAATGGATCCTGGACTTCCTGACGGGCCGACCTCAGGTAGTGAGGGTATGCAACATTACTGCTGCCACGCTGAACCTCAACAAGGGGGCCCCACAGGGGTGTGTGTTTAGTCCCCTCCTGTACTCCCTGTTCACCCACAACTGCATGGCCATGCACAACTCCAACACCATCATCCAGTTTGCTGGAGACACAAAGTTTGTAGGCCTGATCACTGGTGACGATAAGACAGCCTACAGAGAGGATGTCAGGGACCTTGCAGTGTGGTGCCAGGGCAACAACCTCTCCCTCAAGGTCAGTAAGACCAAGGAGCTGATCGTGGACTACAGGAAACGGAGGGTGAGGACGCCCCTAACCACGCAACAGCGCCTCTTCCCCCTCAGGACGTTTAACAATTTGGCATGGGCCCTCAAATCCTTAAAACGTTTACAGCTGCACCATTGAGAGCACCTTGACTGGCCGCAGCACTGCTTGCTATGGCAACTGCACCGCCCTCGGTCGCATGGGGCTACAGAGGGTGGTGTGGACAGCCCAGTACATTACTGGGGCCGAGCTCCCGACCATCCAGGACCTTTATATCATATCAGGTGGTGTGAAAGGAAAGACTACAGCCACAAAAGCCATAGACTGTTTTCGCTGTTGGTGCACAGCAAGTGGTACCGGAGAATCAAGTCTGACACCAACAGGCTTCTAAACAACTTCTATACCCAAGCCATAAGACTGCTAAGTAGCAAACAAAATGGCTACACGGACTATCTGCATTGACCCTTATATTTTCTCTATGTGTAAAGGACGTCACGCTGCTTGCGTAGCGAGTAACACTTCCTCCCAATTCAGCCGATCTCTGAATGTCCTTGAGTGGCCCAGCCAGAGCCCGGTCCTAAAACCTATCGAACATCTCTGGAGAGACCTGAAAACAGCTGTGCAACGACGCTCCCCATCCAACCTGACAGAGCTTGGGAGGATCTGCAGAGAGGAGAAACTTCCCAAATACAGGTGTGCCAAGCTTGTAGCGTCATACCCAAGAAGAATCAAGGCTGTAATCGCTGCCAAATGTGCTTCAACAAAGTACTGAGTAAAGGGTCTGAATACTTATGTAAATGTGATGTTTCCGTTTTTTTGTTTTTTATTAATTAGCAAAAAATCTCTAAAAACCTGTTTTTGCTTTGTCATTATGGGTATTGTGTGTAGACTGCTGGGAATATTTTAATTATTTAATCCATTTTAGAATAAGGCTGTAATGTAACATAATTTGGAAAAAGTCAACTGGTCTGAATACTTTCCGAAGGCACTGTATGTAACCCTACCACTCCAGTATACCTGCACATTGTAAATACGTTGTTTCCACCTTGCCAGCTCGGAGATTCGAACCACCGGTCTTTTGGGTTACTGGCCCAACGCTCTTTAGCGATAGGCTACCTGCCGCCCATACTAATGCACGTGACAATAACAACTTTAAACTTGAAAGGTCTGTCCAAATCTTGTGTCGGCCTATAGCCATGCTTCACAAATGTATGAGATATTGGACTAGAAACCAACAAAAGTGCACCAGTTTCCTATGATGCTTCTCTTTCATTGTCATTCATAATTTCATAACTCTATTCACCAAGACCCGTCTAGATATTGACCCCCCATGTGTAGCCTAATCCAATAATTTGTATCAGATCAGATTTGACTCAATAGAAACGGCTACATCCACTTTATCTACTTAAACATTGATTTTACTCTAATTTTGACTCAGCTCAGATCGGCTCACGATATGTCATGTGAGAGGGGATTCGTTAATAAAATCCGGTGTACCAGGGCCGTTTTAACATGCGTGTCAGCGCGTCGCGCGCCTCCATAACCTCGTCTGCCAGAACAGAGCTGCGCAGGTGAAGAGACAACACACTCACCACCACAGTCACATACACACACAGTCACATACACACACCCGTATCAAATGGGATTTGGCTGTTAGCGCGGGGAGATTTATCCGGATTTCAATGGTGATATTATATCAAAGGCGTATGAAGCGCTCGTTAGCAAAGGCAGTATAATGGCATGGCAGGGCCTCCCTTTGGAGGCAGCGCCTGGTGTATTGTGCCTGTGAGCCGGCCTGTAGGGACCCTAAGCTCCGCTGCTCTCACACAGCCCTTTACCTAACTGCAGCATAATGAGCCTGCCCCAGCCAGACCCGGCCACAACTCCTTTCATTAAACAGGAGATGGTGGATGAATCGGACGGGGTATTAAAATACATTTAGAATACGGCCTGGGCCTCGTCACGCCTCTTTAAGAGATTTTCTCTTCTTTTCGAAAGTAAAACAGACAGACACACACACACACACTTAGGGAACAACTCTTAGGGAACACTTGCCTTTCCAGAAGGAACTAATATTAGTTGCCACCTTCTAAAGACCCATCTGTCGCAGAAAGTCAAATATTCTGAGACCTATGAACTCGGTTATACCTGTAAACACGATCTGTTGGCTATAGTAGGGGCCTACCAGAGAAGCAACAGTCTGTGAGAAAATACACTTGGTAAAGTGTTTACAACAATCAACATCAAATAGGCTGCGATTGTGGAAACAGCCTTAATCCAAACATTCTTTAATAAAACGGTTTAATACCTCTTGAAATCCATTCTAATGTAACTCAATACGTTCTATAGACTGATTCTATAGCGGTATTAGGCCTATATGGCCTGTTCACTGCAGGCTATTCTATTCTATGCGGTGAGAATTGTTCTGTTTATTCCTTATTAGGCTGCGAATACACAGGTCTGCATATTCTAATACAGCTCAGTGTTCTCACAGAGAGAGAGAGAGAGAGAGTAATCAAAGGCAAATTACACTGTGTAGAGTCTCGCATTACGGATTATGTATGAGAGAGATCTGTGTGTGTGTTTGTGAGAGAGGGGGAGAGGTTTGCTCTTAAGACCTCTTTTGATTCTCTTTAAACTGCTGGCCAGACTTTCGGCCAACCCGAAGCTGCCTATTGTGTGAGCGTGCTTTCACTACTCCAGCTCTGACACACTCACACACACAACTCATTCCCTCACGTGATTTGTGTGTCAATCTCGCCCGTCTGCACGCGAGTTCAACAATAGCAGAATTAGAGCGAGCCTCGCAAATCCCATCTATTCTTCACGAGACGTATTAGCATTTTCTTAAAAAATATTTTGGAAGACCCGCACCTTCCCTCTCTTTCCTCCCTCTCTTCCTGTCATTGACGTCCCATTTGCTCTAGTGATCGCCCGACATTTGTGGTGTAGAGTTGGTCGCCTGATCCTCGCCTCTTGTTGGGCTTAACTCATTGAGATGGAAACGAGGCGATTTAGGATCTATTGTCCGTCAGTTAAGCGGTAGGGAATGGAGGCAGAGGAGGAAAGGAGGGGTGAGAGGGTTAGGGCTGGAGGGGTACAGAGGGCTGTCCAAGATAATCGATCCTCAGCTGTTGAGGCAGGCAGTCGAGCCCCTCTCTCACACCCCTTTCAACCCCGCTAACGTTTGCTTAACTCGCGTGCCATCACACGCACATATACTAATTAGTTCATAATGCAATTCACCACTAATTATCCAATTATTGACTCACCAATGGACAGAGGAGACTCAAAGGGCCCATTTCTCAAAAATAATACCTCCCCACCATTGATAGATATAAATGTGTGAATACATAATCGAGCTCAACAGTTAGCAGTCGGCTATCTGGATATCCTGGCTATCCAGGATAAATTGAGGGGCATTTTAGAGAGTATTGAGCCATGTCCTTTAATTGACTGTAGGCTCCAGATGTCGTGTGAATTGAGGAATCAGGACACAGAATGAGAGAATAATCTAGAAATGAGACTGTTTCAAGCACCTTGTTGAAGGCTTTTAAAGTGTTTGATTAAGTAATCAAAACGGACATTTTGAACATTATCCTCCATGGGTGGCTAACCGGGTCTCTCTTAGACTAGACTTAGCATAGTAAATGTAAAATCCGGGACACTCAAATTAGTACGATACGTCATGTTTGGTATACTTACATAAGACATATGGTTACTTAAGGCATAAACGAAAGGATGGGTGGGCGTATAGTACAAACGTCTAGCAACCTAAAGGTTGCGAGTTCCAGTCTCATCACGGAACTCAAGCATGGAATAGTATTAGGCCTAGGCTACATCATGTACCGATTCCAGACCATCCTTTATGCAGGTCGAAACCAATTATAAAATCACAATGTGTTCGAATGAAAAATGTATTATCAGTGTTCACCACAGCTATTTTCCAATCACATTTCCTATTCGCATATGATCCGGGGGACAGTTAGAGCGGTGAGCTCAGATAGCCTCTAATTACCACCAGGTTGGTAACATCGAAATACCATGGGCAACACTGCCCCAGTATCTGTGCATTAGAGATGTCACGGATGCGTATGACATGTCTCTTTAACGCACAGGAAGCTCCGATTCACTCCAATTTGACAGCTCTGCAAGCGTTATCATATCAAAATACATTAGTTACTCACCAAATATGGAGTTTAGCTGATCAGCTATCTTCATTTACTCCCATTACCGCCAGTATGTACATCCAACAAATGTCTAAACACTAATTTACAAGCAACCTAAAAAAATGCCTCTTCAGCACCCCAATGTATTGAGCTGTTGTAGACTTCTGACCTGGGCATGGCAGTAGGCTAATGAGTGGAGGTGCCGAATCGGCATTTTTCCGGTTGTTTTGACACGTTTATTTAGCCCTTTTTTTGGAAGTACATACCGGCCATAACGGGAGTAAATGAATATAGTTGTTCAGCGAAACTCCATATTTGGTGAGTAATTAACATATTTTGACATTATAGCGCTTTCAGAGCTGTGTAATGGGAGTTTAAATCAGAGCTTCCTGGGCGTAATATAGGAGACATATAATAGGCCTACTCATTATCGACATCCCTAACGCTAACGCACAGATACTGGGGCAGGGCAACACATTAAACATTGTTTCTCTTTACTGGGTTCTCTTTTCTCTCCTTTTATCCTGTTTTTTCACCGATGTGTTAACTTCTGCTCAGACCCATCACATCGCAGCCATCTGTCACTCATAGCGGCAACACTTTGAATAAATTCAGCCATCAGATAAACAAAATGGTTAACACCTCATGAATACAGCTTTCTTTACACCCACACAGACTGAGGGGAACTTTAGGGCCAGTATAGCTAACCCAAAGAAATCTGTCTCCCGCCACTCCCTTCTGCCTTCCACTTCATTACTGGTTTTGTGTTTGGGAGCAGGCAATCTGTGCGGCCTTTCCATCCCAGCCCCGCCAGGTTTCTAATTACTTTAAAATGATGATTTAAAGGGTTCCTCCCTCTCCTCCCTCAATTTCCCTCCTCCTTTCCTTGTCTCTTTCACTCCTTTTGCAGCTTTTGAAACTCATCAGCTTTTGTCTCGCTGTTTCTCGCCTCGCCGCCCCGTCCACCATCACTGCTCTGTTTCATTGAAAGAGAAGCAGGAGGTCAAAGGAACACGCACATAAAGATTCTCACATTAGAATTGGATAAAGGGAATGGCAGTAAGTTATTGTCTGAGGAAGAACAACCTTGGTCCATACACTACTGAGTGAGTGTTTCAGTTGGAGGGAAGAACAGAAGATGAGGCTGTAGCTAAAGAATTCAGGAAGTCTGTGGAAGGACAAATATTGGAGTATTTTCAGTATTCTTTAAAAGAAAATAAGAGAGTTTAAGAGTTTAATTGGGAGAATAATCAAAGGAATAGCTACAAATGTGCTCCAGCACACACACTTGCGAGCACACATACGTACTTGCTGGCAGGGGCCAGCCAGATTGGGTGGGTTGCGGATGGACAGATGGGGAGGATGAGTTAAGAACGCTGTTAAAAGGGGGAGCGGCAGACGCCGGGTATCACTCATGTGAAGTTATGTCTGCTGTTGTCCCCTCAAACATGCTGTTGACAACACTGACCTTAAGTCAGAATTGAAATTCACCCCATAAATATTTAGGGAAGGGGTAGGCCAAAGCTGACTCCTGACTCATGCTAAGGGCCAGAATCAATGCCTTCCATTTAAATGTTTTAACAGTTTAGTCATTTAGCAGACGCTCTTATCCAGAGCGACTTACAGGAGCATTTAGGGTTAAGTGCCTTGGTCAAGGGCACACCGACAGATTTTTTAACCTTTCGGTTACTGGCCCAATGCTTTAACCACTAGGCTACCTGCCTCGAGACAGATATGGGATCATTTTAGGCATATATAGAATGTAGGACTAGTTACTACATTAGAATGAAAAGGATGACAATTGACATCTTGTGAGACATGTTTTGGGTAGAATGATCTATTTCACAATTTTTGGCATGAGACTGTAGAGGTGAGCGTGGGAGCCTTGAATCTCTGTGTGATTCCCCCCAGAACATGAGAACTTGGGGGCTTTAAGAACTCTGCAAGTCTTATTAGAACTTTGAGCAACAAAAAAACCTACTGACCTACTTTATAAAGAGCCGATGAGTCACACGCAAGAATTACTGACTGCATTAATGGCCGAGGTGGAAACGGGTCTTTAAAGTAAACAACGATACAGAAATCTTCTCTTTTCCTCCCACCACTCACTTCACAATTCCTCTCTCATCTTTCTCCCACTCTCCCGCTCCCGCTCTCTCTCCCTGTTACATCTCACCCCCCCACCCATCTCTCTCGCCTCCCCTCTCCCCCTTTCTCTGTCGCATCGCTACCCCCGCCCCGCCCCACCATCCCTCTCCCCCTCTCTATCTCTCCTTCTCTGTCTGCATGCATTTGTAATTAATTAGCCAATAACTATGGTAGTCTCATCAGCCCACAGTAGGATCAGTGGATCAGTATGTAAAGCTGATACCTGCCCACACTTGAGAGAGAGATGGTGTTGTAGAATGTAGAGAGAGTAAAGGGGGCGAGAGAGAGCGAGAGGGGGGCGAGAGAATGGAGAGATAGGAGAATAAAGAGAGAGGAGAAAGAGGGAAAATGGAGGGAAAGAGAGACAGAAGAGAGAATGGAGGGAGAGAGGGGGATGGAGTGAGAGAGGTCCAGGGAGAGAGAGGGGGGGAGAAAGAGAAAGGAATTTTAGTTCAACAATGCCTACTAATGAACTAAGGAGAATTTGTGCCAAATCCCTATGTCATATCTGTTGATGACGTGATGTCATGTTTTTTTGGTCACATATTGACATTTTGGTCATGTTAGGATAGCGTTAGGCTTGGAAAAATGACAACCTTCCCTGTTCAGTTAAAGTTATTTGGATTAGGCTGCTGTTGTACCGGTCTGGTTATGGAACCTTTGACTGTGGGCAGTTTCCTGGTGGGCTGTTGATGTGACAAACACGCTAAGCCTATCATCAGAGGGTGTGCCATTGGAGTGGAAGTTGGCACTCGCAGAGCACACAGGAAAGGCCCATGTTTAAGGGTCACATGCAAATCTTTCATACACAATTCCCTTTAGATGTTAGAACACACACTTCTTAAAAAGCTATTTTCAGGGGACAGCACACACACGCACGGTAGCGCAAGATCAACGCGTCGCATACACTGTCCTCCCTCCGCGTGCGCCAGGGAGAGTTTGAAGAAAGGGCCCTGTTTTCCTGAGGGAGAAAACAACCGCTGTTAAAAAAAAAAAAGATCACTTACATATGCAGCAAAGCCTCACACGAGAACTCTGAAACAACACCGAGCACAATATTCTCTAATTAATATTTCAACACTCAGCCTTGATTGTTCTTGTTCAAGAGGGCCCTGAGACAGTAATGAGCCAAGGCTGGGTTCTTGGCACTTACCAAAGTATACTCTGTTTAATTCTTTGAAAAACAAAATATACTTGTTCTAACTCTTTAGATCCCCCTAAGACACACTTTCCTCCCAGGAGTGATTGTGATTGGACTGAAACTTTAAGATTCCACACTGTGTGAAATTCTGTGAATGTTCCATGGTTGGACTCAGAGAGGATGAACATCATTCATGAAGGCGTTTGTCTCTAAATGTGAGAGGTGTGACCGACTGGTATGGGTCAACTGGACAACTGGACACAGGTTGTGCACTAGACTCAATACTGTGTTAGCCCACTGAGCTAAAGCGTTGGCATTTGTAGGGGCGAACATAAGTGTAGGTATCTTGTGGTTCAATGAGCCACCTCCACTCCAGAGGCATGCAAATAGACCACCCATTATCCCTATTTTATTAACCCCTGTCTGTTGAGGGTGGAAAACAAACAATCTGAATAATCTGATACAATGTAGCTGTGATTAGCCTACTTTGGCTAGGGGCCAGTGAATCTGTAGGCCTCTCTATGCGATTCTATCTTTCTTTCTTTCTCTCTCTCTCTCTCTCCCTCTCTCTCTCTCTCTCCCTCTCACACTCACACACGCACACACAGTTACCCCCAGCCCTGCATACAATAAATAAGCTAAATTAGGATAGGGGCTGGGAAGAATAATTAAACACACAAAAAGGAAGAAAAAATCCTTAACCTCAATTCCTAACAGACTTCTAGACACAAATTGAAATGTAGATTATTTAACTACAAACCGGCACCATCAAAGCTTTCCCCTGAGGAGCCGCTGTTCTGATGCTCGCGTTTCCCGCCAAAGCGGCCTATTTCTCTGGATGAGCATCTCTGGAACGCAGTCACACATGCTGGCGTCACTGTATCAGCGTGAGGGGGAGAAGGAGGCAGCGTTCGATTCATCTGAATCGTTTGTGTGTCACAGCAACAAAAAAAAAGAAAAAAAAGGGAAAACTTTTTAAAATTCAGGCTTTGTTGCTGAAGAAGTGGAGCCAGACAAAGTTTTATTACAGATGAACCATGAAGTTCTGCCTCATTAGAAAGAATGCCTGCTCCATATTCAAGGTCTCTGCGGTCTAATAGAGAGTCAGTGACTGGACTAAAGTGAGTTCGTTACCCCAGGACAAGTGCTTCTGGGGCCCAGGGTAGTATATACAGCAGAAGAGGCTGGTGGAAGGACCTATAGGAGGACGGGCTCATGGTCATGGCTGGGATGGAATAAATGGAACGTATCAAACACATCAGACATATGAGCCATTACAATGTGCCGTCTTCCTATATCTCCTCCAACCAGCCTCCTCTGCTATGCAGTGTTCTATATGAGTCTATAAACCTGAAGGAGTGGTTAGGAATCTTACCCTGTAAGGGCCCATGTGGATGCAGGCTTTTGCTTTAGCCAAACAGTAGGCCTAACACACCTAATTCAAGGCTTCTCATCAAAGCCTTGATTAAATATTATAATTAGTTGATTCAGATTTGTTGGCTGGAGTTAAAGCCTTCACCCACACCGGCTCTGTCCTCTGGGGGTGGATTGCCCATCCCTGTTGTGAGCTCTAGCAGTGCATGGTCATCAATCCTGGTACTGGAGGTTGCAGGCTTTTGTTCTGTCCCAGCACAAACACACTTTCTGCTAATCAAATAATCACAATAACCTTGATTAGTTGAATCTAGTGTGGTGTGCTGGAAGGAAAGCGTATACACACCCTGTAGCACTCCCCGTGTGGTGACTACTGTTATGCCTAGCGTACAAGCTCAAGATTTCAGGTCGGGGGGCCTAGGCTATGTCCATTAATTCAAAGACCCATCCCAATAGACTCACTCAGATCCATAGCCTCAAGCTGTTTAGAACAGTAGGCTATTGGACCCATTATACACACATACTGTACCTTTCAGGATAAAACCTACGGTCAGAAAACACAGCTATCACGTCTTGGTGTCTGTTCCTCTATTCATTTCGCGCCGTGCATGCCTGTCTCTTTTCCCATCCATTGATAAGGCGAAATGTGGTAACACCCAAAACCTGCATATTCAACTAGATCTAAAAACGCGGCGGATGCCTTTTTGTTTTTATCATCAACTCATAATGTCACGGTATGTCTTAGGCTATGTGTGGTAAGCTTCCAATGGTGTCAATTGCCGATATAACTCCGGATCATTATGAGATGATAAATACATAAGTGGTTCATGCCTATGACAAGTCTTACAATGCTTTGACCAATTTGACCGCATTAGAGTACAATATAAAACTGTTAGGCCTACCAATGATTTTGATCTGAGAGCCCATGCATGATGAAGAACGTGTATTTGTGGGGCAGATGGACAGAACTCTGGGGGTTACCCTCTCTCGTGACCCCCTGCAGATGGCCCGACCAAAGCAAAGCCTCCAAGAAGTAGCGGAAAATCTGTAATAAACCGGAACCGAATTGTCAATAACGAGGACAATTAAACGCGTTTGGGGGCGAACTCTTGCTGCGTTTCAGCCCTCGTTACTGCGTGAAATATGTGAAGGCCTGGTTGACCGATGGAGACTCCATTAATGGGAATCTGGTGGTCATACATATATTATGGAGTTTAAGTGAGCCATCAAAGAGACACGATTGCAAATGAAGATCACGAGGTAGGCGTATATTCCCGCAATCGATGTTTTAGGCTATTTCTGTTGGATCTTTTTATGAAACAGTAAAGGAACACAGTTGAAGTTTGTCCAGATTCCTCTACGAATTAAAATCTGTCTCTATGAGTAATCTAGTAGGCTATAATATCCAGGCCTAATGTTATTTTTCTCAAGGCCTAACCCTATATTTTTGTTTCGCACGGGAGAGGGGTCGTTTGGTTGCATTATAGGCTGCTTCATGTTCTCTTCTCAAATAGATTATTTATACAGTCTATCAACTCAATGCTATATTAGCCAGCTCAGTGTAATGAAGCGTAGGCATATTGCATGCATAATGCCATTAGGGGAATCCCCACTGTCTATAGCCTCTCCAGAAATAGCCATGATGAATTTAAACTACCCAACTTCATAGTCATTCAAATATCCTATCACAAATCAATGGCTTTATAACTACTTTATAAATGCATCTCTCTTGGTCCGAAAGAAAAGGCTCTTTTTAGACAGGACGTCATTGTCCTCGCGCGTCAGAAGGCCTATTTAGAACACCACAGGGTCCCTGTTCTCCCCTGCGAGGAGTGGAACCCGCGAGACAGGTGTACATTTTAAACTGTTAATGAGGCGCGTCTAAATCCATCAAAAGGCGCTCCGTGCAGTGCGCCATTCTCCTAGTTTAGTTAGTCCTTACTAGACAAAAGCCCCCCGAGTGTTTTCCTCGCTAAACGGCAGTGAATGGGCGCACGCGGCGGGAGTTATATTGTAGCTCCAAACCCCTGTTGATAGCAACTGCTACTGTTTAACCAACAGAGGCGAGTGGCTATCTATATATGGTAAACAAGACCCGTATAGAATATAACAGACTGTGTTAATATTCTGTAGAACATACAACAAAGAGTGTGGGTGCCACGAACCTGCTATCAGGCGTGTGCTTTCAGACACTGGACTCCCATAGGATTGAGACAAACAGGATAGACCAGCAGTGGCAAGTAAAGTGAATGACAGGCCACTATCAGTCCTAGGCTTATTTTTAAAGCAGTGGCACTCGAAATACCAACCCAGTATCACAATTTTTCATAAAATAGGCCTGCAGCAGCCAACACATTGATTAAACACGTTGATTAAAGTGCACTGTCCCTGTAAAAATACAAATAAACTCAACTCAACATATTGGATAGACATTTCTATAGCACTTTTTGAGGAGTTACATGCAGTGCATTATACATTTTCATTTCAAGTGGTTCGGGGACTCAGCTTCATGCAATGACTGGATGAGAGAGGGACCCACTGAATGGAACTCATATCATCTCAGATTGGCCAAGTGGTGAAAGATGATCTCTGTATACAAGGGTAAATTAAAGCGTAGCCTGGGAAGAAACAGAGGGGCCATTCCATTTGTAACACTCTGTGTGACTGTGTCCTGTCTGTCATAAGGATAGTGCTCTGAGAGAAGGACTACTTTCAACAATTTCCACAGAACATTTTACAAAAACACATTTACTCAAAGAACAGTGCAGATGTAAATTCTGGTAACAGAATTATGCAACCTTGTTTTCCAAAATATCTACTCTGAATTAAGATTCAAAGATGTCTGCAGAAAGAATGGGGTGTAAACTATGATACAATACCTTGAGTTTTAAAAATCTCTTTTGGTTATTGAACTACAGTAAGTGAAGTGTATTAACACCCGGTAACAGAGTGATGGTAACAGAATGACATCATGGGTCCCTGATCAATACTATACAGAAATTCATCATTATGCATGTCATTCTCTTCATGGTGATGTATCCTGAATAGGTAAACAAAGGTAGAAATATGTAATATCCTCTTTGTGTGATTGGGTATTATTCTACACACTGTCTATTATTCTAATGTACTCCGCTCCCAAACAAGACCACATTTGGTTGGTTCGCACTGCACCAAATCTACACCTATCATCGATGTCTATGTTTCACAAGTTTGGACATCACGCAGTAGAGCACAGTAGACTACAGTACAGCACAGCAGAGTAGAGTTCAGTACAGTACAGTAAAGTATAGTACTATAGAGTTGAGTAGAGTTAAGTAGAGTCAAGTACAGTAGAGTATAGTTCAAATCAAATCAAACTTTATTTGTCACATGCGCTGAATTCAAGAAGTGTAGACCTTACTGTGAAATGCTTGCTTACAAGCCCTTAACCAACAATGCGGTTCAAGAAGAGTTAAGAAAATATTTACCAAATAAACTAAAGTAAAAAATAAAATAAAAAATAGTAAAAAATAACACAATAACAAGGCTATATACAGGAGATACCGGTGTCGAGTCAGTATGTGGGGGTACAGGTTAGTTGAGGTAATTTGTACATGTAGGTTGGGGTGAAGTGACTATGCATAGAAAATAAACAGCGAGTAGCAGCAGTGTACAAAACAAATGAGGGGGGGATTCAATGTAATAGTCCGGTGGCCATTTGATTAATTGTCTTATGTCTTATGGCTTGGGGGTAGAACCTGTTACGGTTGGTCCTAGACTTGGCGCTCTGGTACCGCTTGCCATGCGGTAGCAGAGAAAACTGTCTATGACTTGGGTGACTAGAGTCTTTGACAACTTTATGGGCTTTCCTCTGACACCACCTATTATATAGGTCCTGGATGGCAGGAAGCTTGGCCCCAGTGATGTACTGGGCCGTACGCACTGCCCTCTGTAGCGCCTTACGGTAGCAACGCCCTCCTCTACTAGTGTCGAAGCAACGCTCTCCACTACTAGTGTCGAAGCAACACCCTCCTCTACTAGTGTCGAAGCAACGCCCTCCTCTATTAGTGTCGAAGCAACGCCTCCTCTACTAGTGTCGAAGCAACGCCCTCCTCTACTAGTGTCGAAGAAACGCCCTCCTCTACTAGTGTCGAAGCAACGCTCTCCTCTACTAGTGTCGAAGCAACGCTCTCCTCTATTAGTGTTGAAGCAACGCCCTCCTCTACTAGTGTCGAAGCAACGCCCTCCTCTACTAGTGTCGAAGCAACGCTCTCCTCTACTAGTGTCGAAGCAACGCTCTCCTCTACTAGTGTCGAAGCAACGCCCTCCTCTACTAGTGTCGAAGAAACGCCCTCCTCTACTAGTGTCGAAGCAACGCTCTCCTCTACTAGTGTCGAAGCAACACTCTCCTCTATCAGTGTCGAAGCAACGCCCTCCTCTACTAGTGTCGAAGCAACGCCCTCCTCTACTAGTTTCGAAGCAACGTCCTCCTCTACTAGTGTCGAAGCAACGCCCTCCTCTACTAGTGTCGAGGCAACGCCCTCCTCTACTAGTGTCGAAGCAACGCCCTCCTCTACTAGTGTCGAAGCAACGCCCTCCTGTACTAGTGTCGAAGAAACGCCCTCCTCTACTAGTTTCGAAGCAACGCTCTCATCTACTAGTGTCGAAGCAACGCCCTCCTCTACTAGTGTCGAAGCAACGCCCTCCTCTACTAGTGTCGACGCAATGCCCTCCTGTACTAGTGTTGAAGCAACGCCCTCCTGTACTAGTGCCGAAGCAACGCCCTCCTCTACTAGTGTCGAAGCAGCGCCCTCCTCTACTAGTGTCGAAGCAACACCCTCCTCTACTAGTGTCGAAGCAACACCCTCCTCTACTAGTGTCGAAGCAATGCCCTCCTCTACTAGTGTCGAAGCAATGCCCTCCTCTACTAGTGTCGCAACGCTCTCCTCTACTAGTGTCGAAGCAACGTCCTCCTCTACTAGTGTCGAAGCAACGCCCTCCTCTACTAGTGTCAACGCCCTCCTCTACTAGTGTCGGCTAACGCCCTCCTCTACTAGTGTCGGCAACACCCTCCTCTACTAGTGTCGGCAACGCCTCCTCTACTAGTGTCGAAGCAACGCTCTCCTCTACTAGTGTCGAAGCAACGCCCTCCTCTACTAGTGTCGAAGCAACGCTCTCCTCTACTAGTGTCGAAGCAACACCCTCCTCTACTAGTGTCGAAGCAACACCCTCCTCTACTAGTGTCGAAGCAACGCTCTCCTCTACTAGTGTTGAAGCAAAGCCCTCTACTAGTGTCGAAGCAACGCTCTCCTCTACTAGTGTCCTGTCTAATCCAATCGCGTAGTTATATGCAATTCTACAACGGGTGGGTCTATTCTTGAATGTTGAATAATGGTTAAAGTCCCATAGTAAAAGAACGAGTCGGGACAAGACAGACAGGCAGGCAGCATTTCTCAGACAGTCGAAATCATGAATCAGCTGGCATTATTTTTATGTATATATACAAAGAAATGTCAATTGAAAAAAGATAAAACGAAACGAAGTGCAGCTACTGTAGTTTGCAGTCTTTCCAGCTTCAATTTGAGGTGATTGTGTTAGCTATGGTGTTGGCTAGCTCCTCTGAACAAGTGTCCTTACGAGTGAGCACATTTTCTATGCCAGGCGAAATCGCGCCTCATTAGCTCATTGTTATGGATGTAACCAAATAAATGTCACCAGCTTAAACAAATGCAAATGAAGCTACTTTGCTGTTATTCTGGTTTCACTTTTTGACGTGACTGTAAGTTAGCCGTAGTTGGCTAACTAGCAAGCAAGGGATAAGAACGTTGCCAGCCAGTATGGCAATGGAACATTTAGAACGAACGACTGGGTCACGTCCATAGATATAGAACAAAAAGACTGAAGGACTGCGTCGCGTCTCTGGCAACCAAACCAATAGCATGAATGACCATCCGGCTTGGGTAGCAACTCTAGATTTGTGTCGCGACAATATCTTGTGGAAGGATGAAAAAGTAAAATTATGTTTTAATGAAAATATGTCAATCATTTTAATATGTTGTTAACCCGTTGTATAAAAGTGATAATGCCCTCGAAGCCGGTGTTTGGTAAGGCCCCCCTTCTCTGGCATTATGGCTTAAATACAAGAGGCCGCGTCTTACCCAATCACATTCATCCAAATATCCTCTGCGGAACCTTGGGACAAGCAGGCAGAAAGAAGCAGAAAGATTTGACCGCGGTTCCATAAATATCACAGATAGAAGGAGCTTAGATACCAGTATCTTTGTTAATATGGCTTGTTAGAAAAAACGTATATTCAAAGACGTAGACGGAACAGTATTTATTCGTTCTCCTCGCAACTAGCACAAAACGAATGTGCCTGATATGCAGTAAAACCGTAGCTCTCGTGAAAAGTGCCAATGTTACACGCCATTATGACACCAGGAATAGTAAATTCGATCAGAGGTATCCCCTGAACAAGAGGTGAGAACAAAGCAGATTAACCAACTCAAATCCCAATATGAGAGTTCCACCAAAGTCCTTGTCAATTCCCTTACAGCCCAACAACGTGCAATGGAGTGTTCACTGAGGATAGCTTGGGTTTTGGGAAAACACAAAAGCTGAGATGGTAAAAGAATGTATGTGTGAAGTTTCTGACACCTTGCTTGAAGGTAAACAAAAAGATGAACTCTGGGAAAAGATCAAACAGATCCCACTGTCAGATTCCACAGCAATGAGGAGAACTGAAATATTAACTGAATATTTAACTTCACAACTTGATGAGGCCATTCAGAATGCACCACGCATTTCATTAGCTGTGGATGAATCAACAGATAATGATAATGCCCAGCTTCTGGTGTTTGTCAGATTTTATAACGAAACAAAGAAAGAATTATTGTGAGGAGCGGTTGGGCTTAAATCTAGAAGCACACGCACATAAAGGATTTCCATGAGGCCATCAAAGGGATGCTGACAAAAAGGGGGATAAATCTGAAGTCAGTGGTCTCCATCACTACAGATGGAGGTTCAGCCATGAAAGGAAGAGGGAGGGGACTGGTTGAACGTTTGAAAGAGGACTGCCCTGATCTGACATCATATCACTGCATCATCTATCAATCTGTCCTGTGTGCCAGTCTGGGAAAATATTATTCTGAGGTCATGACAACGATGATGAAACTGATCAATTTTTTAAGAGCAACATCATCCCTACAACTGCTACAAGGCATTCTGACAGAGGCCAATGGCAATTCTGATGACTTCCTACTGCACAACAAAGGCAGATGACTTAGCAAAGGCAGGGTTTTGGAACACTTATTCAGGAGGAAATCTAATATTTTCTTATCAGAGCAAAAAAGTGACAAGGCAACTCAGTTTTCTGAGTTTTTGGAAGATAAGGAGAAGCTGTTGCATTTTTGACAGACATTACATCACACCTTAATCAACTGAATGTTAAGCTGCAGGGAGGGGACAGCACAGTTTGTGATATGATAACAGCAGTCCGGGCTTTCCAGAAGAAATTTGAGCTTTTCAGGAATGATCTCCAGGGAGAACTTGTCCACTTCTCCAATCTTCTGGTGCAAACGCAGGGAGAAAAAGATGTTCCCAACCATGTTGATTTTATACAGAAGTTGAAGGATTAGATGACTTTACTGTTGGAAGAGAACTGCTGCTGCTCATCCAGAACCCCATCTTGGTCACAAATGTGACAAAGTTGTCAGAAGAAGCAAAACAGATCTTCAGATGGGTAGATGTTGCATCACTGCAAATGGGGTTGATTGAGCTGCAAGAAAATGTGTCTTTGAAGGAGCAGGCTGGTGATTGTGACCCTGTCACTTTCTGGGGAAAGATGGTGCCTGCAGCGGATGTCCCTGTTCTCAAGAAACTGGCACTATACATCCTGACCATGTTCGTCTCCACATACAGCTGTGAATCAGTCTTCTCCACAATGAACTTTCTTAAAAACAAATACCGCACCAGGCTCGTCAATGAACACCTGCACCAGTGTCTCAGAGTTGCTCTCACACCATTTGTGCCAAAGTTCAAAGCACTTGCAAGAGACAGAAAGTGTAATTTCTCTCATTAATACAGGGCAAGGCCCAGAGTGACTTATACATGAATATTGTATATTGTATGTGAAAATATCTTAAAGATATGTGAGTTTTTGGTAACAGCATGACAATATTTCTTAAACTTACAGATGGGAAATAATTTCTAAATAAATAAATATAAGTGTTGATATTAGGCAGCAGGGGGTCTTTACCTCAACATTATTGTGTTTTGATATATTTCTAATGCATTTTACTTTTTATGTAAGATGTTTTCTAGGACCCATTTTCCATCTGTTTTACCACAAATATAACCCTTTTCTTATTCCAAATGTTTAGGATGGAAAATGGTTAAAAATAAATACAGTGGGGCAAAAAAGTATTTAGTCAGCCACCAATTGTGCAAGTTCTCTCACTTAAAAAGATGAGAGAGGCCTGTAATTTTCATCATAGGTACACATCAGCAAGGGCATTGAAGATGAAACGTGGCTGGGTCTTTCAGCATGACAATGATCCCAAACACACCACCCGGGCAACGAAGGAGTGGCTTCGTAAGAAGCATTTCAAGGTCCTGGAGTGGCCTAGCCAGTCTCCAGATCTCAACCCCATAGAAAATCTTTGGAGGGAGTTGAAAGTCCGTGTTGCCCAGCGACAGCCCCAAAACATCACTGCTCTAGAGGAGATCTGCATGGAGGAATGGGCCAAAATACCAGCAACAGTGTGTGAAAACCTTGTGAAGACTTACAGAAAACGTTTGACCTCTGTCATTGCCAACAAAGGGTATATAACAAAGTATTGAGATAAACTTTTGTTATTGACCAAATACTTATTTTCCACCATAATTTGCAAATAAATAAATAAAAAATCCTACAATGTGATTTTCTGGATTTCTTTTTCTCATTTCGTCTGTCATAGTTGAAGTGTACCTATGATGAAAATGACAGGCCTCTCTCATCTTTTTAAGTTGGAGAACTTGCACAATTGGTGGCTGACTAAATACTTTTTTGCCCCACTGTATATACAGTATCAGTCAAAAGTTTGGACACACTTAGTCATTCAAGGGTTCTACATTGTAGACTAGTAGTGAAGACATCAAAACGATGAAATAACACATGGAATCATGTAGTAACCAAAAATTTGTTAAACAAATCTAAATATATTTTAGATTTCAGATTCTTCAAAGTAGCCACCCTTTGCTTTGATTACAGCTTTGCACACTTGGCATTCTCTCAACCAGCTTCATGAGGTAGTCACCTGGAATGCATTTCAATTAACAGTTGTGTCTTGTTAAAAGTAAATCTTTGGAATTTCTTTCCTTTTTTTAATGTGTTTGACCCAATCAGTTGTGTTGTGACAAGGTAGGGGTGGTATACAGAAGATAGCCCTATTTGGTAAAATACCAAGTCCATATTATGGCAAGAACTGCTCAAATAAGCAAAGAGAAATGACAGTCCATCAATATTTTAAGACATGAGGGTCAGTCAATCCGGAAATTGTCAAGAACTTTGAAAGTTTCTTCAAGTTCAGTCGCTAAAACCATCAAGCGCTATGATGAAACTGGCTCTCATGAGGACCGCCACAGGAAAGGAAGACCCAGAGTTACCTCTGCTGCAGAGGATACGTTCATTAGAGTTAACAGGCTCTTGCAGCCCAAATAAATGCTTCAAGAGTACAAGTAACAGACACATCTCAACATCAACTGTTCAGAGGAGACTGCGTGAATCAGGCCTTCATGGTCTAATTGCTGCAAAGAAACCACTACTAAAGGACACCAATAAGAAGAAGAGACTTGCTTGGGCCAAAAACATGAGCAATGGACATTAGACCGGTGGAAATCTGTCCTTTGGTCTGATGAGTCCAAATTGGAGATTTTTTGTTCCAACCGTCGTGTCTTTGTAAGACACAGAGTAGGTGAACGGATGATCTCCGCATGTGTGGTTCCCACCGTGAAGCTTGGAGGAGGAGGTGTGATAGTGTGGGGGTGCTTTGCTGGTGACACTGTCTGTGATTTATTTAGAATTCAAGGAACACTTAACCAGCATGGCTACCACAGCATTCTGCAGCGATACGCCATCCCATCTGGTTTGAGCTTAGTGGTACTATCATTTGTTTTTTAACAGGACAATGACCCAAAACACACCTCCAGGCTGTGTAAGGGCTATTTGACCAAGAAGGAGAGTGATGGAGTGCTGCATCAGATGACCTGGCCTCCACAATCATCCGACCTCAATCCAGTTGAGATGGTTTTGGATGAGTTGGACTGCAGAGTGAAGGAAAAGCAGCCAACAAGTGCTCAGCATATGTGGGAACTCCCTCAAGACTGTTGGAAAAGCATTCCAGGTGAATGCCTCCGACCACAAAGCACTACAGAGGGTTGTGCGTAAGGCCCAGTACATCACTGGGGCCAAGCTTCCTGCCATCCAGGACCTCTATACCAGGCGGTGTCAGATGAAAGCCCTAAAGATTGTCAAAGACTCCAGCCATCCTAGTCATAGACTGTTCTCTCTGCTACCGCATGGCAACGGTCTAGGTCCAAATGGCTTCTTGAAAACTTCTACCCCCAAGCCATATGACTCCTGAACAGCTAATCAAATGGCTACCCAGACTATTTGCATTGCCCCCTATTTTACACTGCTGCTACTCTCTGGTTATTATCTATGCATAGTCACTTTAATAACTCTACCTACATGTACATATTACTTCAATTACCTTGACTAACCTGTGCCCCCGCGCATATTGACTCTGTTGGTTAAGGGCTTGTAAGTAAGCATTTCACTGTAAGGTCTACACCTGTTGTATTCGACGCATGTGACAAATATTATTTGATTTGATTTGAAGCTGGTTGAGAGAATGTGAAGAGTGTGCAAAGCTTTTTTGGTTACTACATGATTCCATCTGTGTTATTTCATAGTTTTGATGTCTTCACTACAATTGTACAATGTAGAAAATAGTCAAAATAAAGAAAAACCCTCAAATGAGTACGTGTGTCCAAACTTTTAACTTGGTACTGTATATATATATTTTTTTATATACAGTATATACGTATGCCTCAATTAAAAAATATATAGACTCTTAGCTTTAATTTGACACCAAATGTGATGTGGAAATGGAATTGCCCTACAGGAACAGATGGAATAAGAGCCTGCTCTCACCTCTGGGTCTGTCACACACCGCAGGGGTTAACGTGTGTTAATTGGCTACATTATTCTAATTGGAAGGAGTGTGCGCATCCAAGGCACGCAAAGGAGTGTGCTGTTAACATTGTGTGTGTGTGTGTAGTGTACTGTGTACCCATCTTGAAAAGGAGACAGGAGATTATGCAAATGAGCTTGTGTGACAGACTCAAGGAAGGTGACAGTGTCTCATGCAGAGTTTAATGTACCACCTTCGTGCTTGCGCGACCACATAAGTGCAATCTGTTCCAGCAGAACCTGTGACCATTATTTATATCTCTCTTACTCAACCAATGCCAGCTGACACACAACAAGCTATTTGTACTTCATGTAGAGTGCAGGTATAGTTAAGTATGAGGTGAGGTTAAGTAAGGCTCATGTCCTCTCTAGCATGGTCTGATGACATATGTGATACATTGGCAATTACGTGTCCTCTTCTCTTCTCTAATATCCTCTCCTCTCTTCCTCTCTTCCGCTTTCCTCTCATCTTCTCCTCTCCTCCTCTCCCTTGGATTCAGATTTAAGTCGCTCTAGTGCAAGGATGGCGGAAAAGTGACTGGAACACAAAGATTGGCCTACTTTCTGCTTTTATTGAGAATATATATGAGTTGAAGTGATTTCGTGCTAACGGCCGTCTGATTTTAATTAACAAGCAGCCCTGGCGATAAAACCCTCTCTGTCTATATCTACCAGCAATTATACTGATACACCCACTTTCTAAATTGAGAGGGAGAAATGGTGAGAGAGAGTGGGGGTGGTGGGCGGTGGCTGAAGAGAAGGGTTCGAAAAGGAGAAAGAGAGGGGGAGATGGAGGGAGAGGGAGATGGAAAGAGGAGGGGGAAGAGAGTTGACTGTTTAAGTAAAAAATAAATGAAATTCATAATTTAACCGAATGCCCACAAGCAGTTAGGAGGCGCAGTGATTCAAACATATGCATTTTCATCTCCAACGCATGGCTGTGGGTGTTTCGCTAACACACACGCACACACACTCACACTCTCTCTAATCAAAGATGACACACACACTAACACTCTAATCTTAGATCACACACACATACACAAGCGTAGGCACGCACGCACACACACACACACACACACACACATAAACACACACAAACACACGCACATACACACTTGCACACACGAATGATTCCATTCTATTCATAATTGCATGTTTTTCCTCATCAAACATAAAGTTCAGTTGTATACTTATTTATTTTTATGTTACCTTTATTATATGAGTATATGAGCTCCTATTGTTCTTACCACATATATGGTACAATGTCATGGTTATATGTGCAGTGTAGTTATTTGGAAATAATGATACTGCCAGTTATTTCAGAGAGAGGACTCATTATGGGCATGTAGCACTAGTGAGCTGTGTGGTGCTTGGGGCGATATGTGTGATGGTTTTAAGCCGCTGAGTGTGTGTGTGTTGGCTTGAAGTTGCTGTGTGTTTATATTGATTGGCTTCTAAGGGATTCCAGTCTGACTGATAATCTCAACATTTCTATCTCCTCTCCTCTCCATCCCCCTCTCCTCCTCTTCTCTCTTCTCCTCCTCTCCATCACCCTCTTCTCTCCTCTCCTCCTCTCCATCCCCCTCTCCTCCTCTTCTCTTCTCTCCTCCTCTCCATCCCCCTCTCATCCTCTTCTCTTCTCTCCTCTCCATCCCCCTCTCCTCTCATCCACCTATAGAGTGTTCTCTGTAGACTCTCCCTAACCATTCCCAGCAATCTCCCCTCCACTTTGTACACGCCCCTTCAAATAGCTGTCACTCAAATGGCGTTCACATGTTCATCAATGTTTTAAAGGGGAACTGAGCGAGGGAAGGGAGCAACTGAATGTATAAGCAGAAATCAAATATGGCTAGATGCACACACGCACACACGTGCACACGTACAGTACCAGTCAAAAGTTTGGGCACACCTACTCATTCAAGGGTTTTTCTTTATTTTTACTATTTTCTACATTGTATAATAATAGTGAAGACATCAAAACTATGAAATAACACACATGGAATCATGTAGTAACAAAAAAAGTGTTAAACAAATCTAAATATATTTTATATTTGAGATTCATCAAAGACGCCACCCTTTGCCTTGATGACAGCTTTGCACACTCTTGGTATTCTCTCAACTAGCTTCATGAGGTAGTCATCTGGAATGTATTTCAATTAACAGGTGTGCCTTGTTAAAAGCTAATTTGTTGAATTTCTTTCCTTCTTAATGAGTTTCAGCCAATCAGTTGTGTTGTGTTGGTAGGCGTGGTATACAGAAGATAGCCCTATTTGCTAAAAGACCAAGTCAATATTATGGCAAGAACAGCTCAAATAAGCAAAGAGAAATTACAGTCCATCATTACTTTAAGACATGAAGGTCAGTCAATCCGGAAAATTTCAAGAATGTTGTTTCTTCAAGTGCACTCGCATAAACCATCAAGCACTATGATGAAACTGCCTCTCATGTGGACCGGAACGGAAGACCCAGAGTTACCTCTGCTGCAAAGGAACCCCTCGGGTTCATGCTGTGGGGGAGATATTTGTGGGCTATACTCAACCTTGTCTCAGGGTAGTAAGTTGGTGGTTGAAGATATCCCTCTAGTGGTGTGGGGGCTGTGCTTTGGCAAAGTGGGTGGGGTTTAATCCGGCCTGGTTGGCCCTGTCCGGGGGTATAGTCGGACGGGGCCAAAGTGTCTCCCAACCCCTCCTGTCTCAGCCTCCAGTAATTATTCTGCAATAGTTTCTGTCGGGGGCTAGGGTCAGTCTGTTATATCTGGAGTATTTCTCCTGTCTGATCTGGTGTCCTGTGTGAATTTAAGTATGCTCCCTCTAAATTCTCTCTCTTTCTCTCTCTCTTTTTCTTCTCTCTGAGGACCTGAGCCCTAGGAACATAACTCAGGACTACCTGGCCTGATGACTCCTTGCTGTCCCCAGTCCAACTGGTCGTGCTGATGCTCCAGTTTCAACTGTTCTGCCTGCGGCTATGGAACCCTGACCTGTTCACCGGACGTGCTACCTTGTCCCGGACCTGCTGTTTTCGACTCTCTCTCTCTACCGCACCTGCTGTCTCTAACTCTGAATGTTCGGCTATGAAAAGCCAACTGACATTTACTCCTGAGGTGCTGACCTGTTGCACCCTCTACAAACACTGTGATTATTATTATCTGACCCTGCTGGTTATCTATGAACGTTTCAACATCTTGGCTATGTACTGTTATAATCTCCACCCTGCACAGCCAGAAGAGAACTGGCCACCCCTCAGAGTCTGGTTCCTCTCTAGGTTTCTTCCTAGGTTCCTGCCTTTCTAGGGAGTTTTTCCTAGCCACCGTGCTTCTACATCTGCATTGCTTGCTATTTGGCGTTTTAGGCTGGGTTTGATTGATTGATTGATTGATTAGAGTTACCATCCTCAGAAATTGCAGCCCAAATAAATGCTTCACATAGTTCAAGTAACAGACACATCTCAACATCAACTGTTCAGAGGAGAGCTTGAAACAGGCCTTCATCGTCAAATTTCTGCAAACAAACCACTACTAAAGGACACCAATAAAAAGAAGAGACATGCTTGGACCAAGACACACAAGCAATGGACATTAGACCTTTGGTCTGATGAGTCCAAATTTGAGATTTTGGGTTCCAACCGCTCTGTCTTTGTGAGGCGCAGAGTAGGTGAACGGATGATCTCTGCATGTGTGGTTCCCACCGTGAAGCATAGAGGAGGAGGTGTGATAGTGTGGGGGTGCTTTACTGGTGACACTGTCTGTGACTTATTTTGAATTCAAGGCACACTTAACCAGCATGGCTACCACAGCATTCTGCAGCGATATGCCATCCCATCTGGTTTGCGCTTAGTGGGACTATCATTTGTTTTTCAACAGGACAATGACCCAAAACACACCTCCAGGCTGTGTATGGGCTACTTGACCAAGAAGGAGAGTGATGGAGTGCTGCATCAGATGACCTGACCTCCACAATCACCCGACCTCAACCCAATTGAGATGGTTTGGGATGAGTTGGACCTCAGAGTGAAGGAAAAGCAGCCAACAAGTGCTCAGCATATGTGGGAACACCTTCAAGACTGTTGGAAAAGCATTCCTCATGAAGATGGTTGAGAGAATTCCAAGAGTGTGCAAAGCTGTCATCAAGGCAAAGGGTGGCTACTTTAAAGAATCTCAAATATAATATATATATTTTCACAGTTTTTTGGTTACTACATGATTCCATATGTGTTATTTCATAGTTTTGATGTCTTCACTATTATTCTACAATGTAGAAAATAGTAAAAATAAAGAAAAAGCCTTGAATGACCAGGTGTGTCCAAACTTTTGACTGGTACTACACACACACACACACAGAAACGGTCCAGATCCCATTTGCCTTAATATTTCAGAGTCATGGGGTCGCCAGCGGCCCTGTCTATGACACTGATCTATGATCTATGACCAGCTTTCCCTAATCCTAACCTTAGCCATCAGGAAAGAAAGGCTAAACTGACCCAAGATCTGTGCTTAGTCGTCTCTGTCCTTTTCCGCCCAAAGGGCCCACCTGTCCTGTGTCTTGTTGGCTGAGGCACTTACAGCATGAGAAGTGTATGTCACAGCGTGCGTGTGTGTCTGTGTGTGTCAGTTAGAACGCAGCAGCTGATCTGCAGGCTTGGAGGATAGCATTCCAGACCAGAGATGAGACAGTCCTGTCCTCTCTTTGTGTGTGTGTGTGTGTGTGTGTGTGTGTGTGTGTGTGTGTGTGTGTGTGTGTGTGTGTGTGTGTGTGTGTGTGTGTGTGTGTGTGCGTGCGTGCGTGCGTGCGTGCGCGTGCGCGTGCGTGTGTGTGTGTGCACTCCCTCCCGTTTCCCAGGGCTGAATGGCATGTCTATGGGAAGAGAAAGGAGCTGCAGAGGCACAATAGAGATCTAGCCTGCTAGTGAGAGGGGTTGGGGTGGAGAAAGAAAAGGAGGGAGAGAAGAGAGGTGGAAAACTAGGAAGGGGGAGAGGTTTAGAGAGGAAGGAAGGAGAAGCAGAAGCAGAGGTAGACAGAAAGGAACAGAAAGGAAGAGGGGGGGAGAATACAGTTTTGTGTGGGAGGCAGAGAGAGACTGAGAAAAATAAGGGGAGAGAAGGAGTCCTTGGTATATGTTGGAGGGAGGGAAAGAGGTAGATGGAGAGAGAAATAGAGTAAGAGAGAGATTTTGTGTGGGAGGGCCGTGGGGGGCTGATTAGGGGCCCTTGGTTCTTGGTTTTATGCGTTCAGGGGTTTATCCCCTCACACACACACTCTTTCTGTCTTTCTATGACAAAGGCCTTTGAACTAGTGAAGAAACAGTTTCTCATATTTAGGCATTTTGTCAGTAAGCCCTTTCTCCTCTCTGTGAGGTTGAATATTTAACTGTTCTCCTTCTGTTCGTATAGTTTCATGTTTTTGATCACGACTAGGAGAGCGTTAGGGCTCCTACATTATGGAGCAGTGTGTGTGTGTGTGTGTGTGTGTGTGTGTGTGTGTGTGTGTGTGTGTGTGTGTGTGTGTGTGTGTGTGTGTGTGTGTGTGTGTGTGTGTGTGTGTGTGTGTGTGTGTGTGTGTGTGTGTGTGTGTGTGTGTGTGTGTGTGTGTGTGTGTGTGTGTGTGTGTGTAGAGGGAGTTATGCACCCTGCATTATGTACAGTGCCATGATCTGACAGTGGGTTAGACTGTAGCTCAGGGAACTGCTAGCTGTTAACCCTTTAAGTGAGGTTTTGACTGTTCTAATCTAGAATCTATTCTATTCAGTATGCTACAGTTAAAGGCCCAGTCAACTCTCATAATTTTAGTGGAAATATGATATATTTTATCGATGTACATCCAATTTCGAAGTCAATCTTGTGTAATCTTGTTGCATATATTTCCAAACTGAAGACGATACAAACTTACCGGGATTCACACAATCACACACACTCCAGATCCGTTCTCAGTCCTAGGGGTAATTACTCATGCACAAACACGGAAAGCTTTTGTTATCGCCACATCAGAGCAGGCATGTCCTTAAATCTTTCATGGGCCCACACAAACCACACACAGACACACACACACACACACACATCAACAACACGTTGAACTCACAAGTCATACTCTTGGTTTCCCCTCACGTGCCAATACACAGAAAGCCCATAAGAGTCAATCAGGCAGAAACAACCACCCAAAACCTCCCATAAACGTATGGTCATGAAACATTAAAACACACACACACACACACACACACAGAGAGAGAGAGAGAGAGAGAGAGAGAGAGTATTCGCTTTCTCTCTCTTTCTCTCGTCCTCTTCTTTAAACACTCCCACAGATACACCTGACGCCTCCGTGTATGGTTATAAAACATTAACGTTATTGTTTAGAGGCAGAGTGAATCATGTTCTCCCTCATCATTCTATCTTAATGAGGACTAAAGGAGAGATCCCCCTCTGACTATCACTCTGCCTCCGCCTGTGTCTGTGTGTATATTGCAGTAATATACAGGTGGTACTATTGTACAGTAGGAGAAATACGGTAGTAATATACAGTAGCAGTATTTTACAAGTAACAGTACTGTTGGTAATATAGCAGTATAATATGGCAGTATTATACAGGCAACAGAACTGTTGGTAATATAGCAGTATTTTATGGCAGTATTATACAGGCAACAGTACTAATCAATCAATCACATATATTTATAAAGCCCTTTTTACACAAACAGATGTCACAAAGTGCTATACAGAAACCCAGCCTAAAACCCCAAATAGCAAGCAATGCAGATGTAGAAGCATGGTGGCTAGGAAAAACTCCCTAGAAAAGCAGGAACCTAGGAAGAAACCTAGAGAGGAACCAGACTTTGAGGGGTGGCCAGTCCTCTTCTGGCTGTGCCGGGTGGAGATTATAACAGTACATGGCCAAGATGTTGAAACGTTCATAGATGACCAGCAGGGTCAGATAATAATAATCACAGTGTTTGTAGAGGGTGCAACAGGTCAGCACCTCAGGAGTAAATGTCAGTTGGCTTTTCATAGCCGAACATTCAGAGTTCGAGACAGCAGGTAGAAAAAGGCAGGTCTGGGACAAGGTAGCACGTCCGGTGAACAGGTCAGGGTTCCATAGGCAGAACAGTTGAAACTGGAGCAGCAGCACTACCAGGTGGCCTGGGGACAGCAAGGAGTCATCAGGCCAGGTAGTCCTGAGGCATGGTCCTAGGGCTCAGGTCCTCCGGGAGGGGAGAGAGAAATATATTCAAACCGGACACCGGATAAGACAGGAAAATTACACAAGGTATAACAGACTGACCCTAGCCCCCCGACACAAACTATTGCAGCACAGATACTGGAGGCTGGGACAGGAGGGGTCAGGAGACACTGTGGCCCCGTCCGATGATACTCCCGGACAGGGCCAACCGGGCAGGATATAACCCCACCCACTTTGCCAAAGCACAGCCCCCACAACGCTAGAGGGATATCAACAGACCACCAACTTAGCCCACAACGATCTCCTCCACCGCACGAGCCCGAGGGGGCGCCAACCCAGACAGGAAGATCACGTCAGTGACTCAACCCACTCAAGTGACACATCCCTCCTAGAGACGGCATGGAAGAGCACCAGTAAGCCAGTAACTTAGCACCCGTAATAGGGTCAGAGGAGAGATGGGAACCGGCCAGGCAGAGACAGCAAGGATGGTGCGTCGCTCCAGTGCCTTTCCGTTCACCTTCGCACCCCTGGGCCAGACTACACTCAATCATAGGACCTACTGAAGAGATGAGTCTTCAGTAAAGACTTAAAGGTCGAGACCGAGTCTGCATCTCTCACATGGATAAAAATGGAGCTCTATAGGAGAAAGCCCTGCCTCCAGCTATTTGCTTAGAAATTCTAGGGACAATAAGGAGGCCTGCGTCTTGTGATCATAGTGTATGTGTAGGTATGTACGGCAGGACCAAATCGGAGAGATAAGTAGGAGCAGGCCCATGTAATGCTTTGTAGGTTAGCAGTAAAACCTTGAAACCAGCCTAAGCCTTAACAGGAAGCAAGTGTAGAGAGGCTAGCACTGAGTAATATGATCAAATGTTTTGGTTCTAGTCCAGATTCTAGCAGCCGTGTTTAGCACTAACTAAAGTTTATTTAGTGTTTTATTCGGGTAGCTGGAAAGTAGAGCATTGCAGTAGTCTATTCTAGAAGTGACAAAAGCATGGATTAGCTTTTCTGCATCATTTTTGGACAAAGAGTTTCTGATTTTTGCAATGTTCTTGAAATATTCTTGATATGCTTGTCAAAAGAGAGATCAGGGTCCAGAGTAACGCAGAGGTCCTTCACAGTTTTATTTGAGACGACTGTACAACCATCAAGATTAATTGTCAGATCCAACAGAATATCTCTTTGTTTCTTGGGACCTAGAACTAGCATCTCTGTTTTGTCCAAGTTTAAAAGTCAAACATTTGCCGCCATCCACTTCCTCATTTCTGAAACACAGGCTTTCAGGGTGGGCAATTTTGGGGCTTCACCATGTTTCATCAAAATGTACAGCTGTGTATCATCCGCATAGCAGTGAAAGTTAACATTATGTTTCCGAATGACATCACCAGGGAGGTAAGATATACAGTGAAAACAATAGTGGTCCTAAAACGGAACCTTGAAGAACACTGAAACTTTCAATTGATTTGTCAGTGGACAAACCATCCACAGAGATGAACTGATATCTTTCTGACAGATAAGATATAAACCAGGCAAGACCTTGTCCCTGCAGATCAATTAGGGTTTCCAATTTCTCCAAAGGAATGTGGTGATCAATTGTGTCAAAAGCAGCACTACGGTCTAGGAGCACGAGGACAGATGCAGAGCCTTGGTCTGACGCCATTAAAAGGTAATTTACCACCTTCACAAGTGCAGTCTCAGTGCTATGATGGGGTCTAAAAACAGACTGAAGCATTTCGTATACATTATTTGTCTTCTGGAAGGCGGGAAACAACATTCATGAAAAATGTTGAGAGGAATGCGAGATTCGATTTAGACCAATATTTTTTTTTACATTTTCTGGGTCAAGGTTTGGCTTTTTCAAGAGAGGCTTTATTACTGCCACTTTTAGTGAGTTTTGTACACATCCGGTGGATAGGGAGCCATTTATTATGTTCAACTTAGGAGGGCCAAGCACAGGAAGCAGCTCTTTCAGTAGTTTAGTTGGAATAGGGTCCAGTATGCAGCTTGAAGGTTTAGAGACTATAACTATTTTCATGAATGTGTCAAGAGATATAGGATTAAAAAACTTGAGTGTCTCCATTGATCCTAGGTCCTGGTAGTGTTGTGCAGACTCAGGACAACTGAGCTTTGGAGAAATACGCAGATTCAAAGAGGAGTCCCTAATTTCCAGCAGTGATGCATTTCATGAATGCATCACTGCTGAAGTGAAAGCCATCCTCTCTTGGGGAATGCTGCTTTTTAGTTAGTTTTGCAACAGTATCAAAAATACATTTTGGATTGTTCTTATTCTCCTCAAATAGGTTGGAAAAAAAGGATGATCGAGCAGCAGTGATGGCTCTTCGATATTGCTCGGTACTGTCTTGCCAAGCTAGTCGGAAGACTTCCAGTTTGGTATAGCGCCATTTCCGTTCCAAATTTCTGGAAGCTTGCTTCAGGGCTTGGGTATTTTCTGTATATCAAGGAACTAGTTTCTTGTGACAAATGTGTTTTGTTTTTAGGGGTGCGACTGCATCTAGCGTATTACGCAAGGTTACATTTAATTCCTCAGTTAGGTAGTTAACCAATTTTTGTACTCTGACGTCCTTGGGTAGTTGGGGGGAGTCTGGAAGGGCATATAGGAATATTTTGGGATTCTTGGTTGGGGTCTAAGCAGATTATTTGTTGGGATTGAAAACATAACCTGGTGGTCCGATAGTCCAGGATTATGAGGAAAAATGTTTAGATCAACAATATATATTATACGGGACAAAACTAAGTCCAGGGTATGACTGTGGCAGTGAGTAGGTCCGGAGACATGTTAGACAAAACCCACTGAGTTGATGATGGCTGCGAAAGCCTTTTGGAGTGCGTCTGTGGACTTTTCCATGTGAATATTAAAGAATATTAAAAGTCACCAAAAAATGTGAATATTATCTGCCATGACTACAACGTCCGATAGGAATTCAGGAAACTCAGTGAGGAATGAGGAATGCTCTATACGAACCAGAAGGCCTGTAAACGGTAGTGTCACATCTGCTCCCGCTCCTCCCCTCCGGCATCCGACGTCACCGGTTTATTAACCACCGGTCCTGTGAAACATCATTACGCGCACCTGGCTTTCATCATTACGCGCACCTGCGCTTCATCATTAAGCACACCTGGACTCCATTACCTCACTAATTACCTCCCCTTTATCTGGCACTCCCTGTTCCTTCCCTAGGCAGTATTGTTTCTGTTGTGCATGTCTTGATGCTACTCCTACATTATATTGTTCCATGTTATTTGTTATATTAAACTTACCACCTGCACCTGCTTCTCGACTCCCAGCGTCTACGTTACAAATGTCTATAAAAAGTAATCAAGTAGGCTGCGTAGATTTCATGACTAGAAACTCAAAAGACGAAAACGCAGTAATTTCTTTGGGCGGGTAAATAAAAATTCGCTATCATAAATGTTAGCAACACCTCCGCCTTTGCAGGATGCATGGGGGATATGGTCACTAGTGTATCCAGGAAGAGAGGCCTCATTTAACACAGTAAATTGATCAGGCTTAAGCCATGTTTCAGTCAACCCAATCACATCACGACTATGATCAGTGATTAGTTCATTGACTATAACTGCCTTGGAAGTGAGGGATCTAACATTAAGTAGCCCTATTTTGAGATGTGAGATATCACAATCTCTTTCAATAATGACAGGAATGGGGGAGGTCTTTATTCCAGTGAGATTGTTAAAGCGAACACCGCCATGTTTAGTTTTGCCCAACCTAGGTCGAGGCACAGACACAGTCTCAATGGGGATAGCTGAGCTGACTACACTGACTATGCTAGTGGCAGACTCCACTAAGCTGGCAGGCTGACTGACAACCTGCTGCCTGGCCTGCACCCTATCTCATTGTGGAGCTAGAGGAGTTAGAGCCCTGTCTATGTTGATAGATAAGATGAGAGCACCCCTCCAGCTAAGATGGAGTCCATCACTCCTCAGCAGGTCAGGCTTGGTCCTGTTTTTGGATGAGCCCCAGAAAGAGGGCCAATTATCTACAAATTCTATCTTTTGGGAGTGGCAGAAAACAGTTTTCAACCAGCGATTGAGTTGTGAGACTTTGCTTTAGAGCTCATCACTCCCCCTAACTGGGAGGGGGCCAGAGACAATTACTCTATGTCGGCACATCTTTCTAGCTGATTTACACGCTGAAGCTATGTTGTGACCTCTGACTGTTTCATCCTAACATCGTTGGTGCCGACGTGGATAACAATATCCCTATACTCTCTACACTCGCCAGTTTTAGCCTTAGCCAGCACCATCTTCAGGTTAGCCTTAACGTCGGTAGCCCTGCCCCCTGGTAAACAGTGTATGATCGCTGGATGATTATTTTTAAGTCTAATATTGCAGGTAATGTTAGACAACAATGACTAATGTTTTCAATTTGTCAGAGCTAATTGTGAGAGGCTTTGGCGGCACAGACCCCGTAACGGGTGGAGGAGAGACCAGAGAAGGCTCGGCCTTCTCGTTGTTTAATGGGGAGAACCGGCTGAAAGTTTCATGTTGACTGAATGAGCGACACAGGTTGAGCATGCAGACAGTATTTCCTTCCAGAAGCCTTGAGAAAATTGTCCGGCTGTGGGGACTGTGCGAGGGGATTTATACTACTATCTATACTTACTGGTGGCACAGACGCTGTTTTATCCTTTTCTACAATTAAATTACCCTTGCCTAACGATTGCATCTGAAGCTGGGCTTGCAGCACGGCTTTCCTCACCATAAGGTGATAGTTTTCCTGTATATTATGAGTACAGTGACTGCAATTAGATGGCATAGTTACTACTAAGCTTCGGCTGGTGGAGGTCCTGTAGAACCATGTCCAGGTAAAGCATCTAGGGTGAAAAACTTAAATGTGTCAAATTGCTATTTTGATTAAACGGTTCAAAAAAAGTAAAAACCGTCAAGTTGGCAGGTAGCCAAGTAGCATCAAAGTAGAAACAAACAGCACATCAGCATGGAGACAAGTCCGGAAGTTGTGACCGGAAGTGGGATAGATTGGTAATATAACAGTATATTATGGCTGTATTATACAGGTAACAGTACTGTTGGTAATATAACAGTATAATATGGAAGTATTATACAGGTAACAGTACTGTTGGTAATATAACAGTATAATATGGCTGTATTATACAGGTAACAGTTCTGTTGGTAATATAACAGTATAATATGGCAGTATTATCCAGGTAACAGTACTGTTGGTAATATAACAGTATAATATGGCAGTATTATACAGGTAACAGTACTGTTGGTAATATAACAGTATATTATGGCAGTATTATACATGTAACAGCACTGTTGGTAATATAACAGTATAATATGGCTGTATTATACAGGTAACAGTACTGTTGGTAATATAACAGTATAATATGGCAGTATTATACAGGTAACAGTACTGTTGGTAATATAACAGTATAATATGGAAGTATTATACAGGTAACAGTACTGTTGGTAATATAACAGTATATTATGGCTGTATTATGCAGGTAACAGTACTGTTGGTAATATAACAGTATAATATGGCAGTATTATACAGGTAACAGTACTGCTGGTAATATAACAGTATAATATGGCAGTATTATACAGGTAACAGTACTGTTGGTAATATAACAGTATATTATGGCTGTATTTTACAGGTAACAGTACTGTTGGTAATATAACAGTATAATATGGCAGTATTATACAGGTAACAGTACTGTTGGTAATATAACAGTATAATATGGCAGTATTATACAGGTAACAGTTCTGTTGGTAATATAACAGTATAATATGGCAGTATTATACAGGTAACAGTACTGTTGGTAATATAACAGTATAATATGGCAGTATTATACAGGTAACAGTACTGTTGGTAATATAACAGTATATTATGGAAGTATTATACAGGTAACAGTACTGTTGGTAATATAACAGTATATTATGGAAGTATTATACAGGTAACAGTACTGTTGGTAATATAACAGTATATTATGGAAGTATTATACAGGTAACAGAACTGTTGGTAATATAACAGTATATTATGGCTGTATTATACAGGTAACAGTACTGTTGGTAATATAACAGTATAATATGGAAGTATTATACAGGTAACAGTACTGTTGGTAATATAACAGTATATTATGAAAGTATTATACAGGTAACAGTACTGTTGGTAATATAGCAGTATATTATGGCAGTATTATACAGGTAACAGTACTGTTGGTAATATATCAGTATATTATGGCAGTACTATACATGTAACAGTACTGTTGGTAATATAGCAGTATATTATGGCAGTATTATACTGCTAGCAGAATATAGGCGTGTCAGTATGTAGGTCAATGATTTTATGTGCGTAAATTCCTGTCTGGAATGACAATGAAAATATTTATGGAGAGACACACAGATCAGGGGGCCTGGGTCACAAGAGGTGGGAGTCCCTGTGATGCACACACACACACACACACACACACACACACACACACACACACACACACACACACACACACACACCTAAATCACCATTGGAAAATCATTAGAAATCTGGCGGGGTAGAGAGGCACAGATTGCGGGACAAAGCCCCTATTCACACACAAAGACAGGCCTACACTCACACACGCACATAGACACACACAGGCACAAACACTTACACACACAAAGACAGGCAGTCAGGTGGAAGGGAAGTGGGGAGTGACTGGTGATGCACACCCTCGTGCACACACTCCTCAACCCCTCACGGACACACACGCACGCACGCACACACACACACACACACACACACACACACACACACACACACACACACACACACACACACACACACACACACACACACACACACACACACACACACACACACACACACACACAGAGGCAGGCAGGGTCAGGCCAACCCATCACCCAGACCCCTAACATGTATTAGTCACTCTGTGTGGATGGATGTGTCAGAGTTTCATTCACATGTTAACCATTGTGTGGGTGTGTATGTGTGTGTGTGTTAAAGATTCATGTGTGTGTTGTTAAGCATTGTGAACGCTAGGCAACATTTTATCTGTCTGAACTCAACCCTAGCCATATGGCACAGGAAGGTCCTCTATCCACTCCTCCTTTCCAGTCTGTTCATCTCGCCTCAGTTACTCTTACCTCTCCCAAACTGTCTCCGTACGAGAAACCAAAGGCTTTAAAGAAAAGTACTGTATACATCTGTGAGGTGCTTTGGTAGGCTCTCTCTATAAAATACATGTACACGCTCACACCACAAACACATGCACACACACACTGGTTCACATGTGAATGAAACTCTGGAATGAAAATGTGGCAGAGACAGCAGAGGTCAGGTGGGACAGACCTATTGGAGTGTCAGCTGAGATCAGGGTTAGGGACACTTTAATGTTGTATGTTGTCCAAACACATCACTAGGACAACATTTGATATGCCCATTAAAGTAAAAAGCCATCCTCCCTGTGTCCCTTCATGTTCTCTCCATCTCCATCTCTCTCTCTCTCTCTCTCTCTCTCTCTCTCTCTCTCTCTCTCTCTCTCTCTCTCTCTCTCTCTGTGTCTCTCTCTCTCTCTCTCTCTCTCTCCATCTCTCTCTCTCTCTCTTCTCCCTCCGTCTATCTCTGTCTCTCTCTCTCTCTCTGTCCTTTCTCCCTCCATCTATCTCCATCTCTCCATCTATCTCCGTACGTCTCCCCTTTGTCTCTCTCTGTCTCTCTGTGTCACACTCACTAACACACTCTGCCCATGACATCTAGATTGTGATTTCTGACAGGCCGCTGGTCCTTAAGGCTTTGTGCGTATGTGTGTGTACGCGTATGCACAAGTGTATGTGTGAGTGTCTGTCCGTGTGTGTGTGTGTGTGCGTGTACTTGTGTGTTTGTTCTGTCTGACAGGAGGTAGCCTGGGGTATCCTAACTTTAGAGGGCAAGTTGAAATATTAAACTACTCTTCCATGGGTAACACATGCAGCTTCCATGTACAACACATCTTTCTAACTTACATAGGACTGCATACACACACACATACACACACACACCGCAGACTTGTGAAAGTGGTTCCTGTATGCTCTGTGGGTATTTTTCTCACCTGCCCAACACGTGTAAAAGATAAATAACGTGTGTGCGTGTGTGTGGTTCAGACAGCAGCCAGACTTCGAAATTCAGACAGAGGGGTGGATTTGGACTTGTTTTTTAATCATTGGGATTTTACAAATGGCCCTGGGCTTCTCCTAGGGACTAATTAGTCCATGTGACTTCAGCATAATACATAAGGTGGAGAAAATACATAAAGAGCAGAACACTGAGGGCCTGAGAGAACTCCTCTGGCTTTTCCGCACCGCGCCTCTGTCACACACACACCCCTCCTGAGGTAAACTGGAGAGATTAGCAGCTCTTTATCATACCGCTTAGGGGGAAAACACAAGGCTCCGAGTTTGCGTGTGTGGGTGTGTCTTCATCTTACACACCTCGGAACATTGTCCCCTCGTCACCACAACATCTGTTTGATTATTTAATAGGTGTCCCAGAGTAGTGCCCGCTCTAATCAGGAAGCAGATAATCACGCCCTGATGGGAGACAACGCATTATGGAATGTGTTTTTTTTATCCACTAAGACTATTATTTGATTGAACAATTCCTCCTCATAAACCAGATAATCCATTTCCATATCCAATCAGAACTAAGGAGAAACAGGTTTTCACAACGGCTCAGAGCTGATCCATCACCGGTCTATCTACTGTGATGGGGTGTCTAACAGCTGTGTACCTGTGGGTCTGCTTCAGTAGTTATGGGTAGGCACAGCTCCAGGATCAGATTCCCCCCCAAATCCCAACCTTATTAGAGAGGGAAAATGCAAAACTGACCTAGGGTCAGTGCCTACGCCAAACTTCATCCTATTCCTGTGGGCTCATCACAACAGTGACCCCAGTCCTAACCACCCAGTTTAACGTTGAAACTTCCACCCCAAAATAACCCCCTATAATCAGAAATCAGCTTTCAGCGCCTCGCTTGAGAGAGAAAAGAGAATTCATTAAACTCACTACCCACCCTGGGCTAAAGAATAGACAGAGGGAGGGAGGGGAGGGGAAGGGGGCGAGAGAGAGAAGGAGAGAGAGGGAGGTTTTCTAAAGCAGAGGCCCTTGAAGTGAATTGAAGAGAGGGTTTAGTTTAGCAGAAGAGCTCTGTCGAAAGAACCAGAACAGAGAGAACACTCCAATGAGGAATAAAGGGATAAAGGAACACTAGGCCAGCAAAAGAGAAGAAAAGTGAGAGGTGTTAGAGAGGGTCGGTTTAACCCTGCTGGTCCTGTGCTTCGGCTCAACACACACACTCATTCACTCACACACACACACACACACACACACACACACACACACACAAAAACACACACGAAAACTGGACTTTCTCTCTGTAATCCCTGTTCCTAATCCGGTCCATTTAGTTCTGTTATTGTCCTGAGGTTTTTAATAATCCAGTTTTAATCTGGATAGATGAGTGGCCACTAAAGCGGTTTATCAAATTTAACCCAAATAGCCATTTATGACTGATTAACAGATTATTAAATGATTATCCAATTATCATAATTATAAAGAATGAGAGTACCTGGTTGTGAAAATGTTGTTCGGAATCATGGGCTCAGACAATAGGACAAAGCCATGAAGACACATACACTGAGTGTACAAAACATTAAGAACACCTGCTCTTTCCAGGACATAGACTGACCAGGTGAATCCAGGTAAAAGCTATGATCCCTTATTGATGTCACTAAATCCACTTCAATCAGTGTAGATGAAGGGGGGGCAGACAGGTTAAATAAGGATTTTTAAGACATGGATTGTGTACAGTATGTGTGCCATTCAGAGGGTGAATGGGCAAGACAAAAGATTGAAGTGCCTTTGGACGGGGTATGGTATTATGTGCCAGGCACACCGGTTTGTGTCAAGAACCTCAACGCTGCTGTGTTTTTCACGCTCAACAGTTTCCCGTGTGTATCAAGAATGGTCCACCACCCAAAGGACATCCAGCCAACTTGACACAACTGTGGGAAGCATTGGGGTCAACATAGGCCAGAATCCCTGTGGAGCGCTTTCAACACCTTGTAGAGTCCATGCCCCGACGAATTGAGGCTGTTCTGAGGGCAAAGACGGGGGCTGGGGGTTGGGGGTTGCAACTCAATATTAGGAAGGTGTTCCTAATGTTTGGTATACTCAGTGTACAGAAGAATGCACAGACACAGGCACACACATGCAGACACGTACACATACATACACACACTTTCCTGCACTCAAACCCTTTTACTGTACTGAATGTCAGTGTTCATCTCCACCACTCTGTACTGTCAGAGAGAAAGGAAGGCAGACAAAGATAGAGAGAGCAGAGAGAGAGAGAGAGAGAGAGAGAGAGAGAGAGAGAGAGAGAGAGAGAGGTGCCCTTGAGAGAGGGGGCCGGGACAGAGGTGTTCTGCTGGATCTAATGTGACATGTGGGGTAAGGTCTCTGAGTACACACCAGTGGAGGCTGTTGAGGGGAGGACGGCTCATAATAATGGCTAGAATGGAGTGTAATGGCTGGAATGGAGTAAATGGAATGGAATCAAACACATCCATGTTTGATGCTATTCCATTCACTCCATTCCGAAAATTATTATGAGCTGTACTCCCCTCAGCAGCCTCCACTGGTACACACAGACTGGCTGAGATGGATGCAGGTCTGATGTAACAGAGGAGCAGAGAAACACTCGTCAATGAGATCAAAGGAGAATAGAGAGAACAGAGAGAGGAAGAGAGACCCACTCACTGAGGCTCCTTGTAACATGCTGGCAAGCAGATTGGCATTGTCTCTGCTTCTCTAATCCCCCGAACCAGGACCCTGTAACATCCATGGGACCGTGTGTGTGTGTGTGTATTCAGTCACTGGCCTGGGCATGGGTCCGGGCATGTAGAGGGTCACCTGGGGCTCCGACACCATTCAACTGGCAGAGCTACAGAGAGAGAGAGAGAGAGGGCCCGGGGGAGGGGGTTAGAGGGATTTAGAGAAAGTCATAGGGATTTAGAGAAAGACAGAGCTAGAGAATCCACATGAAAAACATGTACGGACACCAGAGAAAGAACAATATGTTAAAACCTGGGTTGGGTAGGTTACTTTACACATGTAATCTGTTACAGTTACTAGTTACCTGTCCAAAATTTGTATCCGAAAAGTAACTTTTGGATTACCCCAAACTCAGTAACGTAATCTGATTACATTCCGTTACTTTTAGATTACTTTTCCCTAAAGAGGCATTAGAAGAAGACGTATGCTACCAATTGAATAACATCTACTGCAGAATACATTAATGTTAAAGTTTACATAGTTAGTCATATATGCATGTTAAATGTTACTTTATGGGTTGGTTATGTAATACGATTCAATTATATCATTACATTAAAAACCAAAGTCTATCAGAATTCCAGTCATTCCAATAAATGTTAAACCCCTTGATCTTCAAGAATAGGACTTGGAAATATGGAGTATAGATTAGGCAAATTGTTTTACCTGAGCATGACCCCAAAACTAAGGATTTATTAGCCAGCCCTACTCTGTTGTTTATGATTTTGTTGTCATGGAGGACAGATTGGGCTCATTGAATCGAGTTAAAAAATAAATGCTGCGCTCACGGAATGGCATGCTTTGAGCACTACTGAAAAATGCTATTTACATGTGAAAAATGAATGGCGTATGCTGCATTTGCTATAGTTTGATTGCTTAATCCACAGATGAAACAATAACAAAATGGTCACCCAGCCTCTGTTTTGGGAAAAAGCTGAGGAATGGGCCTGGAGAAATGTAACCACTCTCAGATTAATAGCCAGAGCTATGGATGCAAGGACTGACCATCCATGATATCAACATAATTTTGCTAACCATGTTATGAGGCTATACAGCGTTTGTTGACATTTACAATGTTTATAAACATTGGAGAAAAACAAGTTTATATTTTGGGTCCTCATGAAGTGTGACAGTTGAACTAAGCTCATGAGGCATTTATAAGTTATATTCTTCAAGAATCAATGGGTATACAGTGCCAGTCAGAAGTTTGGACAACACCTGCTCATTCCAGGGTTTTTCTTTATTTTTACTATTTTCTACATTGTAGAATAATAGTGAAGACATCAAAACTATGAAATAACACATATGGAATCATGTAGTAACCACAAAAGTGTTAAACAAATATATTTTAGATTTTAGATTGTTCAAAGTAGCCACCCTTTTTCTTAATGACAGCTTTTGGCATTCACTCAACCAGCTTCATGAGGAATGCTTTTCCAACCATCTTGAAGGAGTTCCCACAAATGCTGAGTACTTCCTGGCTGCTTTATCTTCACTCTGAGGTCCATCTCATCCCAAACCATCTCAATTGGGTTGTGGAGGCCAGGTCATCTGATGCAGCACTCCGTCACTCTCCTTCTTGGACAATGTTTTGGGTCATTGTTCTGTTGAAAAACAAATGATAGTACCACTAAGCGGAACCAGATGGGATGGCGTATCACTGCAGGAGGTTGTGGTAGCCATGCTGGTTAAGTGTGCCTTGAATTCTAAATAATTCACAGACAGTGTCATCCAGAAAAGAACCCCCACACCATCACACCTCCACGTCCATGCTTCACTGTGGGAACCACACATGCAGAGATAATCCGTTCACCTACTCTGCGTCTCACAAAGACACAGCAGTTGGAACCAAAACCAAAAATCTCCAATTTGGACACATCAGACCAAAGGACAGTTTTCCACCGGTCTAACGTCCATTGCTCATGTTTCTTGGCCCAAGCAAGTCTCTTCTTCTTATTGGTGTCCTTCAGTAGTGGTTTATTTGCAGCAATTCAACCATGAAGGCCTAATTGATGCAGTCTCCTCTGAACATTTGATGTTGAGATGTGTCTGTTACTTGAACTCTGTAAAGCATTTATTTGGGTTGCAATTTCTGAGGCTGTTAACTCTAATGAACTTATCCTCTGCAGCAGAGGTAACTCTGTGTCTTCCTTTCCTGTGGCAGTCCTCATGAGAGCCAGTTTTATCATAGCACTTGATGGTTTTTGCGACTGCACTTGAAGAAACGTTCAAAGTTCTTGACATTGACTGACCTTCATGTCTTAAAGTAATGATGGACTGCCGTTTCTCTTTGCTTATTTGAGCTGTTCTTGCCATAATATGGACTTGGTATTTTACCAAATAGGGCTATCTTCTGTATACCACCCCTACCTTGTCACAACACAACTCATTGGCTCAAACACATTAACTTCTTAGGGCTGGGGGGCAGTTCTTTGAAGTTCCGATAAAAAACGTGCCCAAACTAAATTGCCTGTTACTCAAGCCCAGAAGCTAGGATATGCATATAATTAGTAGCTTTGGATAGAAAACACTCTGAAGTTTCTAAAACTGTTAAAATAATGTCTGAGTATAACAGAACTGATATGGCAGGCAAAAACCTGAGCAAAATCCATCCGGGATGTCTGAATCAGTCATGTCACACTGTTTTCAATAGGCCAGCTACTCAAAGTCTTTTTGTTTAACCCCCAGATTGCAGTTCCTATGGCTTCCACTAGATGTCACCAGTCTTTAGAAAAAGGTTTGAAGGTTTTATCTTGAAAATCAAGGGAGTAAGACCACTTCTTCCTGACTCCACGTCAAGTGTCCTGTTTTGGATTTTGCGCGTAACAGGGAATGTTCTTTTTCTCTTCTATTCAACAGGTTATATTCTGTCTGAAATATTATAGTTTATATTCATTTTAGGGTATCTGAGTATTGATTAAAAATGCTGTTTGACTTTTTTCGACGAACTTTACTGGTACTTTTGGGATATCGTTTGTCTGCATGGATGAACGCCTTTGGGTAGGTGGATTACTGAACAAAACCTGCCAACCAACCGGAGCTTTATGGATATAAAGAGGAACTTTATCGAACAAAAGGACCTTTTATTGTGTAACCTGGACGCTTGGGTATACCATCATGTAAAGATCATCAAAAGTAAGCGATTTATTTTATGCTATTTTTGAGTTTTGTGACAGCTCTGCTGGTTATGTTATTATGCTAATTGAATATTTGAGCGGGGCACTGTCCTCAGACAATCAAATGTTCTGCTTTCGCCGTAAAGCCTTTTTGAAATCTGACAACGCTGTTAGATTAACAAGAGTCTAAGCTTTTGAAGGATGTGCAGCACTTGTATTTTCATGAATGTTTGAAATTAGTATTTTTGTAATTTGAATTTGGCGCTCTGCATTTCACCGGATGTTGTCAAAATCAAACCCGTTCACGGGATTGGATCCGTAACAGGTTAAGAAGGAAAGAAACAAGGCACACCTGTTAATTGAAATGCATTCCAGGTGACTACTGCATGAAGCTGGTTGAGAGAATGCCAAGCGTGTGCAAAGCTGTCATCAAGGCAAAGGGTGGCTACTTTGAAGAATCTCAAATATAACATATATAAGTTTAAAACTTTGGTTACTACATGATTCCATATTTGTTATTTCATAATTTTGATGCCATCGCTATTATTCTATAATGTAGAAAATAGTAAAAATAAAGAAAAACCCTGGAATGAGTAGGTGTGTCCAAACATTTGACTGGTACTGTATATATACAGTGGGGAAAAAAAGTATTTAGTCAGCCACCAATTGTGCAAGTTATCTTACTTAAAAAGATGAGAGAGGCCTGTAATCTTCATCATAGGTACACTTCAACTATGACAGACGAAATGAGGGAAAGAAATCCAGAAAATCACATTGTAGGATTTTTAATGAATTTATTTGCAAATTATGGTGGAAAATAAGTATTTGGTCACATACAAACAAGCAAGATTTCTGGCTCTCACAGACCTGTAACTTCTTCTTTAAGAGGCTCCTCTGTCCTCCACTCATTACCTGTATTAATGGCACCTGTTTGAACTTGTTATCAGTATAAAAGACACCTGTCCACAACCTCAAACAGTCACACTCCAAACTCCACTATGGCCAAGACCAAAGAGCTGTCAAAGGACACCAGAAACAAAATTGTAGACCTGCACCAGGTTGGGAAGACTGAATCTGCAATAGGTAAGCAGCTTGGTTTGAAGAAATCAACTGTGGGAGCAATTATTAGGAAATGGAAGACATACAAGACCACTGATAATCTTCCTCGATCTGGGGCTCCACGCAAGATCTCACCCGTGGGGTCAAAATGATCACAAGAACGGTGAGCAAAAATCCCAGAACCACAGGGGACCTAGTGAATGACCTGCAGAGAGCTGGGACCAAAGTAACAAAGCCTACCATCAGTAACACACTACGCCGCCAGGGACTCAAATCCTGCAGTGCCAGACGTGTCCCCCTGCTTAAGCCAGTACATGTGCAGGCCCGTCTAAAGTTTGCTAGAGAGCATTTGGATGATCCAGATGAGGATTGGGAGAATGTCAGATGAAACCAAAATAGAACTTTTTGGTAAAAACTCAACTCGTCGTGTTTGGAGGACAAAGAATGCTGAGTTGCATCCAAAGAACACCATACCTACTGTGAAGCATGGGGGTGGAAACATCATGCTTTGGGGCTGTTTTTCTGCAAAGGGACCAGGACGACTGATTCGTGTAAAGGAAAGAATGAATGGGGCCATGTATCGTGAGATTTTGAGTGAAAACCTCCTTCCATCAGCAAGGGCATTGAAGATGAAACGTGGCTGGGTCTTTCAGCATGACAATGATCCCAAACACACCGCCCGGGCAACGAAGGAGTGGCTTCATAAGAAGCATTTCAAGGTCCTGGAGTGGCCTAGCCAGTCTCCAGATCTCAACCCCATAGAAAATCTTTGAAAGTCCGTGTTGCCCAGCGACAGCCCCAAAACATCACTGCTCTAGAGGAGATCTGCATGGAGGAATGGGCCAAAATACCAACAACAGTGTGTGAAAACCTTGTGAAGACTTACAGAAAACGTTTGACCTCTGTCATTGCCAACAAAGGGTATATAACAAAGTATTGAGATAAACTTTTTTTTTTATTGACCAAATACTTATTTTCCACCATAATTTGCAAATAAATTCATAAAAAATCCTACAATGTGATTTTCTGGATTTTTTTTCCTCATTTTGTCTGTCATAGTTGAAGTGTACCTATGATGAAAATTACAGGCCTCATCTTTTTAAGTGAGAGAACTTGCACAATTGGTGGCTGACTAAATACTTTTTTTCCCCACTGTACAAAGAAATTGATGTAGGTAGCAACTACAGATTGTCCCTTTAAGTCTATCAAAAGTGTGCGAGTTTGAGCATGTTTTCATTAGGTCTATGGATTTTTTTTATCAGCATGAATTAAAGCAACACTTTTATTCCATAAACTGGGATCCGCACTGTGCAGCTGTTGCAAGAGCACATTTTTCACTGGATGTCCACTGGTTTCAAAAACATTGATTGATAGGCAGCTTAAACTTCTTGAATCAAATACACATTTAGATTTGTGAAAAGCCATCCACAGCAACCACAATCCGTAAAGCGCAAATAGCTAATTGAGAGAGCAGCAGTGTGATTCACATCAGTGCACTATGTAAATATCATTATTAAGTGATATTCGTATCGCCGTAGACAACACCACTGCTGTCATCCTTACTTCCAAGTGTTTATTCAAGTTGGATAATCTTTGGATGCCGACAGCAGTCGCACCATTGGAAGACATAGCTTGGACTTTATCCTACCAAATTCTATTCCTGCCCTTCCCCGCGATTCATCAAACCCATTTGGTATCATCATAGTGGTCTCTGACTTGTGGTCAGACTCGCTCAGGTGGAACCAATTTAAATTTGCCCCTTTTTTCAATGCTGATTTGAATATAATTGAGAAAACAGAGAAGTGTCAACAACAACAAATCCTCAAACATCCTTTCTGAATTTAAAAGTAATCCACAAAGTAATCATCTCGTTTTTCAAAAGTATCTGTAATCCGATTACAATATTTTTGCTGGTAATATAACGGATTACAGTTACCGTTTTTCCGTAATCCCTTACATGTAACGGATTACATGTACTACATGTAATCCGTTACTCCCCAACCATGGTTAAAACAATGAACTAATCCTTTCCCAACCCTGCCACGCAGTTTCCCTCTCGTTATTGCCATCTAGTGTTTATCTAATGAGCTGCTCCCTCTGTTGTATGTCACCTGTATCATCACTGGGAGAAGCAAGCTTAATCACAACAAATTTATCAATTGATATTTATTTCATGAAAATATAATTGATCAAAATTCTATGGAAATGCACTGGGGAAGAACATCATATCAGACAGAAAAAAATCTCTATATATACAGTGCATTAGGAAAGTATTCAGACCCCTTGACTTTTTCCACATTTTGTCTTGACTGTGTGCTTAGGGCCGTTGTCCTGCTGGATGGTGAATCTTCACCCCAGTCTGAGGTTCGGAGCACTCTGGAGCAGATTTTTATTAAGGATCTCTCTGTACTTTGCTCCGTTCATCTTTTCCTTGATCCTGACTAGTCTCCCAGTCCCTGCCACTAAAAAACAGCATGATCCTGACACCACCATGCTTCACCGTAGGGATGGTGCTAGGTTTCCTCCAGAAGTGATGCTTGGCATTCAGGCCAAAGACTTCAATCTTGGTTTCATCAGACCAGAGAATTTTGTTTCTCACGGTCTGAGAGTCCTTTAGGTGCCTTTTTGCAAGCTCCAAGCAGGCTGTCATGTGCCTTTTACTGAGGAGTGGCTTCAGTCTGACCACTCTACCATAAAGGCCTGATTGGTGGAGTGCTGCAGAGATGGTTGTCCTTCTGGAAGTATTTGACCTTTATTTAACTGTATGACATGATGGAGGCCACTGTCAACTGTGGGACCTTATATAGAGAGGTGTGTGCCTTTCCAAATCATGTCCAATCAATTTAATTTACCACAGGTGGACTACAATTAAGTTGTAGAAACATCTCAAGGATGATCAATGGAAACAGGATGCACCTGAGCTCAATTTCGTTGTCATTATGGGGTATTGTGTGTAGATTGATGAGGGGAAAGAATTATTTAATCAATTTTAGAATAAGGCTGTAACGTAACAAAATGTGGGAAAAGTCAAGGGGTCTGAATAATTTCCCGAATGCGCTGTATATCTCTCTCACACACACAGACACACACAGACATACACGCACACCACAGTTCCAAATGTCAGAATCTTTGGTCGGCAACTAAAAGATTCCTCTCCCCAAATGTCTCACCTCCAGTTCAAAACGTGTTCTCACCTCACGGGTCACTGACTAACCTCTCTCTCTCTCAGTGTATGTGTGTGTGCGTGTGTGTTTGTATGTGTGTGTGTGATGCTTCTCAGGGTGCAGACAGAGTGTGTGATGATTGAATCACAGGTCAGTATTAAACCTCCAGGCATCACATGTGACATGTTGCCCACTGTGACACTCTAGGTGGGGAGAAAACTACATTAATGACCTGTTTGTTTTATATGAACTCACATACAGGAGAGATAACACACACACACACACACACATGCATGCCTGTCTGGTTGAGTCTCCGTCACTCACTGCTTTAGGGTGGTGAAATGCAATAACAGTCATAGAAGCATACATACACACACACTCACACACACAAAATATGCGGTGTGAAATTGGGTCAGCAGTGGAGAGTGGGCTTTAATGCCGAGCACATACGCTCCCTGAAATACATCTGCATATTCATGTGGGTGGCTATCAAAGTACACACACACACATGCAGATACACTTGTGGGAACACAGACACTCACAGACAACTACACGATTGCACACATGCACACAACCTCACAATCACATGTTTGAGTTACTGTCAGGAGCAGAGTGTTTATCTTTCATGGATCTGATTGTTTTTCTAACACTGGATGCCTTCAGACGTGTGTGTGTGTGTGTGTGTGTGTGTGTGTGTGTGTGTGTGTGTGTGTGTGTGTGTGTGTGTGTGTGTGTGTGTGTGCGCGTGCGTGTGCGCGTGCGCGCGTGCGTGTGCGTGTGTGCCTATGTATGTGTCACCATATCCTTTGTGGGAGTGATGATAACTGTGTTGACAACTGCTTGCTATTGTTCCTGTAGACACTGGGGCATGTTTGCTCTCTGTGTCACCAGCATCATTTAAGAACTATTCTGACCCTAAGTCTTCTCAGTCACACCGACATGCTCAAGTCATAAAAACAAAATTTAACTCACTCTAATTCTACATTTGAAAGAAAAAAGAATTCAATCCTACTACACCGGCTCTGACGCTCGTCGCGCGTGGCGAGGGTTGAAAAATATTACGGACTACAAACACTCCCAGACGAGCTAAATGCCTTTTATGCTTGCTTTGAGGCAAGCAACACTGAAGCATGCATGAGAGCACCAGCTGTTCGGGACGACTGTGTGATCACGCCCTCCGTAGCCGATGTGAGCAAGACCTTTAAAGGTCAACATTCACAAAGCAGCGTGGCCAAACAGATTACCAGGACGTGTACTCAAAGCATGCGTGGACCAACTGGCAAGAGTCTTCACTGACATTTTCAACCCCTCCCTGACTGAGTCTGTAATACATACATGTTTCAAACAGACCACCATAGTCCCTGTGCCCAAGAAAGCGCAGGTAACCTGCCTAAATGATTACCGCCCCGTAGCACTCACGTCAGTAGTCTTGAAGTGCTTTGAAAGGCTGGTCATGGCTCAAATGAACATCACCATGCCGGGAAACCCTAGACCCACTCCAATTCGCATACAGCCCCAACAGATCCTATGTGAGAACGCTGTTCATTGACTACAGCTCAGCATTCAACACCATAGTGCCCACAAAGCTCATCACTAAGATAAGGACCCTGGGACTAAACACCTTCCTCTGCAACTGATACCTGGACTTTCTGACGGGCCGCCCCCAGGTTGTAAGGGTAGTCAACAACACATCTGCCACACTGATCCTCAACACTGGGGACCCTCAGGGGTGCATGCTTAGTCCACTTCTGTACTCCCTGTTCACCCACGACTGCATGGCCAAGCACGACTCCAACACCATCATTAAGTTTGCTGACGACACAACAGTGGTAGGCCTGATCACCGACAACAATGAGACAGCCTATACGGAGGAGGTCAGAGACCTGGCAGTGTGGCGCCAGGAAAACAATCTCTCCCTCAATGTGAGCAAGACAAAGGAGGTGATCCTGGACTATAGGAAGAGGAGGGCCAAAGAGGCCCCCATTAACATTGACGGGACTGAAATGGAGCAGGTAGAGGGTTTCAAGTTCCTTGGTGTCCACATCACCAATGAAATATCATGGTCCAAACACACCCAGACAGTTGTGAAGAGGGTACGGTACGACAAGAGGGTACGGTACGACAACACCTTTTCCCCCTCAGGAGCCTGAAAAGATTTGGTATGTGTCCCCAGATCCTCAAAAAGTTCTACAGCTGCACCGTCGAGAGCATCCTGACCGGTTGCATCACCACCTGATATGATAACTGTTCAGCATCTGACCATATGGCGCTACAGAGGGTGGCGCATACGGCCCAGTACATCACTGGGGCCAAGCTTCCTGACATCCAAGACCTAAATACTAGGCGGTGTCAGAGGAAGACTCCAGTCACCCAAGTCGTAGACTGATCTCTCTGCTACCGGACGGTAAGCGGTACCGCAGCGCCAAGTCTTGGACCAAAAGGCTCCTTATCAGCTTCTACCCCCAAGCCATGAGACTGCTGAACAATTAATCCACTCGGACTATTTACTATTTATGACTGTTTAATAAAACTAACAACAAGAAACACAGTAAGTCCTTAGAAAGTGAAACACTAACGTTTCAGTAAAACCACAAAGGAAAGACAATTACATATAATTAAACCTTCCCATCCAGAGGTAACAGACTGAAAAACAGAGACAGAGAGAGAAAGAGGAGAGGGTTCCCTGAGGATAAACATGTCAAACCATGTAGTTGGCGTTTCTGACTTTCTCTCTGACAAATGAACAACCATTTTCTCTTACGAAGCGTTTTTCTGCTTATTTGCAGAAAGTGGGTGGAAACTGTATTTTGTGCAGACGTGAGAAACAGTGAGAGGGTAACAAAGGAATCAGAGCCAGTGAGCAGATTGTTTTGAAGCCCCATGGGGGTAAGGGAGGGCTGTCTTTTGAAGAGAGAGACAGTGGGTTGAGCCGAGTGGAGAGAGAGAATATGGGGGGACTTGTCTGTTAGTGTGTGGACTTGTCTGTTTGTGTGCGTGATCGCCTGCGTGTGTGTAGGGGGTTTGGGGACTCTCACAGTGAGACCTGGGTGTATGATTTATTTCAGAATACTAATGTCTCTTTGATCTCCCTCTGCTTAAAACAACCCCCTGCTGGGATCACACGCACATCATTGTTGTGTCCCTCTCAATTCACTAAGCAGGTCACATTTATGCACTTACACTCGCAGGGAAGTATGGACGCAAGCACGTGCACACACACACATACACACACTCCAGGGTGTCTAATCTACTTTAACTTTAATTGAATCCGTAGAGATCCAATTACAAAGATAGAGGGATATTTGTTTTTCGGTGAGCATCCTAAAAGACTAATTAAATGTTCATGTAAAGATGACATTATTTGATACAACACAAAATGTATTTTCATTTTCATAATTGCTCTTTGTTGTATAAATCGGTTTGAAGTTGGGTCCTATATTTCTAAGTAAGTGATTCACTGTATCAGAGTATTCCACTGGTCCTTAAATGAGGTGTGTGGGTTGTTTTCTGTCCTCTAACTACAGAAACAAAATAGGCACACTTTACTGTTGCAGGGTTAGGCCACACGTTTCTTATAATGCATATCTTGGTATATATTTCTAACACATACACACAACCACACCTTGGTTATGTGGATACCCTGTAAATAAATCTCTAGGAGGGTGACCAGTAAAACTTATCCTTTCAGCCAGCAGTAAAATTCGTCCATGCAGGGCTGCCTCTGGCGTTTGGTATGATGATGGCGCCACCTCATGGAGGAAAACACTCACACTCTTTTCTTCTACTTGAAATGCCGCTGTTCTGTCTCGATCACTCGGAAATAGCCTAGGTGAGCGCATTTAAAACTAGGCAATGGTAAAATGTAAAATGTTCATGTGTTTTCTTTTCACCACCTGAGGGAATCTACTGAATAGACTCCTTCACTCCGATTTTGTTAGGGAAAAACATTGTCAGAAGCGGGATTCGAACCCGCGCCTCCATTCGGAGACCAGAATACCCCTTTATCCGGGAAGGATTCACACCTTGAGTCTGGCGCCTTAGACCGCTCGGCCATCCTGACAACTGTGCTTATACAAGTTTTTTATAGCTTTTACTATTCTGTGACCTAAAGTCTGACTTGTATAGGTGAGTACTGCTATGTTGGATTTATGTAGGCAATGCAGTTAGGGTACTAATAATGTATGGCCTAAGCCTATAGTTATAGATACATCTTTAGATTTTCTAATGAATCATTTCGATTATTTTACATGTATTGTCCTTATCACTTGAATAAATAATATTTAGGCTATACAGACAGTTTTACTGTTTCATGACAGACTGACGGCAGCTGGAAAAGTCTAGCTAGCGTACTACAATCCCCATACTGCACTGACAGAAAGTGGGCGGGGTCGATTCAAGACAAACGCGGAAACTTGACATCACGGATGATACGCACTTTTGTTTCTTTGTTGACATTATCTTATGTAGTATTCCAGAGATATACTCCTCAATTTGTTTTAAGATCTAGCTCTTCTTTATGTTGGTGTTTGTTTTCATTTTTACATGGTACACGAAGAGTTGAGCGCTCGTCTGAACGATGGCGGGTATAAGAACTGGCTCAAAGCGGGGTACTGCCTCCTGAAACTGCGGGAGGGGTTGCACCCTTTCACCGATACTGAGATGAGATCCTTCCACGGAAATCTAGTCACTAGGAACCCAGGTCTGCGGCGGCCGTGTCGGAGCGGGTGCAGACCCAAAGGGAATCAGGTGAGAGGCAGAAGTTGTCTGCTGGAATAATGTCCGTTGAGTTTACCCCTCCAAAACCATATCATACAAAAGACAAAAAAATAAAAAACGATCTCACTCCTTCAGTCATAGTCCAATCCAATTCACACCACTACACAGGCTCAATGGCCTGGGGGGGTCATCATCTTCAGTCAGTATTCCATGCAATGTTTCAGTTGTTAATTCCTGAATACCCCAAATCTATCAGCCGCAGATACAATTATGTCCAGCTTCTTGGACTTCTTGCCCGTTTGGGGAGTACAATTAATCACTTGTGCAATAAACGCCACAAAACGCCACCTTACACTGAATTTGCTTTATGAGTAGTGTGACCCTTCAACTCATGAACAACATTCTGAATCTGAACTGGCTGCTGGGCATCCGCTGCCATAGCTTCCTCAGCACCACTCACTCATTCAACAATTTCCTGCACCTCAATGTAGGAGACCTGCCGTACAGCCCGGATCAGTGCTAAACTCCTTCACCCTAGCAGGGCACTCCAGGAGTTCGGCAAAGGTGATTTCCACCACAATTGCAATGCTGTAGATCATCACCAATATATTGCTTCTGTTGACACACTTGATACATGACCATACCTTTTGCAATTTTGACACTGCAAGCGTTTATTCACAAACACTCTTGCTGTGTATCTTATGTATCCCAGCTTCCCATGAATAGGCAGATACAGTTCTTCAAACATCAGTAACACCGATCGACTTTCCTCCTTCTTTCCGTCTTCTACACGTTTAGGCGATGTGCTCTACCACTCCTGGAATCTGCTTCACCATCTCCAGCACTTTCAAGACACTTTCCCACCCCTATTATCCGGCTCTTGTGTTGAGTCCGATTTTCTATTATATTGACAAGATAGTCGAGTGACTGCTCTAACAATGGAAGTCGTTGTCCCAAAGGCGGGAAGGCAGCCAGTCTTATCAGTCTGCTTATCATGGACAGATTTTGACGGGAGTAAACCATCTCGCTTCGCCCTCTTCCTCTCTGGTCGAGTGAACAAAACGAGATTTGGATTTGGTCACGAGACACTACTCCAGTAGAGACCTGTCATGATGAAGTTTGATTGAATGATTCTTTCTCGTGTGTGTTCCACAGCTGTACTCTGTGTGTGTGGTGTGTACAGAGTGGAGGGCCGTGATCCTGAGGCACCACACAAACCCCAGGGGGATGGTGAACTGGGGGAATTGCAGACCCCCACTCTGGAACCAGGACCACTGGGAACTGGCCAAGGTAGTGTGTGTGTGTGTGCAAACTAAAATTGTACTGATTTATTGGGTCTGTTATTGAAATTGTACTCCGCTTACTTTCATCTGTTATATTAGATAATTGACTACTTCTCTCCCCCTCTCCTTTTTTCTTCCTTTGTCTCCCTCAGGCCTACATGCCGCGGGGTCAAGCTGGGGTTAAGGGGGCGGAGCTGTGTGATGCGTCCGCACTGCTCAACCTCCTCAACTTCTGCTCCCACTTCAACTACGTAGACCAGCACTGTGTCAGAGAGGTAACACAAACGCACACAGTATAAACACGCATGTCACCTGTGTTTGTGTGTGTTATGAATGTGTATGCGTCTCGTCTTAGGTTATCAGGTGTAGGAACGAGCTGATGCACTCCTGTGAGATGCGAGTGTGTGACCAGTGGATGAGGCGCTACCAGGTCAGCATACAGCAGCTCTTACAGCAATTCACACACCTACCAGAAGTGGCAGCAGCCGGACAACAGATACTAGAGGTGTGTGTGTGTGTGTGTGTGTGTGTGTGTGTGTGTGTGTGTGTGTGTGTGTGTGTTATATCAGCTCTCAGATCTGTGTGTTGTATCACCTCTGATCTATGGAGCGGAAATGCTGTGTGTGTTTTTGTGTCCAGATGCTGGCTGTTGATTTGTCGGTGTTAGTTCCTGGTGTGGACAGAGTGGACGGTTCCTTGTCGGAGGGGGTGGAGCCTGAGTCTATCAGCCAATGGGAAACAGACTTGCTGAGAGAGAGGCTGCAGGAGCTGCTTACTGACACAGACACACAGGTACTTCTAACCACACTTCTAACCATTAGTTGTCTGACCGATTGACTCTGTCTGCCTGTGTCTGACTGACTGCCTGCTGTATTCTGTAGGACCCTGAGGAGTTGCTGAGACTGAGGGATTTCCTCCTGGCCAACAGAGACTTGAGTGACCAGTTCTCCTCTGAACTCCAGACCATCACATCAATGGAGACACAGATGAGGAGAAGGGGAGGAGGGGCGAGAGAAGGGGGAGGTGGGAGGGAATGAAGAGGAGACACCTGAGTAACCAGTTAACCTACTAACTCATCAGAGGGGAAGAGAGCAGTAGGAGGAGAGCAAAGGTGAGGACTGAACCAGAAGAGATAGATGACTCAAGTGCCCAAAAGACAGTTTTAGCATGGGCAGCACCATTGAGGACTTTCACCATTTTTAAGTAGTCAACTGGGTGGGACCTTCTATGGGTTAAGGAAGGATCACATGATTCCATTCGGGTCATCAGGAGGGATCACCAATGAATTATACTAGTGAGCAAACATTACATAACTGCAGGTTGCATTAAATCGGCAACCTTGGCGTTGTATCTGTTCAAACAATTCACTACAGTAGGGCTGGGCTATATGGGCAAAATATCATATCACTGTATTTGATGGTTTGAATAATAAATGTTCTGAATTTGCTTTATGAGTAGTGTGTGACCCTAAGGTGGCAACACATACATTCTAATTGATTTCAATGGGTCTTTCTCCATTTGGATTGTTTTATACTGTTAAATTAAACTTCAACCCAAAATAATTTTCAGCATTTTCATACATTTCCTGCACACATTTGAGATCATTTCCACACTGCCACGTAGGGCTGCACGATATTGGCAAAAAATGTAGGCCTTTATTTTTATTTTTTTAACCAAATGTTTCAATTGTGATTGACTTGTGATTTTAGATCAGAACACTTTGGTGAACTGATGGAAATATAATTATCACAATTCTATAGTTAGAATATAATGGTGGACACTTTGAATACAGTATTTGACATGACAATACATAAAAATGCCAGGGAGGAGTTATTGTGACAGGGTAGCAACCAGTGTTGGTCAGTGTATCCTACGGAACCCTATAATCTTTGGCTTCATTAAATGTTTTCTTCATGTAGCGAACATACTCATCCTTTGCCTATTCCTCTTTGATTTAGAAGATACTGTTGCACAAACATGCTGATTTAGGCCTACACCATCACTGGTATCAGGTTGTATAACCAGCTACATTTTCTCTGACTCAGTACATTTATTGGCTAGCCAGCTGACTAGCGATTAGCATTAGTTGCTAACAGGACTTAGCCACAACTTGCTAAGAAAAGACAAACTAGCTGTTTACAGGTGTAAGAAACACAAACTAATATTGTAATTATAGAATGCTTGTGATTTATATTAAGAAGTAAAGTGGAAACAAGTGTCTCATGGTCGAAATACAACAAATGCGCTCCTTGAGTGAAGGGGCGGGACTAGGTCTGTGTGGAAAGCGGCATAGAGTGAGGGGAGAAAGATGACTCAATTAGCGGAGTAAACTATAAAATTAACATTACACAAGGCTATCACATTTAACAAGCAAACCCTTCAAATACCATTATGAAAGGTAAAGTAAAAACCCAAACCGGTCTGTGCATCAATACTGGTATATAGTAAAATATGGTATACCGGCCAGACGACAGGTGACAGTATGCACCCGCGGGACGCCAGTTGGGGAACACTGTTTTTTTTTATTTAATTTTATCTAAGTTTATGGACTGTACTGACCAATCATGCTTTTATGCCAGGAGAGGGGTTAGGGATCAGGGGTCATGGGTTGATCAGTGACCTTACCAGAGAACAGGACAGTAGAACCCAGGGAACTATTAAAATCTGGGCAAAGTCTGAAAATGTGTTAAATACGTCATATTGAGATGTAGGTATGTCTATGCTGTAGATCACATTGAGACACTTTGTGATTGAATAGTGACCAGGCCTGTAAGAGCAGGACCACGTTCTGAAAACAACTTTCAGAAATGTCCTGCGTTTCTATCATTATTGGTTTGAATGCAATGCCGTACATCGGAAGGTTTGTTTTGCTGTAGTAATAAATGGAAGCAAAGCATATGGTATAAACGGGTTAATAAACATGTATCTTGGAGGTGAGAACTTTCCCCAAAAAACATGTACAGGAATCGATCTACGTACACGTCATGGCGGTGGCGAGAACGCTGCTGATTGGTTGAACCGGGACCCTGTGCGCCTGACAGTTCTGCTGCAGCCTCTACAGACAGCCTGTCAAACCCAGCGAATATGTAGTTCAACCATCACGGGACTGAGCGAATCGGGTGGTACCGAAGGATTGGAAACGGGAAAGGAATTATTATCCAGCACAACGATACGGCATTTGTTTCACCATGGACTCATTCAGACGGTTTCAGGATGACGACTATAAAAACTGGATTAAAACAACCATGGGTCTGAATTGTCTTAAAACGCGACTAGGAGGATTCCTGGAAAACGAAACCGAAATTTACCACCATCACCTCCAAAACAAAGTGAACACAGGAGGCGATGTATGTAAAACTAAATGTAACCTGAAGAAATGGAACTCCACGTCAAAGGTGATTTAAAATATGTGTTAAAATGTAACTCGCATGATATCTGAGTCTCCGTCCCTACTTTTAAAATATGTTCTGCCCATGCACTGATGTCATGAGTTTCACTGCTTGAAGCCTCTCACTTAATAGGCTACAACTGTTGTTTTATGGAATTACTTTTGTGACTTTAATATCAAACAAACCTTTTGAATTCGAGAATCAAATTCTTAGTATTGCAAACCAAAATAATCATATTGAGGGCAAAACATGAACCCAAAAGTATAATATAATAGCCATCCTACTGAAGTAAACTTGGAGTCACGTGATGATATGTTGTGTGGTCCTTCCATTACGACTCTGGGAAACTGCAGTTTATTAGGCTACAGACGAAAAGGTAAAGAACTTTCACACGGTGATCGTGATGCGTTTTTCCAATATATATCGAGGGTTCGATTCTGGTGACTTGACGATCGATGCTTGACTGCCTTTTTGACAAATACAAATATTCTCGCGTTTACCCATAATAATCTCACCGATCAACCCATGACCCCTGATCCCTGACCCCCTGTAGCAGGGTTGCCATGTCTGCGGTTTTCTGTCATATATATATTTATGCAATGAGCAGGCTGTTCACTGAGTGAGTGGTGGGGATGGCTGGAAGGGTGTGGGTGGGTGTGTATTTAGAGCACTGGTTGAGAGCGCTGCGGCTGAGTCACGGAGACAGCAGCACGCACACTTCGTGACAACTTTTTACCAGTTGTAGGTAGGCTATTTAGATTGTCATTATGGAGACACCTATTTACAACCCTTTTCCATAAAACCTACTAATGCGCTAGAACTGAAATAACTGCGACAAAGCACTGGACAACGACTTGGAAAACGACTTTAGGCTCACTAGTACGCTTTAGATACATTCGCTCAGAGGTTGTTTAAAGTAAACTGCATTTGAAAGTCGACTTTTCTTATGGAAAACTTTATCAAGCAAAGGGTTTTACGCGTGCTTAGTTCTTGGGTCTCGAGCACTGCGTGAGTGGATATTTTAAATGGAATTTATGGGTGCTTCTGTTATGGGAAAAAGTCCACAATAAACGTGACATTAAATGTGGAGAATGATACATTTGCATTTGTTGGCCATCATGTAGTCTATTAATTTCTATGCCATTGTAGGCTAATGTAGCCTACCGTTTGATACTATACATACACTATATACATACAAGTATGTGGACACCCCTTCAAATTAGTGGATTTGGCTATTTCAGCCACACCCATTGTATAAAATTGAGCACACAGCCATGCAATCTCCGTAGACAAACATTGGCAGTAGAATAACCTTACTGAAGAGCTCAGTGACTTTCAACGTGGCACCGTCATAGGATGCCACCTTTCCAACAAGTCAGTTTGTCAAATTTCTGCCCCACTATAGCTGCCCCTGGCAACTGTAAGTGCTGTTATTGTGAAGTGGAAACATCTAGGAGCAACAACGGTGCTGGGAGCGTGTAGCGCATCAAAATCATCAGTCCTCGGTTGCAACACTCACTACAGAGTTACAAACTGCCTCTGGAAGCAATGTCAGCACAATAACTTTTAGTCGGGAGCTTCATGAAGTCTGTTTCCATGGCTAAGCTGCCGCACATAAGCCTAAGATCACCAAATACTAAGCTTCGGCTGGAGTGGTGTAAAGCTCGCTGCCATTAGAATCTGGAGCAGTAGAAACGTGTTCTCTGGAGGGATGAGTCATCCTTCACCATCTGGCAGTCCCACAAATGAATCTGGGTTTGGCGTAAGCCAGGAGAACAATACCTGCCTGACTGCATAGTGCCAACTGTAATGTTTAGTGGAGTCATTGCAAATCAATTTGTGCCACTTGTGTAGCCTACCTGGAGCTGGCAAACAGATTTAATAAATGGCCTATAACTTAAATTTGTTATTGTAGCCTTGTGTTATTAAGCAATAATTAATAGCCATGTTTAGTTAGGCTAATTCAATTAGAAATGATCAATTTTGATCATGGTGGCAGCTCTATCGCAAATGTATCATTCTCCACGTTTAATGTCAGTTTCATTGTGGACTTTGGCATGTTGGCCTATCAGGGCCTATAGGCTACCTGCATCTAGCTCAGCAAACCATGGCAAAGCTGAATTGCAATTATAAACCCAGATTTTAGTCAGTAGCCTATGCCTATTGAAATAACGAGTCAACCTCACAAATAGGCCATTTTATAACAGTTTGTAGTCTTAACATCTAACACATAATGGCACAATTGCCAGAAAATAGCGTTCTTTTTTTGAAGTTCGTTCAAGTGTTTCTTTCTCAGAGATTTCAAGATCCTCTGTCCAACTTTCATCCCTCAAACTCTCCTGTCGGATTTATCAAGTTATGCACATGTGCAAAAGGGATTTAATTACAATTATAAACTGAATGCTGATTCGTTGAAAGCTGTGGTATATCAGACTGTGTACCACAGTATGACAAAAAAAATTCTCTCCTGTTCTAAATATGTTTAACCAGTTTATAATAGCAATAAGGCACTTCAGGGGTTTGTGGTATATGGCTATTATACCACGGCTAAGGGCTGTGTCCTAAGAACAGCCCTCAGTCGTGAAATATTGGCTATGTACCTCACCTCCTCAGGCCTTATTGCTTAATCATAGCAGTCAAAACAAGTTAACCTGTTAGCTACCTAACATAGTTAGGTGCTGAAGATAAGTTAGATGTGTATTGTATCCCCGGAATTCTGGAATTAGCAATCAAGCTACTTTATAGAGCAACAAACAAGTTTCTAGCAAGTTATCCGGGTTGCATGGTAGCTATATCTAACAAACCGAGGTCTACATAGCCTTGGATGTAAACAAACTGGATCTTTGGGTGAAGCTGACCTTTTCAACTCAATAGTTTTTCACAAAAATTAAATAGCAAATGTGCCTAGTCTGTTCTTAGCACATGTGCTCTAGCCAACAGCTGTCAGATACAGGTCTGGTAGGCTATGAGGGTAGGGTAGGCTCAGGGTTGCCAGGTCAAGTTCAAATTTCTAGCCCAATGACATCTCAACACACTCACAAGGCCTGAAAACTAGCCCAACATTTTTTTTTTGCAGCAGGAGAACAGTTGCCACATTTATCCAATAAACCCTTTAACCATAATGTCAGAGCGAATTGAGAAGGAATATCTGCGAAATTTGTAACGATGTAGACTAAGAAGCAAAATTCAGAAAGGATAATTCGCCCTTATTAAATTCGGCAGATCATTTTCCATCAATGGATGCCGATTTAAGAAGCTAGCTAGCAAGTTGATTCACACATGACTGTGGTCATTTGTAGGTAGCTGCAGTGCAACATGACCAAAACCAACCTTTTCTGAACACTTCAATCTGTACGTATATGGCCAGTAGTGATAGCTCCAGAGTAATAAACATTATTGTCACGTATACTCCCTCTCCGGCCTCTAGGTCATCAGGCTGCTGATTATCCGGCACACCTGTCACCATCGTCTCGTGCACCAGCGCCTCATGACACTCACCTGGACTCCATCACCTCCTTGATTATCTTCCCTATATCTGTCACTCCCCTTGGTTCTTTCCTCAGGTGTTATTGACTCTGTTTTCATGTCGGTGCGTTTCGTGTTTGTTTTGTTTATTTATTAAAACACTCACTCCCTGTACTTGCTTCCCGACTCTCAGTGCACTCGTTACAATAATCTTGGAGTTAGTCCTTGGTGAGACAGTTGACAAAGCTGTTACTTGACTCAATACTGTTAAAGCTGCAAGACATGGGCATTACTGCATACAGAGTTTTTCTTTACTGATGTCGACTGGAAAATCAGAGGCATAATGCAGATAAGTGTTTAATTACAGTAGTTGATTGATTTGTCATGTCCATGCCGTAGCAATCAGTCTGCACAATTTACCATCACAAATTATTTTATTAAGGATATACATCTTACTGTACATTTATACCTGTGATAGACACATTGTCCTGATTAATGTCCTTAGAAAATTTTCCAAGAAATGTACAATTTCCACAAAGTGTTCAACTCGTTTTACTTGATAATGGTTTCCAACATATGATTGGCAGAACTTCACTGAAAAGCAAGAACATCTCTGTATTGTAATTGTATTTGCAGAATACCTTATTGATCAGGTAGCTGGTAACAAATTGGTACTGTAAACTGGACTGAACACAGTTCAGCGACAATGGATAAGTCTGCCCTACACATTCTCATCGGTACAATTAGAAATGTTTGTAGTATTGTTGAGAACGAAGTGATATTCCTCTCCGGCTTCTCTCAGCTACCGAGGCAGATCATCAGCCAAACTACCTGTGGAAAAGGAACAGGAATTATGCAAAAAGGTTAACATGGGTGGAAACCTGACACAGATTATCAATGTACAACTAACGATAAGTGCACTAGTCATAATTCAATTAAAGTTTATTTTTTATTGTTCACGGTAACGCTCCGGTTTAGTCAATGTTGTCACAACCAACTATAAATTCATTACATTTACTCAAGTGTGGTATTATTGTAGTTCAATTAGGTTTAAAGCACAGGCAGGGGTGACAATTTACACACTGCTGCCCTTCAGGGCCAAGAATGAGGAACACTAAAGTCGTGCACACTTTGGTAGAAAGGGTGAAGAATCACGACCCTCTACCCATAAGCTGAAGTATGCATTCATACAATCTCCCTCTTGGGCGTAGCCCTTTACACTTGTACCCGTATACTGGTTGAAAATGGCAGATATGGACATTGATAAGCACGTAAATTGGAACGCAGTGGCTGTACAGTAACATGCTATACATGACTTCAGAGCTCAGGGTCTCCGCTTCACAGCTCTGTATGGGTTTTGACTGACAGCGGTTAGGAACTTGAGCAGCACGCACGGCAAAAAGTTGCCCCATTCCTCCCGCTAATTGGCCAACTTTTGCTATTTTTTTGTGTGTCTGAGTGAGGTAAATGCTGTAAATTAAGAGCACTATGTATTTTGAAAGATGTGACGTTGAGGATGATAATAAATACCACTTTGATGTCATACGAGCAAGCCAAACACCTGTGAATCCAAATGTGCATTTAACATTTCCATATCATAAAACTCAAGTAATATACAGTGTCAGTGTTTATGATCACTATGTTTGATGTACAGTTACAAGATGACATGACGTCATACCCTGGGCTGTCCTGAACACAATGAGCCTATGCTTGTTGTGTTGTGAAGTGGACCACGCATCTGAATGGACTCATGACTTCGTTCCACCAAAATTACGATCTGCTTCTCTGAATTGCCTAGTGAAAGCCTAACACTGTAAGGCCATTTTTTTATTTAGCTAGTCATGTTGGCATTAGAACCCCACATTTTTCAAGAATATTCTTGTAGTGTTACTGAATGTATTTAGAGTATTTTCAGATTTTGTTATCAACAAATGCGGTAAAAAGTACAGTAAATGTAAAATGCACATAAAGTCTTGAATTCAGTCTTGTCAGGTGAAGCGTCGTCCTCACCTTTTAGTCCAGTAATTTCCCCATAATCTCCAAACGGTTCCCTTTTAATTGCTACCATGGTTATGCTTTGCTTACCATATTTCTTATGTAATAAACATTTCAATATAGCCCTATCTATATAGGCCAATTCCCACGAGTGTAAGGGGTTAAAAGGAATGAACTGGTGGTGTAAGGAATATGGCGGATATCCCGTCAACCATGGTTGTAGCAATCCATGGCATTAAATCTATGAAAGGGAGTTAACAAGTGAATACCATTTGAAGAAGGGGGTTTAGGGCACCAAGTAATCTTTCAGCCACATTGCTGCCACTACAGCCCTTGCTTCCCATGGGAGAGCATCCTCACCTTGCAGCTTAGAAGGGCAGCTTGGTCAGCAGCATCTGGAAGACAGGAGGGGGCCGTCTGCTGGAGGAGCTGCTAGGGTTGCCTGCACACAGCGATGACTTTAGCCAGCTGAACCACTCCCTTCTCATAGTTTCCGAAGGGTTAGAACACAAAATGGATTAGTTGGAAAGCACTAGGGGCAATAGTGAGCACTATTACCATCACGTAGGCTTGGGTTTTGGTAGACCGTTGTGGACGGGGATGGTGGATGGGCTCACTGTTGGCCATAGTGGCCAGTTTTGAAGGCATTTCCCAACGATGTCACTCCAAAACCAGTTGACCAATAGAGACCCTCTAAACCCCGGACTCTAAACATGCCAAAACTTTGCAAACGCAAAAAAAAAGGCAGTGAAGCAAAGGGCCGGATAATGTAACCAAATATAGTCCAAACTTGCAGTCAGAGGTGTTTAATCGCAATTGCGTAATCATTGAAAATGTTTCACAGATTATATATATATTTTATTAATTTACAATTATTTTTTTCTTACCTTTCAAAATTATTTTCTTGCAATATTATTTATTTTGCTCTCAATACTTTTGGGTTAATGTTTGCGTTCAATATTATTATTCTTGTTTGCAATAATAATTTGTTCTCGAATTCAAAAGGTTATCTTGATATTAAAAGCACAAAAGTAATTCTATAGTTGTTCCTGTGTAAGGTTCCTCAAGTGTGTAAAGTGTGTGAGCCATGGAGAGATGAGATCTGGGCGAACCATTCATCTAAAGGCGGACAGGTGTACTGGAGTAACTCCAAGCCATACCTGTGGCCTACGAAGAAATGGGAGGTAGCCAAGGTAAAGTACCTACATCTGGAGTAATGCTCTGGCTGTATTTATCATAAGTGTGTTACATCCTGCCTTGGTAGTTGGTATGTCATAGTGTGTGTGTGTGTGTGTGTGTGTGTTTAGGTCTACATGCCCCGTGGAAATATGAACCACACCACTGTGGACCAATTTGACATCTCAGCCTTCCTCAATCTCATGACCCACTGCAGTCACTTTGCCAAGTTTGTGAAGTCCAAAAGTCTTCTCACACAGGTAAACTTTCTCACACTCACAAATGTGCACATTTACCTGTGTATAAGTATGACTGTGTGTATGTGTGCAGGTGACCAACGTGAGGAACCAGGTGATGCACTCGGCTGACTTCCGGGTGGAGAAGATGGATTTAGAATCTTACCTAGGGCGAATCAAAGACCTGGGCCAGGCTCTGAAAACATACTCCCCCGAATTCATGGAGCTGGCAGAGGAGATCGAACAGGTGTGTGTGCGTGTGCTATTAAGTCCATACCTCACTTTTACTTTGGGAACCTGACCGGTATCTTTGTCCCAGCTCCAGAATACGGACTTCAGTTTTATCGTGAACTGGGTTGGGCAGAAGATTGCACTTGCGGCAGATGAGGACATGCTGAAACTCCAGAACTTTCTGAGTCTGGAACAACAGATACTGAAGGAAAAGTTGGAGTGTCTGTCCCAACGCTATGAAGAGGACAGAGAGACAGCCCTTACTGTAAGACACACACAAACACACACGTCATGTTATTCTATCCTCGTGGGGACCTAAAATGTATTTCCATTCAGAATCCTTTTTTCCCCCTTAACTTATAACTCTAAAACTAACCCTAATTCTAAACCTAACCCTAATTGTAACCCTAAGCTTAAAATAGCCTTTGACCTCATGGGGATGTGGGAAATGTCCCCACGAGCGAGAATTGTTTTACTATCCTTGTGGGGACTATTTGGAATTTTAGGTCCCCACAAGGATAGAAGAACCAATACACGCGCACACACACACACACACACACACACACACAAACACACACACACACACACACACACATCCTCACTGTAAGGCACCTCAAATGTGTGTGTGTGTGTGTACCCCCAGCTAGAGGAGTTGCAGTGTGTGAGGGTGTTTCTGGAGGGGAACAATGACCTGCAGGAGAGCCTAGCGCCACAGTGGGCGAGACTAAGCGAGGTGCAGGAAAGAGTGGACACACTCACCGTCAGAGTGGACACACTGGAGAGGAACACACGCACACATGGTGAGTGAGGAAGAGGAACATAGAGAGAGAGATGGATTCAACCCCACTCAGGGCATTTGTTTTCCAGAGATAGAGCAGGGCTGTATTCATTAGTTGAATTCCATTGCAAAACGTTTTGTCTGTTGCAAAAATATTTAACGTAAACCATTTACTCTAAGTACCAAACAAGCAAACAGAGTAAACGGAGCCAAACGGGAAGGGACCTACCTTAATTTGTCCAATAGAAATGCTCATTTTTCATTTGGAGTTAATGGTTTCCATTGCAAAAAGTTTTGTAACCGATGAAAAGTTTTGCAACGGAATCCGACTAATGAATGCACCCCAGGTAGAGAGAGAGAGACCGAGAGAGAGATGGTAGTGAGACAGATAAGAGTTACTGAGGAATCCAACCCTACTCAGAGAGAGAGAGAGAGACTTGAGGGTTAAAATTACTTAAAAGATTCACATTTTTATTTAACCTTTATTTAACTAGGCAGTTAAGAACCAATTCTTATTTATAATGGCGGCCTACCCCGGGCCAAACCCTAACCCGACGACGCTGGGCCAATTGTGCGCCACGCCCTATGGGACTCCTAATCACATCCGGTTGTGATACAGCCTGGAATCGGAAGTGTTCACTTTAAGTGTTCACTACATTTACATAATTTCACACAGATAGACTTTACCATGAACAGAGGAAAAATATTGACATATGGCGGCTGTGTGTTTTTCAGATCCTGAATTCAGTACTGACGTCCTCAGATATAAGAACCATCTGTATGAGGAGGCCAGGAGGCAAGGGTGGCCTGAGCCTGTCTTCTCAGAGATAAAGGAAGCCCTCGGTAGGTCAGAACCTTAACCCTAGCCCTGGGCCTGTTCTTCCTTAACATGTCCAAAATGTAGCCCATAACGGTCATCCAGACTATCCTGGCTTGGTTACATGGTCAGGAAAAACTCCTGACCCTTATCCAAATCTGTGGTGTAAAGAAGATGCCTCATGATGGGTTGTGCTGGGTTGTTTTATTATATTATATGTAAAGCTTTATAATAAAAGCAAACAGCTCTATCAAAATGTGTTTATTGTAAATAAATGATATATTATTATGTGAAAACGTTGGAGATGCGTGCAGCTGTGTCTCGGTGAAGACTGACCCTCTGGCTTGTCTCAAAATGGGTTTGTCCAGGTTACAGGGGTCGTGTGAAGGTGAGAGGTCAGACATTTGAAGGTGTTCAGGTGTGCCCAAAGTCGAAAACCGCGCACCAGGAAGTGGCTAAACTGGCCCTGAGCCAACTAGCCAAGGACAGTGCTAACCTGAGTGAGCTAGCCAATGACACAGAGGAGGGAGAGGCATCCAGTAGCCAGACGGACCAACCACAAAGCCTCACAAGCACAGGTGCTGTATTCCTCAGCCAATCAAATGTATGGTATGGGTTAAAATATTGTATCAATAGTATCTGTTAAAATATAATATCATCATATTTTGTTTGTCAAATGACCAATAGTCCTAAATCAGTGTCTGATTGATTAATCTCTACCATGTAACTCTGTCTTTAGGCCCCGTGTTCTTTGGTAGTGTCACTGTGGTCCTTAAAACTGACGTCACCTCTGGAGAGGGGCATTCTGGAATGACAGAGGCTGTTCAGTCTGCCTACAAGAAACTAGCTCTCCTGTTGGATCTACCAGAATCAGGTTAAAGACCCCTACAGTACAGTAATGTACATATACCTTTACTGTTTTCACTTATGTCCATCAAAATGCTTGTCATCATGGAAATTCTTGTCTTGTACCTCAGCTTCCTCCTATAAGGATGTGGTTCTGGAGCACTGTCATACGCGGGATGTCCCACCCCCAGACGAGGCCGTCCAATCTGATGCAGAAGGGAAGAGCTACCAATGCACTCTTCGATTCACTGGACCAATCACCTTCTATGTCCCAGGTAACACCACATTCAGTAGAAGGCCATATGGATACTTTACAATGTTATGCTTCATGGTGTATTGAATGTAAATATATTGTGTATATATATTACTGTAAGTATTGTATAATGTTTAAAATATGGTTTCTGGTTCACTCCAGAGGGTTCCAGCAAAAAGAAACAGGCATATCAGCAGGCAGCTAAAGTGGCCCTCCAGCGGCTGTCCGGAGTCCTCGGCAGTAAGGAAGTGGTGGGAGGGAACTACGTGAGCACCCTGAAAGAGCTGCTGGAGGCTCAGACCCCACGTCTGGACAAGCCTGCGTATGATGTCACAGACAGAGGAAGGGGAGCGGGGGAGGTCACTGAGAGAGGAGGGGGAGTGGAGGAGAGTGGAGGAGTGACAAGTGAGGGGGGGATAAAGAAGGAGAAAGGAGTGGGGTCAAACGAAGGTGAGGGCTGCCCTCACCTCCCACCAGCTCCCATGATACCTAGTGTGCAGCCCCCCGAGAGTCAAGTGGTCCCAGTGTCATTAATGGAAACCTTAGTTACTATGGACCCCATGGCGACCACAGTCACCATGGTTGCCATGCATACCACAGTCCCCATAAATGCCACAATTGCCATGGAGACCCAGGGGGGAGGGGCCTCAAGGTCAGACCCCCACCAAGCCACGCCCACCCTCCCACAGGAGAGCAGCGTCTCTTCAGGTACACAGAATCGCATTAAAAGTCCAAGCTTTATTGTCCATTTTATATTAACAGACAACTTTGTACCTAGAAGAACAAACAACAGCAAAAAATAAGACAACAGTCAACACTGTTAAAAGAACACACGTTAAAGTGTGAAATTAAGTCAATGAAAACGAGAACTTATGAAAAAGGTGAGGTCTTTTTATCTGTCCTCCATTTTTCAGATGGCCGGGGGTTCGTTATGTGTGTGGCGGTACGTGTGGAGAAGGACCTCACCCCACAGGAGGCCTCCACTCAAGAGGAGGCACTACAGGCAGCCTACTGCAGTCTGCTCCAGGGCTTGTCCCTGGATCCTCCACCTATAGCAGGTACACTACACACCTTAGATATGGGGGACAACTTCATCCAACTTAATTGGTTAGTGGATGTTGTTGTGACTCAGCCTGAACTCAGTGCTGCCCTTGCAGGTGGTGAGAAGCAGAGTGTGTTGGAGTTCTTCAGACGGGCAAAGTGTGGCCCCCCAGTGGAGGACTGTGTAGCAACAATGGAGGGAAAGCACAGATGCACTCTAAAAATCGTAGGCGAGCTCACCTTCCACAGCACAGGTGACATTTTTGATACGAATGTCATTACAAATGGCACATTTGATGAGATGTAAACATTGGTTATAAAGGGTAATTGCAGTTTTTCCAGGACATGATCGATGTCTCACAATCACCTGTAACCCCCTCACCCCTCTCTCTATCTCTAAGAGGCGGCCCCCAAAAAGCAGCAGGCAGAGCATTGGGCAGCTAAGGAGGCCCTGAGGCGTCTGAATGGGGTCCTGAGTGGGGTTTTGGGCGGTGACATCAGCGGAGCGGGTCCGAACTACAAGGGTAAACTCCAAGAGTTGCTGGTGAAGCATGGAAGAGGAGCCAAGCCAGAGTACAAAAATATTGAGGCTAACAAGATCAGAACTGGAGCAGGTTAGTCTGGACCTCTTTCCATCTCCCCACAGTTGCGGGTCAGGTGATGGGAAACTGCTGCTGCTGGCTCTGCTCTGGTCAGAGGCTAAAAACGAACACAGCACTTATTCCATTATTAATACATTGTCTTCTGTCTGTATCTTTGTCTGTGTCTATGTCTGTCGCTCTCTCTCCCTCATGACTTCTATCTATCTCATGCTCTCTCTCCCCACAGCTGCAAGTCAGATGACCGGGGAAACTGCTGCTGTTGGCACTACTCTACAGGGTGACAAGTTGTCAGTTAGTGATGCAGTTATCATGGCGACAACACCTGAAGATTCCGGCCCGCCTCTGCCTAAGAGATCTGATGGGGGAGAGATGGAAGGTGACCGTCCTCTTTGTTACTCTGCTCGAAGAACTGGAAAATGTCATTTTTCAAGGAACAGAATCAGAACCGGGAATTAAACTGATCTATAACTGTTCCGGAACAGAACCGTTATTTTAAAAGCAACCGTTTTATAGCGTTCTTTTATATTCCAGACCAAAAAATGTTCAGTCCCATAAAAAAAGCACCTATGCAAAGCATTCAGAAACTTTGAAGTGTGTGTGTGTGTGTGTGTGTGTGTGTGTGTGTGTGTGTGTGTGTGTGTGTGTGTGTGTGTGTGTGTGTGTGTGTGTGTGTGTGTGTGTGTGTGTGTGTGTGTGTGTGTGTGTGTGTGTGTGTGTGTGTGTGTGTGCGCTACCTGCCCTTTCCCCTCCGAAGAATAGCTGTAGCCTACTGACGTTACAAGCATGATTCAGAAGATGGAGAGAGAGATTTTGAATTAGAGAAGAATGGATTCACTTTTTGGGGATATTATAGTTATTAACTACAAAAAGATAAGACTCATTTTCTATTCTGGTGACGGTCTGCACACACAAGCATGTCAGCTAGCTATCTCTGGTCCAACGTTAAGCCAACTCTGAAGTTAAAGGACATTCAAAGTTCCTCCGTAGAAGCCTCTTTTTCGTAGGTGTAATATTGTGGGCCCAATTCAGATAATGCATGTTATAACAAGACGCCCAGCGCTTCAAGCCTCCTCCACCCTCACCCGCTCTCTCCCCACTCGCGAAATGTCAGTTGTATCTCACGACCCTACGCTTGTCTTTCCATCACACACGTAAACAACTCACTGAACTATAGCTTGCCCGCTCCACAGCAAGCTGCTCTATCTGCACTGCGTGATTGGTGAAGTCCTTTAATGTCCAGCTAAATGTAAAAAAAAAAGAGGTTTAAAAAGGAACCGAAAGGAACGATATAAACCAGTACTTCTTTGGGGTCAGAACCAGTTCACTTTATTTATCTGGTCGGAACAGAACAAACAAGAATTGGAATGATTGGAAAATAATTTAGGTTCCTACCCCTGGACCTACCCTCTTTCTGAATGATTCTAAGCCTCAATATCAGTAAACTAGCAGTACAATTTTACTCAGTACCTTTTACTCAGCGTGTGTGTGTTTCAGAAATCCGGCAGTGTCTGGCACTGTGGAGTCTGCAGCCCCCATGTGTGGTGTGTGAGGATGTGTCTGTGGAGCAGTTGTGTGAGTGGATGGTGGAGGTCCGACTAGACCGCTACGCCTTCCGGAACCAGACCCTGTTTAGCTCCAAGAAAGAGGCTATTCGCTGGTCCTGCCACAGTCTGGGTACAGCAGGGGATATCTGCCAGCCTGGCACCGGTGAGCAATCAGTCATTCAATCAATTAATCAGCCAGAGTTGAGCCACAGATTGTTATTTTTTTTAAACACCATTCCTCAATAAATGGTTACCCTGCATAATACCTATCTCATCATCCTCCTCATCTTCCTCCTCTCCTCCCGTCTCTCGCTCTCTCTCCTTCTCTCTGTAGATGAGAATAAGTCCATAGGGATGGTAAAGACTTTTTTCCTGCAGCGGTCGTTCCCGTTGCCTGTGGAGGAAGTAGCAGAACCAGAGAAGGGCAGGTTCTGCTGCAATCTCAAAGACATCACTTGTGTCTTCACTTACCGTGGAGAGGGTATATAAGACCATGATTAGTTGGAATGGATTTATTTATCATATACAGTGCATTCGGAAATGATTCAGACCCCTTCCCTTTTTCCACATTTTGTTGCGTCACAGCCTTATTCTAAAAAGGATTAAATAAAATAAAAATCCTCCTCAGTCTCCACACAATACCCATAATGACAAAGCTAAAACAGGTTTTTAGAAATGTTTGCTAATTGCTTGGACATGATTTGGAAAGGCACACACCTCTCTATATAAGGTCCCACAGTTGACAGTGTATGTCAGAGCAAAAACCATGTCATGAGGTCGAAGGAATTGTCCGTAGAGCTCCGAGACAGTATTGTGTCGAGGCACAGATCTGGGGAAGGGAACCAAAAAATTACTGCAGCATTGAAGGTCCCCAAGAACACAGTGGACTCCATCATTCTTAAATGGCAGAAGTTTGGAACCACCAAGACACTTCCTAGAGCTGGCTGCCCGGCCAAACTGAGCAATCGGGAGAGAAGGGCTTTGGTCAGGGATGTGAACAAGATCCCGATGGTCACTCTGACAGAGCTCCAGAGTTCCTCTGTGGAGATGGGAGAACCTTCTAGAAGGACAACCATATCTGCAGCACCACCAATCAGACCTTTATGGTAGAGTGGCCAGATGGAAGCCACTCCTCAGTAAAAGGCACATGGCAGCCCGCTTGGAGTTTGCCAAAAGGCACCTAAAGGACTCTCAGACCATAAGAAACAAGATTCTCTGGTCTGATGAAACCAAGATTGAAGTCTTTGTCCTGAATGCCAAGCGTCATGTCTGGAGGAAACCTGGCACCATCCCTTTGGTGAAGCATGGAGGTGGCAGCATCATGCTGTGGGGATGTTTTTCAGCAGCAGGGACTGGGAGACCAGTCAGGATCGAGGGAAAGATAAACGGAGCAAAGTACAGAGAGATCCTTGATGAAAACCTGCTCCAGAGCGCTCAGGACATCAGAGTGAGGCGAAGGTACACCTTCCAACAGGACAACGACACTAAGCACACAGCCAAGACAACATAGGAGTGGCTTCTGTACAAGTCTCTATATGTCCTTAAGTGGCCCAGCCAAAGCCCGGACCTGAACCCGATCTAACATCTCTGGTGAAACGTGAAAATAGCTGTGCAGTGACGCTCACCATCCAACCTGGCAGAGCTTGAGAAACTCCCCAAATACAGGTCTGCCATGCTTGTAGCGTCATACCCAAGAAGACTCTAGGCTGTAATCGCTGCCAAAGGTGCTTTAAAGTACTAAGTAAAGGTTCTGAATATTTATGTAAATGTGATATTTCACATGGGGTATTGTTTGTAGATTGATGAGGGAAAAAAACTATTCAATCCATTTTAGAGTAAGGCTGTAATGTAACAACGTGGAAAAAATCAAGGGGTCTGAATATTTTCCGAATGCACTGTATGAGAGCGTAGTGCAGGATAATGCTAGTAAATTAATGTTCTGAATGAACTGTATCACATTGCTAATGGCAGATTTGATTGGCAGGTTCCAGTGAGGCTGAAGCATGTCAGTCTGCCTACCAGAGGGCGCTGTCTTGTCTTGCTCCTTTCATTGGCTACTATGGTCCTGTGGCCCCACCCAGCAGCACTGAGGATGCAAAGCAAAGGTTCAGGACTCTGTTGGACGGAATAGCCCTTACTTCTCCGAACTCAGCCCTTTCAGAAACTCAGTACAGAATCTCCGCCCAGCTTAGGTTCTCGGGGTAAAGACTGATAACAATTTATATAACTTTCATTTCTAAGTATCAATGAATTTAAAGTTGAATGAATAGTCCCTTTTTTTTATGTTGAAAATGTGTATTTTGAGTGAACTCTCTCTTTACCACACAATTATATAATGGACTTGTTTGTAGTGAGTAGTAGTAACTGCCTGATTGTGATCGGATTGGCAGGTACAGCATGGAGACTGAAGGACAGGATAGTAGGAAAGCTACCAGAGCCCAACTCAGCCAGCGCTTACTGGGCCTACTTGGGGAGGATGAGATGGGTCAGTACCACACACACACACACACGCACACACACACACGCACGCACTAGTGTTGATATTGTGAATCCCTCCACAGACTCCACAGCATCGGTGAGGAACGTTCTAGATGAGTGGTTTGCGAAGAGAGGTCTGGAGAAACCTGGATTTGAGTACACTAATGACAAGTTTGGGACAAAAGTCACCTTCTCTGCCCCTCTCATCTGCTCCTACAAAGGTAGGCTTCTGACACACATTTACAGTTCAGTAATATAGCAGACGCTCTTATCCAGAGTGACCTACAGTAGTAAATACATATATTTTCATACTGGTCCCCTGTAGGGGACACACACATACTCTCTCGCTCTCAGGCTATTTTCTGATTGGCTGTTCTCTCTGTCCTTCTGAAGAGTGGCAAGCCAGCCGGGAGAAAGCTAAGAAGAAATTAATCGATGAACTGCGGAGGCGGGTCAACTACCTTTTGTGATGGAAGCACCAACTGAGGGCCCACTGACCAATCATAAAAGATAGTTTACTTACCCTTGGCTCCTGCATGAAACGACAAAATGTCCTCTATTTCCCCAGTCTGGATATCTCTCTTCTAAGTTTTCCCTCGTTCTTTTCCTCTGTGTTTCATCAGGCTAGTGGTGTTGGTGACAGTCTGTATGTAATAGTATGGCTTTAATACTATATAATTCACTCTTTGCATGCACTGTTTTTACCACCGGTTATGGTCCTGATATGAAAGGATCCTACATTTAGCAGCTCTTTTACTGTTTAGTTTTACTCTGAAGTTTTTGCCCAGTCTAGTAACATATTGAATGCACTAGTGTGCACCCCAGGGGGTATTACTTTTTAATCTGCAACAATTACCTAAGTATTTTAACACTAAATGAAAAGGCTCATCTCTGATAATAAAAATACCATCCACTACTTTGAATGATGTACTTGTCTGTGTCGTCTGTCTCTGAAATGACTGGTCTTACTGGTGTGAACAGGGGGTAATGGGGAACACTGGTGCAACCGTTCAGCTGCCACTGGTCGAAGTCTTTTGTATGGTTGGCTGAGTGTGAGTAATGTTGGGAGAATCGTATGGAATCCTGGAGTGGGTTGGTTGGAACATTATACACCAGCATGTTGAGGTTTCAGCCCGAATATAAGTCCTCTAATGGCGTTGGTCTCAACATCTTATGAAGAGAGTCGGACTACTTGTCAATGAACATATAAAAAAAGGGCATCACTTCATCTTCATTACCTTTCTGTCTTAACTTTACATCGCCGAAGTCATTTTGGACTAATGTTCATAGTCATGATAGTCGATGCTAACTTTCTTTTCAGCTGAAACGGTCATCTAATACTTTACCCAGTGGGCGCCAGAGCTCCTCTTAGCCACACTACCACAGGATACATTGGTGTGTGCGTTGAATGAGGAAACCACTTCCAAACACATTGCATGGCCAGACAGACAGTCTCTCTGTACCACATCCTGAAATAAATAACTCAACTCTTTGCAGCTAGGGTTGTTTCTGTCTCTCCCTGTAGCTCTGGTACCTGTATGTTGGTGCTTGGTTAGCCTCATCCCAATTCAGACACTCCTAGACAGGAGGCCAGTGGAGTCAGGTGTCAGGATACTATTCTGCTAGGCTGCTATTTATTGTTATTTCTGCATCAGCACCTTATAATGTGACGTTCTATGAACATATTATTACACGTAGCATCTGATGCCAGGCCAACCGTGTTGCGCTGTGGAAGTTACTGCACTCTGACCTGGGTTTGTTAACATCCTGTTCAGGCTGACAGTCCATTTCCCTTGAGATGCAGGCAGTTAAGGCACAGAGAGTGAAAAAAGTGAGATATGAGTGTTTGTGTGGGGATGAAGTGTTGCTAAAATATTAAATATTGCAGAAAACTCCTCTCCCTTTTTATAAATAGCTACTCACCTGGGTGTGATGTGTGTAGTGGTCCTAGGTGTGTCTACTACTAGACAGCCACTTGAGGCTCTTGAGACCTCGAAATTTGACACATCCCCAACCACCACCACAGATGCTTGAGCTGCGGTAAGCCCATCTCTCGCATAGCATCTGATTGAGGTGGATCTGTTTCTCTTTCCAAAACCCCATGTGTGTCGCTCTTTGGTCGGCCGCTGCTGTCCCAAGCCTATAGCGCACTGAGCACCTCACTCCGCTGTCTGGCCAGCCGCGAAGTCTGTCTTTACATACAGGGAATAATTATGCTGTTATGACAGGGGGAAAACTCAAGTGGTTTAATACTTAAAAAGCTTCCAAACATACATTTGAAATAACCTGTGGGGTAAGTAAATAAAGAAAACTAAACCATATTTTTGGTAATTGTCTCCCATGTTCAGTGGAGACCCGCCATTTAATAAAGCTGCATACAAACATGGTCTCTGATTTTCTTGAGTAAGGCAGCTCCAAAAAGCAGGTTTTTCAGCCTAGTGGTGCTTTCTGCGATGGTGGGGCAAGACAAGCCAGCAGAAAATACGGAGCGTTGTGCCGTGATTGGCTCAGTGTTCTGTCACTCATGGGGACACTAGGTCACCGCCATTGTCTGAGGGTAGAGCTCTAGAATTCTAGCCCCTTGGGTGCTGCCATAGAATTACATTAGAAGTGCCCGTCCAAGAAGGCTCAAGGTCATTGGCCACAGATAAAATGATGTCAAATCACGTTATGTCTACAGTATCTAAAAAGCTTGGACACATCTATTCATTCAAAGGGTTTTTCTTTATTTTTACTATTTTCTACATTGTAGAATAATAGTGAAGACATCACAACTATGAAATAACACTTGGAATCATGTAGTAACCAAAGAAGTGTTAAACAAATCTAAATATATTTTATATTTGAGATTCTTCAAAGTAGCCACCCTTTGCCTTGATGACAGCTTTGCACACTCTTGGCATAAATGGTCTATTCATTTGCTGAAAATGATTCCTAGAAGTATTGTACTGAGATGAGTAGTAATACCTAATTAGAACTAAACGCACTTTCAGAATGAGTGGATAGTGTTTTCAACATTTGAGTGTGTTTTAATGTCACCAGTTTTACCTTTTGATTCATATGACCCTACTGAAAGTGAGTGTAAATCCTTCCCTCTCTGGTTCAGGAGGACACCGTACGTCCACAGTTACAGAATCCACCGCTCTTCTGAAGGATGGAGACTTCAGGTGAGTCACTCTGTATTACTCTGAGAGCACGAGTAAATATGATTTCAAAAGTATTCATTACACATGGAAAATAAACTTCAACTCTTACTCCTCACTACACACATGCACTTTTACCTCCCATGTTATAACTGTCCATGTAAGGCCTTAGTCAGTGTAATGAGCAGTACATTTGGGAGAATAACTGCACTTCACTAACAATCAACAAGTACACAATAAAGTAGCAGCCCATAATGCAACACAATACAGCGAACATAACAGCCTCCAAATCACTAAGTCCACGTCTGCAGATAGTCCCTGCTGACAGCATACACCCCCACCACACACCCCCTGGACAAAACACAGCTGAGAGACGAGAGGCTGTGGAGCGGTAGGTTGTCCCATACACACACACACTGCTTGTAATATAGTTATCAGTTGTATCTTTTCAACAGAGATAGGACGATTGTTTGTGTGTGTGTGTGTGTGTGTGTGTGTATATATATATATATACACACATACACACACACACATATATCACACACACACACACACACACACACACACACACACACACACACACACACACACACACACACACACACACAGTGGGGGAAAAAAGTATTTAGTCAGCCACCAATTGTGCAAGTTCTCTCACTTAAAAAGATGAGAGAGGCCTGTAATTTTCATCATAGGTACACTTCAACTATGACAGACAAAATGAGGAAAAAAAATCCAGAAAATCACATTGTAGGATTTTTAATGAATTTATTTGCAAATTATGGTGGAAAATAAGTATTTGGTCAATAACAAAAGTTTATCTCAATACTTTGTTATATACCCTTTGTTGGCAATGACAGAGGTCAAACGTTTTCTGTAAGTCTTCACAAGGTTTTCACACACTGTTGCTGGTATTTTGGCCCATTCCTCCATGCAGATCTCCTCTAGAGCAGTGATGTTTTGGGGCTGTCGCTGTTATTGACCAAATACTTATTTTCCACCATAATTTGCAAATAAATTCATTAAAAATCCTACAATGTGATTTTCTGGATTTTTTTTCCTCATTTTGTCTGTCATAGTTGAAGTGTACCTATGATGAAAATTACAGGCCTCTCTCATCTTTTTAAGTGAGAGAACTTGCACAATTGGTGGCTGACTAAATACTTTTTTTCCCCACTGTATATATATATATATATGCATGCATTTAATTGAGACAATGCTTTTGTTGTTTACAAAAGTGCACGTTTGTGGGTCCAGATGGAGGAACGCTTTGAAAGGATTGGATAGGTATTAACAAACAGTAACGACTGCATCTTGCCCCGGATGTCCTAGCCGTGTCTGAATCCTGGCTTAGGAAGACTACCAACATATCTGAAATTTCCATCCATAACTATAACATTTTCCGACAAGATAGAACTGCCAAAGGGGGCGGTGTTGCAATCTACTGCAGAGATAGCCTGCAGAGGTCTGCCTTACTATCCAGGTCTGTACCCAAACAATTCGAGTTTCTACTTTTAAAAATCCACCTTTCCAGAAACAAGTCTCTCACCATTGCCGCTTGCTATAGACCACCCTCTGCCCCCAGCTGTGCCCTGGACACCATATGTGAATTGATTGCCCCCCATCTATCTTCAGAGCTCGTGCTGCTAGGTGACCTAAACTGGGACATGCTTAACACCCCGGACGTCCTACAATCTAAGCTTGATTCCCTCAATCTCACACAAATTATCAATGAACCCACCAGGTACAACCCCAAATCCGTAAACACAGGCACCCTCATAGATATCATCCTAACCAACCTGCCCTCCAAATACACCTCTGCTGTCGTCAACCAGGATCTCAGCGATCATTGCGTCCGTAATGGGTCTGCGGTCAAACGACCACCCCTCATCACTGTCAAACGCTCCCTAAAACACTTCAGCAAGCAGGCCTTTCTAATCGACTTGGCCCGGGTATCCTGGAAGGATATTGACCTCATCCGTCTGTAGAGGATGCCTGGTTGTTCTTTAAAAGTGCCTTTCTCACCATCCTAAATAAGCATGCCCCTTTTAAAAAAATCTAGAACCAGGAACAGATATAGCCCTTGGTTCTCTCCAGATCTGACTGCTCTTGACCAACACAAAAACATCCTGTGGCGTTCTGCATTAGCATTGAATAGCCCCCATGATATGCAACTTTTCAGGGAAGTCAGGAACCAATATACACAGGCAGTTAGGAAAGCTAAGGCTAGCTTTTTCAAACAGAAATTTGCATCCTGTAGCACAAACTCAAAAAAGTTCTGGGACACTGTAAAGTCCCAGCTGCCCACTGCACTGAGGCTAGGAAACACTGTATTTACGGATAAGTCCACGATAATTGAGAATTTCAATAAGCATTTTTCTACGTCTGGCCATGCTTTCCACCTGGATACCCCTACCCCGGTCAACAGCCCTGCACCCCCCACAACAACTCGCCCAAGCCTCCCCCATTTCTCCTTCATCCAAATCCAGATAGCCGATGTTCTGAAAGAGCTGCAAAATCTGGACCCCTACAAATCAGCCGGGCTAGACAATCTGGACCCTCTCTTTCAAAAATGATCTGCCGAAATTGTTGCAACCCCACCGTACCTTCTCCGCTATGCAATCTGGTTTCAGAGCTGGTCATGGGTGCACCTCAGCCACGCTCAACGTCCTAAACGATATCATAACCGCCGTCGATAAGAGACATTACTGTGCAGCCGTATTCATTGACCTGGCCAAGGTCTTCGACTCTGTCAATCACCACATTCTTATTGGCAGACTCAACAGCCTTGGTTTCTCAAATGATTGCCTCGCCTGGTTCACCAACTACTTCTCTGATAGAGTTCAGTGTGTCAAATCGGAGGGCCTAATGTCCGGACCTCTGGCAGTCTCTATGGGGGTTCCACAGGGTTAAATTCTCGGGCCGACTCTCTTCTCTGTATACATCAATGAAGTCGCTCTTGCTGCTGGTGATTCTCTGATCCACATCTACGCAGACGACACCATTCTGTATACTTCTGGCCCTTCTTTGGACACTGTGTTAACTAACCTCCAGACGAGCTTCAATGCCATACAACTCTCCTTCCGTGGCTTCTAACTGCTCTTAAATGGAAGTAAAACTAAATGCATGCTCTTCAACCGATCGCTGCCCGCCCGTCCAGCATCACTACTCTGGACGGTTCTGACTTAGTATATGTGGACAGCTACAAATACCTAGGTGTCTGGTTAGACTGTAAACTCTCCAATCCAAAATTAAATCTAGAATCGGCTTCCTATTTCGCAACAAAGAATCCATCACTTATGCTGCCAAACATAACCTCGTAAAACTGACCATCCTACCGATCCTCGACTTCGGCGACGTCATTTACAAAATAGCCTCCAACACTCTACTCAACAAATTGGATGCAGTCTATCACAGTGCCATCCGTTTTGTCACCAAAGCCCCATATACTACCCACCACTGCGACCTGTACGCTCTCGTTGGCTGGCCCTCACTTCATACTCGTTGCCAAACCCACTGGCTCCAGGTCATCTACAAGTCTTTGCTAGGTAAAGCCCCGCCTTATCTCTGCTCACTGGTCACCATAGCAGCACCCACCCGTAGCACGCGCTCCAGCAGGTATATCTCACTTTCCTTCCAGTTCTCTGCTGCCAATGACTGGAACGAACTGCAAAAATCACTGAAGCTGGAGACTCATATCTCCCTCACTAGCTTTAAGCACCAGCTGTCAGAGCAGCTCACAGATCACTGCACCTGTACATAGCCCATCTGTAAATAGCCCATCCAACTACCTCATCCCCATACTGAATTAATTTATTTATCTTGCTCTTTTGCACCCCAGTATCTATACTTGCACATTCATCATCTGCACATCTACCATACCAGTGTTTAAATGCTATATTGTAATGACTTTGCCACCATGGCCTATTTATTGCCTTACCCCCCTATCTTACCTCATTTGCACACACTGTATATAGACTTTTTTTCTACTGTATTATTGACTGTATGTTTGTTTATTCCATAACTCTGTGTTGTTGTATGTGTCGAACTGCTTTGCTTTATCTTGGCCAGGTCGCAGTTGAAAATGATAACTTGTTCTCAACTATCCTACCTGGTTAAATAAAGGTGAAATAAAATTAAAAAAAATAGGTTAAGGGGATCCTCATTACAGATCGGCCCACAAGCCGAGGGGTTAAGGCTTCAGGGTTACCATTCATAATGGCTGGCTGTGACCCCACTCTCCATTATGATCGGTAACCCTGGAGCCATTAAGGTTAAGTGCCTTGCTCAAGGGCACATTCATAGATATTTCACCTTGCCACTCAGTAAACATAGCATGGTGGTGGCAGCATCATGCTGTGGGGATGTTTTGCAGCGGCAGGGACCGGGAGACTAGTCAGGATTGAGGCAAAGATGAACGAAGCAAAGTACAGAGATCCTTGATGAAATCCTGTTCCAGTGCGCTGAGAACCTCAAACTAGGACAACGACCATAAGCACACAGCCAAGACAAAGCAGGAGTGGCTTTTCTCTGAATAATGTTCTTGTGTCCCAGCCAGAGCCCGGACTTGAACCCGATTGAACATCTCTGGAGAGACCTGAAAATAGCTGTGCAGCGACGCTCCCCATCCAACCTGACAAGAGCTTGAGAGGAACTGCAGAGAGGAATGCAAGAAACTCCCCCCAAATAAAGGTGTGCCAAGCTTATAGTGTCATACCCAAGAAGACTCGAGGTTGTAATCATTGCCAAAGGTGCTTCAACAAAGTACTGAGTAAAGGGTCTGAATACTTATGTAAATGTGATAGTTTTTTTGTATACATTTGCAAAAATGTCTAAAAACCTGTTTTTGATTATGGGTTATTTGATTATGGGCTATTGTACATAGACAGAGTTTTTTATTTTTTATTTAATCAATTTTAGAATAAGGCTGTAACGTAACAAAATGTGGAAAAAGTAAAGGGGTTGGAATACTTTCAAAATGCACTGTGTGTGTGTGTGTATATATATATATATATATGACTGTATACAAGGATACACACACACTCATATACAAATCAAATCAAATTTGACAAACGGTAACAACAGGTGTAGACCTTACAGTGAAATGCTTACTTACGAGCCCCTAACCAACATGCAGTTTAAAAAAAATATGGATAAGGATAAGAAATAAAAGTAACAAGTAATTAAAAAGCGTCAGTAAAATAACAATAGCGAGACTATATACAGGGGGGTACCTGTACAGAGTCAATGTGCGAGGGCACCGGTTAGTTGAGGTAATATGTACATGTAGGTAGAGTTATTAAAGTGACTATGCATAGATGATAACAACAGAGAGTAGCATCGGTGTAAAAGAGGGGGCAATGCAAATAGTCTGGGTAGCCATTTGATTAGGGGTTCAGGAGTCTTATGGCTTGGGGGTAGAAGTTGTTTAGAAGCCTCATGGACCTAGACTTGGCGCTCCGGAACCGCTTGCCGTGCGGTAGCAGAGAGAACAGTCTGACCAGGGTGGCTGGAGTCTTTGACAATTTTTAGGGGCTTCCTCTGGCACCGCCTGGTATAGAGGTCCTGGATGGCAGGAAGCTTGGACCCAGTGATGTACTGGGCCGTTCGCACTACCCTCTGTAGTGCCTTGCGGTCGGAGGCCGAGCAGTTGCCATACCAGGCAGTGATGCAACCAGTCAGGATGCTCTCAATGGTGCAACTGTAGAACCTTTTGAAGATCTGATGACCCATGCCAAATCTTTTCAGTCTCCTGAGGGGGAATAGGTTTTGTTGTGCCCTCTTCACGACTGTCTTGGTGTGCTTGGACCATGTTAGTTTGTTGGTGATGTGGACACCAAGGAACTTGAAGCTCTCAACTTGCTCCACTGTAGCCACGATGAGAATGTGGGCGTGCTCAGTCCCATTTTTCCTGTAGTCCACAATCATCTCCTTTGTCTTGATCACGTTGAGGGAGAGGTTGTTGTCCTGGCACCACACGGCCAGGTCTCTGACCTCCCTTTAGGCTGTCTCGTCATTGTCGGTGATCAGGCCTACCCCTGTTGTGTCATCTGCAAACTTAATGATGGTGTTGGAGTCGTGCCTGGCCGTGCAGTCATGCGTGAACAGGGAGTACAGGAGGGGGCTGAGCATGCACCCCTGAGGGGCCCCTGTGTTGAGGATTAGCATGGCGGATGTGTTGTTACCTACCCTTACCACCTGGGTGCGGCCCGTCAGGAAGTCCAGGATCCAGTTGCAGTTGGAGGTGTTTAGTCCCAGGGTCCTTAGCTTATTGATGAGTTTTGAGGGCACTATGGTGTTGAACTCTGAGCTATAGTCAATGAATAGCATTCTCACATAGGTGTTCCTTTTGTCCAGGTGGGAAAGGGCAGTGTGGAGTGCAATAGAGATTGCATCATCTGTGGATCTGTTGGGGCGGTATGCAAATTGGAGCAGGTCTGGGGTTTCTGGGACAATGGTGTTGATGTGAGCCATGACCAACCTTTCAAGGCACTTCATGGCTACAGATGTGAGTGCTACGGGTCGGTAGTCATTTAGGCAGGTTACCTTAGTGTTCCTGGGCACAGGCACTATGGTGGTCTGCTTAAAACATGTTGGTATTACAGACTCGGACAGGGAGAGGTTGAAAATGTCAGTGAAGACACTTGCCAGTTGGTCAGCGCATGCTCGCAGTACACGTCCTGGTAATCCGTCTGGCTCTGTGGCCTTGTGAATGTAGACATGTTTAAAGGTCTTACATCGGCTGCGGAGAGCGTGATCACACAGTCTTCTGGAACAGCTGGTTCTCTCATGCATGTTTCAGTGTATTTGCCTTGAAGCGAGCATAGAAGTAGTTTAGCTCATCTGGTAGGCTCGTGTCACTTGGAGCTCTCAGCTGTGCTTCCCTTTGTAGTCTGTAATGGTTTGCAAGCCCTGCAACATCCGACGAGCGTCAAAGCCGGTGTAGTATGATTCGATCTTAGTCCTGTATACATCGATCTTAGTCCTGTATTGATGCTTTACCTGTTTGATGGTTCGTCGGAGGGCATAGCGGGATTTCTTATAAGCTTCCGGGTTAGAGTTCCGCTCCTTGAAAGTGGCAGCTCTAGCCTTTAGCTCAGTGCGGATGTTGCCTGTAATCCATGGTTTCTGGTTGGGGTATGTACGTACTGTCACTGTGGGGACAGTACGTACATCATCAATGCACTTATTGATGAAGCCAATGATTGATGTGGTGTACTCCTCAACGCCATCGGAGGAATCCCGGAACATATTCCAGTCTGTGCTAGCAAAACAGTCCTGTAGCTTAGCATCTGTTTCATCTGAGTACTGTAACACACTCACTAGGTTGAGACACAGTAATTTCAGTATTTGACCCCCAGACTAGTTTGAATTTGCCCTAGACAATCATATCGGAGGTCGGTTTTCAATTGTTGGTAAATGGATTGGGGAGGGTAAACTGATCCTAGATCTATGACTATGGGCAACTTTTACCTGGAGCATAAATGACCCCTGTTGGTACGGTCATAACCTCTGACCTTTTACGTTAATGTCATTGCCAAGCAGGTCACAACCCAACAACCCTCACAAGTGCACACTTCAACTGTTAAGACGGTTGTCAAAGTATTCCATCTCTTCCCTCACTTTTCACTTTTCGGTAACGTCCACATCATTTGCCATGTGCTTATTACTATAGCCATTGGGGGAGCAGACAGCTAGGGGGCCGCAGAGCCCCTTGTGGATGACGCTACTCCACAGTAGAAGCTAAGCACATAAGGACAATGCATATCCTTGTCATATGCTTAGCTTCTACTTTGGAGTAGCATCCACTTACACCAGGGGTTCCCAAACGTTTTTGGAGCGCGACCCCCACCATGTCACAAAAAAAGTGATGTAATCAACGGCCAATGTTTCCTTTTTTCATTTGGGCTAGGACAGTATTACAAATCAGTCTGACAGTAGTTTTTACTATTTAAATCTGAAGGAAGTATTTTGGGGGGAATACATCATCAAGGTCAAAAAAATTTCCTGACTATATGACCTGTTAGGTTCTAAACAAACAGAGTAGAAACTCAAACGGATGACTAGGAAAAGCTCAAACCAAGTTTATTCCCCCACTGGGTCAAACAGCTGCAAAGACAAAAACTTGTTAACACAAGCACATATCTTTATAACCTCGTACTAGGAGGCGTCACCTCCTTGCACATCTAGATTGCCCACATCACTGTTGCTAGTCAGGAACTGAATTGGTTCCTGTCACTGGTGGTCATGACCCGCCTCCTACTAGAACCTTTGTGGGCATGCAAGTCTGTGCGTGTGAGAGGACTGTTCCTCCTCACTTCATCTGACCTCGGGCCAAATTCCTCACCTCCCTAATCCACAACGAAGCTCATTTTGCCATGTGGGTTTTATGCTAGCTAAAGTTCCCTCTTTGAAGTTGGTAGCTAACTCGAGAATGCATCTTCTTTAGGATTGCTGTTATATCCCATCTACTACATTCATCCATACTGTTTGTGTCCCATGATTGCAGGTTATTTGACAAATGTGTAAAGTATATGTCTTATAAATGAGCACCAGCTAGCAGTGTATTAGCCTCGTTTTGTTAGCTGAGGAAAATATGTGGTACATTCTAGGTGTATTATATTTCTTTGTAAGAGTGTGACATTTTTATAAGAGTGTGACATTGAGTTATTTTTCATGTTAATTTGATATATTTTGAATACTAAAATGGATGACAGTTTATTCTGATGTTGTGAATATGAGATTAAACAATATATATTTTTTATTATAGTAAATGAGTAATTATTAGAAATTGTGAAATCCACTAGAAGATCACAATGACTTTGAAAGACATTTCAATTGTTATTTTGTCAGTATATTATACAGCAGATTTATGGAGAATTGCTGTGGGAGTGCTGTTGTATCCGGTCTACCTACTAATCATTCATCCATACCGTGTGTGTCCCATGATTGCAGCTTTGGAAATAAAATAACTATCCATCCATTACCCTTCCTGTGCTTGCCCTACAAGCACACACTCTCCTTGTCCTACTTCTTGTAGATCTGAAAGGACTGTATAGGTATTAACAAATGGTAATGACTGCATCTTGACCTCTGATAGGCTAAAGGGATCCTTCTTACAGATCGGCCCACGAGCCTAGGGGTTAACGATGACAGGGCTTTAAACATAGCCTCGCAAAGCAGCCTGATCCCACAAGCTTCAGTCTACTGCTACTATAAAACAGGCCATCTTGTTTAACTGGCAATATTGACAGGTGTTTCCTCAGCTTCCTCCACCACTGTGATCCACTCAACACATTTGGACGGCAGGGCCTGAGGGACAAATGGTGAAAACCAGGAGAGAAGTTTTGTTAGCTCCACAAGAGAGGTGTTATGATATGACAGTTTACCAAGTAAACATAAATGTTTCTGCTCTGTGCGTGTGTTTATTCACCTGAAGTAGGTCGTCTCTCTCCAAGAGATGTTTAATCTTCAGTGGGGGACCAGGGATGGGGGGAAACAGACGTTCCCTGAACACATACACCACAGTCAGTCAGGGAATCCCACCACTAATACCATAGCCTTATATCATTACATTTAAACCGTATACTGTTTTCATATTGTTCTTGCCAGTTACTGTTCAATCACACAGGCATTTGTCTTCCCCTTTCTGTTGTTTTCTAAGAATAAACGGGTGTTTTCCACCTCTCGTTGGAAGGAAGTTCAGTTTCACTGTGAAAATGTGTGCGGTCTGTGTACAGATGCTAAAATCTAACACCTCTGCACTTATTCTATTAATATGGTGTCATCTTCTCTGTATCTTTCTCTGTGTCTATTTTTTGTAAATGTTCCGTTTCTCTCTGGTCCCTCCCATTCTGTCTGTTTCCTTCTCTCTTTCTCAGTTGCTCTCTGTTTCTCTGTCGCTCTCTGCTGCTGCTCTGCTTCTCTTTGCTCTCTTTCTCAGTCTCCCGTTGCTCTCTTTCTCAATTCTCAGTCTCCCGTTGCTCTCTTTCTCAGTTGCTCGCTCTGCTCTCTCTCGTTGGAAGTTCAGTTCAGTGTCACTGTGAAAATCTAACACCTCTATTAATACGTTGTCTTAATGTCAGTGTCTGCTATTTCTCAGTGTCTGCTCTCTCTGCGTCTCTTTGCTCTCTCTGCGTCTCTTTGCTCTCTCTGCGTCTGTGTCTCAGGGTCTCTTTGCTATCTCTGAGTTTGCTCCCTCTGTGTCTCTTTGCTCTCTGCATCTCTTTGCTCTCTGCGTCTCTTTGCTATCTCTGCGTTTGCGTCTCTTTGCTCCCTCTGCGTCTCTTTGCTCTCTGAGCCTCTTTGCGTCTCTTTGCTCTCTCTGCGTCTCTGCTCTCTTTGCTCTTTGAGTCTCTTTGCTACCTCTGCGTCTCTTTGCTCTCTGCTTCTCTTTGTGTCTCTTTGCGTTTCTTTTTCTCTCTGCGTCTGTCTCAGGGTCTCTTTGCTATCTCTGCGTTTGCTCCCTCTGCGTCTCTTTGCGTCTCTCTGCATCTCTTTGCTCTCTCTGCGTCTGTGTCTCAGGATCTCTTTGCTATCTCTGCGTTTGCGTCTCTTTGCTCTCTGCATCTCTTTGCTCTCTGCGTCTCTTTGCTATCTCTGCGTCTCTTTGCTCTCTGAGCCTCTCTGCGTCTCTTTGCTCTCTGCGTCTCTTTGCTATCTCTGCGTTTGCGTCTCTTTGCTCCCTCTGCGTCTCTTTGCTCTCTGAGTCTCTTTGCGTCTCTTTTGCTCTCTGAGCCTCTTTTGCTCTCTGAGCCTCTTTGCGTCTCTTTTGCTCTCTGAGCCTCTTTGCGTCTCTTTTGCTCTCTGAGCCTCTTTGCGTCTCTTTTGCTCTCTGAGCCTCTTTTGCTCTCTGATCTCTCTTTGCTCTCTGAGCCTCTTTGCGTCTCTTTTGCTCTCTGAGCCTCTTTGCGTCTCTTTTGCTCTCTGAGCCTCTTTGCTCTCTGAGCCTCTTTGCGTCACTTTTGCTCTCTCTGAGTCTCTTTGCTCTCTCTGCGTCTCTTTGCTCTCTCTGCGTCTCTTTGCTCGCTGAGTCTCTCTTTGCTCGCTGAGTCTCTCTTTGCTCTCTCTGCGCCTGCGTCTCTTTGCTCTCTGTGTCTCTTTACTCTCTGCGTCTCTTTGCGTCTCTTTGCTCTCTGAGCCTCTTTGCGTCTCTTTTCTCGAGTGTCTTTGCGTCTCCTTGGCTCTCTGTGTCTCTTTGGCTCTCAGCGTCTCTTTGCTCTCTCTGCATCTCTTTGCTCTCTGCGTCTCTTTGCTATCTCTGCGTTTGCGTCTCTTTGCTCTCTCTGCGTCTGTGTCTCATGGTCTCTTTGATCTCTCTGCGTCTGCGTCTCTGCTCTCTTTGCTCTCTCTGCGTCTCTTTGCTCTCTGAGTCTCTTTGCTCTCTGTCTGTTTGCTCTCTGAGCCTCTTTGCGTCTCTTTTGCTCTCTGAGCCTCTTTGCGTCTCTTTGCTCTCTGTGTCTCTTTGCTCTCTGCCTCTCTTTGCTATCTCTACATTTGCTTGTCTTTGCTCCCTCTGCGTCTCTTTGCTCTCTGCGTCTCTGCGTCTCTTTGCTCTCTGCCTCTCTTTGCTATCTCTGCATGTGCTTGTCTTTGCTCCCTCTGTGTCTCTTTGCTCTCTGAGTCTCTTTGCGTCTCTTTGCTCTCTCTGCAACTGTGTCTCAGGGTCTCTTTGCTCTCTCTGCGTCTCTGCTCTCTCTGCGTCTCTTTGCTCTCTCTGTGTCTGTGTCTCTTTGCTATCGCTGCGTTTGAATCTCTTTGCTCCTCTCATGCCTCTTTGCTCTCTCTCGCCTCTTTATGCCTCTTTATGCCTCTTTGCTCTCTCTGCCTCTTTGCTCTCTCTCTCTCTCTTTATGCCTCTTTGCTCTCTGCCTCTTTGCTCTCTCAAGGCCTCTTTGAGTCTCTTTGCTCTCTGAGCCTCTTTGCGTCTCTTTGCTCGCTGAGTGTCTTTGCGTCTCTTTGGCTCTCAGCGTCTCTTTGCTCTCTGAGTGTCTTTGTGTCTCTTTGAGTCTCTTTGTGGCTCTCTGAGTCTCTCTGTGCTCTCTGCGTCTCTCTTTGCTCTCTGCGTCTCTCTTTGCTCTCTGCGTCTCTCTCTGCGTCTCTCTTTGCTCTCTCTGCGTCTCTCTTTGCTCTCTCTGCGTCTCTCTTTGCTCTCTCTGCGTCTCTCTTTGCTCTCTCTGCGTCTCTCTTTGCTCTCTCTGCGTCTCTTTGCTCTCTCTGTGTCTGAGTCTCTTTGCTCTCTCCGCGTCTTTGCGTGCTCGCGGCCTCTGAGCAAAGAGACTGTGCTCTCTCAGCGTCTCTTTGCTCTGTGACTGCGTCTCTCTGCTCTGAGCGTCTCTCTGTTCAAATCAAATTTTATTTGTCACATACACATGGTTAGCAGATGTTAATGCGAGTGTAGCGAAATGCTTGTGCTTCTAGTTCCGACCATGCAGTAGTATCTAACAAGTAAGCGGCTCTGCTCTCAGCAGCTCTGCGTCTCTCTGCCTCTCTGCGGCTCTCTCTGTGTCTGTGTCTCTTTGCTCTCTCTGGGTCTGTGTCTCTTTGCTCTCTCTGGGTCTGTGTCTCTTTGCTCTGTGTGTCTCCTCCCTCCCCATGAACCCAACAGAATACCTCTGGAGTCTGATCAGCAGCAGCAGAGCCAGGAGGATCATGGGTATCCCTAGAGCGATGCAAACAACCCCCAGAGTGTTCAGCTGATTGGGTGATTCAGACGGGGCCACCGCTAAACACACACACACACACACACACACACACACACACACACACACACACACAGCAGTGTAAACATAAACCAACAGAAAAGACTGCTAAATAAAACATTTAAAATACAGCTGTAAAGCATCCCGATTAGAGGTTGACCGATTATTCGGCCTGGACGATTAATTAGGGCCAATTTCAAGTTTTCACAACAATTGTAATCAGCATTTTTGGGTGCCGATTATGGCCGATTACATTGCATTCCACGAGGAGACTGCGTGGCAGGCTGACCACCTGTTACCCAAGTGCAGCAAGGAAAAATCTATCAATCTGAACATAATCACTAGTTAACTACACATGGTTGATGATATTACTAGTTTAACTAGCTTGTCCAGCGTTGCATATAATCAATACGGTGCCTGTTAGTTTATCATCGAATCACAGCCTACTTCCCCAAACGGGTGATGATTTAACAAAAGTGCATTCGTGAAAAAAGCACTGTCGTTGCACCAATGTGTACCTAACCATAAGAAAGGGATTGATGTTTAAAATCAATACACAAGTATATATTTTTTTTAACTTGCATATTTAGTTAACATGAATTTCTTTTATCAGGCAATATTAACTAGGGAAATTGTGTCACTTCTCTTGCGTTCCAGTGCAAGCAGAGTCAGGGTATATGCAGCAGTTTGGGCCGCCTGGCTCGTTGCGAACTGTGTGAAGACCATTTCTTCCTAACAAAGACCGTAATTAATTTGCCAGAATTTTATATAATTATGACTTAATATTGAAGGTTGGGCAATATAACAGCAATATTTAGACTTAGGGTTGCCACCCGTTCGATAAAATACAGAACGGTTCCGTATTTCACTGAAAGAATAAAAGTTTTGTTTTCTAAATTATAGTTTCCAGATTTGACCATATTAACAATCTAAGGCTCGTATTTCTGTGTGTTTATTATATTATAATTAAGGTTATGATTTGATATTTTATAGAGCAGTCTGACTGAGCGGTGGTAGGCAGCAGCAGGCTCGTAAGCATTTAATCAAACAGCACTTTCTTGCGTTTGCCAGCAGCTCTTCGCTGTGCTTGAAGCACAGCGCTGTTTATGACTTCAAGCCTATCAACTCCCGAGATTAGGCTGGCATAGTGCCTATAAGAACATCCAATAGTCAAAGGTATATGAAATACAAATGGTATAGAGAGAAATAGTCCTATAATAACTACAACCTAAAACTTCTTAACTGGGAATATTGAAGACTCATGTTAAAAGGAACCACCAGCTTTCATATGTTCTCATGTTCTGAGCAAGGAACTTAAACGTTAGCTTTTTTACATGGCACAGATTGCACTTTTACTTTCTTCTCCAACACTGTGTTTCTGCATTATTTAAACCAAATTGAACATGTTTCATTATTTATTTGAGGCTAAATTGATTGTATTTATGTATTATATTAAGTTAAAATAAAAGTGTTCATTCAGTATTGTTGTAATTGTCATTATTACAAATATATATTTTTTTAAATCGTCCGATTTAGTTGGTATTGTTTTTTTTGGGTCTTCCTATAAATCGGCATCGGCGTTGAAAAATCCTAATCGGTCAACCTCTAATCCAGATGTCATTATAATATTGATGACTGCAGACTAGACTCACTGATGGTGCTGCTCCAGCTGCTCCAGTGTCCAGATGCTCGGCAGTCACTTTTCTTCTTCACCCTCATCTTCACATCGTACCATTGTGTGTGGTCCAGGTTGGTCTCAGTGTATGTCAGTCCCTCTGTAAAGCTCCTCACCTTACGAGACACATATACAAATAGCCTCTTAATTAAACGGGGCCACCGCTGAACACGACAAGTTAGACAACAACTCTCTGGTATACTCATCTGTTTTACTTAACACTTTTTAATTTTTTTTAAACTGCATTGTTGGTTAAGGGTTTGTAAGTAAGCTTTTCACTGTAAGGTCTAAACCTGTTGCATTCGGCGCATGTGACAAATACAATTTGATTTGATAGTATTACCAGGTCATTGATCTGTAGCTGGTAGTGGAAGCATTTGGCTGTGGTGGTCTTGGACGGGAGACCCCACTGCACCAGCAGACCCTCCTCTCTGACCCAGGCAGTGATGTTGGGGGGCGGGCGCAGTACTTCAATATCTTTGGTGTACATTTTACTGGTGTAGATGCAGCACACGTCAGGGTGTGACACATTGAAAGTCATAATCACAGAGGTGACGCCATCACCCACATTGCCTTGGCAGCCAGCAGACACGTCTCGAACCACATCGCCAGTCCATCCCTGGGCTCCCTGGCCTCCCATGACCTCAGAGACACAGTCCACACTGGAGTTTCTCTCATAGTTCCTACACACACTGATATTCACACACACACACACACACACACACACACACACACACACACACACACACACACACACACACACACACACACCCCAGCACTTAAAGCAAACACCTTAAAAAGGTGGGTGTCATGTACTAAAATTAGATTACAATTTTATTATACTGTAAAATGGTAATTGCACAGTAATAACCAATAAATTGACAAGCTTGTACTATTACATTAAATAATTGTTGCTAAGCCTTCATTTTCTGTGTGTCTTGGATATTGTGGGAGGGGCTTACAAGACAGAGGCAGAGGATTGGCTGTCATTAGGGAGACCATCGAATTTCCAGGAGCAGTTGAGTTGATTGGTTGGGTAGATAAGACAGTAGGGCAGTCCACCTACAGTTACAGACAGGGTTCAGTGAGTGTGCATGCGTGTGTGAGTGTGTGTTTGGGTCATTGTGCGTTTTGTCTTACTGGAATATAGGTTGCAGGGGTGAATGCTGTTGTCAATGTCAGTGTCTTCATGGTCCTCGCTCTGAACCAGCTGCATAACACCATGAGAATCCCTCTGGTACACTCTCTGGTGCATCAGAGACAGAAAAAGAAAGAGCGAGAGAGGCATCATTTTTTATTTTTTAAGAGACAAAGAGATTGTAAATCTAAAATGGTTTGAGACAGGGCCATTAGAGACCATGGACTATCATGGTGGTCTCACCTCGCTGTAATCCAGCTCGTCATCCTGACAGGGGTCCAAGGGAGGCGGTTCTTGGTTCTGGTCAGGTTCTAGGCTCTGGTTTGTGTGTGTAGCAGGGCTTTGGGTCTCGTCCAGCCCTATAGTAACTGTCCCAGCAGTCAACCCTTCTGTGCTCTCAGAGAAACTTGTTTCAGTCGTTTGAGTTACTGTGAGACAGAGACAGAAAGAGAGCTCAGTGAGGTCGCACACAACAGGGTAAGTGTTGGGGAAGCTACTCTGAAATCATAGTTTACCAAATGACCAATTACTTCACAGAAGAAGTTAAGCTACAATAAAGATACCCTTAGGAACTGACTGTACAAAACATAAACATGACAGACTGACCAGGTGAATCCGGGTGAAAGCTATGATCCTTTTTGATGTCACTTGTTAAATCCACCTCAAATCAGTGTAGATGAAGGGGAGGAGACAGGTTAAAGGGTTTTAGGAAGGTGTTCTTAATGTTTTGTACACTCAGTGTATTTTAATTAAGTAAAGCTACATAGAAACAGTAGTTCACTACATCCAAGCTACTTTGGGAATAAATGATCATATCTAAATCTGAAATCGCAAAGAGCAATTTCTCAAGCAATAATTTTGCTAGGAGTGTCTGGGAGTGGTCTGAGTGGGGAGGGGAAAACTGAAAACTAGGAGAGAGGTTTGGAACTCTTTCTTATTGGTCTATTAAACTAATTTAATGCATGTTGATGTCACCAGACAGGCCAAAACTCCATCCCACCAAAACAGGGACACATTTCAGGCGGTCTTTTCAAACAACTCTTAAATTAAAAGGATATTATCATAATTTTCACAATTCCACAGTATTATTTAATCCTCATAGTGTGGAAATATATGCCAAACACAGGAAAATCACATTTGACTGCACTGGGTCTTTAACTAAATGTGTAATTTAGCCTATTATTAATAAAGACAGTGCAGTCCTGAATCTGAAAAAAAAAGGTAATTCTTGCCTACATATTTTCTCTTTTTGCAAAAAAAGAAGTGTGTAGTTCCAATAGTTAGCTACACCACTACACGGCAAAAAAGTTATTAACTACTGAAAACACTACCATGATTTGAATTCATTGGAATTCAACTTCCACCAAGCTACTGCACAATGCAGTTTAATTACTAGTTGACCTAAACGTAGTTCACTACTCCCCAACACTGCAAGGAAAACGCATGTAAGGATGATCCACACATATTCACATTATCACTCACCTTTCTCTGCTCTCCCAAGGGAATGCAGCGCCACAGCACAGACCCAGAGGACCACCAGATATAGCCCCATTGCAAACCTGTGAGGGGGACAAACACACAGATATAACACCATGATAAAAACCTAACCACTTCAGCATCCTCACTCAGACCTGATGAGCTTATATGGTCATAACTGTCCTCCTACATGTGCTCTTTTCAGTTTTATTGAGGGATTTTAATGAGGGAAATAAGTATTTGACCCCTCTGCAAAACATGACTCAGTACTTGGTGGCAAAACCCTTGTTGGAAATCACAGAGGTCAGACGTTTCTTGCAGTTGGCCACCAGGTTAGCACACATCTCAGGAGGGATTTTGTCCCACTCCTCTTTGCAGATCTTCTCCAAGTCATTAAGGTTTCGAGGCTGACGTTTGGCAACTTGAACCTTCAGCTACCTCCACAGATTTTCTATGGGATTAAGGTCTGGAGACTGGCTAGGCCACTCCAGGACCTTAATGTGCTTCTTCTTGAGCCACTCCTTTGTTGCCTTGGCCGTGTGTTTTGGGTCATTGTCATGCTGGAATACCCATCCACGACCCATTTTCAATGCCCTGGCTGAGGGAAGGAGGTTCTCACCCAAGATTTGACGGTACAAATCATCGTCCCTTTGATGCGGTGAAGTTGTCCTGTCCCCTTAGCAGAAAAACATCCCCAAAGCATAATGTTTCCACCTCCATGTTTGACGGTGGGCATGGTGTTCTTGGGGTCATAGGCAGCATTCCTCCACCTCCAAACACGACAAGTTGAGTTGATGCCAAAGAGCTACATTTTGGTCTCATCTGACCACAACACTTTCACCCAGATGTCCTCTGAATCATTCAGATGTTCATTGGCAAACTTCAGACGGGCATGTATATGTGCTTTCTTGAGCAGGGGGACCTTGCGGACGCTGCAGGATTTCAGTCCTTCACGGCGTAGTGTGTTACCTATTGTTTTCTTGGTGACTATGGTCCCAGCTGCCTTGAGATCATTGACAAGATCCTCCCGTGTAGTTCTGGGCTGATTCCTCACCGTTCTCATGATCATTGCAACTCCACGAGGTGAGATCTTGCATGGAGCCCCAGGCCAAGGGAGATTGACAGTTCTTTTGTGTTTCTTCCATACCATTAAAATTATAGACTGATCATTTCTTTGTCAGTGATCAAACGTACAAAATCAGCAGGGGCTCAAATACTTTTTTCCCTCACTGTATATATTCAGAGCCATATCCCTGTAATGCTTAGAGAAGATCTTATGTCAAGTGTTGTTGAAGTGTTGTGGTTGCAGGTTCACTTGGCACATCTAAAGCCTTTTCTTTTAGGGTGTTGCTATAGGCCACCAAGTGCTAACAGTCAGTATCTAAATAAATGTGTGAAATGCTTGATAGTGTATGTGATGTAAACAGAGAGGTCTACTTTCTTGGGGACCTGAATATTGACTGGTTTTCATCAAGCTGTCCGCTCAAGAGGAAGCTTCTTACTGTAACCAGTGCCTGTAATCTGGTTCAGGTTATTAATCAAGATCAAGATCATCCACATGTATCAATCACATTTTTACTAATACTGTAGAACTTTGTTCTAAAGCTGTATCCGTACCCATTGGATGCAGTGATCACAATATAGTGGCTATATCGGGGAAAGACAAAGTTTCAACAGCTGGGCCTAGAATAGTGTATAAGAGATCATACAAAATATTCTGCTGTGATTTATGTGGATGTTAATATTTGTTGGTCTGATGTGATTAATGAGGAGCGTCCAGACGCTGCACTTGATGAATTTATGAAATTGCTTCTTCCAATTATTGCTCAACACGCACCTGTTAAGAAACAGACTGTTAGAACTGTTAAGGCTCCGTGGATTGATGAGGAATTTAAAAACTGCATGGTTGAAAGAGATGGGGCAAAAGGAGTGGTTAATAAGCCTGGCTGCACATCTGACTGGCTGACTTAATGCAAATGGAGAAATTGTGACTAAACTCAAAAAGAAGAAACTGTAGTATGAAGTCAAGATCAACGGTATAAAGAATGATGGAAAAACTTAAGTACTTTAAATGAAATTATGGGCAGAAAGATGGAGTTGAATTTGTCTTTCATCAAATCAGATGGCCTACTCATCACAAAACCATTTGATGTTGCCAATTATTTTAATGATTATTTGGGGTGGCAGGGTAGCCTAATGGTTAGAGCGCTGAACTAGTAACTCGAAAGGTTGCAAGTTCAATTCGCCGAGCTGACAAGGTACAAATCTGTTGTTCTGCCCCCTGAACAGGCAGTTAGCCTAAAAACAGTGGGGTTGTCATTGAAAATAAGAATTTGTTCTTAACTGACTTGCCTAGTAAAATAAAGGTAATACTTTTATTTTTTTATATTGGCAAACAACGAACAGTGAGCAATTGTATTCATGCATAAAAAATACAAGTAATGAAAGAAAAGCATTGCATTTTAATTTTGTAAAGTGAAATGTGGGAGAGGTGGATTTTTTTTTTTGTTATTGATCAATAATGACAAACCTCCTGGCATTGACAACTTAGATGGAAAGCTACAGAGGATGGTAGCTGACTACAGCCACTCCTATCTGTCATATTTTTTTATCTGAGCCTAGAGGAAAGTCTTTGTCCTCAGGCCTGGAGGAAAGCCAAAGTAATTCCGCTACCCAAGTGTGGCCTTTACAGGTTCTAACAGCAGACCTATAAGCTTGCCAGCTCTTCGCAAACTGTTGACCAAATACAATGCTATTTTTGTTGAGAAGGGCACTCAACATGTACTGCACAGACAAATTGCTGATGATTGGTTGAAAGAAATTGATAAGATTGTGGGAGCTGTACTGTTAGATTTCAGTGCAGCCTTTGATATTACTGACCATAACCTGTTGAAAGAACTTGTGCTATGGCTTTTCAACTTCTGCCATAATGTGGATTCAGAGCTTTCTTTAATGGAAGCTTCTCTCATGTCAAACATGTAAAGTGTGGTGTACCGCAGGGCAGCTCTCTAGGCCCTCTTTTCTATTTTTACCAATGACCTGCCACTGGCATTAAACAAAGCATGTGTGTCCATGTATGCCAATGATTCAACCACATACACATCAGCAACCACAGCTAATAAAGTCTGTTTTGGAATGGGTGCAAGTAATAAACTGGTCCTGAACATCTCTAAAACTAAGAGCATTGTATTTGGTACAAATTATTCCTTAACTTCTTATGGATCGGCTTATGAGGTGACCGTTTTGGAGAGCCTGGCGTGCCCAAAGTAAAATGCCTCCCATTCAGGCCCAGAAAATAGGATATGCACATATTTAGTACCATTGGATAGGAAACACTCAGAATTTTCCAAAAGTGTTAACCATTTGTCTGTGAGTAAAACAGAACGCATATATGATTTTGACACAATGCTCATTTGGAACCCCTCCCTCATGAAAATGACCATATAAGGGCATATGAATGCAGTACCCATCGCTTCCTTTAGATGTCAACAGTCTCGAGACAGTGTAAATTTTCAATTTGGATGCATTAGACCAGAGAATAAGAGCAAACCAGGAAGTGACCTTTTTATGTAAACAGTACCCAGCGCGCGCTCCCGACAAGGCACGCTGTGTCTTTTTTACCGTCTTTATCGATCAGTTTATATTCCGGTTGATTTCTAATAGTAAATATACGTAAAAGTGTTCCTAAGGATACATTTAAAACTATGTTTGATTGTTCTTGGACAAGTTTATAGGTATAAGATGAACGAGTTCTCGTCATGTTTCGATGGAGGAGTGGAGGCTGTCGTTTCTGATTATAACGCGCAAACCAAATGGAGATTTATGGATAAAATACATTACTTTTTCGAACAAAAGAACCATGGATTGTCTTCGTTGGACACTTAGGATGACCTCAGCAGAAGTTCTTCAATAGGTAATTGATTTGTTTTCGCTGTGAAATGTGTTATGTGTGTGCCGTGATGGCTAATCGATTCATGGCTATGGGAAAAATATGTGAGGTGCTACCCTCAAACAATCAAATGTGCTGCTTTCGCCATAAAGCCTTTTTGAAATCGGACAACTCCTGCCAGTCTGCACAGCGTGATTCAACTCAGAGCATATCAGACTTTTTCCCCCATATCTACGGATTCCTACCGCAAGCTCTGAACCTTTTCACCTGGATCGTCGCAGCTAGCCAGCTGCTATCCGAGTGGTTACTCCTGGCTAATGTCTCTGTCCCGAAGCAAGCACCAATTAGCCTGGAGCTAGCCTATGCTAGGCCCATCTCCCGGCTAGCTGAAGAGGTCCATTAGCCACTCCTTGGGCTACAATACCTAATTTGCCAATTGGCCTGGACCCATTTAACTGCCGATATGGAGCCCAGCCGATCCTTCACGACTGGTCTACCGACGTAATCCGCCCAAGGGGGTTTTCACGACGTCCCTTGAATGCCCATCTGCTAGCCTGCTAGCCGCGGGCCGCTAGTTGTCTAGAGCATATCGGACTTAGCTGAAGAGGTCCATCAGCCAATTTTCTTTGGCTAAAATATCTATTTTGCCAATTGGCCTGGACCCTTTTACTACATGGAGCCCTGCCGATCCATCATGACTGGTCTGCCGACGTAACCGACAGAGGGGGCTACAACTGACTCTTCCGTCGCAATGTCCCCCTAAGGCCCTTCTGCTAGCCCCGGCCCGCTAGCTGTCTAAATCGCCCTGTCTCCAGCCCGCCTAGCTACTCACTAGACCCCATGATCACTCGGTTACGCATGCCTCTCCCTAATGTCAATTTGCCTTGTCCATTGCTGTTTTGGTTAGTGATTGTCGTATTTCACTGTAGAGCCTCCAGCCCTGCTCAATATGCCTTAGCTAACTCTTTTGTTCCACCTCCCACACATGCGGTGACCTCACCTGGTTTAAATAGTGCCTCTAGAGATAATACCTCTTTCATCGTCACTCAATGCCTAGGTTTACCTCCACTGTATTCACATCCTACCATATCCTTGTTTGTACATTATGCCTTGAATCTATTCTTCCGTGTCCAGAAACCTGCTCCTTTTACTCTCTGTTCCGAACACACTAGACGACCAGTTCTTATAGCCTTTAGCCGTACCCTTATCCTACTCCTCCTCTGTTCCTCTGGTGATGTGGAGGTTAATCCAGGCCCTGCAGTGCCTAGCTCCACTCCCATTCCCCAGGCGCTCTCATTTGTTGACTTCTGTAATCATAAAAGCCCTGGTTTCATGCATATTAACATTAAAAGCATCCTCCCTAAGTTTGTTTTATTCACTGCTTTAGCACACTCTGCCAACCCGGATGTCCTAGCCGTGTCTGAATCCTGGCTTAGGAAGGACACCAAAAACCTTGAAATTTCCATCCCTAACTATAACATTTTCCGACAACATAGAACTGCCGAAGGGGGCGGAGTTGCAATCTACTGCAGAGATAGCTATCCAGGTCTGTGCCCAAACAATTTGAGCTTCTACTTTTAAAAATCCACCTTTCCAGAAACAAGTCTCTCACCGTTGCTGCTTGATATAGACCACCTTCTGCCTCCAGCTGTGACCAGGACACCATATGTGAATTGATTGCCCCCCGTCTATCGTCAGAGCTAGTACTGCTAGGTGGCCTAAACTGGGACATGCTTAACACCCAGGCCATCCTACAATCTAAGCTAGATGCCCTCAATCTCACACAAATTATCAATGAACCTACCAGGTACAACCCGAAATCCGTAAACACAGGCACCCTCATAGATATCATCCTAACCAACCTGTCCTCCAAATACACCTCTGCTGTCGTCAACCAGGATCTCAGCGATCATTGCGTCCGTAATGGGTCTGCGGTCAAACGACCACCCCTCATCACTGTCAAACGCTCCCTAAAACACTTCAGCGTGCAGGCCTTTCTAATCGACCTGGCCTGGGTATCCTGGAAGGATATTGACCTCATTCCATCAGTAGAGGATGCCTGGTTATTCTTTAAAAGTGTTTACCTCACCATCTTAAATAAGCATGCCCCACTCAAAAAATGTAGAACCAGGAACAGATATAGCCCTTGGTTCACTCCAGACCTGACTGCCCTTGACCAGCACAAAAATATATCCTGTGGTATACTGCATTAGTTTCGAATAGCCCCCACGATATGCAACTTTTCAGGGAAGTTAGGAACCAATATACACAGGCAGTTTGAAAAGGCTAGCCTTTGCTTTCCTAACAGAAATTTGCATCCTGTAGCACAAACTCCAAAAAGTTCTGTGACACTGTAAAGTCCATGGAGAATAAGAGCACCTCCTCCCAGCTGCCCACTGCACTGAGGCTAGGAAACACTGTCAACACCGATAAATCCACGATAATTGAGAATTTCAATAAGAATTGTTCTACAGCTGGCCATGCTTTCCACCTGGCTACCCCTAACCCGGTCAACAGCCCTGCACCCTCCACCGCAACTTGCCCAAGCCTCCCCATTTCTCCTTCACCCAAATCCAGATAGCGATGTTCTGAAAGAGCTGCAAAATCTGGACCCCTACAAATCAGCGGGGCTAGACAATCTGGACCCTCTCTTTCTAAAATTATCCGCCAAAATTGTTGCAACCCCTATAACTAGCCTATTCAACTTCTCTTTCGTATCGTCTGAGATCCCCAAAGATTGGAAAGCTGCCGCGGTCATCCCTCTTCAAAGGGGGAGACACTCTAGACCCAAACTGTTACAGACCTATATCTATCCTACCCTGCCTTTCTAAGGTCTTCGAAAGCCAAGTTAACAAACAGATCACCGACCATTTCGAATCCCACGTACCTTCTCCGCTATGCAATCTGGTTTACGAGCTGGTCATGGGTGCACCTCAGCCACGCTCAAGGTCCTAAACGATATCATAACCGCCATCGATAAGAGACAATACTGTGCAGCTGTATTCATCGACCTGGCCAAGGCTTTCGACTCTGTCAATCACCACATTCTTATTGGTAGACTCAATAGCCTTGGTTTCTCAAATGACTGCCACCAACTACTTCTCAGAGAGTTCAGTGTGTCAAATCGGAGGGCCTGTTGTCTGGACCTCTGGTAGTCTCTATAGGGGTGCCACAAGGTTCAATTCTCGGGCCGACTCTTTTCTCTGTATACATCAATGATGTCGCTCTTGCTACTGGTGATTCTCTGATCCACCTTTACGCAGACGACACCCTTCTGTATACTTCTGGCCCTTCTTTGGACACTGTTAAACTAACCTCCAGATGAGGTCAATGCCATACAAGTCTCCTTCCGTAGCTTCCAACTGCTCTTAAATGCAAGTAAAACTAAATGCATGCTCTTCAACCGATCGCTGCCCGCACTTGACAGTTCTGACTTAGAGTGAAGGAAAAAAGTATTTGATCCCCTGCTGATTTTGTACGTTTTCCCACTGACAAAGAAATGATCCGTCTATAATTTTAATGGTAGGTTTATTTGAACAGTGAGAGACAGAATAACAACAAAGAAATCCAGAAAAACGCATGTGAAAAATGTTATAAATTGATTTGCATTTTAAGGAAAATAAGTATTTGACCCCCTCTCAATCAGAAAGATTTCAGGTGTCTTTTATACAGTTAACGAGCTGAGATTAGGAGCACACTCTTAAAGGGAGTGCTCCTAATCTCAGCTTGTTACCTGTATAAAAGACACCTGTCCACAGAAGCAATCAGATTCCAAACTCTCCACCATGGCCAAGACCAAAGAGCTCTCCAAGGATGTCAGGGACAAGATTGTAGACTTACACAAGGTTGGAATGGGCTACAAGACCATCGTCAAGCAGCTTGGTGAGAAGATGACAACAGTGGGTGCGATTATTTGCAAATGGAAGAAACACAAAATAACTGTCAATCTCCCTCGGCCTGGGGCTCCATGCAAGATCTCCCCTCGTGGAGTTGCAATGATCATGAGAACGGTGAGGAATCAGCCCAGAACTACACGGGAGGATCTTGTCAATGATCTCAAGGCAGCTGGGACCATAGTCACCAAGAAAACAATAGGTAACACACTACGCCGTGAAGGACTGAAATCCTGCAGCGCCCACAAGGTCCCCCTGCTCAAGAAAGCACATATACATGCCCGTCTGAAGTTTGCCAATGAACATCTGAATGATTCAGAGGACAACAGCGTGAAAGTATTGTGGTCAGATGAGACCAAAATGGAGCTCTTTGGCATCAACTCAACTCGCCGTGTTTGGAGGAGGAGGAATGCTGCCTATGACCCCAAGAACACCATCCCCACCGTCACACATGGAGGTGGAAACATTATGCTTTGGGGGTGTTCTTCTGCTAAGGGGACAGGACAACTTCACTGCATCAAAGGGACAATGGACGGGGCCATGTATCGTCAAATCTTGGGTGAGAGCCTCCTTCCCTCAGCCAGGGCATTGAAAATGGGTCGTGGGTGGGTATTCCAGCATGACAATGACCCAAAACACACGGCCAAGGCAACAAAGGAGTGGCTCAAAAAGAAGCACATTAAGGTCCTGGAGTGGCCTAGCCAGTCTCCAGACCTTAATCCCATATAAAATCTGTGGAGGGAGCTGAAGGTTCGAGTTGCCAAATGTCAGCTTCGAAACCTTAATGACTTGGAGAAGATCTGCAAAGAGGAGTGGGACAAAATCCCTCCTGAGATGTGTGCAAACCTGGTGGCCAACTACAAGAAACGTCTGACCTCTGTGATTGCCAACAAGGGTTTTGCCACCAAGTACTAAGTCATGTTTTGCAGAGGGGTCAAATACTTATTTCCCTCATTAAAATGCAAATCAATTTATAACATTTTTCACATGCGTTTTTCTGGATTTTTTTGTTGTTATTCCTATAGATGACCTGGAGCGAGTGGGTTTGCTAGGTAAAGCCCCACCTTATCTCAGCTTACTGGTCACCATAGCAGCACCCACCCGTAGCACGCGCTCCAGCAGGTATATTTCACTGGTCACCCCCAAAGCCAATTCCTCCTCTGGCCGCCATTCCTTCCAGTTCTCTGCTGCCAATGACTGGAACGAATTGCAAAAATCACTGAAGCTGGAGACTCATATCTCCCTCTAACTTTCAGCACCAGCTGTCAGAGCAGTTTACAGATCACTGCACCTGTACATAGCCCATCCAACTACCAAATCCCCGTACTGTTTTTTTCTTCTCATTTGCACCCCAGTATCTCTACTTGCACATTCATCTTCTGCACATCTACCATTCCAGTGTTTAATTGCTAAATTGTAATTATTTCACCACTATGGCCTATTTATTGCCTTACCTCATTTGCACACACTGTATATAGACTTGTTCTATTGTGTTATTGACTGTATGTTTGTTTATTCCATGTGAAACTCTGTGTTGTTGTTTGTGTCGCACTGCTTTGCTTTATCTTTGCAATTGTAAATGAGAACTTGTTCTCAACTGGCCTACCTGGTTAAATAAAGGTGAAATACAAATTTAAAATAAAATCTGGTAATGAATGGTGTGGCTGTTGAACAAGTTTAGACTATATTACTTGACTTTACCTTAGATTGTAAACTGTCATGGTCAAAACATATAGATTCAATGGTTATAAAGATGGGGAGAGGTCTGGCAGTAATAAAGAGATGCTCTGCTTTTTTGACACCACACTCCAAAGAGCAAGTTCTGCAGGCTCTAGTTTTGTCTAATCTTGATTATTGTCCAGTCGTGTGGTCCAGTGCTGCAAGGAAAGACCTAGTTAAGCTGCAGCTGGCCCAGAACCGAGTGGCACGTTTTAATCAGAGGGTTGATATAAATACTATGCATGGCAGTCTCTCTTGGCTAAGAGTTGAGACTGACTGCATCACTTATTTTTTTATAAGAAACAATGTGTTGAAAATCCCAAATTGTTTGCATAGTCAACTTACACACAGCACTGACACACTTATCCCCCCAAGGGTCTTTTCACAGTTCCCAAATCCAGAACAAATTCAAGAAAGCGTACAGAATTATATAGAGCCTTCCATCTCATATTGCTCAAATAAACAGCCACCCTGGTTTCAAAAAACGGATAAAGCAACACCTCTCCCCCATTTTACCTAGAGAGTGTGTGTGTACTGATATGTAGGCTACGTGTGCCTTTTTAAAAAATGTATGTAGTTCTGCCCTTGAGCAGTTCTTGTCTATTGATGTTCTGTATTATGTAATTTTGTATTATGTTTCATGTGGACCCCAGGAAGAGTAGCTGCTGCTTTTGCAACAGCAAATGGAGATCCTAATAAAATAAAAAACTCAAGGCACATCAGAACTTCAAAATTCAGAGGGTCACACATGTTTAACTTTTTTCTCCCAGATTTAAGAGTGTCGCTTGGAGTCGTTCTTTAATCATGTCATTCCATGGGCTTTATAGCTTCTGGTAGAGGCTTCTCTGAGGTATAGATCTAAGACACTGGTACCCCCTGTATATAGCCCCGCTATTGTTATTTACTGCTGCTCTTTAATTATTTACTTTCTTAAAACATTGTTGGTTAAGGGCTTGTAAGTAAGCATTTCATTGTAAGGAATGACTGTTGTATTCGGCACGTGACAAATAAAATGTGATTTTGAAGACTAGCTTAACTACATAAAATCCTTCCCCTATCCAGTACAAACCAGACTGACCTTGGATCAGCATCGAAGGGAAACTGAGTTTTAGACAGTTGAGAAACACAAAATTGTCCCCTTAACATTGGACATATCAAAAGTTCAAAACAGCACAAGACTTGTTAGGCTTAAGTGTAAATAAAGTAGAGAGGCTAGAATGATGGTCTCATTATATCAAGATAAATGTAAAATATCATTGTGTCACTGAGTATCTTCCTTGGTCTGGTCTTGATGCCGTCTAGTGTCAGCAGAAAGAGTGTGGAAATGTGACATTACTCATTCTTGGAAGGTTGATAGACAGGAAACTACACCCAGTGGTTTAAAGTAATGAGAAAATCCCTTGTAATCCCTACTGCATCTGATCTGGTTGACTCACTAAACACAAATGCTTTGTTTGTCAATTCCAGTTGAAGTCGGAGGTTTACATACACCTTAGCCAAATACATTTAAACTCAGTTTTTCACAATTCCTGACATTTAATCCTAGTAAAAATTCACTGTCTTAGGTCAGTTAGGATCACCACTTTATTTTAAGAATGTGAAATGTCAGAATAATAGTAGAGTGATTTATTTCAGCTTTTATACACACAAATAATGTTACAGTGGCAAGGCATATGAACTAACAGTTTAGAGCAAATGACAATTATCACAACACACAGGTTGTATTCTTTTCCTGGATTGGCTTCCCAAGTGATTTTACCCATGCACCTCAACTGGAAGTAAGTCTAGCCTACTAACTGCTCTGTGACAGGACCCGTGAAAGCTATCCAACTACGTCACGTCAGTGGCTACTTCAAAAATGGAGGAAGGGTACAAAAGGACGTTATGGAAATTCAGTCAGATCTCAAATGTTGGATGATGTGCGTATTGTTTTCTAGGTATTATTACTGCACTGTTGGAGGTAGAAACACAAGCATTTCCCTGCACCTGCAATAACATCAACATTTGTGAACAAGACCAATCAACTTTGATTTGGATATGAACAATGCTTGTTTTTAATTTAATTAGGCCTACTGCAAGGCCTAAGGTATTAGGCTTAGTATCTAAACTGATTTAAAAAATAAACTCATTATGTAAAGTCTTGGTTCCATGTTTCATGGGCTGAAATAATAGATCACAGAAATGTTCTATACGCACATAAAAGCTTATTTCTCTCAAATGTTGTGCATTAATGAGTTTACATCCCAGTTAGTGAGCGTTTCTCATTTGACAAGATAATCCATCCAGCTGACAGGTGTGGCATATCAAGAACCTGATTAAACAGCATAATCATTACACAGTTGCACCTTGTGCGGGGGACAATAAAAGGTCACTAAAATGTGCAGTTTTGTCACAACACAATGCCACAGATGTCTCAAGTTGATGGAGCGTGCTATTGGCATGCGGACTGCAGGAATGTCCACCAGAGCAGTTGCCAGAGAATTGAATGTTCATTTCTCTACCAATGTAATTTCCCACCAGCCTCACAACAGCTGACCATGTATGTGTATGGCATTGTGTGGGTGAGCGCTTTGCATATGTCAACGTTGTAAACAGAGAACCCCATGGTGGCGGAGGGGTTATAGTAATGGCAGGCATAAGCTACGGACAACGAACACAACTGCATTTTATTGATGGCAATTTGAATGCACAGAGATACTGTGACGAGATTCCACAAGGGGTACTTGAGAAGACTCACGAGACCATAGGCCTACTGGTAAAATTCACATGAGAGGGTACTTCAGGGGTATTCCGGGCAAAGAAAATTGTTATTGGAGGAACAGTAACTGAAAAAGGGTTGGGAAGCACTTGGGAAGGCGGGGGAAACCCTGCATATTATGGAGAAAAGTGACAGAATATACTGTATCTTTACACTACGTAGGCCCAGTTATTGGTTGCGTGATGACGACTGTACCTACATGAAGGTACTCAAAAGGTGTCTTTTCTGAGGGAAGCGCACGGCGAGCAAATCACTCTGCAGTAGCGCTGTGGGTAAAATCACTGGGGAAGTCAATCCATGACAAAAAAAAGCCATATTACAACCTATGTTGTGATAATTGCTATATAACCTGTTCGTTCATAGGCCTTGCCACCGTGATATTTACGCCTAAGGCCGAGACAATAAAACGACAGGGAATTCTGAAAATATGGCGGACTGAACACCGTATACAACCTCAAGACAAAAAAACGTAATATACAATATCGCTAAATTAGACTAAATATTAGCACTTCACAAACGGGTGGTTTATAACCTTCAATCTGGATAACATCACAAAACAAATAATATAAGGCTAGAGAAATGTATCGACAAATATTACGAAAACAAGCAACAACCAAACATGACGGATAGTAAAACAGGGGAACCCCGAAAAGAAAACGAGACTCTTCGACAGATACAGACGACTCAATCTTTTCACCACCGGGAATGGTAAGAGTGGAAACCGATTTGTTAAAAATCAATAAATGACAAACTGGGCATACTTGAATTAGTCAGTTATTTAAAAGAAGTTGAAGGCAAGCATCGAGATGAGTGACGAAAAAGCAGCGACATTGGAGAAAGATACAAACAAGCTAAAAGTGACAGTCAATAAAATTGAAACCGATGTTAATGAACTTAAAAAGGATAAAATCTTTCTGAGAGAAGCCTTACTTGACATAGACTAGACCCATGAGATAAAATCAAGTACTTACTGGTGGTATCCAATAGAAAGAAGAAGTTCCTGAAGGTGTAGTGAGTTCCTCATACCCAGTGTTCACGAGCACATGGTACCCGCTTCCCATTCACGGTCGGCGTGGGAGGTGGTAAAAAAGATACACTTTTCCCAACTTTTAATGCAAATCACCAGCGGTGAAATAAGTATAGCCAGTTATAATAAATGGTGAAATAAGTATAGACAGTGTGGATTAGGATGGATTAGCAGATAATAAGAAAAGACTGTCAGTATTTAACTGGCTAAAAGAGATATATATATATATAATATATATTGTTTACAGGAAACTGTAATTTATCATTTTTGTTGAAAAAGGACTGGGGGGTGGGGAGGGACGAAATATATTTCTCCCATGGGGCAAAGAAATTGAAAAGGGGTGATATTAATATTAATTAACAGTTATTTTGATCCAAATGTGCAAATTGCCCAAACAGATCCTCAAGGTAGATGGATGATTTTAAGTATGTTATTGGCCATAAACAGATATGGCTTATTAACCTATACAGTCCAAATAATGATGATCCACGCTTTGAAAATATCTAAAATAATTGATCAACCCTTCAAGCAACACAATACTTTTTTATTATGGTTTTAAATACCTCTGGACCGTAAAGGAAATCACACTACAAACTATCACCCTCATGCACTTAAGGAACTCATGAATGTCATGGATATATTGGAATTAGTGGATATAAGGAGGCTTAAATACCCTGACCTAGTGAGCTATACATTGGTGGAGGCTCAGTCAAGCTAGTCGTCTTGATCACCTTATGTCACCTCTCTGGCACCAAAAGTAAAAAAAAAAGTGTTGATAGGGGACAGAATGCAGTCGGACCATTACATAATTGGCATATATATTACTCTTACAGAATTTCCATGTGGGCGAGGATATTGGAAATTTAATCAAAGCCTACTGGATGATAACTTGTTTATAACTAGGACAGAATCATTTATAACTGACCTTTTACGACATAACAGGTACAGCAGATCTCTTTATTGTATGGAAAACGTTTAAATGTGCCTTTAGAGGCCATGCAATTCAGTACTCATCTATAAAACAAAATATATTTTTTTTAGGTCAAAACAGTCCATATTAACAAAGGAAATTTAAGGACTAACAGTACAGTTAGATAGCAATAAAAACGGTACCATAGAGGCACAGAATAAGTTAGAGGAAAAACAAAAAGAAATGGAGTAACTTATTCAAGAAAGATCTATATTTATATTATAAAAATAAAGCGAACTGGATGGAATATGGTGAAAAATGTACCAAATTATTTTTTGATCTTCAACATAGAAATGCTACCAAAAATAATTTATTGAAAATTGTTACAAATTATGGAGTCCCCCATGATTCACCAAACTATATTTTGAAAGAGGAAGTAAAGTACTTAAACATATGTTTTAGTGTCCGTCTCCATCTCCACTAACCGAAGCTAATTGTATGGATTTTTTTCCTATTAATAATGTAAAATGGACATCTGTACAAAAAAGACTCATGCGAAGACCAAATAACAGAGGAGGAACTTATTGATGCAAATAAAGCCTTTAAGTCTGGGAAAACTCCAGGGCTGCATGGCATACCAGTGGAAGTATACAAAACGTTGTTTGATATACTCAGAGGACCATTATTAGCATGTTTTAACCACTCCTATATAAATGGTAGATTATTGGACACTCAACAAGAAGGTCTGATTTCATTATTACTGAAACAGGATCCAAGTGGTGAATATAAAGATCCAGTCCATTACACTTCAGTGTCAAAGATGCAAAAATTCTAGCAAAATGCTTAGCGCATAGAATTTCAAAGGTTTTGTCAGATATTATTCATCCTAATCAGACACGTTTTTTACATGGACAATACATTGGAGATAATATAAGACAAGTACTGTAAACAATAGAACACTATGAAATATCTGGGAAACCAGGCCTGGTATTCATAGCCGACTTTGAAAAGACCTTTGATAAAGTACGACTGGAGTTTATATATAAATGCCTAGAATATTTCAATTTTGGAGAATGTCTTATAAAATGGGTTAAAGTACGACTGGAGTTTATATATAAATGCCTCGAATATTTCAATTTTGGAGAATCTCTTATAAAATGGGTTAAAGTTATGTATAGTAACCCTAGGTGTAAAATATTAAATAATGGCTACATCTCAGAAAGCTGTTTGCAAAAGAGGAGTGGGCCAAACTGACAGTATAGAGGTGCAGGAAGCTCATCAATGGTTATAGGAAGCTCTAGATTGCAGTTATTTTGACCAAAGGATGTGCTACCAAATATTAAGTCTAGGGTGTCAATCATTTTGTCAATGACATTTCTGTTTATTTTCTGATTTAAATTGATATATTAACTTCTGAATTAAAAACAAAGGTTCAGTAATATTAACAGTGAGATAAAGATTTGTGGAGACCAAATACTTTGTTCAATTTCAATGTATTTTTGGGGGAAATTGTGAGTTACTTGAAAAAAGTGCAAGGATGCCAATATTTTTGTCCACGACTGTACATATGAGATGAGTAATGCAAAATATGTAAACATTATTAAAGTGACTAGTATTCCATTATTAAAGTGGCCAGTGATTTCAAGTCTATGTATATAGGGCAGCAGCTTCTAATGTGCTAGTGATGAGTATTTAACAGTCTGATGGCCTTGAGATAGAAGCTGTTTTTCAGTCTCTCGGTCCCAGATTTGATGCACCTGTACTGACCTCGCCTTCTGGATGATAGCGGGGTGAACAGGCAGTCTGGTGGTTGTTGTCCTTGATGATCTTTTTGGCCTTCCTGTGACATCGGGTCCTGTAGGTGTCCTGGAGGGCAGGTAGTTTGCCCCCGGTGATGTTTTGGGCAGACCGCACCACCTTCTGGAGAGCCCTGCGGTTGCGGGCGGTGCAGTTGCTGTACCAGGCGGTGATACAGCCCGATAGGATGCTCTCAATTTTGCATCTGTAAAAGTTTGAGGGTTTTAGGTGCCAAGCTAATTTCTTCAGCCTTCTGAGGTTGTTGCGCCTCCTTTACCACACTGTTTGTGTGGGTGGACAATTTACATTTGTCCGTGATGTGTACGCAGAGGAACTTGAATCTTTCCACCTTCTCCACTGCGGCTCCAATGTGGATAAAGGGGGTGCTCCCTCTGCTGTTTCCTGAAGTCCACAATCAGCTCCTTTGTTTTGCTGATGTTGAGTGAGAGGTTATTTTCCTGGCACCACACTCCCAGGGCCCTCACTTCCTCCCTGAAGGCTGTCTCGTCATTGTTGGTAATAAGGCCTAATACTGTTGCAAACTTGACAAACAGTTACATGACCTACAGCATGGCTCTGCCATCTCAGTGAAGTTGTTCAGTGGGGAATAAGCATATGAGCTTTTGAATACTTCCAAGCATTCAAAAGTGTAATTCCCTGACCGGGAATCGAACCCGGGCCGCGGCGGTGAGAGCGCCGAATCCTAACCACTAGACCACCAGGGAAACAACACTTGTTACTCCAACAAGTCACATCACATATATTACACAAAGTACAAATTTGTCCGATTGGATAGTACTCACACTTGGTTTTTACGAGAGAAGGAGGGAGCACACGGCGAGCAAATCACTCTGCAGTAGCGGTGTGAGGGTAAAATCACTGGGGAAGCCAATCCATTCATTTAAAAAAGCCATGTGTGTTGTTATTATTGCGTTGTTTGCTCTATAACCTGTTAGCTCATAGGCCTAGCCACCGTGATATAACAAGACACAGTGTCAGAATAAATTCAATGCAACATCTGTCTGGTGAAGTCCACAAAGCATTTTTCATGTAACAAACAGTTACATGACCAACAGCATGGTCAAGCAAATTGACCGGAAAGCTCACCGCACGATAGTCCAAAGCAGCCCTGTAGTATTCCCGAGCGTCTGCACCTTTGCTCTACCGTCTTTGATAACATGAAGAAAAACAGTGGACATCAGTTTTTCATTGTCATTCACAGTTAACAAGGTGAAACACAATGAAAAAGCCTTGTAACCAGAAAATGTTCAGTGGGGAATAAACCTATTACTTTTTAAATAATCCCAAACACTCAAAAACTGCATTTTCAATTGAGGGGGTCATCAAAAAGCTGTTCCCTGACCGGGAATCGAACCCGGGCCGCGGCGGTGAGAGCGCCGAATCCTAACCACTAGACCACCAGGGAAACCATAACATTATGTGAAAAAAGTTAAATAATAAAGCTTTACATGGTTTAAATGACATTAGCCGTGGGAAGATTTCTCTGTGTCTGCTCTGATTGGACGCTCCACGGATATAGAGCAAACACTGTCTTGATATCAAATAGGCTAGGGTCATCATGTTAATTATGAATTAAAAGGCACGACCGATATCCTATGCTCTTGCTTATGATGGTGTGTCTGTTTGTGGTAGAAATGTCCTTTAGCAAGTAGCTAGAGATAACATAGGTAGCTCTTCATTATATTGTTCCATCTATTAATCTAATCTGCTCACTGTGATTAAAATGTATATCATTTATGCTTATTAAATACCAACTTTCCCCTTTATTTCCACAGCAGACATGGAGTCCAGCTTCAAAAAACTGCCAAGTGGAATCCTTGTCTTAAAGGACAGTAAGGATTCCAGGAGTTACAGGACAAAAACGACTAAAAGAGCATGGAGCAGGGCTGTCTCCAGACAAAACGGGGTGGATTCAGCCAGGAGGACTGTACTGCTAAGAGGTGGCAACCCAGCAAGCAGAGCACATTTGCTGGGTCAGCATAAGATGCAGTTTGGCCTTTATAAGGAGCAGACCTTCAAGTGGGTGGTTGAAAGTGTGCTGGGCTGGGTATTTGGTGGCATCGATGCAGGAACACATGGAGCTCTTCCCTGAGGGCTCGGAGGCTATCAGGATTAAGTCCAACATCCAGCCATCTACCATCCAGCCATCTACCACCCAGCCATCCCCCACCACCCAGCCATGCAAAAACCAGATGAACATCTTCACTCAGGTCATTGCTGGTTGGAAAACTACACCCCTCCCAGAATCGCGATAGAACAATAAGGAAGCTCATGTCTTCTCGAAAGGTTCAGCCTAGTAAGCTCTATTTTATGTTAATATAAATTATATCATAATGATGATGTTTTAGTTTATGGAGATAATAGATAAGTAAAACAAAGGATAATCTTTTGATGGTGTTTAATCTATTGATCAAATTTATTTAATTCTACTTTTCAGCCCTTCCAGCCTCTGAGCCTGATGGCTGCAGAGCAGCTTGAGTCACAGGAGTCAGACGTGCCGCGACCAATGGTGTTACGAGTATCAAGCAAGTTTATTACATATAGTACTCACTGCTCAGCCTCTTTGAGTCTCATTGTACGTGTTTTGATGGTGTATTTGAAGTATTTATAATGATGACTTACATTTCAAACGATGTACTAGGCCTACACAGTATGTCTCATGTGATATTATGACCTGTTCTTATTAGGTATTTTCCCGAACATGTGTGGCCATTATACATTTCGGGGAGAGCCAGCAAGAATAGTGCACTCCATATGTGCTCTGGGTCATTAGACACCATTAGGCATGCACCTGTCTGGGGAGTGGACATGACTGTTTATTTCTGTAACAGTGCTATGGCCTAATGTTTACAGTAGCAACTTGCCCAAGTCTCCCCCATTTCTCCTTCACCCAAATCCAGATAGCTGATGTTCTGAAAGAGCTTCAAAATCTGGACCCCTACAAATCAGCTGGGCTAGACAATCTGGACCCTCTCTTTCTAAAATTATCTGCCGAAACCCCTATTACTAGCCTGTTCAACCTCTCTTTCGTATCGTCTGAGATCTCCAAAGATTAGAAAGCTGCCGCGGTCATCCCCCTCTTCAAAGGGGGAGACACTCTAGACCCAAACTGTTACAGACCTATATCTATCCTACCCTGCCTTTCTAAGGTCTTCAAAGCCAAGTTAACAAACAGATCACCGACCATTTCGAATCCCACGTACCTTCTCCGCCTATGCAATCTGGTTTCCGAGCTGGTCATGGGTGCACCTCAGCCACGCTCAAGGTCATAAACGATATCATAACCATCGACAAAAGACAATACTGTGCAGCCGTATTCATCGACCTGGCCAAGGCTTTCGCTCTCCATCAATCACTGCATTCTAATCGGCAGACTCAACAGCTTTGGTTTCTCAAATGACTTCCTCGCCTGGTTCACCAACTACTTCTCAGATAGAGTTCAGTGTGTCAAATCGGGGGGGCCTGTTGTCCGGACCTCTGGCAGTCTCTATGGGGGTGCCACAGGGTTCAATTCTCGGGCCGACTCTTTTCTCCGTATACATCAATGATGCCGCTCTTGTGGCTGGTGATTCTGATCCACATCTACGCAGACGACACCATTCTGTATACTTCTGGCTCTTCTTTGGACACTGTGTTAACTAACCGCCAGACGAGCTTCAATGCCATACAACTCTCCTTCCGTGGCCTCCAACTGCTCTTAAATGCAAGTAAAACTAAACGCATGCTCTTCAACCGATCGCTGCCCGCACCTGCCCGCCCGCCTAGCATCACTACTCTGGACGGTTCTGACTTAGAATATATGGACAACTACAAATACCTAGGTGTCTGGTTAGACTGTAAACTCTCCTTCCAGACTCATATTAAGCATCTCCAATCCAAACATTTGATCTAGAATCGGCTTCCTATTTCGCAACAAAGCATCATTCACTCATGCTGCCAAACATACCCTAGTAAAAATCCTACCGATCCTTGACTTCGGCGATGTAATTTACAAAATAGCCTCCAACACTCTACTCAGCAAATTGTATGCAGTCTATCACAGTGCCATCCGTTTCATCACCAAAGCCCCATATACTACCCACCACTGCAACCTGTATGCTCTCGTTGGCTGGCCCTCGCTTCATATTCGTCAGCAAACCCACTGGCTCCAGGTCATCTATAGGTCTTTGGTAGGTAAAACCCTGCCTTATCTCAGCTCAGTGGTCACCATAGCAGCACCCACCCGTAGCATGCGCTCCAGCAGGTATATTTCACTGGTCACCCCCAAAGCCAATTCCTCCCTAGGCCACCTTTCCTTCCAAATCTCTGCTGCCAATGACTGGAACGAATTGCAAAAATCACTGAAGCTGGAGACTCATATCTCCCTCGCTAACTTTAAGCATCAGCTATCAGAGCAGCTTACAGATCATTGCACCTGTACATAGCCCATCTGCAAATAGCCCATCCAACTACCTCATCACCATATTGTTATTTATTTTATTTGTATTTGTTTTTGCTCCTTTGCACCCCAGTATCTCTACTTGCACATTCATCTTCTGCACATCTATCACTCCAGTATTTATTTGCTAAATTGTAATTATTTCGCCACTACGGCCTATTTATTGCCTTACCTCCCTAATCTTACTTCATTTGCACACACTGTATGTAGACTTTTCTATTGTGTTATTGACTGTACGTTTGTTTATTCCATGTGTAACTCTTTGTTGTTGTTTGTGTCACACTGCTTTGCTTTATCTTGGCCAGGTCACAGTTGTAAATGAGAACTTGTTCTCAACTGGCTAACCTGGTTAAATAAAGATTAAATTAAAAAAATACAAATAAAAAATTTGTCTTGACGGCTATTTTTCGAATTTCCGACAACATGCCCAGCAGAACTACTAAGAATTCGACCAAAACCACCACCCCTGTAGATGTGCAGGAGGAGCTAGCTAACGTTAGCGAAGCTAACACCATTGCGGATCCAGGCACAATGGACCTGGTGATTCAAAGGATGACGGATAACATTACTAAAGTGGTCGATGTTATGATAGGATCGGTCTTGGAAGCAATAGCAGGCCATTCAGCTGAACTACAGAGGGTTGTCAAGCGTGTGGATGAGGCGGAAGGAAGAATTGCTACTGTGGAAACTTCAACTGCATCAATGGACACTAAAATAAAGGCACTTGAGAAATAGGTGCGCGAAATGGCGGAGCACATTGACGACTTGGATAATCGAGGACGCAGATGCAATATCCGTGTTGTGGGACTCCCGGAAAAGGGACAAGATCAGTAAAGATTTTCTAGGAATGGATCCCTGGCTAGCTACAAATGGATACTAAGGTTGGTCGTGTGAAGCTGGACAGAGCCCATCGCTCTCAAGAACAGATACCCGGTCCCAACCAGCGCCCACGGCCAGTGGTTATAAAGTTCCACAACTTCACCGACAAGCAGCGCGCCATGGATGCGGCCAGACGCATCGGTTCTGACGGTAGTCAAGGTCCAAGGATCTCATTCTTCAATGATTATTCCACAGCGGTTGTATGAAGACGCAAGGCGTTTGATGAGGTGAAGGCTCGACTCAAGAGAATGAATGTGGACTACGCACTGATGTACTCGGCCACATTGAAGATTATGGTCAATGGGATCGCCTAAAAAACTCTACACACCTGAAGAGGCTGCTGCGTTTAATGACTCTCGGGTAAATACCTTTAAGCTGCACCTCCGCAGCATTGGATAACTTTTTTTATTTGAATCTGATCATGTAGCAGTGATGTGAGTTCTCAAGTGCTCCTGTTCAGTAATATTCATATCTTTTATTATTGTTCTTACTAACGTAACTGCCACTATAGCTCAGACTGAGATATGTGTGAATCGATATTGGTGCCCAGGCTTGGTTTTAGGTGGAAGAGCCTCAATCTTCTCTTATTGATTTTCATTTCCATATATATAAAGGATGAGGCTATAGTGTGGCTATGCAGAGTTAAGAGTCTACTTTGGAGAGTTGAAATCCCCTGCGTGTTAGCTAGTGGGAAAACCCCCTTTTGGATCGTTACATGTTTAATTTTCGGGTTTATTATAGTTCAGGGTTCATATCGTTTGTTTATGCTCGGTGAGATTGAGGAGTGTTCAACATATGGGAAAAGGTACCACCCCATCTTTACAGTAGGATTCAGTCTGGATATTGGTTGGTCAAAGTGCATTGGCAGGTAACAGACTGTGTGTATGTACATGGAACATTAGAGGGAGCCATAACCCCATTAAAAGGAAGAAGGTAATGTCTTTTTTTTTATATTGATATTGCTCTGTTGCAAGAAACTCATTTGGATGATAAGGAGCATCTGAAATTGCAACAAGGGGGGGATTGGTCAAGTATTTTTCTCATCATTTACATCCAGAAGTAGAGGTGTAGCAATTCTTGTGAATAAGAACCTACCACTTAAGGTGTTGAACTGTGTGAGAGATACATTTGGTCGTTTTGTCATAATTAATGGTACTTTACAAGGGCGGAATATTTCCATCATGAATATTTACTTCCCCCCGCCCACCCTCCTGATTTCCTCACTAAAGTATTTCTAGACTTTTCAGAATTAAACTCAGACACTGCAGTGGTTGGAGGAGATTTTAATTGTTTGTTGAACCCCCTTATTGACAAATTTCCCAGCGGTATAGCTTCACTCTCTCCTCAAGCTAGGTCACTTACAGCTATTTGTGATGATCTGGGGTATTCTGATGTTTGGAGAACCTTTCACCCCTCCAACAGAGAGTTCACTTTTTTCTCTGCACCTCATGGATGTAAGAGTAGAATAGATTACTTTTTCATGCCCAGGACGTCTTTGCAGTCTGTTTTATCCGCTAGGATAGGAATCATAGTCATATCTGATCATGCGGAGGTGATCCTGGACATAAAACTCAATGGGGCATCCAATCTGTCAAGACATTGGAGGTTGAATACAACCATTCTTAAAGACCATACATTTACGTCATATTTTATTACAGAGTATAAAGCATTTTTCTCTAACTCTCAATCAACAGAACCCCTCGCTCCTTTGGGAAACCTGTAAAGCGTACGCCAGGGGTCTGATTATGTCATACACAGCCACTCAGAGGCGGAAAAAGCGTGAAAAGCAAAAAACGTTAGAGGGTGAATTGGCAACTAAAGTGAAGGACTACATTAAAACTCCCACTCCTGCCCTATTACAGGACATATCAGTCCTTAGATCAACGTTGGACTCTCCCCTAACACAGGACGCTGAAAAGAAAAAGAGAGTTGTCAGGCAAAAGCTTTATAAACATCGAGATAAACCAGGAAAGTACTTGGCGTACCTAGCTAAAAAGAGAGCTGACTCACAGTCGCTTGCTACTATTACTGATTCTGAGGGCAATCATTTATATGAAAATAAATTGATGAATGAGTAATTTAAGAAATTTTATGCAAATCTTTATGCCTCAGAACTGAGAAATGACGCACCCAAACTAATGGAGGACTTATTTTCTAAGATTGAGCTCCCTATTATGTCGGAAGAACAGAGGTATCTCCTTAATGCCCCTATTACTGAGGAAGAGATAATGTTCGCAATTAAGAATCTGCAAAATGGTAGGGCCCCAGGACCAGACGGGTTTTGTAGTGAGTTCTATAAGGAGTTCCAAGGCATGATCCTTGAGCCATTGCTTGATATGTTTAACCACTCATTTTCAAATGACCGTCTCCCTCAAACACTGAGGGAAGCCAACAGACCCATTACCCTTCTGAATGTGGATAGAAAATTGCTTTCTAAAGTTCTAGCCATAAGATTAGAGGACTCACTGCCACTAATTGTGAAAGGAGACCAAACTGCCTTCATTAAGGGCCATAAGTCATGTAACAATGTCAGGCGGCTTCTTAATGTTATTCAAGCCTACCAACGAAGTGCTATGGATGGTCTTGTGCTCTACCTAAATGCTGAGAAAGCATTTGACCGTGTGGAGTAGTCTTATCTATTATTTGCTCTGACTAAATCTGGTCTAGGAGACAACTTTATAAAATGGGTTAAGGTTTTATATGATGATCCTCAGGCTGCTGTCCTTACTAATAGGCTAAGGTCAAATAGCTTCTCTATACACAGAGGTACCAGACAGGGCTGTCCATTGTCCCCTCTCCTATTTGCACTCGCTATGGAACCACTGGCCAAGGCCATCAGAGTAACGCCTGCTATACAGGGCCTGCTCATTGGTGACGTTCACCATAAAATAAGCTTGTATGCTGATGATGTCCTGATATTCATCTCTAGTCCCGAGACTTCAATTACATCTCTTGTTAATATTATTGAATTATTCAGTGAATTCTCGGGCTACAAGATTAACTTAACTAAATCAGAGGCTGTGCCACTTGGTAACCTTCATTCTGTACCTAATACTTCTCTCCCCTTTCCTTTTAAATGGTCTCCCTCAGGTTTTACGTATCTGGGTATATTTGTCACTCCTAAATTCCAGCAAATGTACGAAGCCAATTTTGTTACCTTGTTTGATACAATAAGACAGAATCTGGTGTGCTGGGACTCTCTTCCGATTTCATGGTTGGGTAGAATATCCCTCTTGAAAATGAACACTATACCTAGACTACTTTACCCAATCCAAATGATCCCAGTCTTACTCTCCAATAAGGTAATAACGGGTGTAAATGGATGGCTAAGTTCGTTTTATGTGGAGTAAACGCAAGCCAAGACTTAAGATTACAATATTGCAGCTGTCAAGTTCTATGGGCGGCTTTGGTTCTGCCCAATATTAGATTCTATCAGTGGTGTGCTCACCTATGTTATATTTCTGACTGGATCACAAATGATGACTCCTTTATTTGGTTAGACATTGAGACTTTTTCTCAAAATACCCCTTACAGGATATTTTATATTTCAGAAGTTTCAAGTCTGTAAAAGATCACTACAATAACCCTATTACACTTAACACACTCAAAGTATGGAGGTCAGTTCAAAATTTTTGGGGAAGGTCCAAACTAACCTCGGCCTTACCCCAATTCTTAACAACCCAGATTTTGGATTGCTGGATGCTGGCTTTAACTTTTGACTTAATAAGGGCATAGGCAGACTAAATAATTGATTTGCTGATAAGATTTTGTCATATGAGCAGATGGTTGAGAAATACAGACTTTTTCCGCTTTCTACAAGTAAGACATATTTTGTAGAGCACCACCTTGATTGGCAACCCTGTGTAACGTCCGTGGTTCAGTTGTGAAAAAGAGTCAGGCGCAGGAGGTAGTTCACGTGTGAAAAGGTATTTTAATTGAGTCACCAGTCCACAAACAATAACTCTGAAAAAAAACTAAAACAAACGAAAACATAATACCCACACGAACTTCAAAAATAAACGGGCGCAATCCAGCAACCCGGCAATTACGGGAACCACAATACAATAGCCCTCAGTACACAGACTGGGGCACATACAAGAACAAACGGTACAACCTAACAATCACGCACAATGGGAAGAGGGAGGAAGGAATATAAACAGTTGCGTGATTGGGAGAAATTGACAACAGGTGTGTACAATTAGACAAAACCAACAGAACACATGAAAAAGGGGAGCGATGATGGCCAGAAAACTGGTGACGTCGACCACCGAACACCGCCCGAACAAGAAGAGGGACCGACTTCGGCGGAAGTCGTGACACCCTGATGTGTCTGTCATTGAAATAATGTTTTTTTTCCCCACAAAGGAAAATGCCTGTAAGTTTGTTTTATGATGCTTTAAAGTCCTTTTCTACTGTTGACACACAGAGGGTGAAACAAGTGTGGGAGAAAGAATTGTCTGTTACTATTGATGAAGAGATGTGGGAGGACATGTGGAGATATGCAAAAACAATATTTATCTGTAATCGTACTAGAGCAATCCAGTTAATAATAATACACAATACACTCTCCTCCTCAGTGTCTTAAATGTAAAACTGATACTGGCACCCTAACACATTGTTTATGGTCATGTTCCAAAATACAAAAATACTGGTCTGGTGATCTGCAAGAAATTGAAAAAATCCTAGGGGTCGAGCTATAATTGGACCTTTACTGTTAGGTCTCCCTAGTAGACATGTTAATTCTGTGGGTAAGAGGAGGCTTTACAACATCCTGACCTTCGAGGCGAGGAAAAACATCCTCTTACAGTGGATTAATGATAAGGTTCCTTCTATTAAAGATTGGCATAAGGTACTATTTGAATGGATGCCACTGGAATATCTGACATGTACATTGCATTCTAAAACAGATCAGTTCTACAAAGTATGGGAACCTTATCTAAATTATCCAGAACCAGAGGTATCAGCTATTATGCTGCAAGGATTTTATTAGAATGGTGGGGATCTATTTGTTTCAGAATTACACTGTACTTTCCATGTGTGGAACCTAACTTTAAACTGAGCTTTTGTGTTTAATTTCAGTTTGTTTGTTTAAAATGTATTGAGATACGCAATGATGGGGATGGGGTGAGAGAAGCGCCGAGCAGGGAGGGGAAGATGGGGTGTGTGTGTGTTGTGACGGCCCTGAATGTGTCTGAACCGTCTCAGTGCTTCTCCTTCCCCTTTAATTCCCAATTAAATATCCAGCATCAGCTGCGCAAAAGTGGGGTTGTGATGGAGACGCGAATGAGGATGTGCTCAACCCTCAGTTCCGAAGCGTCTTTACTCCATTTGGTTTGTTGTATTTAAAAGTGTTCTTTGTAGCCTATTCGCAAGTTTAATCAGGATCGGATTCACGCATTGCTTCCTTTGGACTACACATCGCAGTTGTTCTCCGTTGGAGATCGGTTGGCAGATTGGATTGTCTGACTGATTGACTACAACTATTTTGCATACGGTATTTCCGTTTTAGAGTGATGTACACCGTGATGATTTAAGACTTATTGAGACGTGATATTCTTTATGGTTGTGCGGTAAAATATTTAATATTTTGAGTGAGACTGCGTTTACGCTACACTTTATGAATGGACAAACATTGCGTGACTAAGGTCACTGGAGTTCATTTACCGGGCTGGACTCTTTTAGGCCTGAAATACGGGAACTAGAGCTCATTATTTGTTATATTATTATCTGTGTGATCATTTGTTTGTAATACAACCCATGCAAAAAAAATGTTTTGAAGTTATTTCCAATGTTTTAAGGGTTTGTGGAAAGTGTATGTCCATCCTGACTTTTTACACGAGTCAGTTTGTATTGGTGTAGACTTGACGGGAGTCATTCCCTCCCAAACCAAAAAGAGAAATCAATATTTTCTATGGTAGGCACAACCTACTTGGCACCCCTACAAACAATAACCTCAGGTCAACCATTACTCTGTGTGCTGTTTTTTTTCTTTGTCTTTGTATCTCCTTAATATGGGTGAAAATTGTGAAATTCCAATAAAAATGGTGGTCACAAACTCTCACTTAACTAATGTTTTCTAGCTTTAAGATTGGGATCCTATACCTTAAGTATTTGGTGATGGTAGTTATCTAGCTAAGTAACTGTCTTTTTTCTTTTCTTATTTCAGAGAAAGCATGTACACCATCTTAAGAAGTATGGAGAACTGATGGCAAACACACTGAAGAGAGAACATGCCCCCAAGACTCCCTCCACCATCAAGCAGAGCACATTACTGAAGACTGTCTCAAAAATCCATTGACAAAGCTGTGGTGAAGTATGTGGTCCAAGGGCTCCAACCATTTTGCTGTTGTAGAACAAGAACCGTTCAGAGAGTTTGTCCAGGATCTGCAGCCTAACTCAAAGATCGTATCAAGGCCTACACCGCCCCAGGATTGATGACGCTTCCAAGGAAATTAAGAAGGTGACTGAGGCCATGAGAGGAGTTGACCGCATCGCCACCACCGACTGCTGGTCTGCAAGAAGACAGAGCTTCATTGGTGTTACAGCCCACTGGATAGACCCTGACAGTCTCAACAGATGCTCTGCAGCCCTGGCCTGTAAACAGTTAAGGATCGCACACCTTTGATGTGTTGGCAGGTGCCCTAAATGACATCCATTCTGAGTTTGAAATTAGGGCTAAGATTGTGAGAACAACAACAGACAACGGCTCTAACTTCTTGAAAGCTTTCCAAGTTTTTGCCCAAGATGAACAAAAAAAAACAAGACCGTGGAAGCAGCGGGTGGTGAAGCAGCTCAGCCAGGACAGGAAGACTGTGAAGAGGAACAAGAAGAGAGTGAAGAAATGGAGTTTGTTGATGTGGCAACGTTCCTGAATGAAGATGATGATTTTGAGTACCAGCTGCCGAAGCACCAGCGTTGTGCTTGCCACCTACTCAACTTAGTATCTAGAGTCGATGCCCTGAAAGCAACATCCAGTGAGGCTTACAAAAAAGTATCCCGTTCAACATTTGGCAAGTGCCAAGCACTTTGGAACAAATGCGGAAGATCCACACTTGCAGCATGTTGTAGCCATACACTATCATTGATCCATTTAGTCAACTACTCAGCCAGCCATTACTGTAGTTAAATCGGGTGACATGGTTAGTGGTCACCTTTTTGTGTAGGGTTAGGAAACACAGTATTTATTTATATATATATATATATATATATAACCCACTGTTTCTAGGCCGTCATTGTAAATAAGAATTTTTTTATTCACTGACTTGCTTAGTAAAATAAAAATATGGATGGGGTGGATTCATGTAGGCTCATAACTGCATGATTTCTATTGTCATCTTCCTTGTATTTCAGGAATGGACTATATCAAGGACCACCTGGAAGAACCCTTGCTGCAGCTAGGTGATGGCACCAGTTCATCAGATGAGGACGACTTCTCTGCATTGAAAACGTCTCAAGCACAAGAAAGCTCCAAACAGCTGGACGGATACCTGGCCTGTTCAGCTGATCATATGGAGTTTCTCAAGTCCTTCCTGGCAGTCTGTAAGCTGTCTCTGAGGTTGAACACACCCTTACCTGAATCAGCTGCCTGTGAAAGGCTGTTCAGCATTGCAGGACTTGTTTTCAGTCCAAGGAAAACAAGACTGGATTCCAGAAACTTTGAAAACCAGATTTTACTGAAGATGAACCATAAATTCCTCAACTTAAAGTAATGACAGCTTAACGCTAGCAAGCCCTAGGACACGGATGCCTTATGGGTTTTCTCATAACCCGACACACTGATTTTTAATACAGTTCCATCAGTGGTGGTGTCCTCATATTCCTACAGTGAAGTTGTGTGTGTGTGTGTGTGTGTGCTTTTGATTAGCTGTTTTTTCTAAAGCAAAGTGACTGATTGTAAGTGCTTACGTGTACTGGCTATATTCCTTCATTATTAAGGCATAACTCTATTTTGTCTGTAAGAGATGTATTTTGAAGTGTTGCCTATTTGAGAATACACTTTTTTTTTTTTTATTATCTGAGCTCTTACTGTGTCCGTAAGACCGTTACCTTTTCAGAAAAGCTCAAACCAAATAAAAGGTCTGTCTGTTTTGCCTTTTTTATTTACGGTACTTACGTTTCATTCTGTTGATACTTAAGTACATCCACCACTGCTTAAAATAAGGAATTGAATGTATAACTTTTACTTTGTACTTTTCCTCAAGTATGATAATTGCTACTTTTTACACCACTGTACATTTAAAACCAGATACTTTTACTCAAGTAGTATTTTACTTGGTAACTTTTACTTTAGTAATTTTCTATTAAGGTATCTTTACTTTTTACTCAAGTACGACAACTGAGTACTTTTTCCACCCTTGCCAGCAACAAGGCACACTTGTTGGGTCAGCACGAGATGCAGTTTAGCCTTGGCTTTAGAGGACGCAGACCTATGCTGGGTATTTGATGGCATCGATGAAGAGTGACGCAAAAGTACCTGGATGTTCCAGCCCAGCATCGGGGAGGAAGTGAATTATTTCAATCGGCGAGCGAATCACTTTAGTCGTACAGGTAAGTCGACTAATTATTATGATTACTATTAGCTATCAAACCGTTGTCAACATATCTTGATAACCACATCGGCAAAATATGCTCACTGATTGTTGACACGAAAGTAACTACCTAGGCCGCTACTCATGCTGAATTTGCGCGTTACTGTAATACTAGCTACTTTTACACTAAACCTATTAACGTTAGCTATCAGTTTCCAAAACTACTAAATCATCTTTGGTATTATTGGGCAATGGTGGTTAACTTATCTTAAAAGTAAAGATACCTTAAAAGAAAATGACTAAATTGAAAGTGAAAGTCACCCAGTAAAATACTACTTGAGTAACAATTAAAAGTCTAAAAGTATTTGGTTTTAAATATGCGTTAGTATCATAAGTAAATATAATCGCTAAAATATACTTAATGTATCAGAAGTTCAAGTATAAACATTTTCAAATTCCTTTTAAGCAAACCAGACGGCACCATTTTTTTATGGATATCCAGGGGCAGGCACACGTCAACACTCAGATATAATTTACATAATTATTCAGACCCTTTGCGATGAGACTCAAAATTAAGCTCAGGTGCATGCTGTTTCCATTGATCATCCCTGAGAAGTTTCTGAAACTTGATTGGAGTCCACCTGTGGTAAATGGTTTGGAAAGGCACACACCTGTCTGTATAAGGTCCCACAGTTTTGCATGTCAGAGCAAAAACCAAGTTGTGAGGTCGAAGGAATTGTCCATAGAGCTCCGAGACAGGATTGTGTCGAGACACAGATCTGGGGAAGGTTACCAAAAAATGTCTGAAGCATTGAAGGTCCCCAAGAACACAGGCCTCATCATAATTAAATGGAAGAAGTTTGGAACCACCAATACTCTTCATAGAGCTGGCTGGCTGGCCAAACTGAGCAATCGAAGGAGAAGGGCCTTGGTCAGGGAGGTGACCAAGAACCCGATGGTCACTCTGACAGAGCGCCATAGTTCCTCTGTAGAGATGGGAGAACCTTAGAAGGACAACCATCTCTGCAGCACTCCACCAATCAGGCATTTAGGGTAGTGGCCAGACAAAAGCCACTCCTCAGTAAAAGGCACATGACAGCCCACTTGGAGTTTGTCCTGAAGGACTCTCAGACCATGAGAAACAAGATTCTCTGGTCTGATGAAACCAAGATTGAACACTTTGACCTGAATGTCAAGCGTCACGTCTGGAGGAAACCTGGCACCATCCCTACGGTGAAGCATGGTGATGGCAGCATAATGCTATGTGGATATTTTTCAGTGGCAGGGACTGGGAGACAAGTCAAGATCGAAGGAAAGATGAATGCAACGAAGTACAGAAAGATCCTTGATGAAAACCTGCTCCAGGACCTTAGACTGGGGCGAAGATTCACCTTACAACAGAACAACGACCCTGAGCACACAGCCAAGACAATGCAGGAGTGGCTTCGGGACAAGTCTCTATGTCCTTGAGTGGCCCAGCCAGAGCCCGGACTTGAACCCAATCGAACATATCTGGAAAGACCTGAAAATAGCTGTGCAGAATAGCTACCCATCCAACCTGACAGAGCTTGAGAGGATCTGTAGAGAAGAATGGGAGAAACTCGCCAAATACAGGTGTGCCAAGTTTGTAGTGCCATACCCAAGAAGGCTTTAATCGCTGCCAAAGGTGCTTCAACAACGTACTGAGTAAAGGGTCTGAATACTTATGTAAATGTGATATTTCATTATTATTATTTTTATACATTTGCAAAAAAATCTACAAGTCATTATGGGGTATTGTGTGTAGATTAATGAGGGGGGAAAAACAATTTAATACATTTTTGAATAAGGCTGTAACGTAACAAAATGTGGAAAAAGTCAAGGGGTCTGAATACTTTCCGAATGCACTGTATGTATGGCTGGGAATACGTAGCTCAATCCAGAGATGGAAAATGTCGCTGTACTCCTAATTATCCCCAAATTATTGTTTTTAATGAAAGATACATTTTCGTCAGCATGCTAGGATAGCTAATGCTAAAGTAACCACAGACAAAAGAGGGGAACCCAGACAGACCACAGGGGGGGGTATAAATCCAATAATATATTTTTATTCTTTGAGGTTTTATGGCAGACTACAACCTACTTGTGTATTGCCGCCACCTGTAGGGGGGTAGTTAAACCAAAATATTCCACTGTGGGAAATGGAGGGGACCTGACATACAAAATAACAAAAACGTTCTCTCCTTCAGTCACAGTTGAAATCACTTCCCTACACAGGTTCAGGGGCCTGTGAAGATGGAGCATTCATCGACAGGATTCGTTGTAAGCCTCTGCTGTAAAATCTCTGAGTCCCAATAAACTCAGTCCGCCTTCTTTACATGCAACATGTCAGGATCCGTCTGTTGACAAGGAATATTCTCTGGTGTCTCTACTCTTACTACCATTAGCTCTTTCATTGTCCCCCCTTTCTTCCACTCTTCTCACCGCCTCCGTATATCCTTTGCATTCACTGCTTCGAAGATCCACACACACGACACATTCCAATCCGATACCTTCTTGAGGCGCAGAGCACGCTCCTTCTGTTCCATAGATACAAAGAAAAACCAAAATAAGCCCACTTCTCGTTGGTCTCGCCAATGCCACTTTATCCAACGCATCCACAAGTTTAATAGAGACTTCAAATGGATCTCCCAGGTAACATCAATCCAAAATCATTACTTAAACCAAAAAATTATCAGAACTAGGCTTGGATTTACTAGATTCCACTATCAATTTACTTCTCTTATTTATTTTTGTGTTCACCAATCTAATCCAATTATTCTAACGCTTATCTCCACTCGACACGCCATCTGATTCACACAGAACATCCCAACTTTGTCTACCCACCAACTGTGTCTCCAATAATGTCTATCTGCGTACTGTTGTTACTACATGCCATGCCCACTACGTGTCATTACATGCCGCATCCATTGCTATAGAGTGCAGTAGTAATGGATTGTTTTTGGCTCGTTGGCCAAAGCCTATGGGGAAATGAATGCAGTTTTTGTAGGTTTTTTGGATAAACGCACAAAATAAGGTCTGTGATAAACACAGGCTTAGGAGATCTTATACATTTTTGTCTGTGAGATAATCTTCATCAGCTAACGTCACTTTTTGTAAAATTTGCATTTATGTCATAAAAAAAGCACATAAAGCACAAAGACTTCATAATTTAGAAATGTCATGCTAACTGACTGATATTATCTCATAGAACAAAACGTATATACGATCTCTTAAGCCTGTGTTAACCACAGCGTATTTTTCAGAGTTTATCCCAAAACCCTATTCGTTCCCCATTTAATTTTCCTATTAGGAATGGCTGAACGAACCAGAGGTATCTAATTTTCCGATTTTTAGGACTACAAGCTTGCGAGCTCTATTGAGGCTGCTATCAGTCTCCGGCCCACACTCCAGTACAGTAGGTGGCGGTAATGCACCAATAACATTGGATGCCAACCACTGTAAAACCCCACTGAAGAAGAGGAAGTACAGTGGCGGGAAGTGGCAGAAGATAGAGCTAGAACAATTTGGCTTCAACTAGAGGGGGCAGTCGTTCTCCCCTAAACGCAATCATAGGCTAGCTATTACTTGTATCAGTCAATTCATTTTGAACGTGACCCATTCTTGGAATTTCAAAAAACGTATTAGGAACAGGGTAGGTTTTATTAATGCCTAAAATATTTGATAACATGAACAATCTCTGTCTCTCTCTTAAGGTCCACCATGCAGACGCTGAGAGAGAATAAGACTTTGATTACAGAGATTCTGTCTGCGGAACCTGACTTCATCCTTCAGCATGTGCAGCAGGCGAAAATAGTGAATCTGCGTGAATACAACAACCTAAAGGTCGTTGGTCATCCCCCAGAGACCATTATCATCAATCTTCTGGATAAAGTGATGAACAAAGGACCGGAAAAATGCCTTGACTTTGTGGAGCTGCTGCAGCAACCAAATATCATAGAAACCTACTCTAGAATGGAGGAAGTATTCAACAACAGCCACACAACACCCAGTGACCACACCCTCAGCACAGGAACCAGAGACCCATACACAACCTCCAGTACAGGTACTGCACACTACTAGCTGTGCACCACAATTCTTTCATTGTTCACTGACACATCCACCAGTAGACTCTACACTACATGTCAATTTACAGATCAATCAACTTACATTAGCAACGGTCATCAAAATTGTTATAAGGTTGTAAAACAATGATAATAAATGCAACAGTCGGACAATGAGTGAAGATTCTCCAAACTTTTAGAATTGTTAAAACCCATCAGATATTGACTGAATTGTAGCACATCCAATGGATTTGAGTGGGAATTCAGGTATTACATTTGTTGTAAAATGTCCCTTTTTATCTTAGGATGCACTCGTATATACATGTTCATTTTTTTTTTGTATGATTTTATTTCGGTTCTTAGACAATAGAAAATTGACATAAGACAAAAGACAACTTAACATTTCACAGACATGGCCCCAATAAACTAGACATGACGTTGGCTGGGACTTAATGCCCAACCTTCGACATAAAGAAGAAGAAGAAAGACAAGAACAGCAACTCAGACGTACATACCTTTCAACAAACATCAATGACATCGTACTTGCTCAGACTTACATGTTCCCACCATATCCATACCCATCTTGTTTGTTCTCATAATATTTTTATCCTTTGGATATTTCTAGTGCTTGTAATACTTTATGCCATATGGATTGAAATTGTGCTAATTTGTTTCTCTCTGTTACCATTTAAAATGTATATATTTAAATAATAATGCATTTGATTCACTCACTGTCGATGGAGGATTATTTGATTTCCAGTTTAAGTAAACTTTTCCCCAAAATTATTGACCAGAAAAGTATGGTCCAACCCATGGTCATACCCAGCATCTTTTAACATGTCTATTTTCAAAGGATAAAGCTAAGAACATGAACAACTTCAAGAAAATGAAAGATTCTACAAGAACCAATATCACTCCCTAAAAATACACCCCTACAGAACAATCCTTCCTGTACAATAACATGCTGCCAACCAGTACTGTCAGTTAGCGTGGATCTGCTAACTCATATTGTCTGTAGTAGTGACACTAACACATGCTAACGGGTTTTTCCAGATACTACTGGCCAGGCGGTTGGAATGAGCAGTGAGGTAATTGCAGCAATCCCATATGCTTTCATTCTTAGCTAAAACAAAACCAAACGAATCATCACAACTACACAAAACACAACATTCACAATACAACTCACAACCCAAACTGAGCACCTCAGACCACCACCAACTCCAGTCAAGCCAATGAATAAAACATTATTTTTTTTTTTGCACTACAAAACATACACAAGGAACATTTTAACCTGTGTACACCGCTCGGAGTTAAGAAAGTGTTTGTTTGTCTCCTGACTGCGCAGTGTGTGTATGCATTTCTGTGCTTAACCCCATGGCTTTTCTCTGTGTTTCCAGGTCTGTCAGTACCGAATGACCAGCCGTCCACGTGGTCATTGTTTAATCATCAACAATGTGCACTTTAATGTATTGGGGGAAAGAAAGGGATCAGACAAAGATGTTGGTAATGTAACCAATGTGTAAAACAGTTCTAACATATTTGTTCCATATTGTTGTTGCATGAACATTGATCTTGTTCCTCTTGCCTCAAAACATCCTGGTATTGTAAAAGGGAGATATTTAAGTGCCTTGGTTTAGTGTTTGTCTTGAAATTGTTTTGTGTGTGCTTTTCCTGTAGATGTTCTGAAGGATGTGTTCCAGTGGCTCGGTTTTAAGGTGACTGTACTCCTAGACCAGACAGCAGTGCAGGCCCGCAAGGAATTGAAAAGGCTTGGTGAAGAGAAGCATGGCGACGCTTTTGTCTGCTGCGTACTGAGTCATGGTGACAAAGGAGTTATCTATGGCACAGACGACGAACCCATCTCCACCAGTGACCTCTTCTCACCCTTCAATGGCACCAACTGCTCCTCCCTCATTGGCAAGCCCAAGGCCTTCTTCATCCAGGCATGTCGGGGGCATGATAACCAAGCTAGAGTGCAGTTGGAGGCAGACAACAATCCAGGTCACCAGATCTACATTCCAGCTGATGCCGATTTCCTGGTTGCCATGGCCACTGTTGAAGACTACTGCTCGTTCAGACTCGAAAACAAGGGGTCCTGGTTCATCCAGACTCTGTGCAAACAGCTCAAACAGGGATGTCCCAGGTGAAGCCTGATTGAATATGCGCTCTAGAGCACCAATTCTGGTGGGTCGCGTTGGGAGGTTTTGAATGGCTTGTGGGCGTCTGAGTAAAAACAAAACGTTTATTTATAAAAAAAAATATGAAAAAATACTACAGTCTGAACTTAAACCAAGTAAAAAAGTGTGTAGAAATTAGAATGAACTTACATTTTTTTATAATTTAAAGTGGCAATATGTCACTTTTTGGGCAACCTGACCAAATTTACATAGAAATGTGTACACAATCTTCAAAGACCTGAAACAACAAAATAATATATATATAAAATATATTTCACAGTGGTTAAGATGGTGCAATAATTCTCTACGCTATACTATCTTATTTTGTCACATAAACTGAAATTAGGCTAACTGTTAGTTTTAGCAACCAGGAAATGGCGGAGCGATTTCTGCATATTGTAATCTCTGAAAATGTTTTCTTCATCAAAGTATTTTCAATATACAGCTATTAGCAGTGCTATTTTGGTTGATTTTGTGAGTTTATTAACATTCTTAAAGAATATGGGCGAAATGTTATTCTTGACAATGAATGAGGTGGGAGATGTTTTTCCCTATAATTGTTACATTTACCTTTAATATAGCATTAAAAATAGTTTTCCAGATTGTATTTTAGAGATGTATTATTCTCTTCACGAATATTGTGTCACAAATTAAACAGCCTGGTACAATTTCTGTCCCGAGGCCAAACCATTTGAGAAACAATGCTCTAGAGGCTAAAATATTCTTACATGGTCGTGACCTAACAAAGCAGATGTTTAGTAGGAAAAGAGCTGACAATACAAAACTGACCATATACTACAGAATAACAGTGTTATTCGGAACTCCAGTCTACACACTGTCAGGTGTAAACCAGGGACTTGTCTAGTTAAATAAAGGCTAGAACAATATTACCATAAAATCTATTAGCTCGCAGTGAACAAGTCCCCTGACTAATCAGAAATTAATGCATTGCTGGCGACGAGAACTGTATATTTTATGGGCGCTATGTGTTGTCTTTACTGGATGTTAATGTCTTCGTTGTCTGGTATGTGTGTGTCTCCTGCTCTCTCTAGAGGTGATGACATCCTGACCATCCTAACACATGTCAATAGAGACGTGAGCCAGAAGGATGAGCGATACTGGGATAAGAAGGCCAGGGAATACAAGCAGGCCAAGCAGATGCCCGAGCCAAAGTACACCCTGACGAAGAGGCTGGTGTTCACAGTGCCGCCCCAATGAGACAACGCCAGAGACAGAAGAGAAAGCGAGACATCTTTTTATGGTAGGGTAAGGCGAGCGGAGAGCCAGTTCTTATTGTGCAGTTTCCCATTTAAAAAAATCCTGTGTAAGTGGCCGTTCCCTCTCACGTGAGCATGCCAGAGATTACCAAGAACTGTTAGCTCACGCAGGAAAGCATGCGCACACGAGTGACAGGAACCTTGGCAAATTTTTTCAATGGTAAACAGCCTTATTATTAGACATCTTCATTATCCACCATCTTTGACAATGCGCTATGACCCAACAACTTCGACCCAGAGGTCACTTCCTGTTGCCGTTATGTTCTGAGCTGATCTGCTGCTTGGTGTTGAAATGATTCTTTTTTTAATTTTATTTTTTAAAATATTTTTCCATTTTATAGTGGGGAGTATAGGTGGCTTCGTGCTCGTGGGAATGATGCGTTTACGTGCTAGTCGGAAATGGGCAAATCTGAAATTTCCAAATTTAACCAAACCAAGAATGTATTTGATATGTGAAGATACAGTTCAGAATCACCATTCTTTGTAAACAAGTGGATTTTCATAGGAAGAACAAAGTAATTGATATATCAACACATTGTTTAAGCTTGACTTTATTGCATGTTTTTGTGATTTAATCTTCATTCGGGTTATTTTTACAATCATGTTCTTACATGCCTTTCACATTAACATATTTTATACCTGAAAATAAATATTTTATTATCAACAGTTGGTTGCTGAAGTCTTTTAAATCGCATACACTTCAGATTAGAGACATCTTGTTGAACTTTAAAAATGTGAAACATGGCTAATAGAAAAATAGACACCCATTTTACTGATCATCTCCAGAACACATTACAGTTCTGCTCCACGGATAAAGTAAACATTCCACAATTTCCAGCATTTAATGGAAAAATGTATTCATCTCATGAGTTTGAAACATCTTTCTGGAAATCAGACATGCCAAATAAATGTTCAGCACACGGGTCTTATGGGAGCTGGGCCAAGGTAGAGGAAGCTGTGGTAGGGTTCCTGAGAGTGACAGCTTACTGTTAAGACATGACAGACATTCTGAAGTGTCTCAATCCAGAAGGAGGGACAAGATTTGACGCTTTAAGTCAGCCAACCAGAGGTGTTTCAGAAGTAGGGGAGGAAGAGTTTCTTGGTGAGGGTGTACTTGGGCTCGGGCATCTGTTTGGAGTCTTTATACACTCCTCTGCTGACCTCACGATTCACACACGTCAGCACCGACAGAATATCCTCCCCTCTACACAGGAAACAGGAAATACACATCACAATACATCACCTGTTATAGAGATGTATTTTTTTTAACCTTCATTTAACTAGGCAAGTCAGTTAAGAACAAATTCTTATTTACAATGATGGCCAAACCGAGAAGATGCTGGGCCAATTGTGCGCCACCCTATGGGACTCCCAATCACAGCCGGTTGTGATACAGACTGGATTCGAGCCAGCGTGTCTGTGGTGATGCCTCAAGCACTGAGATGCAGTGCCTTAAACCCCCACACAACTCAGGAGCGACAGAGATCACAACGTTGTATCTGCCATTATGGTGTCTGACTGCATGGACAGCGTCATTGAGGCTATCTCTATTTTAAAATAGTCAAATTTCTTTTGATGTTTGAAAAAAAAGTGTCAAGCTTATATTGGTGACTTACCGCCACCTGCAGTGCTGGAGTCTTGAACCAAGTCTTATGTGAAATTAATTTGTGACCAGTAGATGGCGGTCATATAGCTTAAAGCCATTTACAAACTAGGCAAACCAATTTGAAGAAGACGATAAGGGTCTGATCATTGGCTGATCGCTCCCAACCCGTAGGAACTCCCACCCAGTTGACTATTTAAAGGCCCATTATAGTCAAAATTAAGTTTGGGCTTGCCTGGTAACATCACAAGGCAGTAAATTGGTTAATAGATCAATAACAAAGAGTTCCAAATCTCTGTCATGAAGAGCTAGTTATGTTTTCCCCTCCCTACTCAGACCACTCCCAGACAATCCTAGCAAAATTCTTCCTTGAGAAATAGTTTGCTAAAAAGCACACCAAAAAATGGTGGAATCCCTCAATGGCAACATCCCAAAAATGTGTTATTTTTATGTCATGATCTTTATACATCGCTATGGTTAATGCCAAACCTAACCCCCTTCCCTTCTAATTCACCTGTCCGCTCCCCACTCCAGCTGCTTGCAGAGCTCCTGGATGTAGATGGAACCTTCCTTAGTGTTTCGGAATGACTTGCACTCCTCCACTGTTGCCATACCGATCAGGAAGTCTGCATCCCAGGGGATGGACTCGATGGCGCCGGCGTCTGCCTCATACTGCCCCTGTCCCTCTCTCTGCCTTATGGAGGTGGGTAATAGGGCGCCTCCCTTGAAGCCCTTCCCCTGGCAGGCCTGGATGAAGAAGAGTTTGGGTTTGCCCATCAGAGAAGGGCACTGCTTGCTGGTGAAGGGTTGTGTGAGGGAGCGAATTGGCACCCCCCCCCCATCTGTTCCAAACACACAACCCTTCTCCCCATGGGACAGGACACACACCACCTAGGACCAGACACAGGGATTAGAATAGTTGAATCTACTTTAATTCATTGGAGTCCAATTGGGCTTCAAGAGTAGAGCTACTGTACCTCCTGAAGAGACTGGAGAATTATGACCTCACTACTCACCAGAGCGTCTGCCTGTACGTGACTCCGCGCTCCAAGCTCTTTTACCGCCTCCAACAAGGTCTTCTCTGTCAGGTCGCTACACACTTCCACTTTAAACCCCAACCTGGAGAACACATTATGCAGAGCCTCTACACACAGAGACAGATGGGAGAATTTAACATACAGGTTGGGCAATGGGGTTCACTGAATGAGACCAGGCTCATAATATCAACCAATGAGCGAGAATGCCTACTCTCGTCCTGCTCAGTTCCTGGTCTGTCTGCCAGACCTGATAATCCCATGAAGTGGTGGTTATTGATGATTAAGCACCACCCCCGAGGATTACACGTCATGGAATAGTGCGCCATCTGTTGGGCAAACACACAGGAGTTACCACCATGGACAAAAATCAACCAAATGTTTGATTCTATGTTTGGTGTGTAAAGTGTATCCCACTGTCTAACCTCAGAGGTCTTCCAGGATTGCATCGTTGAAGTGGTCACCTTGTCAGAACAAAGCGGGGATTCCATCATTGCATCAGAGAACAAGCTTATGCTTTGCCCACGCTCACCTGTGGACAAGAACACACTTCAACTACCTGTGTGTTTAAAAAAAACAACAAAAAAACAGGTAGGCAAGTTGAGAACAAGTTCCCATTTACAACTGCGACCTGGCCAAGATAAAGCAGAGCAGTTCGACATATACAACAACACATAGTTACACATTGGAGTAAACAAACACACAGTCAATAATACAGTAGAAAAAAATCTATATACAAAGAGTACAAATGAGGTAAGATAAATAGGCCATGGTGGCAAAGTGTGTGTGTGTTTATGTGTGTGACTTACGGTTGGGCCGTGTCTCTGATATAGACAGGCTCTGTAGTGACTGAGGGGAGCTGAGTTGCTGTTCCTGGTTGCTGATTGGCTGAACAGAGTACTCCTGCCGTGACAGACTGCCCCTTGCTGAAAAACAGCAACCACGTGAAAAAAACCCCGATTTTAATATACTGCATAAAAACGATCAGTCAGCGCAAGAGAGTGGTGTAAGAGAGAGAAGAGTGACTTGTACCAGCTAGCCAGGTGTGTGTGTCTCAATATGTACCTTCTCTATGCTGCCGTACTGTGTGGGCCAGCTGTGTGTCACACTCCTCCAGTGTCCTCTGTAGCTCACCCAATCTGTCCTCTGTCAGCAGCCCATGCCTCTCCATCTCACACAGCACCTCCAGGGCCGTCTATGGGGGAGAGAGACAGAGAGAGCGTAATTGTGTGTGTGTGTGTGTGTGTGTGTGTGTTAGGTTGCGTTTACAAAAAGGCAGCCTAATTCTGATATTTTGCCCACTTATGGGCAAAAGAGCTGATCTGATTGGACAAGACCAATTAGTGAAACAAATATCAGAATTGGGCTGCTTGTGTAAACGCAGCCTTAGAGCTCCCATTTTCAGCCCGAACCCGACGTGGCCTGGCGGGTTTTTAATGGGCTGGGTCTACATTTCGGAGAATTGATTTGGTCCAGGCGGGGTTCGGGCTTGCCGCTCACCTTTTACTACTACTGCTCTCACTTCGCAGCAGTAGCCACTAGCGGCACCAGGATTACAATATTGGCTGGGTATGAGACATTTGTGGCCATGACTAAACATATTTTTCTGATGATTGAAACGTTTCAAATTGTATTGCGAAAAGGCTGGAGCACACTCAGGAGAATGATGATCCACGAGACCAAGACAGGCAGCGCATCTCAGAATCAGGAGAAGCCGACACATCCTAACAAATATACACCCTATGACTGCACCGCTAATGGGCCTTTCTTGACCTTGTAAACTATTGAAAGGAGACCCATAACTGATCCAAAAGTTTTCCTAATCAGGCCTAGGCTTGATGCAGTTATTTCAGAATAACATGCATCCACAACATGGGGCTTTTGAGCGATTATTCATATCATGGATGTTCAGTAGAAAATCGACTTACCGTATAATAGCCCAGTATTTATTTGCTTAAAATCACTGAACACAACATGCGCTTATTAGAGACAGGCTTCTATTTGAGCCAGGCGTCTATTTCCTTAATGCATACAACTGTTGCTCATTTGCTTAGTTAACTGTAGAATTCCAGTTTTCACTTCCAGCATTTTAAACAATTCTTCATTTCCTGAACTAATGTGTTATCACTTACACACTACGTCACGTTTCTTTTGTCTTAGTATGCCAAAAAAAAAAAAATAATAACAATAATTTTCCTTGACAGAATAATACTTTCTTCTTTGACTGTGCATTTTCTGCAGTTCTTACTTCCGCCACTAGCGATCGGACGCTTTCTGAGGGTCACAGTACTCCTGAAGTTGTTGGCTAGCAGTTCTCAGCTGTTAGGAGCCAATGGCTAGCAGTTTCTTACTGGCGATAAAAACAGATGATTGTCATAATTTGAGTCATTACTGAATTATTTAATTTAACAAATCAAACAAACCTCGTAAAACAATTCAGTTAGACCAGCGGTTATTTGAAACGGGTGTTTATTTTCTGAAATGTGTGCCGTTGCCCGGCTATTAAAAGGGACAGGCGGCTATTTGAGACTGCGTTTAATTGAGGTTTCACTGTGTTTGTTTGTTTAATTATTCTAGGCTCTTTTTTCATTTTCAAAATAAAATGCTTTATCGTTTAGAAATAAAATGCTTTATTGTTTATCGTGGTGACATGAATTAATGATTGACTGAGATACAAATGGCCTAAGTGACTGTAAAGACAGCTAGAACACGACAAGCTCTCAAAGCTCGATGGTGGACAGATTACGCAAGGCTACTAGCCTACTAGGCCTAATATTGATAAAAGCAATACTTATTATAATAATGCTAATAAGAGAAATAATGATAAGAAAAAAAATACAAGACCAAGAAGGAAGAGGAAGAGACATGCGCTGCGTGCGTATTCTGTGCTAAATGGATGTTGGAAGATAAAGAAAGTTTGTCTATTGACCGTTTAGATCAATGTAAACACTAAAGAAATCCCAGAGTCTTTTCTAATGAAATCAAGTTGTAAAGCCTTTATTACAGCGTAGAAAAACAAACTGTCGCATTCATAAAATGCAATTTCTTTATTCATGTTGAGGTTGCGTGAGGCTTGGAGCTCAATTGATATCGGATTACGTAAATCAGTATTAAACAAACACTCAAAAATACGGGCAACAGCAGCCAGATCTGTCTAACTTCTAAAGCTAGCGATATTTTATAAAGTCAAGATAACTCTCCGTTGAATGTTTCTTCGAAAAGATGCTTCCTCGTCTTCCCACGCTGCTGCCGCCTCAACCACATTGTTCTCAACAGTCAATATAGCCTACTGGTGAAATGGCAACATTATCTTTAAAAGAAATCGGGTTTGGGCTCATTCCATTTATGTGATGTTGGACTCGGGTAAGGCTCGGGCTCAGGTTAGGTCAGACCGGGCTCAAATTTTCTAGTGTGCATTTGCAAATGAGTGTGTGCGTGCAGGTGCTCTTACAGTGCAGGGATCCAGTCGTCCTCTGGGAAGTTTGTCGCTCAACAAAAACTTAATCTTAGTGAGATTCTCCTTAGTTATATCTTCTGAGACCTTATACAACATCCTCCTGAGAGAGAGAGGGAAAGAAAGAGAAAGACATAATGCAACCAGTGAATTACCAGAATGTCCAGCTGTTCAGTGTTGCTGTGCTATGTGGTCCATTGTGGTGAGAATGCAGTCACACACACACACACACACACACACACACCCACACCCCTCTGTGCTCACCTGTACTGTGAGAGGGCAGGGCATGCATCTGTCTGGGTGTGGGCCGTTTGCTCCGGCTGTCTGCTGTCTGTCTCCAGGAGGCGGAGAAGGTCCAGTCGACCAATGACATTGAGGAGTTGGGACAGGAAGTAGTGGTCCTCCAGCAGGCTTTTTTCCTGCAGCCTCAGGAACAGGTCACGCCCATCCTGCACCTGAAGCCAGACCACAAAGGATTAGACAGGGGATGCGTTTCCGATTTTCTACACTTGCTTTCACTGATATAAAAGGAACGGACTGATGTGAAATATAATGATAGGAAACTATAGCCATGGACATTGTGTTTTTTTTATACCCAAATTCAATTCAAATTTAATTTATGGTATTGGTTACACCTTTAACCAGTTTCCATTCGACACTTGTAACATCTGAAAGGATTGCATAGCAATATGGCATAAACTCCATAGTCTGCTTGAGGGCTAGGATGCGCTATTACCACAATCCTAATACCTATCATCCAATCACTTCAAAGGAGGTTAGGATTGGCCATTCATCTTGATCTTGGCCCTCTGTATGTGGTCCCTATCCCTCACCGTCTCCAGGCGTTTCCTATTGAGCACATCTCTGCACAGGAAGCACAGGGCAGCCACCTCAGAGGAGTCCAGCTCCTCATCGATACGGGACAGCAGGCGCCGGTCCATCATACACTGGATCCCCCGACCAGACCGCACTGCAACATCCACTTGCACAGGGCTATGAGAGAGAGAGGGGGAGAAAGTAGAGGAGACTTGCAGGCCAACATGTTGGTCCATTATTGATGGGTCAGGCACGAGGAGATGACCAAGAGGAAGGCTTCCTAAAGGGCTATGAGAAGTGACCAGCCTCTATATAACTCCTGGATGACAGGATGAGAAATCCACAGACCACAGTCATGAGTGAAGGATGTATGAATGAAGGGGAGGTGAATACGTGTAATTTTGGAGGGGGACTGTGTTGCGCATATTAGAGACAGGCTTCTATTTCCTGGGGCATTAGGATCTCTTTAGACCAGAGGAAAGAGTGCCTCCTACTGGCCCTACAACACCACTTCCAGCAGCATCTGGTCTCCCATACAGGGAGGCAAGCCAGCAGTGGGATGCAGGGTGGTATTCTGCAGGTCCTGGTCGGCTTTAATATTGTGGATATATTGTAGCTTCCATCAATGTAATTGTCTGCATCATTTCCAATCCCCCATATATTTTTGGGGTACACACACAGTTGCAAAGGGTCAGGAAACATTCCGGTAAATTTCTGGAAAATTTCCAAAAGTTTTCCATGGGAAGTTAAGCCCTGGAATTTGGGGATTTTTGCCTAAATTCATCAAAAAAGGTTAACTGTGAACCTTTTTTTGTGGGATACACATAAGGCAATTCTAGGTCTTGTGGCATATGTTGGTTAAACTATCCCCAATTCAATGGCATTGCAACCCTCTGCATGCACAGTGCATTATTCCATCACATGTGCAGTGCACTCTTCCATCACATGTGCAGCCAATTCTCAAGATCTTGCACACTAATGAGATGCTATTGAGCCCACACTACTACACTGTCTGAGCCAAGGACTACATGCTTTATGGTAAATTAGATTACAAAACTGGGTGGGGTGAATATATTTTATATGACATACATGATTTTTTGTTAACTAGTAAATAGTAGCCTACAGCAAAGTGTGTTTAAATGATTTTGCTTCCATGTGGGTTTTAGCTCGCTTGAGCTTGCTAACTGAGGAGGGCTAATTCACTGGTCTCCATAATAACCCTGTTATTCATTATAAAACATTTATCTTACAAAAGGAGTTGTTTAATCTAACTGCTTAACAATTTATCTGTAAAATGGAATTGTACTTTTATAAAAAAAAAAAAAAGAAAATCTAATCTTTACAGGAAAATGCCACAGTCACTGTCTGACATCACTGCAGTTAATGTAGAGGGAAAGGCGGTGTACATTTGCAAATACTGTGCCAAATCATGTGAAGAAACCAATAAGTATCCCATATACAGTGTATTGCATTGCAGTCGGCGGAGTCAGAAGTTTTTTTGACTCAAATGGAGGAACGTAGTCCGAGAAATACTGATGCTCACAGGCAACGTGTATTGGAAGAGCCCAGCACACACCCCTCCAACCAGACATGCTTTATCTACTCATTTGCTGGATGCAGAGTTCAACAGACTGTATTGCAATCATATCTGATGGGTGGTCAAATGTTCGTGGGCAAGGAATAATTAACTACATCATCTCTACCCCTCAACCAGTATTCTACAAGAGCACAGACACAAGGGACAACAGACACACTGGTGTCTACATTGCAGATGAGCTGAAGGCAGTCATCAATGACCTTGGACCACAGAAGGTATTTGCACAGGTGACAGACAATGCTGCAAACATGAAGGCTGCTTGGTCTAAAGTGGAGGAGCCCTAGCCTGACATCACACCCATTGGCTGTGCTGCTCATTAATTAATTGAATCTACTCCTCAAGGACATAATGACACTGAAAACAATGGATACATTCTACAAGAGAGCCAAGGAAATGGTTAGGTATATGAAGGGTCATCAAGTTATAGAAGCAATCTACCTCACCAAGCAAAGTGAGAAGAATAAGAGCACCACATTGAAGCTGCCAAGCAACACCTGTTGGGGTGAAGGGGAAGGGGTCTATCCAAGAAATGTCCATATCACAGTCTGCCGATATGGACAGCCCCATCAAGGGGATCCTCCTGGATGATTTTGGGAGAGAGTGGTAATCAGCCTGAAACTCCTGAAACCTATAACAGTAGCCATTGCACGGATTGAGGGAGACAATGCCATCCTGTCTGAAGTTCAGACTCTGCTTGCAGATGTAAGAGAAGAAATCCATACAGGCTTGCCAACTTCATTGTTGCTCCAAGCAGAGGAAACTGCAGTTCTGAAATACATCAATAAGCGTACATGTTGAACCCCAAGTATGCTGGCAAGAGCATCCTGTCTGGTGCTAAGATCAACAATGGTGTCATCACTACCGTGTCTCGCCACCTTGGCCTGGATGAGGGCAAGGTTCTTGGCAGTCTGGCGAAGTACACTTTCAGGCAAGGGCTTTGGGATGGAGATGTAATATGGCAGCCGTGCCAACATATCTCATCAGCCACCTGGTGGAAGGGACTTTGTGTATCGGAGACTCTTTACCCTGTTGCCTCCATCATCCTCCAAATCCCACCAACATCAACCGCCTCAGAGCGCAACTGCTCCTTGTTTGGGAACACAAACACCAAAGCACGTAACAGCTTGACCAATACAAGGGTTGGAAAATGGTGGCCATCCTGGAAAATGTGAGGCTTTTTGAGCCTGACAGCGAGCCATCCTCAACAAGGTTGGAAAGTGACAGTGAAGATGAGGCCTCAGAGTCTTATGTTCATGAGGTGGACATTGGGGAGGTCCATGGAGAAGACATGGAAGCCTGAGAGGAAGACAACCAAAGCTTTAGTTTGGTTGAAAACGTTTTTGGGATTAAACTGAAATTGCAGCCAACTTTCTACGGCTTGTTTAAAAAAAAAAAATAACACTATTTTGGAGATTATTTCATTTTCAAATTAACCGAAAGTGAGCGGTTGTAATCTGAATAAAGTTATAAAAAAAAAAAAAAAAAAAAAAAGGCCATTCTTGAACATGAGGTGAGACATTCTTACTACTATTTGTAAACTCAGCAAAAAAAAGAAAGGTACTTTTTGCAGGACCCTGTCCTTCAAAGATAATATGTAAAAATCCAAATAACTTCACAGATCTTCATTGTAAAGGGTTTAAACACCGTTTCCAATGCTTGTTCAATGAACCATAAACAAGGAATTAACATGCACCTGTGGAACGGTCGTTAAGACTCTCAAAAACACCAAAAGAAAGATGCCGAGGGTCCCTGATCATCTGCGTGAACGTGCCTTAGGCATGCTGCAAGGAGGCATGCAGATGTGGCCAGGGCAATAGATTGCAATGTCTGTACTGTGAGATGCTGAAGACAGCGCTACAGGGAGACATGACGGACAGCTGATCGTCCTCGCATTGGCAGACCACGTGTAACAACACCTGCACAGGATCGGTACATCCGAACATCATACCAGGACAGGTATAGGATGGCAACAACAACTGCCAGAGTTACACCAGTAACGCACAATCCCTCCATCAGTGCTCAGACTGTCTGCAATAGGCTGAGAGAGGCTGGACTGAGGGCTTGTAGGCCTGTTGTAAGGCAGGTCCTCACTGGACATCCCTGGCAACAACGTCATCTATGGGCACAAACCCACCGTCGCAAAAAGTGCTCTTTACTGATGAGTCACGGTTTTGTCTCACCAGGGGGTGATGGTCGGATTCACGTTTATTGTCGAAGGAATGAGCGTTACACCGAAGCCTGTATTCTGAAGCGGGATCAATTTGGAGGTGGAGGGTCCGTCATGGTCTGGGGCAGTGTGTCACAGCATCATCGTACTGAGCTTTTTTGTCATTGCAGGCAATCTCAACGCCATGCATTACAAGGAAGACATCCTCCTCCCACATCTGGTCCCTTCCTGCAGGCTCATCCTGACATGACCCTCCAGCATGACAATGCCACCAGCCATACTGTTCGTTCTGTGTGTGATTTCCAGCAAGACAGGAATGGCAGTGTTCTGCCATGGCCAGCAAAGAGTCCGGATCTCAATCTCATTGAGCACATCTGGGACCTGTTAGATCGGAGGGTGAGGGCTAGGGCCATTCCCCCCAAAAATGTCTGAGAACTTGCAGGTGCCTTGGTGGAAGAGTGGGGTAACATCTCACAGCAAGAACAGGTAAATCTGGTGCAGTCCATGATGAGGAGATACACTGCAGTACTTAATGCAGCTGGTGGCCACACCAGATACTGACTGTTACTTTTGCCCCGCCCCCTTTGTTCAGGGACACATGCTTCCATTTCTGTTAGTCACATGTCTGTGGAACTAGTTCAGTTTGTCTCAGTTGTTGAATCTTGTTCATACAAATATTTACACATGTTAAGTTCGCTGAAAATAAACGCAATTGACAGAGAGAGGACGTTTATTTTTTTGCCGAGTTTGTCTTTCAGCCTCAACAGGAGTGGCAACAATGTGTCCAGGTTCCAGCTAGCAGCAGGATATTATGCTAGCAGTAAAGACGCAGATTGTTTTCCTTCAAAATAAGAGTCCCTATGCAAAGAAATGCTCAACTTCGGGAATATTTATTTTTAACCCTCTAGTGCAGTACAAATGTTTTTCACAGCATTGCCATCACATTTGAAAAAATATTGTATTATTTCTACCAGCACTTCTTTTGAATATGTAAGATGGCTAAATAAAGAGCAAAGTTATTGATTATTATTTGTGCCCTGGTCCTATAAGAGCTCTGTCACTTCCCACAAGCCGGGTTGTGACAAAAACTCACACTCATTCTTATGTTTAATAAATGGATTGTATAGTGTGTGTGTGGCAGGCTTACAATGATGGCAAAAAACAACATTTGAGAGTGCTCTGACCCTGGTGCTAGAGGGGGTACGCAGCTGGAGGTTGAATGTTTGAAGGAGTACCGGACTATAAGAGGTTTGGGAACCACTGGTGTTGACTATATTTAAAGAAATACACTTTTAATAAAATACATGTTATTGAATTACTCAATCATCCTAAATTGGTCTCGTGTTAGGCAACGGGTTGAATACAGAGTGCTGGTGACTCCTTACTCCACCCACTGCAATGCAATACACTGTATATGGGATACTTATTGGATTGTAGAGAATTATTTTTAATAAACTTTACTACCTCCCTCAGAACGGTCTCTACTAACTAAATATGTAAAGTTGGGACTGTGTCATACATATCCAGCAGCAGTTCGTTTTCCACCCCCTCCATAGCCCCCAATACAATACACTGTACATGGAATAAATACTGGGTTGTAGAGAAAATTATGCATAGCTGGGGTGAACCTATAGCAACATGATTTTACTGGGATACTCTCTCGATTGTGCGTGGAAATACTTCAGAACAGATTTATCTAATAAAATCATTTGGAGCTGATTTCCTGGTGTCTTTAATAGTTATGTACAATGATGAAAATTCAACAACAACAAAATACTAAGAAGACTTGGGGGCTAATAAAACCACCAGCAGTTGGGGAACCCTGCCTTACATAAAGTTATGCTGTGTTTTGTACAGACCCTACTTAGTTGTGGCCAATGGAATGGGTGGAGTATAAAGTGCTCCTGGGTAATTATGACATGTTCACGTGATGTCGTAAACTCGAGTTTCCCACTTGGGAAGTATCAGAATCAACCAATAGGAAGCTTTACACAAATAACTTACATTAATTTGACATAACGTGAACATAATTATACCACAGTCCCCCATGAAATAACACCATTTGTAGATGCACAGACCCAACTGAGTATTTCCCACCCCATTTAGGCTGAGACAGGTAGAACATTGGCCATTGATTAAAATTCTACATCTTTTTTTTAATCAGCTAATGATTTTAATCCCAGCCCCTGTCCCTACAGGAGGCCTTTTGCCTTTTGGTAGGCCATCATTGTAAATAAGAGTTTGATCTTAACTGACTTGCCTAGTTAAATAAATAGTGTTGAAATGTGGGCTTTTATTTAGAACGTTTCCTGATTAGAATAAAAGTTGAGGTCCTTTGTGCTGCTGGCAGAATAGTTTCTGTACTTTTGACATCGCAAATACCATGCAAAACAATTCTACACCATGTTAAATTAAATCAACTTGTAATTAAACAGTAATACAGCATTTGACAGTTGTCATGGATAGGAACTTAAAATAAACTTTAAAAGGCGGACAAAACTCACCTTGGGTCGGCTGGGCGAGTATTTCCCCCCGGCTTCTTCTACTAACAAAACTACGTAGTCAGTCAATGAGACGCCAATGAGATAAGACACGACTAAATAAAGAGAACAGCCAATTCACTCAACTGTGACATACGCTGTACGAAAAAAAATATATATATAAAAAAATAAGAATGCCACCGCCACCGCACTCTTCGAGCTGTCCCGTTTTCTTTCGGTTCTACTTCTTCACTATGGTTTTATCATTTGAGTCAGGAAGTAGGTCGACAATGGGCGTGGTTGTACGGTAACATGACGCATTGAATAAAACCTGCTCAAAAATGGTCAACCCTCTTCTGGTTAGAGACAGATAATTATAAGGCATTTGTTGTTGTATGTATTAAGTGTAACCAAGACGACCACAAAAGCACATTTTGCTTCAATAAAAAAGTATGCTTTTTTACAATTTCAATTGAGACCACACACAGCTGAAAATGAACTCTAATTCTTAATTTATGTCCCAATAATCTAATAACCCCCATCTCATTTCCTTCATAACAACTGCTCTGCCTTACTGCCCAAACCACTAATAGTTCAGTTGACATTCAGGAGACGAAAGAACTAATGCATTAAAGAGTCAAAGGACCCGCACCTCATTACACATATAGAAGTAGGACTAGTCTACCTGGCCTGTGCACAAATGTAGGCCTATAAATGTGCCTATTTGGGGATGTCTGATAGTGTTTCTGACTGTCATAACTCACCACCACTAATGAGCTGTGGAGCTTCTCAACTGAATTTTTCTTCAACTAGTGCAGAGGTCAAAATCATAAAAAATGATCTACCAAATCTATTATTTTCAAATGTAGATGACCTCTCCTTGCCATTATCATTTACCCGATGATAAGACAAGACATGAAAAAAAAAGTTTTGCTAACGTGATGGGGATTCCTGGGTATCTGGTTTTCCTGGGAGGGGGTCCCTGGGCAAGAGAAGGTTGTATTAACTCAATTCTCGTTCTCTTTCTCTCTTGGGTGTAGTGTTCAGTGTATGTAAAATGTGTAGTGTATGTAATAGTAGAATAGTGATTACTAGAACTGTCCTTTCGGAGCGTGGTTGCGATGTGTGCCACGTGTATGTGTGGTTGTTCTGCGGTGTGTGTGAACCCCAGATATACGCAGAAGCACATGGAAACTCTCCACTTCAACCCAATCATCCTCTAGAGACATAACTACTATAAACCCCTCAGAGCCTTTAAGACTAAAGGAGCAGCTTCGTTAGCTGTGCGTACATGTGTGTGTGAATGTTTAGGATGCAGTGAGAGTAAAGGCTCAGCTATTGAGATGTTTTTAAACTCCTTGTATCCAGTACTTCATTTTCTTGTTTAGCGAGAGAAAGTAGCCTAACTTATAAGAACCCTCTCTTAGTTCTGGGTAACCTTAACCACTTCTCTCTCACTCCTTCTCAGTCTCTCTCCCAGACGGTATATAGCAGTCTGACTTCCCCCGGGTTATGATGACTCTAGTACCCACCTCTACGGCCCCCGAGGTGGCGACTACCCCCCTCCTCCTGCCTAAGGAAGTCCCCCACCAGGCCAGCCTTCTGCCCCCTACCCCTCTGGTCCCCATGGTCCTCCATACCCCGGTCAGCCTGCAGGGTACCCCGTTGGGACCTACCCAGGCCAGCCTCACCCTGGTGGTCCAACACCAGGGTATCACACCCAGCCCACAATACCACCCATGCCCCGCATCACTACTCCTACAATGCCAACCAGTGCACTGTGCGGTAAGCCTGAACCCTACTCTCTCACCTGGCTGGGGCTTATTCTGAGCTTTCTCTTACTCCCGAATAAGCCCTTTTGCACAGATTAATACAAATCCTTAATACTGATGTTTATACTTGAATAGTTGATCACCAGTCTTGTGTTCTGATGATGTTACTGACAATGTAATTAATGAGGTTTCTGCTGATGTCACAGGCAATGGTTAGGGGTTTGCGGCAGGCAGCTTCGACAGTCTGAAAGTGCGATTTGCCTTCATACGAAAGGTGAGACAGCACAACAAGCAAGCACACACAAACACAAGGTGATATAATTAGACAATAAGGCACGAGGGGGTGTGGTACCGTATATGACCAAAATACCACAGCTAAAGGCTGTTCTTACTGTAAGCACAACGCAACGCGGAGTGCCTGGATACAGCCCTCAGCCGTGGTATATTGGCTATATACCACAAACCCCTGAGGTGGCTTATTGTTATTATAAACTGGTTACAAATGTAATTAGAGCAGTAAAAAATAAATGTTTTGTCATACCCGTGGTATACGGTCTTATACTCAACGGCTGTCAGCCAAATCAGCATTCAGGGCTCGAACCACCCAGTTTATAATATAGTATAATATTGTCACTTTCTTTTAGGAGTATATGATTCTACTCATCACTGTCACACTCGATGCAGTGTGCGTGAAACTATGACTGAGGAATGTCTGTGTAATAGTGGTTTTGTGCTACTGCACACGTGTGTTGAACTGAGTTACTCTTCTCTGCAGTGACTCTGTAAAGTGGTTTGTGATCAGAAACCCAGCCGTCTACTGGTTGTCATTGTAAGTACTATCCCTTTGTACGGACCTATGTTTTTAGTGTTGTTGGATTGACAGCTGTACTGGCCTATGTTTTGGCTGTGCTGTTTGATCGACAGCTGTGTTGACCTATGCCTTTGTAGCACTGTGTATATCGTCACTCACATTCTGCTGGTCTGCCGTAAAGGACACAGGTGAGTCTCTTTCTTAAAGAACATCACCTCTAGAAGATGACAATAAAGTTGACCATAAAGTTAATAATACAATTTACAATATAGTTGACAATACATTTTTACTGTATTAAAGTGCTGCCCTTAACGTGGCCCCTCACCTGTCTTTAGGGGGAAATTCCCATGGAAAGTCCTCCTGCTGCCCACCTTTGTAAGTAACTAGCACTATTATGTACTGGTCCAGGCTAGTCTATAGTCTACAATGGTCTTTACTGGTCTATGATGGACTTTAGTGGTTTGTGCTGGCCTGCTGTGGTTTATATTGATCTGTGTTTTCTGTTGCACAGACACTGGCCATGTCCTACTGTACATGACAGGGACCATATCCAGGTGAGACCGACACACACAGTGTGGTAGAATTTCTGTCTGTCCCCGTGTGTGTGTGTTGTTTCTATGATACTAAAGCAGTGTTTTTGGCTCTGGGCATCACGGTCATCGTATGCATCATCACCACAGTATTCTGCTTCCAGACCAAGGTAAGAGGAGAACGGCTCATAATAATGGCCGTATCGGCGCAAATGAATGTCATCAAACACCTAGAAACCATGTGTTTGATACCATTCCACCAATTCCGGGCCAGTCATTACCATTAGCCCGTTCTCCCCAATTAAGGTGCCACCAACCTCCTGTGGTGTGTGCGGACCTCACCTCATGCACAAGCCTATTTTGTGTACTGGGGGTTGTTGTCATGGTGGCAGGCATCATCACAGCTATTGTGCTCTTCTTCACATATGTGAGCTTGCATGTTAGACACCACGTTTTATACCATTCCAATGACTCTATTCCAGCCATTATTATGAGCCGTCCTCCTCACCAGCCTCCCTCACCAGCCTCCCCTGATGCCGAGTCATATTTTGTTTTTACCATTACTATTGAATTACAGCAATGGTTCAGTGTTTCCTAATGGTGTCGTCTCCTCCTGGCCAGATTTCTTGGCTTCACATGGTGTATGTGGCCATAGTCTACACACTACTGAGGATAAAACACAGGTAGATGTAGTAAGATGTAGTACAAACATAACCACTTAAACTGTATGAGCATGTGTTTCTTCCTATAACATATACAGTATGTATAATATATGTCTGATATGTTGAGGTTTGTAGTGATGGTATTTCTGATACATTGTTGTTTGTAGTGATGTTGTGTTGCTAGTGGGATATACTTAAGCAATGAGGCGGGGGGGTGTACAGTGGGGCAAAAAGTATTTAGTCAGCCACCAATTGTGCAAGTTCTCCAACTTAAAAGATGAGAGAGGCCTGTCATTTTCATCATAGGTACACTTCAACTATGACAGACGAAATGAGAAAAAGAAATCCAGAAAATCACATTGTAGGATTTTTAATTTATTTATTTGCAAATTATGGTGGAAAATAAGTATTTGGTCAATAACAAAAGTATCTCAATACTTTGTTATATACCCTTTGTTGGCAATGACAGAGGTCAAACGTTTTCTGTAAGTCTTCACAAGGTTTTCACACACTGTTGCTGGTATTTTGGCCCATTCCTCCATGCAGATCTCCTCTAGAGCAGTGATGTTTTTGGGCTGTCGCTGGGCAACATGGACTTTCAACTCCCTCCAAAGATTTTCTATGGGGTTGAGATCTGGAGACTGGCTAGGCCACTCCAGGACCTTGAAATGCTTCTTACGGCCACTCCTTCGCTGTTCGGCGGTGTGTTTGGGATCATTGTCATGCTGAAAGACCCAGCCACATTTCATCTTCAATGCCCTTGCTGATGGAAGGAGGTTTTCACTCAAAATCTCACGATACATGGCCCCATTCATTCTTTCCTTTACACGGATCAGTCGCCCTGGTCCCTTTGCAGAAAAACAGCCCCAAAGCATGATGTTTCCACCCCATGCTTCACAGTAGGTATGGTGTTCTTTGGATGCAACTCAGCATTCTTTGTCCTCCAAACACGACGAGTTGAGTTTTTACCAAAAAGTTCTATTTTGGTTTCATCTGACCATATGACATTCTCCCAATCCTCATCTGGATCATCCAAATGCTCTCTAGCAAACTTCAGACGGGCCTGAACATGTACTGGCTTAAGCAGGGGGACACGTCTGGCACTGCAGGATTTGAGTCCCTGGCGGCGTAGTGTGTTACTGATGGTAGGCTTTGTTACTTTGGTCCCAGCTCTCTGCAGGTCATTCACTAGGTCCCCGTGTGGTTCTGGGATTTTTGCTCACCGTTCTTGTGATCATTTTGACCCCACGGGGTGAGATCTTGCGTGGAGCCCCAGATCGAGGAAGATTATCAGTGGTCTTGTATGTCTTCCATTTCCTAATAATTGCTCCCACAGTTGATTTCTTCAAACCAAGCTGCTTACCTATTGCAGATTCAGTCTTCCCAACCTGGTGCAGGTCTACAATTTTGTTTCTGGTGTCCTTTGACAGCTCTTTGGTCTTGGCCATAGTGGAGTTTGGAGTGTGACTGTTTGAGGTTGTGGACAGGTGTCTTTTATACTGATAACAAGTTCAAACAGGTGCCATTAATACAGGTAACGAGTGGAGGACAGAGGAGCCTCTTAAAGAAGAAGTTACAGGTCTGTGAGAGCCAGAAATCTTGCTTGTTTGTATGTGACCAAATACTTATTTTCCACCATAATTTGCAAATAAATTCATTAAAAATCCTACAATGTGATTTTCTGGATTTTTTTCCTCATTTTGTCTGTCATAGTTGAAGTGTACCTATGATGAAAATTACAGGCCTCTCATCTTTTTAAGTGAGAGAACTTGCACAATTGGTGGCTGACTAAATACTTTTTTGGCCCACTGTATATATGGACAATATACCACAGATAAGGGCTATTCTTATGCATGATGCAACGCGGAGTGCCTGGACACAGACCTTAGCCGTGGTATATTGGCCATATATTGAGGTGGCAGGTAGCCTAGTGGTTAGAGCGTTGGACCAGGCCAGCCAAGATCGAATCCCAGAGCTGACAAGGTAAAAATCTGTTGTTCTGCTCCTGAACAAGGCAGGTAACCCACTGTTCCTAGGCTTAGTTAAATAAAGGTAAAATATATATCTCACAAACCCCCAAGGTGCCCTATTGCTATTATAAACTGGTTACCAATGTAATTAAAGCAGTAAAAATACATGTTGTCATACCCGTGGTATACGGTCTCATACCTCAGCCAATCAGCATTCAGTGCTCAAACCACCCAGTTTATAACAGCAGTTTTACTGTCGTTATTTATATATTACTGCTATTGGAATGGCGATTATCAATAAAAAGTCACTGGCACAAGAGAAAGCCGTTCGTAACGCGTCGTGAAAAATCCAAACGTTACTCTTTTCGGGTAAAGTTCCCATATATTGCGCATATAAAATATAAATCGCTCCAAAACACATATTCCTATACAAAAGGTGCAGAGAGAAGCATTCTATAAGCCGATACGGTAAGAACCTCTCACCTGTGCTAACCCTTCTTGGTTACCTATATACTGTACATGTGACCAGTGACCCATGACCCCAAAATAAAGTGCCCTCTAGTGTACAAAACAAGTTAAAATAACTATTGACAGACAACATATTCACAACACAGAAACAGGCCCAAATGGCTCCTACAGCTATAGTTCTGTTATAATGCTGGTATATTTCTGTGCGTCGTTTCTGACATACCACACGCATCTGTAAATAGGCAAAGAGAAGAACTCCACCAGGAGGAATACGTGTGTCCAGCACTCTCCATCTACATCGTACAGGGCTGCGTTTCAAACTTAAAAGACACACCCTCGTCCACTTACCTTCGCCATATCCCCTTGGGGGAATCCCCGCGGCCGTATTTTCCCTCTGTCCAAATGATTAGTCACGCATGGGAAGTTTGCGCGTGTACAATTATGTTCACATCGGGGCCTGCTACCAATGCACAAACTAAAAGTAATTAAAAGTAATTATGTTTTTGTTTGGTTAGCTTTTGGAAAATGTAGAAATAAAACATGTTCCTTCTTCAGAGGGAGCTAGGCAGGCTAACGTTAGTTAGCTTAATAATTGTCTAGCTATCATACAGTAGGCGTATATGAATAACTATATAGTTGATATAAGTAGACATGCATTCATAATTGGCTGTAGTGCATATAAAGCAGCTACAGGTGGCTGAAAACACACTCGTCGTGAGATGAACGAGTGACAAATTTCCGGGAAAGGGCATTCCATTTAAAAGTCATTCCTTCCCCTCTCGCCCTGCAAGAGTTAACTCGTCAGACGTCGAGATACGTCATCAGAAATGTCCACTGAATTTGTCTGCAGTATCTATGCAAACCTGTTTTATTCCATAATTTTTACGTGACAGCTATAAAAAAAAAAAGTTATTTGATATCTGGTCAGTTTGACATAAAAAAAAAATATATTTTTTAATGTATTTAAACATGAATTTTAACAAAATGCAAGCTCAAATAATAGTAATAAAACAATATATATATATATATATATATATATATATATATATATATATATATATATATATATATAAGGGCTGGGGGAAGGGTGTGTGTGTGTGAAGTGTTTGGAATGCAGCCCAGACATTCCTGTGCCTGCTGAAGCTCATCCGTGCAGCCAACAGATGACTCCCCTGGAAACAATGAGCTGGGAATAGTGAGGTGCTTTCCGAAAACGTTGCTTATGAGTGCATTTCAAACTCCGTTTGGATTACAATTGGAGTTTAAGGCTCATATACATGTCCTGCTTAATATGTCTATGTCATCGCAAATCAACTGCACTATGCTTAAACACTTCCACCAGTAAAATGGCTCTTTGGCTAGCTTTTGCTACAGCCTATATCAATGAGCGTTAGCATTCTAGCTAACAACTGCTGCATTCAAAATAGTTATTTTGCAAATATCACAACCAAATATAATCTTAGCGACTGTTCAAGCAAGAATCAAAACATTATTGTAAGTGTATGATAACTCCAAAAAAAGTTATTTTCTTTAGAAGTAATAATGTAAATCTAGGCTATGTTGAATGGGCGCAGATGGCGACTGCTTTCGTACTGCCGCCAAGAGCATCTCTGTCTTGTTCTGGGAAAAAGGTCTAAACATCCCCGATTATCAATCTTGCTCTGAGACACGGATACAGAGGAAACGTCAATGTAAAGACAGGTTTTATTTTTTACTTCTTCTGTGGATTTTAAATGGCGGTTGGCAACCAACTTTAAGGCGCATTACTGCCACCAACTGGACTGTGTGGACCAGAGACTCCTCAAATCTAATAGCAATCGCTCCCTTTCTCTCACATATTTCTGGCACTGAAATAGAACATGTTCCACTGTCTCCATCTCCTTCCTGACAATGATCACACCTCCCAGTCGGATGTTTCCCCACCACTTTCAATGTACTATTTGTCCCTGTGACTACAGCCCCCACCTTTTCCTGACTCTTATACAGGTGTCTTCCCTTTCTCTCCCTGTTCCACAACTCTTGCCACTTACTTTTAACCACTGTTCTTATTAATCCCTTCGCTTCTGCTTTACTAATTGACAATTCCATCTCAACTTTAGGATGTTTAAGAGCCTACTTGCCAACAATATCCACTTCCTCATTCCCCTCTACTCCCACATGAGCTGGCACCCAGAGGAACATCACAAATACCCCATCTATCACCCTATACAAACACTGCAAAACCACATACAATACACCCTGTCTGCTCTGAGACACACATGAATTTAAGCTCATCAGTGCTGCACAGGAGTTAGAGCATATGACTACCCTGTCTGGCCTCACCTCCTCCACCCAGGCTGGATAAATTATCCGTTGCTCTTTTGTATTTATTTTTACTCTGCATGTCTGACGCTTTTCTATGATTTAAACACAGGTAACGACAAGGTAATCATGAGCGAAAGCTCGGGGCTGATTGGCTTGATTTTGATACGCCGTTTGGTAATGGTCTCGTCTTAGTGATGCCATCTTATAGATGTAAATTCATTTTAATTTTATGTAAATGCAATGACTGTTTCTGATGTACTTTAACACATACAGTGTACCTATTATAGTATTGTGAAATGTTTAGCCTTATTGTCATGTACTGGCTTGAACATACAGTTCTAGGCTCAAATGTGTGTTTAGAACCCTCAGAACAGAACATTCGATGACATAGCAGAACACTGAGAAAAGGCCCAAATTCACACCTCTAAGCATTAAAATACAAGCTTCTATTCTACCACGTGAGAAGAATGGGAGTTTTAGACTATTGCTATTAAATGATTGACTGTTGAGAGAAATCGTATGGGAACACAGTTTGCAGGGTGTACTTACTGATGCATGTTTGAAAAAACTGGAAAGAAAAGGTCTGTTGAATGTAGCAGAGTGACATGGCCAACGTTTTTCCTGATAAGGTCACAACATAGGAAGAACTCTGGGTCCTATACTGATCCACGCAGACAGTCTGTGTGATCATCATGGACTTGTTTACAGTTGATTCATATACATCCTTGTAGGTGTGAACATAGCTACTGAGCAAAGTGCGAGTGTCTCAACAACTGTTTTCAATCTGTATACATCAGTCTCTTTAAGGCTTTGTCAGTCCAACGGTAGCAGAGGAAGTGAACATACACAAGTTGCAGACATACACATTCACTCAAGCACGCACACACACACATCTTCTCAAAGTAGTTGGTATCAGTCCAGTCTGTTGTTGCGGTAGCGGCTGCCCTCGTACTCTCCTTCATTGGACCGGTTCATCCTCTGGCGAATCCTCAGCTGCTTCAGGCGGTTCTTATCCACCTCTCTCTTGGTCAGGATGAACCCTATTATACCTGCAGGGAGACCTATCATCCTGTAGAGAGAGGGGAAAGAGAGCGAGAGAGATTGGGAACTTACCAAGGGGGTAATTCACCTGAATACAATATCAGCTTGTCGGCTGTTTCTATACAACAGAAATCTGAATATAAACCACGTTAGAGAACAGAGGGTCTCTCACCAGGCATATCCGATCTTCATCATGGGGTTCTTGGCCTTTCTCGTGGGGATGTACACTGGTCCCTCCTCTTCCTCCTCCTCAGTCTCTTTCTTTTGCTCTTTCTGCGTGTCAGTCGTTTTCTGCTGATCAGTGCTTCTCGGCTGTTCTGTTTTAGTGCTGCTCAGTGTCGACCGGGTGGTGGTCAGTGGCCGGTAGAGTCGGGTGAGACACCGGGGAGGAATGCACCTCAGAGCCTGTAACTTGACCGGGAACCTCTGTGTCCATAGTGACCGGCCTGGAATCTGACACAAACCTAAAACAGTGAGAGTATTGGTCAGGTCAAATAATTATAGCCTTTGGCTTCAGCTGCCCCAGTATCTGTGCGTTAGAGATGTTGAAAATGTGTATGATACTTTTTGAAATGAGAATGTCTTTTCATCCATATTGGGTGAACCGTTTAGAAATTACAGCACTTTTTGTACATAGTCCCCCCCCCCCCATTTAGGGGACCAACAGTATTGGGACAAATTAATTTAAATCAAATCAAATAATTTTATTTGTCACATACACATGGTTAGCAGATGTTAATGCGAGTGTAGGGAATGTTCCGACCATGCAGTAGTGTCTAACAAGTAATCTAACAAATTCACAACAATTACCTTATACACACAGTGTAAAGGAATGAATACGAGTATGTACATATAAATATATGGATGAGTGATGGCTGACCGGCGTAGGCAAGATGCAGGAGATGGTATTGAGTACAGTATATACACATATATATATATGAGATGAGTAATGTAGGATATGTAAACATTATAAATGGCATTGTTTAAAGTGGCTAGTGATACATTTATTTAATCAAATTTTTTATTACTAAAGTGGCTAGAGATTTGAGTCAATGGCCGAACGGCATAGGCAAGATTCAGTAGATGGTTTAGAGTACAGTGTATACATTTAATATGAGTAATGTCGGATATGTAAACATTATATACAAAATTGTTTAAAGTGGCTAGTGATACATTTGTTACATCCAATTTCTATTATTTAAAGTGGCTAGAGGTTTGAGTCAGTATGTTGGCAGCAGCCACTCAATGTTAGTGGTGGCTGTTTAACAGTCTGATGGCCTTGAGATAGAAGCTGTTTTTCAGTCTCTCGGTCCCAGCTTTGATGCACCTGTACTGACCTCGCCTTCTGGATGATAGCGGGGTGAACAGGCAGTGGCTCGGGTGGTTGTTGTCCTTGATGATCTTTTTGGCCTTCCTGTGACATCGGGTGGTGTAGGTGTCCTGGAGGGCAGGTAGTTTACCCCCGGTGATGCGTTGTGCAGTCCTCACTACCCTCTGGAGATCCTTACGGTTGTGGGTGGAGCAGTTGCCGTACCAGGCGGTGATACAGCCCGACAGGATGCTCTCGGCTGTGCATCTGTAGAAGTTTGTGAGTGTTTTTGGTGACAAGCCGAATTTCTTCAGCCTCCTGAGGTTGAAGAGGTGCGTTTGCGCCTTCTTCACCACGCTGTCTGTGTGGGTGGACCATTTCAGTTTGTCCGTGATGTGTACGCCGAGGAACTTAAAACTTTCCACCTTCTCCACTACTGTCCCGTCGATGTGGATAGGGGGGTGCTCCCTCTGCTGTTTCCAGAAGTCCACGATCATCTCCTTAGTTTTGTTGACGTTGAGTGAGAGGTTATTTTTCTGACACCACACTCCGAGGGCCCTCACCTCCTCCCTGTAGCCAGTCTCGTTGTTGATGTAATCAAGCCTACCACTGTAGTGTCGTCAGCAAACTTGATGATTGAGTTGGAGACGTGCTTGGCCACGCAGTCATGGGTGAACAGGGAGTACAGGAGAGGGCTGAGAATGCACCATTGTGGGGCCCCAGTGTTGAGGATCAGCTGGGTAGAGATGTTGTTTCCTACCCTCACCACCTGGGGCCGGCCCGTCAGGAAGTCCAGGACCCAGTTGCACAGGGCTGGGTCGAGACCCAGGGTCTCGAGGTTAATGACGAGCTTGGAGGGTACTATGGTGTTAAATGCTGAGCTGTAGTCGATTAACAGCATTCTTACATAGGTATTCCTCGTCCAGATGGGTTAGGGCAGTATTCATTGTGATTGCGTCGTCTGTGGACCTATTGGGACGGTAAACAAATTGGAGTGTGTCCAGGGTGTCTGGCAGGATGGAGGTGATATGATCCTTGCCTAGTCTCTCAAAGCACTTCATGATGACGGAAGTGAGTGCTACGGGGCGATAGTCATTTATCTCAGTTACCTTAGCTTTCTTGGGAACATGAACAATGGTGTCCCTCTTGAAGCATGTGGGAACAGCACACTGGGATAGGGACTGATTGAATATGTCCGTAAACACACCAGCCAGCTGGTCTGCGCATGCTCTGAGGACCGGGGGGGGCATTACTTGGCTCATCGCGCTCTAGCTACTCCTTGTGGCAGGCCGGGCGCCTGCAGGCTGATTTCGGGTGTCAGTTGAACATTGTTTCCTACGACACATTGATGCGGCTGGCTTCCGGGTTAAGCGGGCGGATGTTAAGAAGCGTGGTTTGGCAGGTTATGTATCGGAGGACGCATGACTCAGGTGCATCAAAGCTGGGACCGAGAGACTGAAAAACAGCTTCTACCTCAAGGCCATCAGACTGTTAAACAGCCATCACTAACATTGAGTGGCTGCTGCCAACATACTGACTTAAATCTCTAGCCACTTTAAACATAGGAATTGGATGTAACAATGTATCACTAGCCACTTTAAACAATTTTGTATATAATGTTTACGTATCCGACATACTCATAAAATGTATACACTGTACTCTAAACCATCTACTGTATCTTGCCTATGCCGTTCGGCCATCGACCCAAATCTCTAGCCACTTTAATAATTATAATTGGATGAAATAATATATCACTAGCCACTTTAAACAATGCCATTTATATAATGTTTACATATCCTACATTACTCATCTCATATATATATATATGTGTATATACTGTACTCCATACCATCTACTGCATCTTGCCTATGCCGGTCAGCCATCGCTCATCCATATATTTATATGTACATACTCGTATTCATCTCGTATTCATTCCTTTACTCGTGTGTATAAGGTAGTTGTTGTGAATTTGTTAGATTACTTGTTAGATACTACTGCATGGTCGGAACTAGAAGCACAAGCATTTCGCTACACTCACATTAACATCTGCTAACCATGTGTATGTGACAAATAAAATTTGATTTGATGACTCGACCTTCGGCTCTCCCCAGCCCACGAAATTGGGGAGAAAAACTGGGTTAAAATAAATAAATAAAAGCAGGATAATAGAGTCTTGATCAAATTTGCCGAAGGGAGGACCTTGTATGCATTTCTGTGGGTAGAATAAAAGTTCTACAGTTTTAGTGCCCCTCGTGTCGCAGGAGCCGTGTTGGTTAAAATGATGTAGAAACGTCTTAAGTCTCCCCACGTTAATGTCTCCACCTGCAAGAAATGCTGCCTCTGGGTGAGCGGTTTCTTGTTTGTTTATGACCCCATACATTTGTTAAGTGCCAAAGTGGTATTGGCTTGTGGAGGGATGTAGACAGCCGTGATAATTACAGATGAGAACTCTCTTGGTAGATAAAAGCCTGCTGCTTACCATGTGGTATACTATACGCATACAAAGCCCGGCCCTGCCCTCCTTTCGGCAAATCTGACCATGACTCCATTTTGTTGCTCCCAGCCTATAGACAAAAACTAAAACAGGAAACGCCCGTGCTCAGGTCTGTTCAACGCTGGTCCGACCAATCCGATTCCACGCTTCCCCAACCAGAAACCGTGGATTGATGGCAGCATTCGCGCAAAACTGAAAGCGCGAACCACTGCTTTTAAATCAGGGCAAGGCGACCGGAAACATGACCGAATACAAACAGTGTAGCTATTCCCTCCGCATGGCAATCAAACTAGCTAAGCGTCAGTATAGAGACAAAGTAGAGTCCAAATTCAACGGCTCAGACACGAGACGTATGTGGCAGGGTCTACAGTCAACCACGGATTACAAAAATAAAACCAGCCCCGTCGTGGACACCGATGTCCTGCTCTCAGACAAACTAAACAACTTCTTTGCTTGCTTTGAGGACAATACAGTGCCACCAACACGGCCAGCTACCAAAACCTGCGGGCTCTCCTTCACCGCAGCCAACGTGAGTAAAACATTTAAACATGTTAACCTTCGCAAGCCTGCCGGCCCAGACGGCATCCCTAGCCGCGTCCTCAGAGCATGCGCAGACCAGCTGGCTGGTGTGTTTAAGGACATATTCAATCAATCCTTATCCCAGTCTGCTGTTCCCACATGCTTCAAGAGGGACACCATTGTTCCTGTTCCCAAGAAAGCTATGGTAACTGAGCTAAACGACTATCACCCCGTAACACTCACCTGCGTCATCATGAAGTGCTTTGAGAGACTAGTCAAGGATCATATCACCTACACCCTACCTGACACCCTAGACACACTCCAATTTGCTTACCACCCCAACAGGTCCACAGACGACACAATCGCAATCACACTGCACACTGCCCTAACCCATCTTGACAAGAGGAATACATATGTAAGAATGCTGTTCATCGACTACAGCTCAGCATTTAATACCATAGTACCCTCCAAACTTGTCATTAAGCTCGAGACCCTGGGTCCTGGACTTTCTGACGGGCCACCTTCAGGTGGTGAGGGTAGGAAACAACATCTCCACCCCGCTGATCCTCAACACTGGGGCCACACAAGGGTGCGTTCTCAGCCCTCTCCTGTACTACCTGTTCACCCATGACTGCGTGGCCAAGCACGCCTCCAACTCAATCATCAAGTTTGCAGACGACACTACAGTGGTAGGCTTGATTACCAACAACGACGAGACGGCCTACAGGGAGGTGGTGAGGGCCCTCGGAGTGTTGTGTCAGGAAAATAACCTCTCAGTCAAAGTTAACAAAACGGGGATGATCGTGGACTTCAGGAAACAGCAGAGGGAGCACCCCCCTATCCACATCGACGGGAGAGTAGTGGAGAAGGTGGAAAGTTAAGTTCCTCTGCGTACACATCACGGACAAACTGAAATGGTCCACCCACACAGACAGCATGGTGATAAGGCGCAACAGCGCCAAAATTTGGCGTGTGACCAAAAACACTCACAAACTTTTACAGATGCACAATCGAGAGCATCCTGTCGGGCTGTATCACCGCCTGGTACGGCAACTGCTCCGCAGACAACCGTAAGGCTCTCCAGAGGGTAGTGAGGTCTGCACAACGCATCATCGGGGGCAAAGTACCTGCCCTCCAGGACATCTACACCACCCGATGTCACAGGAAGGCCAAAAAGATCATCAAGGACAACAACCACCCGAGCCACTGCCTGTTCACCCCGCTATCATCCAGAAGGCGAGGTCAGTACAGGTGCATCAAAGCTGGGACCGAGAGACTGAAAAACAGCTTCTATCTCAAGGCTATCAGACTGATAAACAGCCATCACTAACATTGAGTGGCTGCTGCCAACATACTGACTCAAACCTCTAGCCACTTAATAATTAAAATTGGATGTAATAAATGTATCACTAGTCACTTTAAACAATGCCGCTTTATATAATGTTTACATACCCTACATTACTCATCTCATATGTATATACTGCATCTTGCCTACACCATTCGGCCATCGCTCATCCAGATATTTATATGTACATATTCTTATTCATTCCTTTACACTGTGTATAAGGTATTTGTTGTGAAATTGTTAGATTACTTGTTAGATATTACTGCATGGTCGGAACTAGAAGCACAAGCATTTCGCTACACTCGCATTAACATCTGCTAACCATGTGTACGTGACCAATACAATTTGATTTTGATATCAGGTAGGTGAAAGCTCGACATTTCTTTCACAATGAAAACAGCGCACAAGTTGTTGTTGATGAAGAGTCACGCCCCAGCCCCAGCTTGCTGAGGGGACTCTTCTTTAGGTTCATCTCTCTGTAGGTGATGGTTTTGTTATGGAAGGTTTGGGAATCACTTCCTTTAAGGTGGTTGTAGAATTGAACAACTCTTTTCTGGATTTTGATCATTAGCGGGTATCGTTCTAATTCTGCTCCGTGTACATTATTTGGTGTTTTACATTGCAAACAGAGGATGTTTTAGCAGAATTCTGCATGCAGAGACTCAATTTGGTGTTTGTCCCATTTTGTGAATTCTTGGTTGGTGAGAGGACCTCAGACCCATATAATTAGGAATTTGAATACTAGAATGGACATGAACCTTATGTTGGTCAACCATGAATTGTCAGTGCTGTGATAAGATAGTGTTATCCGCACTGTATGTGTATTAACTAGTTAGCCAGACAGTTTGAGGAACGATTCCATTTTTCTTCTTCAAATTAACTGCCAAAATGCCAACATTTCATTCCAGCAATGCAGTCAATCCACAGCCATACAGGCTGAAATCAGTTGATAATAGGACTTAAGACAAGTTGTACATGCAACAAGTACTGATATTGTATAGCACACAGCTTTCCAAGAAAATAAAATCGGAGACATTTATGGTCTGTTTTAAAGGCTATTTATACATAAAATTGGTATAAAACCCATGTAAACTGTATTTATAAGTATATGACAATACAAGACCAGTTTTGATTTTCTCCCTGACCAAGATAGCTACCATTTTGGCCCCATTACGGAAATGTTAAGGTTTATGATATCCACTCTAGTAATTTAATAGGCTCTATATGCCCAGACCGCAGGTAGAGGGCAATCAGTATATATCCCCTCAAGTAAATTGTATAAGGTCTCTATGCCCAGACCTCAGGTAGAGGGCAATCGGTTCTATAACTGACTGAAGTATTTTTTTTGCCATATCCTAATTGGGATGTCGAATTTAATGTTCCTTTTTGACGGCGTAGAAGGCCCTTCTTGCCTTCTCTCAGATCGTTCACTCACATCTTTGTGGAAGTTACCCGTGGTGTTGTTTTCATCTGACCTGTTTTCAAACCACCAGACAAGGAGAGGAACAGTTTTGTCGCTAAAAAACAGCTGACACCCTCTGTTTATAAGTTATGTCGAAATAAAGGTGGTTTTAAGCTGTTCAGAGTAAACATACCTTTAAACATCACTGACCTCGCAAGCTTCCTACAGGGCGCCGCCATCGTGTTGTGTAAAAGTGGAGTCGGTTTGGACATGCGCAAAGCGTCATTCATGCTTTCTACAGCCCTCTGCTGCCACCTAGCGGACGATTCACCGAGAAAGATTCGGCAGCCAGTGTCGTTTGGGTTAGTATATTTATCAGAGGAAGATGCGTTACATGATAATCTTTGGCTATATTAATTCATTACAATCATATCAACTCCAACTAGCTATAAATGTGATCCCCCCCTTCATCCAGGTTAATAATTTAATTATCTTTGCTAAATGTTTACTGTAGGGGTGTCAAACTCTGGAACTGGGGACTGCATTCGGTCTTTAAAGAGCTAAAGAGGGCCATACTGAAAATGTGTCATATTTCCTCGCTGTAAAAATGTGCTAAAAATAGTCCTATTCATCATTTTAGAAATTTTCAATTCTCCCCGACTGGCTTGCTTTCATTTCGGTGAGCTGGACAGTCAAGAAACTGAATGCATGTAGGCCCATTATAATTTCTACAGTTTTGGTTTTAGTCATTTTAAAGTATATTGCATTAGTGTTCCCCGAAACATCACTGGCGACAAGGAGGGCATAAACAATATCAAGCATTTGATTATTCTTCTTAGTTTGTTGGGGGAAGAATTTTTCCACATGTTATTTACAATTTTATTAATACAAAACATATGCATCAAAGGCTAGACTTGAATTTGTGTGTATTATTCTATACATACATTTAACATGCGAGGTAAAACCACGCTAGTCAGGATTAACATCATGTTAACTGAGGAGACCCACAAACAGCCATATGCCAGTAAATGCTCTGGAGAAATCAGCTCAACATATTTACATTATTCACCTGGTTACAATAATACAAATAAAAAGGCTTAAAAACAGGGTAGTCGTTTAAAAACTCTATAAAGCAGCAATAAAATTAAACACGACAAATGTTGAGAATGTAATTACACTGACTAACATTCAACAAAAACAACTTCAAGGAGTCTTGAATTGGAGTCCAACGTAAAAGCCATAGAAAGAGGCCATTGAGAAGGAGGGGGAAAGTGCTAGGGAGGCAGTTGGAGGGGATGAGTCTAGTCCTCCAGAGTGTAGTTGGGGTTGACGACCAGAACGTCTTCCTGTGCCTCGGTCTCTGACCCTTTCAGCCCTCCCTGAGACAGCTCTATCAGGATATGATCCTAGAGATGGAGAGAGAAGAAATACAGTAACAGTAAAGATGTCTGTTATGACTCTGACTCAACGGTGCAATGGCTGTGTTTGTATGTTCTTACGTAGTGCACTAGTCTGTGCAGGACTTTCTCTATCAGGCTCTTCTTGTTGATGAGTTCCTCTTCTGAGTCAATCTCCGACTCCATCTCCTTCAGATACCAGTTGATTACTGCACTCTTCTTCAACTCCTCTTCCTCCTCAGCTGCACACACAGGTAAACAGTTAACCACTGCATAACACACTGTCCACATGTAGAATGTGTGCGTTTTGTGTGTCTTACCCTCTTCGGCCCTGCGGAGATGCAGCACCAGCAGGTTGGAGATGCGGCGGTACTCTGGGAAGGTCAGACGCAGCGGCGGCTTGGAGCCGCGGTCAGAGTGGCCGCTCACAACGTTGGTGTGTCCGTTAACTCCGTTGGTGCCGCTGTTAGTTCCGTTGGAGCGGCTGTTCATTCCATCAGCGTGCTCGTTAACCAGGCCGCTTACGCCATTCACTCCGTTGGGAACGTCACGACCTGCAGAGAGACAGAGCGGTTTCAGTACATGTAAATATCTGGAGTAAAGCAGCAGTAGTACTAGTGTGTGTGTGTGTGTGTACCGTTCTCTCCCTCCTCTTCCTCCTCCATCTCCTGGTCCTGTTCCAGATTGACGTCAGGCGTCTCCACTCTGATGATGGACTTATTCAGCAGGCGGAATGCCTCCTTCACATGCTTAGGCTGGACCTGCCGGGAACAACAAATAACACACACTTTATGACAGAACACCCTACACACATTATTAGCACGCAATCTATGACAAACCGACAGAGCAAACTTGATCAATCCTTCAGGACCGAACCAAACAACGAAACACTGGTTTTGAGAGCAGAAAGCAGTTGTGAGAGCGTCGTGCGTCTAAGTTCCTAGTACGTTGGGTATAGGTTGTGTGACCTCTAACCTCGTCGCAGCAGTGCATGCGGGCCATGCCCTCAGAGAGGCGGATCATGCTCTCCAGCTGCCGCACCGTGATTCGCCAGGCCGACGTGGCCACGCCCCCAGAGCCGTCGCGCTGACGCAGCCGCTTGTACTGCTCCACGATGAACTCTTCTGACTCACCAGAGATCTACGCACAAACACACATTCAGCCACATCAGTACAAGCGTACTGCGTACAGTACAGGCTTATGCCCATTGGATTTGGGCATAAGCCCCATCACAGCACAGAAACACGGGCATTGGATATGTTTACGTGCATTCAATAGTACGATTACTGTGAATACTCAGATTAATATAATACTTCAATTAAAACCGTTACATGGACGCATCTGAAATCAGGCTACATTTTGCGAACTCACTTCACTGGCGTGAATGAGAAGCTTGCGCTAGCACACGCACAGGTCCAATACACAGCTGGAACTCCGATTTAAGGTGTTTACATGACCTAGTATGTTGAAAGATTGTTTAAAAATCGAGGCGTTTTTAATTGGCGTATGCTTACTTCAATTATGACCGGATGCCGATTTTAAAGGGAAAATCCACTCAAAAACAGTATTTTGGTATTCTTTTCATTAGTCCACTGTTGATACAGTCCCAAAATTGTGTCAGCAGTCATGTTTTCAAGATATTGGCCACATGATGATGATGATGCAAAATGGATCATATGATAATCAGAGTAAGGTGTTTACATGACTAATGCCATAATCAACAAAATATCTAATTATTAGAGTGCGTGTAAATATACTTCGTGTGAAAATCCTTGAAACACACACACACACACACACACACACACACACACACACACACACACACACACACACAGCACTTACCTTGGGTTTGAACTGTCGGGCGAAGAGCAGGTATCTTCTGATCTCATCCAGAGAGTAGAGTCTGTCTACTGAGTTCTCAATGCGAGAGTGCAGATCCACGATACGCCTGGCTATGGCATAGTCTGTCACCTACACACACACACACACACACACACACACACACACACACACACACACACACACACACACACACACACACATTTCCATTAGTAATTATACACACACACACACCATTCTTTACATACACACACAAATGTTCTCTCTTACACAAACAGAGATCACACCTCATTGCAGTCGTCCACCAGGATGAAGAAGAGGTCAAAGCGGCTCATGATGGGAGCGGACAGGTTGACGTTCTGTTTCAGACTCTTGCTGCGGTCGTAGCGACCACCGACCGGGTTAGCAGCCGCCAGGATGGATGTACGGGCATTCAGAGTGGCCTGGAAGAGAGGGAGGGAGGTCAGAGGGAGAGTGTGTGTGTGTGTACCTTGACTCCAGCTTTAGTGATGGCGCCGGTGTATATGTCAGTGTGTGTGTACCTTGACTCCAGCTTTAGTGATGGAGATGGTCTGTTGCTCCATGGCCTCATGGATGGCCACCTGGTCTCTGGTCTCCATCTTGTCAAACTCATCGATACAACACACACCCTGTGGACAAAGAGAAGCACATCCCACTTTAAGCACAAAACACAGACAGAAATGCAAACACACACACACACACACACGCAACATCCTCAGCTCACACACACACTCACGTTGTCAGCGAGCATGAGAGCTCCGGCCTCGATGACGAACTCGTGTGACTCCTCGTCTCGAACCACGGCTGCTGTTAAACCAGCTGCACTGCTGGCCTTCCCACTGGTATACACAGCCCTGGGACTGAACTCCTCCACATGCCTGAGAGAGAGGGGGACAGTGTGTGTAAGTATACAGTGGGTATCAGTGGCGACACGTCATTCAGGGCAGGTGGCGCAGAGTCCCACCTGTTTTGGGACCAACATTTTTATCAAAAAACTAATTAAAAAATGACATATAAATCAAGGAATGTATAGTAGCTTTGATTGGACTGATCATGTCAACATCTTATTTTCACAATCTTAGCTAGCAGTCATCAGCGTGAATCAAGTCTACTGGCAAGTCCTTTTTAATCCTCGTCATCGGCCATTGGACATAAACATTACACAACAAGTTGGAAATTGCAAATTCAACAATGACTGGTTTGGAAGGGATCGTGACAGTGGCTACCCGCAAGCATTGCAACTGGGAAGTCAGACTGGGAAAATAAGTTTTGAACAGTCATCCAACTCGGAATTGTAAATCTTTTTCTTTGATGACAAAATTTGCCAACGAAGGACCGGTGAGTGCTGCTGCATAAATTATATAATATGCCAGGGAGAGATGGTCAGCCATGTTGTTTTTAAAGGGCAGTAAATGAGGCTGAACGAACAGTTTCGCTGCCAGACAAGGCTCCGCTGATAGCCAGGTGTAGCAGTGGTAAGGATTCACTCCATGATGCTGAAAATAAAGCTCTGTAAGCCATAACAGTTTGTGTTGGGATAGCTGTATGTAGGCCCTAACAGTTTGTGGGCACCGCTTGTCGCCGTTATAGTGCAATTAATGTATTGTTTAGTGTTGTGTTGTGCAGTGGCTTTGTGCAGTGGCTTTGTTTGTTTGAGATTTACATGCTAAAATTGCCACTTGTGGGTATAGGGAGATGTGGAGGGGGTTTTGTGTGAGGGTTAGACATGCATTGTGCAAGTGATTAGGGGTGTAGTGTGCAAGTATGTCATTGTGTAAGTGTGTAGGCAATAGGGTGGAGGGATTTTTGACATAGAGGAGTGTATAGTGTGTACTGTGTAGGGTGTAAGGGGCTTACTTGAGGAACTGGCTCTTGGCGGTAGAGGGGTCTCCTACGATGCAGACGTTCACATCTCCTCTGAGAGACGTTCCCTCCATGGTGGTTTTAGGAACACCCCCGAACAACATCAGCAGGATGCCGCGCTTCACCTCGTCATTACCTACACACACACACACACACACACACGTTATACATTTATTACACACACATTATACAGACACACAGAATACCCCATGCAAAGGCTGTGTTTGTAGTGACAGTGTAGTGCTGACCGTGTATGGTGGGGAAGAGGCTGGTGCCCAGGTTGTGGTAGAGGTTCTTGTCTTGGCTCATCTCAAACACCTTCTCCCACTCCTGAACTGACATCTGGCTCTTGATGCTCTCTGCTGTCTGATCCCCATCGCGCAGCTCCTTCCCTCCGAACTACACACATGATTACAACGCCATTCAAACAAATGTCGTACATGCACGCGGGATATGTACACTAGTTCGTAGCCTGAGGTAGTGTGTAGGTGTGTGTGTCTCCAGTATTGGATGAGCATCTGCTCACGTGTGTCTCCAAGGTTTGAGTGAGGGCGTCGTACCCTGGGGTTGGTAGGAGCCACGTGGCAGGCGAGGAAGGCCAGTCTGTAGGACAGCTCTCTGACACCCAGGGCTTTAAGACCGCGAAGGCCCTCGTTCTCATAACCCTGTCTCCCTCCTACACGGGAACTGGTCTCTGCTCGCACACCTAGAGAGAGATGGGGAAATGGGTCATTCCAGTGTGAACCGCGTACGCGTCATGCCGGTGGGATTGTGTCCGTCTATCAGTGTGTGAACATACCTGCGGTGCTGAGCTGGGAGACGTCGGGCACCACTATGAGAGAGCCAGTGATGTCACAGCGGTCACCGGCCTGGGCCGTCTCTACGGCCTCAGCCCTCAGAATCACCTCTAGGGAGCGGGGGATGGACCCTCTGGGCAGCTCTGCCTGGGTCTCCTGGATACGCACCTACACACAAAGGTTAAGACTCGAGCGTAAGACACACACACACACACACTCACGCCTCAATACAGACAACAAACACAATCTACCTTCTGGAAGTCGATGAATTTGGAGCGGTGTGTGTCGAGGTGGAAGCGAGCGCGGTTGCTGCAGACGGGGTTCCTGCAGACAGTGGGCGGGGCGTACTTGAACTGCTGGGGCACGTCCGGACACACCCCCTGGCAGTCCAGACACAGGAACGTCCCGCTCACCTGAAGGAGACAGAACGGAGAGGATCAGACACAGATGTCACACAGCTAAAGATTGTTCAGGAACGATATCTGCACTGCGGCCGTCATTAACTATCCTCACTACTCCCTAGCTCTATACTAGGGTATATGGTGTGTGCAACTCACCAGTTCTGGGTGTACAGGGTGTGTCCTCACCACCTGTGCACTGATGCGCACCAGAGAACCAATACGCAAGGAGGACAGCTCACGGATCCTATCACGCAAAAACAAGGACCGTTAGATCACACACAAAACATCTTCCAGAACAGAACCTCGGAACACTATTTGTGTGACTTGTAACTTCTGTCAGGTATGCGTCTTACTTGTGTCTGGTGGGCAGGTCTTGGATGGCCAAATAGAACTCCTTATTCACAGGGACATTCCCATGATCCCTAGCAAAGTTCCTCACCGCACGACAGAGGAAGGGATATACTCTGGAGAGAAGGAGAGATAGAAGGAGAGACAAAAGGAGAGAGAGTTTGTTAGCTGGACAGAGTAACGGTAGGATCGTCAATAACACTCAAAGTTCTAGGAAGGTTCTAAGCGCTCTGTTAAGCCCAATTCAGATAAACAAGAGCCGACAAAAGGAAAGGCGAGACGAGATCAAAACAAGCCAGTTTTAGAATAGTGTGTTGTAGAACAATTTGATTTGACATGTTGAATATTGGAAACTTCCGCAGCGGCCATGAAACATTCTAAAACTAGACCGTTCAGATCAAGCAGACTTTATTCTAAAACAGCATAAAACCTCCTCGTCTCCTCTCGGCTGGTGTTTCTGAACTGGGCTTTAGAGTTTGGGGAAGGTCTTATGAAGGTCTATGACATAAATGTCACACTGTTATTTATGGATTTATAATAAATTCATTTTTTTTGTTGAGATCTGTAGCTACCTGTAGAACTCCTCCTGGATGGTGGTTGCCAGTTCCTGGTTAAATCCTTCCAGATCAGTGAAGGAAACAAGCAGAGTGTTTCTCTCAGGCCTGATCAGCTCCTCAGCATCACGGACATACTTCACCTCACCGTCTGATGTCTGGTACCTACACACACACACAAGTTGTATTACTCGTATGCATCCCATTTTCATGTATACCTGATGTATAAGATTATTAGAGGACTCGTATGAGGCTAGACTGACTATGTGCACATCTTAACCAACTTCAACGTGCTTGTTAGCTAGCTAGCTTGCTAGGTTTTAAAAGTTCCAAAAACGTTTTAAGATGCGATTTAAAAAAAAGTTACTGTCGCACAGGGGTTCCCAAACATTTTCCGACTCGGGGGGGCCCCCCTTCCAGCACTGGGGAACATCCCGCGCGCCCCACCCAAGCGCCACGTCTATTTCTATGGGAATAAGCCCTGTTCATGATAAACTGTTCACACCCCTCTTGTTGGTGGAGAGAATTTCTGCAGTTTTAAAGCTAATCATTTTGCAATTCTATACATTTTGCCATGTCTAATGTGTATTCATGTGATATTTGAGTGACTAAAAAAATGACAACTATATCTATGGGCTAAAAACCTAAATGAAAAAACGTTAACTGACATTTGGGCATTTCAGACAAGTTATAAATGTCTCTCTTAGGTATGCAATGACTAACATGACAAGAGGTACTGATGATGCACCACCCAATTCACATCGAATCAAATTGTATTTGTCACATGCAACGAATACAACAGGTGTAGACTTCACAGTGAAATACTTACTTACAAGCCCTTAACCAACAATGCAATTAAGAAAAAATGAATACAAAATCAAATTAAAAATAAGAAATAAAAGTAACAAATAATTAAAGAGCAGCAGTAAAATAACAATAGCGAGGCTATATACAGGGGGTACCGGTACAGAGTCAATGTGCGGGGGCACCAGTTAGTCAAGGTAATTGAGGTAATATGTACATGTAGGTAGAGTTATTAAAGTGACTATGCCGTTACTATGCCGTTACTATGCAGTTAAAGTGACTTGCCGTGCGGTAGCAGAGAGAACAGTCTATGACTAGGCTGGCTGGAGTCAGGCAGTGATGCAACCAGTCAGGATGCTCTTGATGGTGCAGCTGTAGAACCTTTTGAGGATCTGAGGACCCATGCCAAATCTTTTCAGTCTCCTGAGGGGAAATAGGTTTTGTCGTGCCCTCTTCACGACTGTCTTGGTGTGCTTGGACCATGTTAGTTTGTTGGTGATGTGGATGCCAAGGAACTTAAATCTCTGAGCCTGCTCCACTACAGCTCCGTCGATGAGAATGGGGGTGTGTTCGGCCCGCCTTTTCCTGTAGACCACATTCCTTTCATTTGTCTTGATCACGTTGAAGGAGAGGGTGTTGTCCTGGCATCACACGGCCAGGTCTCTGACCTCCCTATTGGCTGTCTCGTCGTTATCGGTTGTGTCATTGGCTTAATGATGGTGTGAATTTCGAATCCATAGAATCAATGTACATTCTACTGCTACAACTTTTAAGTTTAAAGCCCGGACTAAGTTCCTTAAACACATATACAGTACCAGTTCATAGTTTGGACACCTACTTATTCAAGGGTTTTTCTTTATTTTTACTATTTTCTACATTGTAGAATAATAGTGAAGACATCAAAACTATGAAATAACACATATGGAATCATGTAGTAACCAAGAAAAGTGTTAAACAAATCAAAATATTTATATTTGAGATTCATTCAAAGTAGCCACCCTTTGCCTTGATGACAGTTTTGCACACTCTTGGCATTTTCTCATGAGTTAGTCACCTGGAATGCTTTTCAATTAACAGGTCTGCCTTGTTAAAAGTACATTTGTGGAATTTCTTTCCTTTGCGTTTGAGCCAATCAATTGTGCTGTGACATGGTAGGGGTGGTATACAGATAGCCCTACTTGGTAAAAGACCAAGTCCATATTATGGCAAGAACAGCTCAAATAAGCAAAGAGAAATGACAGTCCATCATTACTTTAAGACATGAAGGTCAGTCAATACAGAACATTTCAGTTTCTTCAAGTGTAGTCGCAAAAACCATTAAGCGCTATAATGAAACTGGCTCTCATGAGGACCGCCACAGGAAAGGAAGACCCAGAGTTACCTCTGCTGCAGAGGATAAGTTCATTAGTTACCAGCCGCAGAAATCAACAATTAACTGCACCTCAGATTGCAGGCCAAATAAATGTTTCACAGAGTTCAAGTAACAGACAGATCTCAACATCTACTGTATAGAGGAGACTGCGTGAATCAGGCCTTTATGTTCGAATTGCTGCAAAGAAACCAATACTAAAGAACACCAGTAAGAAGAAGAGACTTGCTTGGGCCAAGAAACATGAGCAATGTACTTTAGACCAGTGGAAATCTGTCGAGTCCAAATTTGAGGTGTCTTTGTGAGACGCAGAGTAGGTGAATGGATGATCTCCGCATGTGTGGTTCCTACCGTGAAGCATGGAGGAGGAGGTGTGGGGGTGCTTTGCTGGTGACACTGACTATGATTTATTTAGAATTCAAGGCCCACTTAACCAGCTTGGCTACCACAGCATTCTGCAGCGATATGCCATCCCATCTGGTTTGCGCTTAGTGGGTCGATCATTTGTTTTTCAATAGAACAATGACCCAAAACACACCTCCAGGCTGTGTAAGGGTTATTTCACCAAGAAGGAAAGTGATTGAGTGCTGCCATCAGATGACCTGGCCTCCACAATCACCTGACCTCAACCCAATTGATATGGTTTGGGATCAGTTGGACCCCAGAGTGAAGGAAAAACAGCCAACAAGTGCTCAGCATATGTGGGAACTGCTTCAAGACTGTTGGAAAATCATTCCAGGTGTCTACCTCACGAAGCTGGTTGAGAGAATGCCAACAGTGTGCGAAACTGTCATCAAGTCAAAGGGTGGCTACTTTGAAGAATCTAAAATATATTTTGATTTGTTTAACACTTTTTTGGTTACTATATGATTCCATATGTGTTATGTCATAGTTGTGATGTCTTCACTATTATTCTACATTGTAGAAAATAGTAAAAATAAAGAAATCCCTTGAATGAGTAGGTCCAAACGTTTGACTGGTACTAATAAATGTGTGTATATATATATACTATATTAAAGTTTTGCTAGCTATCCAATAGCTATTATCTAGCTAGCTATAATCTACCAGTCAGCTAACGTTAGGTACCAAGAAGAACAATAACATAATGTCACTCACTCTTCCAAGAAAGCCTGGAAAAGCTTCTGGCATTTCTCTGCCAACTCGTCTTTCACCATCTGTCCCGCATTCTCCTGAGTCGTCTGTGCAAGATCCATCTTTTCACTGGATTAATACAGAAATATAGAATTGTTTTTAAAACCTTCCGTCTTCCCTTGACGAACCTTACAATGCACGCAGGAGAAGAGAAAGTGCACTTTTCGCGCGAAAACAAGGACCATGTGACGTTTGGGGCGACACAGTTGACCAATCCCATCGTTGTATCTTGACACCGTGTAAAAGCCTGAAAGATTCTAGCCAATCAAATGTGGTATGCAAATAAGAACAACTCATTTTCTCCTTGTAGGAGCAACATTGCGTAAAACCATAGCACTTGCAGGTAGTAGCTACTTCCAGAGTGATGGTGGGGTACAGTTCTGCGGTTTCGCCACTAGAGGTAGCTGTTGAACTGATAGAGCAGGTTCTCAAATGCAGCGTTATTATATTTGCGTGTAGGTTTTGTAAAAGCTTGTTATGGGTGTAAAATGGCACAGTGATGCCATCTGTTGGTAAATGTTAATTACTGCAACTCCAGTGTGTTTACCGGTGTGCTTGGGATACCCGGATTTATTGCAATGTACTGAAAAAGACTGGTTCCTCGCATCAATGCCTCTGTAATTTAACATCCAAACATGGTGTCAGAAGTGGGATAACTAGATTAAAAAAACATGAGTTGGCGCACATCCAGAAAAAATAGTTTGTATGGATGTGCTGACTAACGGCGAATTAACTATAAACTATCAAAATAAAGAAAGTCGCACACTCCATGTAAAAACTCCCAGCAATTGGGTATTTACCAACGTTTCGGCATCACTGTGCCTTCCTCAGGGGAAGGCACAGTGATGAGGAAGGCACAGTGATGCCGAAATGTTGGTAAATAGTTTAACTATAAAAAAAAAAAAAGAAAGTCGCACACTCCATGCAATTTAATGGGTATTTACCAACGTTTCGGCATCACTGTGCCTTCCTCGGGACTTCTGGAAAAAGACGATGAGGTAGTGGCTGTCACTTTAAGGACTATAATGGGAGCTGAATGCCGACACGTATACAAACACAACCTGAACCTAACAGCAGCTCAGCAAGGTAACGCAACAGCAATTCTTGATGCTCTTGAACATTACTTTAAGCCAGCAAAGAACGTTATCTACGAGCGTTATGTTTTCGGTTGTTGCAAACAGGAGGACGGGGAGTCCATTGACAGCTTTGTTACCAGGCTAAGGGAAAAGGCAGCTACATGTGACTATGGTGCTTTAAGAGATGAAGTGATCAGAGATAGTGCTTGGTATAACTGATGAGGGCATGCACAGACGTTTTGCTGAGAGAACGTGACCTGACGCTGGTCTTGGCAGTGGAGACATGCCGTGCCGCAGAGCTTACTGATATACGGATAAGGTCCATGGAGCTAGAAAGGCAACATATGGACAATGTCAGTGCCACATTCAGGCAGCCAGTAAAGAAATTCCCCTTTGCCACAGCTAATGCTAATACTACAGCCAACTCTGCAGTAGACAACCCCAATACGTGCAGATATTGTGGCATTTCTCATGGACGTGGAAAAGGACACTGCCCAGCCTATGGAAAAATATGCAAATCCTGTGGTACAGCTAATCACTTCGCAAGGGTCTGCACGAGAAGCAAGAGAAAGGAGGGTAAAGTGCACTCCATTGAACAAATACCGAGGAAGGGAACAACAGCACAGAGGATGTATATGCTAACGAGTGCGTAGGGGAAGTGAGGGCAAAAGGAAAAAAGTGGTTTGTCACTCTACTACTTAGTAATAAACCACAGCAATGCCAGCTAGATCCAGGGGCCACGTGTAACGTTATGAGCCTTAAAGACAAAAGGAGGCTCGCGCCTGAGACACTCACACAGTATAGCACCAAACTGAAACTGTACTCAGGCCAGTTGATTACCTCTTTAGGCCTGTTTGTGACAGAGTGTGTTTTACGTGGCCAGAAACACACCCTTGAGTTTGAAATAGCCATTACTGTCCGGGTCCACATGCGAGCGCCTCAGGCTTATTAACGTTACCATCCCAGCAGACCTTAACATTATAAACAAAGTCCAGACTGGGCCCCTGAGCACTGAGACACTCTTAAGCAAATACCGTGATTTCTTCAACGCACCGGTTGAGTCAGTTGCCGGCGAAGTCCACTTTGAGTTGTATGCTGCAATCCAGCCTGTCCAGTGTGCACCCCACAATGTACCACTGCCTTCCTGCAGTGCAAGCTCGACGAGGCCAGCAGCTACATGACCACCTTTTGGTGGTCTGGGGCAGGAAGTGGTGGTTTAAGCGTCCTGTTTGGGGTCTCCGTGGCTTCAGAGGTTTATCAGCGGAAACAGCACGAGCTGTTGGTGGGACTCAGTGGTGTGGAACCCATAGCAGATGACATCCTCGTAGTGGGCTGTGGGGACAGTGATGAGGAGGCAGAATGTGACCATGACGAGCTGCTGGCCCTGATGGACAGATGCAGACAGATCAAGCTAAGGCTAAGCATAAAAAAGCTTCAGTTCAAAGTGCCAGAGGTCCGCTTTCATGGGCACATCTTGTCCTCCACCGGATTGAAGGCGGATCATGAAAAGGTTTTACTTAATTTTTTTTATTTCACCTTTATTTAACCAGGTAGGCCAGTTAAGAACAAGTTCTCATTTACAACTGCGACCTGGCCAAGATAAAGAAAAGCAGTGCGACACAAACAACAACACAGTTACACATGGAATAAACAAATGTACAATCAATAACACAATAGAAAAAGTCTATATACAGTGTGTGCAAATGGCGTAAGGAGGTAAGGCAATAAATGGGCCATAGTAGCGAAGTAATTACAAGTTAGCAAATTAACACTGGGGTGATAGAGGTGCAGACAATGATGTGCAAGTAACAATACTGGTGTGCAAAAGAGCAAGAAGTAAATACAAAAATATGGGGATGAGGTAGGTAGTTGGAGGGCTATTTACAGATGGGCTGTGTACAGCTGCAGCGATCGGTAAGCTGCTCAGATAGCTGATGCTTAAAGTTAGTGAGGGAGATATAAGTCTCCAACTTCAGCGATTTTTGCAATTCGTTCCAGTCATTGGCAGCAGACTGAACTGTAAGGAAAGGCGGCCAAAGGAGGTGTTGGCTTTGGGGAAGACCAGTGAGATATACCTGCTGGAGCGCGTGCTACGGGTGGGTGTTGTTATGGAGACCAGTGAGCTGAGATAAGGTGGAGCTTTACCTAGCAAAGACTTATGGATGACCTGGAGCCAGTGGGTCTGGCGACGAATATGAAGCGAGGGCCATCCGACGACAGCATACAGGTCGCAGTGGTGGGTGGTATATGGGCCTTTGGTGACAAAACGGAGGGCACTGTGATAGACTGCATCCAATTTGCTGAGTAGAGTGTTGGAGGCTATTTTGTAAATGACATCGCGAAAGTCGAGGATCGGTAAGGTAGTCAGTTTTATGAAGGTATGTTTGGCAGCATGAGTGAAGGACAGCTTTGTTGCGAAATAGGAAGCCAATTCTGGATTTAATTTTGGATTGGAGATGTTTAATATGAGTCTGGAAGGAGAGTTTACAGTCTAGCCAGACACCTAGGTATTTGTAGTTGTCCACATATTCTAAGTTAGAACCGTCCAGAGTAGTGATGCCAATCGGGCGGGCGGGCGGGTGCGGGCGGAGATCGGTTGAAGAGCATGCATTTAGTTTTACTAGCGTTTAAGAGCAGTTTGAGGCCACGGAAGGAGTGTTTTGTGGCATTGAAGCTTGTTTGGAGGTTTGTTAACACAGTGTCCAAAGAAGGGACAGATGTATACAGAATAGTGTTGTCTGTGTAGAGGTGGATCAAGGAGTCACCCGCAGCAAGAGCGACATCATTGATATATACAGAGAAAAGAGTCGGCCCGAGAATTGAACCCTGTGGTACCCCCACATATACTGCCAGAGGTCCGGACAACAGGCCCTCTGATTTGACACACTGAAAAGTAGTTTGTGAACCAGGCAATGCAGTCATTTGAGAAACCAAGGCTGTTGAGTCTGCCGATAAGAATATGGTGATTGACAAAGTCGAAAGCCTTGGCCAGGTCGATGAAGACGGCTGCACAGTACTGTCTTTTTATCGATGGCGGTTATGATATCATTTAGTACCTTGAGCGTGGCTGAGGTGCACCAATGACCAGCTCAGAAACCGGATTGCACAGCGAAGAAGGTACGGTGGGATTCGAAATGGTCAGTGATCTGTTTGTTAACTTGACTTTCGAAGACTTTAGAAAGGCAGGGCAGGATGGATATAGGTCTGTAACAGTTTGGGTCTAGAGTGTCACCCACTTTGAAGAGGGGGATGACCGCAGCAGCTTTCCAATCTTTAGGAATCTCAGACGATACGAAAGAGAGGTTGAACAGACTGGTAATAGGGGTTGCAACAATGGCGGCGGATAATTTTAGAAAGAGAGGGTCCAGATTGTCTAACCCAGCTGATTTGTACGGGTCCAGATTTTGCAGCTCTTTCAGAACATAGCGTAACGTAGCTTTGTACGCGTCTGTGTGTGGAATACAGGTGATCTAGAATTTTTCCCTCTGGTTGTACATTTAACATGTTGATAGAAATTTGGTAGAACTGATTTAAGTTTCCCTGCATTAAAGTCTCCGGCCACTAGGAGCGCCGCCTCTGGGTGAGTGGTTTCCTGTTTGCTTATTTCCTTATACAGCTGACTGAGTGCGTTCTTAGTGCCAACATCCGTCTGTGGTGGTAAATAAACAGTCATGAAAAGTATAGCTGAAAACTCTCTAGGCAAATAGTGTGGTCTGCAATTTATAACAAGATACTCTACTTCAGGCGAGCAAAATCTAGAGACTTCCTTAGATTTTGTGCACCAGCTGTTGTTTAAGAATATGCACAGACCAAACTATAATATTTCTTACAGAAATAATTATTTTTAATAGGAAACCGATTTTAGCAGGTGCATCCTGTCTTCATGGCGCGCGCAAACACGAAATTCCAAGACTGTGTCCCTGTACTAAAACTGATATTTCTTATTTGTTTTTGAAGTTACAAGCGTGAAACCTTGAACATAGACTGCTGACACCCTGGAAGCCATAGGAATTGCATCCAGGGAGCAAATTTTCTAAATTACCTTATACTTACCGTTCTAAAAGGATGGTCTCTCCAAAAAAAAAGAATTCCGGTTGGTTTTTCTTTGGATTTTCTCCTACCATATCTATTGTGTTATATTCTTCTACATTATTTTAACATTTCTACAAACTTCAGTGTTTTCTTTCCAATAGTACCAATTATATGCATATCCTGGCTTAAGGGCCTGACAGTTGAACTAAGCTCATGAGGCATTTATAAGTTCTATTCATCAAGAATCAATGGGTATATATATATATATATATATATATATATATCTGAGATAGATAGATATATCCAAAATAGCTAAATGAGAGAGCAGAAGTGTGATTCACATCAATGCGCTATGTACTGTAGATAACAATAATAAGTGATATCCGGATGCCGTAGACAACACCACTGGTGTTATCCTTACCTTCAAGCGTTTATTCAAGTTAGATAAACATTGGATGACGACAACAATCGTACCATTGGAAGATATAGCTTGGACTGTATCCTACAAAAGCCTATTCCTGCTCTTTTCCCACGATCCATCAAACCCATTTGGTGTGTCGTCATAGTGGACTTTGATGTCACGACTTCCGCCGAAGTCGGTCCCTCGTTCGGGCGGCATTCAGCGGTCGGCGTCACCGGTGTTCTAGCTACCGCCGATCTACTTTTAAATTTCTATGTGTTTTGTCTTCATTATACACACCTGGTTTCTATCCCATAATTACATGTTCCTTATTTAAACCCTCTGTTTCCCCCATGGTGTTTGTTGTTTCCTTGCCGAGTTCTACGGGTGGTTATATTCGCCCGTGTCTTTTTACGGGCACGTTGTATTTGTTATTTCCTTTTCCGTATTTTATTAAAATACGTTGTTTCACTCATCTGTTTTCCTGCGCCTGACTTCTACACCAGCTAATCACACCGGCATTGACAGAAACACGCACCAAACCATAGGGGAAACAGAGGGGGCGGAGGAACCTCCCGCACCTCAGACTCCTGGAGTGGACCAGCCACCACCGGCCTGAGGAGAGACACATCGAATGAGGGGTTAATACGGTAATCTGGGGGAAGTTGTAACCTATAGCAAACCTCGTTCAGTCTCCTCAAGACAGTGCACTGTCCGACCGATGCCAGGATGACCAGAGGAGGGTGACGTGTGGGCCCAATAGATCAACCGGTCGCGTACAGCAGACGGAACATACAGACGCCCAGCTGGACACTGAGAGGGAGTGGGCTCTGTACGTAACGCCCGCTCTATGTCCGCATCCAGCTCCCACACTACCGGTGCCACCAGGCAAGAGGCCGGGAGTATGGGAGTGTGATCCATGGACCGCACCTCTGTGTCATACATCCGGGACAGTGGGTCTGCCTTAGCATTCTTGGAACCTGGTCGGTAGGAAAGGGTGAAAACAAAACGGGTAAAGAACATGGCCCACCTTGCCTGACGAGGGTTCAGTCTCCTCACCGCCCGGATGTACTCCAGATTGCAGTGGTCAGTCCAGATGAGAAAAGGGTGTTAACCCCCCTCAAGCCAATGTCTCCAAGCCTTCAGAGCCTTGATGACAGCCAACAGCTCCCGGTCCCCCACATCATAGTTTTTTCTTTGAAAAGAAGGCACAGGGGAGGAGCTTCGGTGGCGTACCCGAGCGCTGAGAGAGCACGGCTCTTATCCCAGCCTCGGACGCGTCCACCTCCACTATGAACGCCAAAGAGGGATCCGGATGAGCCAGCACGGGAGCCGAGGTAAAGAGAGCTTTCAGGTGACCAAAAGCCCTGTCCACCCCAGCCGTCCACTGCAGTCGCACCGGTCACCCCTTCAGCAGTGAGGTAATAGGAGCCGCTACCTAACCAAAGCCCCCGGATAAACCTCCGGTAATAGTTGGCCAACCCTAGGAACCGCTGCACTTCCTTTACCGTGGTGGGAGTCGGCCAATTACGCACGGCTGAAATGCGGTCGCTCTCCATCTCCACCCCTGACGTGGAAATGCGGTACCCTAGGAAGGAGACGGACTGTTGAAAGAACAGACATTTCTCAGCCTTGACGTACAAGTCATGTTCCAACAGTCGACCAAGCACCTTGCGCACCAGAGACACATGCTCGGCGCGTGTAGCGGAGTATATCAGAATGTCATCGATATACACCACTACACCCTGCCCGTGCAGGTCCTGGAAAATCTCGTCAACAAAGGCCTGAAAGACTGATGGAGCAATCATCAACCCGTACGGCATGACGAGGCATTCATAGTGCCCTGAGGTGGTACTAAATGCCGTCTTCCACTCGTCCCCCTCCCGAATACGCACCAGGTTGAAAGCGCTCCTGAGATCCAATTTTGTGAAGAAACGTGCCCCGTGCATTGACTCGATCGCACTGGCTATGAGAGGCAGCGGGTAGCTGTATCTCACAGTGATCTGATTGATACCCCGATAGTCAATACACGGGCGCAGACCTCCATCCTTCTTCACAAAAAATAAACTTGAGGAGGCAGGTGAAGTGGAGGGCCGAATGTATCCCTGCCCCAGGGATTCGGAGACATATGTTTCCATAGCCGCCACCTCCTCCTGGGACAGAGGGTACACGTGACTCCTGGGTAGTGCTGCGTCTACCAGGAGATTTATCTCACAATCCCCCCGTCGATGGGGTGGTAATTTAGTCGCCCTCTTCTTACAGAAGGCGAGAGACAAATCGGCATATTCTGAGGGGATGCGCACGGTGGAGACCTGGTCTGGACTTTCCACCGTAGTCGCACCGATGGAAACCCCTACACACCTACCTGAGCACTTTCGTGACCACCCCTTGAGAGCCCTCTGTTGCCACGAAATAGTGGGGTCATGACAGGCCAACCAGGCCCAGCACCACGGGAAACGCAGGAGAATCAATAAGGAAGAGACCGATTCTATCCTTATGACCCTCCTGCGTAACCATGTCTAGTGGAGCGGTGGCCTCCCTAATCAGCCCTGACCCTAATGGTTGACTATCTAGGGCGTGCACATGAAAGGGCATATCAACAGTAACAATGGGGATCCCTAAACTATGGGCAAAAGAACGGTCAATAAAATTCCTGGGAATGCGGGGAAAACTCAGGAAATTCAATAAACACATACATGTGAGCAACAGGGGGCTCTGGGTGAGCCTTGTGCCTACTCACCTGGGGTGACACGACAGTGCCCTGCCTGCTGCCTCTACTCCCCGAGGAAGCCCCCCAGTACCGACCAGCAGTGTGCCCTCTGCGGCCACAGATGGTGCAGGGAATAGCCCCTTCTCCGGTCACCCTAAGTGCGGCACCTCCCAGCTCCATGGGCGTCGGAGCAGAGGTGCCGGGGGGTGGAACAGACAGGCCCCGATCCGGACGTCCGCGGGTGGCCAGCAGGTTGTCCAGCCGGATGGACAGGTCCACCAGCTGGTCCAATGTGAGGGTGGTGTCTCGGCATGCCAACTCCCGACGGACGTCCTTGCGCAGACTGCACCTGTAGTGATCGATCAGGGCCCTGTTGTTCCATCCCGCGCTGGCGGCCAGGGTCCGAAAATCCAAAGCGAAGTACAGTGCGCTCCTCGTCCCCTGCCTCAGATGAAACAGATGTTCACCCTGAACTCATTCCAGTGCTTTGCCTGAGAGGCAGGAGACGAGGGCGGACACGCTCTCACGTCCCGAAGGAGCCGGGTGGACGGTCGCCAGGTAGAGTTCTAGCTGGAGTAGGAACCCCTGGCATCCGGCAGCTGCCCCATCATACTCCCTCGGGAGCGCGAGTCGAATCCCGCTGGGACCGGGTGAAGGAGGGGAGAACAGTGGAACCGGCTGTAGAGGAGGTGGTGGAGGTGCGGGCAGACCTCCTCTCTCCCATCTATCCATCGTCTGCAGCACGAGATCCATGGCAGTGCCCAGACGTTGCAACATGGTTGTGTGCTGCTGGATGCGCTCTTCAACTGCTGGGAGGGCTTCTGCTCCTGCTGACTCCATTCTTTGAGGTGCGGGAGGTTCCTCCGCCCCCTCTGGACATCAAGGGGGCCCCGGCGTGTGCTGTTCGAGCCATCTTGAACTTGAGGCGCCAGGCGAGGGGGCTTCAGTACCTTGTGGAGTGGGAGGGGTACGGTCCGGAGGAGAGATGCTGGGTGCCGGTGGAGGACATCCTGGACCCTTCGTTGCTACCGGAGTTTCACCGTCTCCGTCCGGATCGCCCTGCACCTTGTCCTCCGGGTCGTACTCGAGGCCGGTGTTGACGCGCTGCTGGAGCCGCGCGTCAAGGTGGGGGGTACTGTCACGTCGGTCCCTCTCCTTGTTCGGGCGGCGTGCAGCGGTCGACGTCACCGGTGTTCTAGCAACCGCCGATCTACTTTTCAATTTCTATGTGTTTTGTCTTCATTATACACACCTGGTTTCTATCCCATAATTACATATTCCTTATTTAAACCCTCTGTTTCCCCCATGGTTTTGTGCGTGTTTGTTGTTTCCTTGCCGAGTTCTACGGGTGGTTATATTCGCCCGTGTCTTTTTACAGGCACGTTGTATTTGTTATTTCCTTTTCCGTATTTTATTAAAATACGTTGTTTCACTCATATCTGCTTTCCTGCACCTGACTTCTACAATCACATCGGCATTAACATTTGACTTGTGGTAAAACTCGCTCAGGGTGGAACAAACTTAAATGTGTGCATTTTTTCAATGCTGATTTGATTGTCATTGAGAAAACAGAGACATGTCAAAACAAATTCTGCAAACCTCCTTTCTGAATTTAAAAGTAATCCTCGAAGTAATCATATTGTTTTTCTAAAGTATCTGTAATCTGATGACAATATTTTTGCTGGTAACGTAATGGATTACAGTTACCGTCTTTTTTGTAATCCGTTTCTCCCCAACCCTGCCTGCCGTTCACCTGTCCAGCTATTTAACATTGGTGCACTGAGTGCTGGTAAAGGACAGTAGACAATGAGCCACTTTGGACTGTTGGGATGTACCTCTTGTTTTGTCTCCCTTATGTACACTCCTCTGAAACACAGGACCGGTGATAAGCAATAAGGTGGATGCCTACCAGGTGTTTGCTTGTATGTGAAGCACATGGGGATGTGTGAAACTTACTCCTCAGACTGAAGTGTCCCCACTTGCACCAGCAAATAGCTTTTGTATTGTGTGGCGCCGACTGGTAAGATGCTCCAAGAGGGCGGTCACGTGCAAGCAAAGCAGAGGTCCTGGGTTCAATCCTGGTGTGAGCTGAATCAGGATTAAGTAGCTTTACTTGGTTAAAGACCAAGTCCATATTATGGCAAGATCAGCTCAAATAAGCAAAGATAAATGACAGTACATCAATACTTTAAGATGTGAAGGTCAGTCGATACAGAACATTTCAAGAACTTTGAAAGTTTCTTCAAGTGCAGTCGCAAAAACCATCAAGTGCTATGATGAAACTGTCTCTCATGAGGACCGCCACAGGAAAGGAAGACCCAGAGTTACCTCTGCTGCAGAGGATAAGTTCATTAGAGTTACCAGCTTCAGAAATCAGCAATTAACTGCACCTCAGATTGCAGGCCAAATAAATGTTTCACAGAGTTCAAGTAACAGCCACATCTCAACATCAACTGTATAGAGGAGACTGCGTGAATCAGGCCTTTATGGTCGAATTGCTGCAAAGAAACCACTACTAAAGGACATCAGTAAGAAGAAGAGACTTGCTTGGGCCAAGAAACATGAGCAATAGTACTTGCTGAGCAAGCAGCGTGATGTCCTTTAAATATCCATTCACATGTCCAGTGTTTTCACACCAGAGCAGATAAAGGAGAAGAAGCCCCTTCATACCGTTAAAGGGATAGTATGGGATTTTGGCAATGAGGCCCTTTATCTATACTGAACAAAAATATATAAAATAAAATTGTTATTCGTCACATGCGCTGAATACAACAGGTGTAGACCTTACAGTGAAATGGTTACTTAGAAGCCCTTAACCAACAATGCAATTTTAAGAAAAAATAAGTGTTCAAGTATTTACTAAAATAAACTGAAGTAAAAAATAAAAATAAAAAATAAAATAGAAAAATAATAAATAATTAAAGAGCAACAATAAAATAACAGTAGCGAGGGTATTTACAGGGGGTACCGGTACAGAATCGATGTGCGGGGCACAGTAATATGTACATTGTACATGTAGGTAATAATAAACAGAGAGTAGCAGCAGCGCAAATAGTCCAGGTAGCCAATTGATTAGCTGTTCATGAGTCTTATGGCTTGGGGGTAGAAGCTGTTAAGATGCCTGTTAAGAAGCCACATGTAAAGTGTTTCATGAGCTGAAATAAAAGATCCCCCGAAATTTCCCATACTCACAAAAAGCTTATTTCTCTCAAATGTGGGGTACACATAATTTTACATCCCTCTTAGGGAGCCTTTCTCCTATGACAATCCATCCACCTGACATGTATGGCATATCAAAAAGCTGATTAAACAGTATGATAATTACACAGGTGCACCTTGTGCTGGGGACAATAAAATGCTACTCTAAACTGTGCAGTTTTGTCATACAACACAATGCCACAGATGTCTCAAGTTTTGAAGGAGTGTGCAATTTGCAGGCTGACTGCAGGAATGTCCATCAGAGATGTTGACAGAGAATTGAATGTTCATTTTGAGAATTGAATGTTCATTTTCTACCATAAGCCGCCTCGAACGTCGTTTTAGAGAATTTGGCAGTACGTTCAACAGGCCTCACAACCGCAGACCATGTGTAACCATTCCAGCCCAGGACCTCCCAGGACCGCTTCTTCATCTGCGGGATCGTCTGAGACCAGAGACCCGGACAGCTTATGAAACGATGGGTTTGCACAACCAAAGAATTTCTGCACAAACTGTCAGAAACCATCTCATGGAAGCTCATCTGTGTGCTAACTGCAGTTTGCACACACAAACTGCAGACCTAACTGCAGTTTGGCGTCGTAACTGACTTCAGTGGGCAAATGCTCACCTTCGATGGTCACTGGCATGCTGGAAAAGTGTGGTCTTCACGGATGAATCCCGGTTTCAACTGTACCGGGCAGATGGCAGACGTCGTATGGCGTCGTTTGGGCAAGCGGTATCCTGATGTCAGTGTTGCAAACAGAGTGCCCCATGGTGGTGGTGGGGTTATGGAATGGGCAGGCATAAGCTATGGACAACAAACACAATTGCATTTAATCAATTGTATCTATTTGAATGCACAGAGATACCGTGACAAGATCCTGAGGTTGTGCCATTCATCAGCCGCCATCACCTCCATGTTTCAGCATGATAATGCACGGCCCCATGTCACAAGTATCTGTTCACAATTCCTGGAAGCTGAAAATGGCTCAGTTCTTCCATGCCCTCAGTACTCACCAGACAAATCACCCATTGAGCAAGTTTGGAATGCTCTGGATAAAGATGTACAACAGCGTGTTCCAGTTCCCACCAATATCCAGCAACTTCGCACAGACATTGAAGAGGAGTGGGACAACATTCCACAGGGCACAATCAACAGCCTGATCAACTCTATGCGAAGGAGATGTGTAAAGCTGCATGAAGCAAATGGTCACACCAGATACTGACTGGTTTTCTGATCTATACCCCTACCTTTTTTTAAGCCTACTGTGACTTACAGATGCATACCTGTAATCTCAGTCATGTGAAATCCATAGATTAGGGCCTAATGCATTCATTTCAATTGATTGATTTCCTTATATGAAATTCAACTCAGTAAAATCTTTAAAATTGTTGCGTTTTATATTTTTATTCAGTGTACTTCCCCAGAGTCAGATGAACGTGTGGATACTATTTTTATGTCTCTGCGTTCAATACGGGCTTCATTGCCAAAATGGTGTACTATCCCTTTAAGATGTAGCCCATCTCGGTCCGAATTTCCCAGGATTGTTCAGAGTCTCCAACAGGAAAGTCTGTCTTGCATTGACAGACAAGTTAACGTTCTGTAGGCAGTAGACCAGTACACACACACACACACCCATACACACACACACACACACACACACACACACACACACACACACACACACACACACACACACACACACACACACACACACACACACACACACACACACACACACACACACACACACACACACACACACACACACACACACACCCAAGCGTTTAGACCATCACTATAGTGGTGCTGGGGAGTAGAAGGAGAGAGGAAAATAGAGGAGACGAGTGATGAGAAGAATGAGGGCTAAAATTGAGGGCATTTGTGTCTGTTTCAAAGCTGGATATACATATCCTTACAGGTGTGTATGTGTGTACGTGTCTGCATGTGTACAGGAGTGTCTGTGTGTGAAAGATCTTTCCAGCTGTTTGCTTTTCCTAAATAGAGAGGGAGGAAGTCCTTCCTGTTATGAATACTCTATGACTAGAGGAGAATAATGTGTGTGTGTGTGTGTGTCACCAAACCCCTGACACATTAGCAGCTGCATGGGTTTGGGAAGTGGTACGTTTTGGATGTGGGGTATGCCTAGCATCTGTGTGTGTGTGACAGTGCGCGCATCTGTATATGTGGCTGAGGGGTGACTGATTCGGGAATGGGAACAAGTGTGGATTTTGTCTTCTCCTCTTTTCTCTCTGTTTTCTTTGCTCTTCCTCCTCCTCTTCCTCCCTCTCTCCGCCAGGAAGCTCTGTTTTAATGCTGGCAGAGGCAGTCAACTTCCAGCTTCTGTTTCTCCCACTTCCGTGTGTGTATGGGAAGTGCTTGAGAGGCCCTGGGAAAATTGACTCTGCTCGCCACTCACCGAGCCACCCTCCCATGTAACCTACTTGGCTCTATGTTGAAACGGCTCAGCTGGCCAGCAGCAGCAATACTGTGAGTTCCCTACCTATTGTTCCCTACTGTTTCTTTCTACTACCTTTTTATTTTACACCAACATCCTACTTATGTGCAGAAATACAATTTTCTTGCTCCTCTGTTCTGGTGTGTGTGCGTGTGTGTGTATGTGTGTGTCTCTCGGGGGATCTGTAAAACAGCTGAAGGTATGGAGCTAAACCAGCTGGTCACCAGCGCTGTCATTGGAACAGGCTCCATGGTAACCCTGTTAGACCAGAAACACCTGCTCGCCTGTGTGTGTGTTCTGATTCAGTTTATGCCCATATACTGTAAGTGTTGTAGGCCTACAAGAGTCTCTGCTGTAGTAGTGTTCATATTTGTGTTTTAAGGCCTGATAACAATCCCAAAAAAACGTATTTTCACTTCAGTCTTTTGGAGTCTCCATGAGAGTGGGTGCAAAGTGGAGTTCTAAGTACAGAAGGTCTTTAATTAGGCCTATGAGGAGAGGGAGATAGTGTTGGTGATGAAAGGGAGAGGAGAGAGGTGTGAAGAGAGAGAGAAGGGAAAAAAGAAAAGAGTGGTGATGCTGTGGTAGGATGGAGAGAGGGGGTACAGATTTAGGATCTTAATTTGATCACTGTGTTGATGACAATTTTCTAGCCAAGGAGGAAATGCAAACGTGTAGTGTATTCAAGGTTTAAAAATGCTTCTAAAGTTTGTAATTTCCACTTTGAAATAAATAAAATGTATCAGCCCCTACAAAACATAAATGATCATCCACAAAATAATTCACATTCCTGTTGCTGCAGGATTCTTTTCCTGCTGTAGCAAACTGTCTCAAATTAAGATCCTCCTGTGAGAGTGGTAAGGGCGGGGTGACACCTTCGTCAGTGTTGTCTGGGTCTGAGTCTATGTCTGCACAGGATATGCCTCACCTATAACGAACATCGCACACACTGTCTATACCACATCCATAAACACACATCTACCTGAACCCTTCACAGGCTGTGGGTAGACTGAGCACCCCAAATGTGCAATGGCACCATGCGCCTGGAGTATGGACTAGCGTACTGAGAGGCGACACGGTTATAACACGCACACGATTCATTTATTGTCAAAGAACCTGTGGGAGACCATCTTATTTAACAGAAAAGAGAACGGGAGGAAACACTATCTGATCTGAGAATAATAGCACACACACACACACAATAATAATAATCATATCAGATGACACAAGTCAGAGAATTCTCTCACACACCTGTGCACTTCTTCACGGTGCCACTCATGCAGGACTGTTCTGATTCAGCTCTGTGTCAAACAGACAAAGTCGTGCAAACACAAACTCGCTCTCCCTCTCTCTGTTTCTCTCACACACACACAGCAGCAGCCGTACCCTCATACAGACGTACGCACTACAGCTGTGCTGTGAGAATGTGTTTATAACGTTTCCCCTCCCCTTTATTGTTTGACTGTCAATAGACAACAACAGCATAATATCACCATGCCATTGTCAATAATATTATTCTCACAGATTGGAGGTTAGGGGCCTAAACTGTAAACAAAGGCGTGCACACACACACACACACGCGCGCACACACTCAAATATCCTGCGATAGAGCCACTTTCAGCACCTGACACCTCGAAAACAGGAAAAGCGTTTCAGCGGGGCACAGATGAGTGAGTGAGTGAGTGTGTGTGTGTGTGTTGGGGGTGGAGCAAGGGACGGAGAAGGGTAGGCTCAGCTATTTAACCTCACCGGGTACAGAACTTGACTCCATTTGGAGAAGAGAAAGACAGAAGTGGCAGGAGAGAACAGACAGAGAGACAAATATAGCTGTCTCCATCATGTCCTACTATGAGGTATGGTTTGTTTCAGCATTTAGGCCTTGTTAACAAAACTTTTATGGGACTTTATATGGCTGTCAGCATTAATCTTCGTTATCATGTTAATCACTAATCAGATTGTAGAATCGGTTCATAAAATTTTGCACATCGTATTTTTTAAGTGTACTCAATTATCCTTCTCTCTCCCTCTCTCTGTAGCACTTTGTAATACCAGAATCGTATGACTACAATGACACGAGTTCCGGTTTTGGTTCTGGCTTGGGTGATTTCGGCGCTGGATTTGAGGAGCCATGTGACCGTGAACTGCTGAGCCCCAGCGTGCAGCGTATCTTCATCCCGGTGGTGTACGGTTTCATCTTCACTCTGGGGATCACCGGGAATGGCCTGGTGGTGTTTGTACTGGGCTGCCAGCGGAAGGCCCGGCTCAGCCTAACGGACCGCTACCGGCTGCACCTCTCCGCCGCCGACCTGCTCTTCGTGCTGGCGCTGCCCTTCTGGGCTGTGGACGCAGCGCTAGGGGACTGGCGCTTTGGAGCAGTCACATGTGTCGGCGTGCACGTCATCTACACGGTGAACCTGTATGGCAGCGTGCTGATCCTGGCCTTCATCAGTCTGGACCGTTACCTGGCCGTGGTCAAAGCCACGGACACCAGCACCACACACATCCGGCAGCGGCTAGCTCGCAGGTATGTGTACGCTGGTGCCTGGCTGCCTGCTGGTCTCCTCGCCATCCCAGATATGGTGTTCGCTCGGACCCAGGAGGCAGGGGAAGGGGAGATGGTGTGTTCAAGGCTCTATCCGCCAGAGAACGCCCCACTGTGGGTGTCCCTATTTCACCTTCAGACGGTGCTGGTGGGGCTGGTGGTGCCGGGCCTGGTGCTACTGGTGTGTTACTGTGTGATCGTGTCCAGGCTGACCCGCGGCCCTCTGGGAGGCCAGAGGCAGAAGAGGAGGGCGGTGCGGACCACTGTGGCTTTGGTTCTCTGTTTCTTCCTCTGCTGGCTGCCGTACTGCATTGGCATCGCAGTGGATGCTCTCCTCCGCTTGGAGCTGATCCCGCGGGGCTGTATGTTGGAGTCAGGCCTGGGGGTGTGGTTAGCGGTGTCTGAGCCAATGGCATACGCCCATTGCTGCTTGAACCCGCTGCTCTATGCCTTCCTGGGAGTGGGTTTCAAGAGTTCTGCTCGCCGCGCCCTCACACTTACACGCATGTCCAGCCTGAAGATTATCCCGCGTAGACGAACAGGCGCCACGACGTCCACAACGACAGAGTCAGAGTCATCTAGTCTGCACTCCAGCTAAGAAAGATAATAGCCTATAGCCTAATATTGTGTGTGTGGTGTGTGTGTGTATGTGTGCGCGCGTGTGTGAGAGTAAGGAGAATAAGTCTGCTGGTCAGTTCTTTCTAATGTCTTGAGATTTTTTTTGTAAATATTTTTTGCTTTGCCACCATTCACTGTTGTTATGGTATGTAAGTATGTATGTATGTATGTATGTATGTATGCTTTTTTTAACTTCTAAACATGTTTGTAATAAAATGAAAAAAAACAACATGATTCATCTTCACTTGGTTCTCTCATTGTGTGTGAGTGTGAGTGAGTGTCAGAGAGAGAGAGAGAAAGAGAGATGAGGTGTATCTTCACGCTCTTGAAAGTGAAACGGATAAATCCCTGTGGTGCAGTTGGCCAGTCAAGCGCACTTAAAACATCCTGCTGTGTGTGTGGGCAAGGGGTTGGACATTTACTGTTTCTCCAGATGTTGTTATGGGAACTGTATACCCCCCACCCACACAGGTAAGGGGCTAGTTGTGTGTGTTTGTGAGATGATGGGTGTGCCTCACCTCCCGCTATTATCGCCATGGCATTGCTGCCCACCTACCCAAACACGTACATTCACATTGAAAATGAAATTGGCTGATGTTTCAGACCATAGCCGAGGGAAGTAGGGGTGCTGAGGAGGCTACAGCACCCCCTGATAAATCCCCAAAAAATAATACAGACAAAAGAATAGTAGGAAAAAACGTTTTTCTCACAAAAATTGGTGCGCTAGGCCTTTATTACTTCATCACCCCAAAACATCTTCTGGTGGCCATGTTCAGACGTGTGACACTGGACCAGGTGTGAGTGATTCACAACAGCAGAGGATTTTTTGCATCTTAACAACAGACAAATATTCCTGTGCGTGCGTGCGTGTGCGTGTGTCTGTATAGGGCAGCGGATCCCAAACTAGGGGTCCCTGATATGAAAATGTGGTTGCCGGAGAATTTCCAAAATCCTAGTAAAAAAATATATACAGAGAGATATATATTTAACTGTATGTTATATCGTCTTTGTCTCTCAAAATCACTGTAGTGTGGATAACCTTAACAATCTACATGAAAATGATAAAAATCGTAGTTAAAATTCAACCAGAGAGCGCCCTAAGATCGTGGGAAAACTTGACGGTTGCACTTGAATCCTTCCCACGGTGAATGACTAAGCCCGCTACGCTATGAAACCACACGTAATTGCAGAGATTTTGATTTGACTGCCCACCATTGATATGGTGAAAGAAATGTGTGGGGAGGCAGAGGCTCACAAACTCACATCAACACCTTTGTCATATAACACTGTGAAACTAAGAATTGATGCTATAGAGGAGGAAACTCTGACTGAATGACTCAAAATACCCACCATATACTCTCCAAATGGATGTCAGCTGTGAGGGCTGAGGTGCCCATGCATTGACTTTTGTTCGCTATACATGTCGGGGGATGCTATTCACAAGGACATGTATTTCTGTCTAAGGGATGTTCAGTGTGCTGCGAGGCTAAATTGATGAAAAACAGATTCCATGGGATTGAATGGTAGGCTTTTGCATCGATGGGGCTCCATCTATCACGGGACGCAGACAGGCCTCTGCACTCTAGTTATGAATGAGTTTTCGAATTGAGAGAGGAACTGTTGTCATTCGCAATGGATGTAATTAAAGAAAATGTGTATCCTTGCCTACGTAACAGACATGTTCGGGAAACTGAATGAACTGAAAGCAAGCATGCAGGGGAAATGCAAAAAAAATCTACAGATGAGTGACCAACTCAGCAAAATCTATTTGACTGTGATCCTGGCTCAGTTGACATGCCAGTGATATGTTTGGGTTTCTGATCTTTAACTATTGAGGGGTAATTGGCATGAGGGGTGCCATAGCCGAGGGTTTACACCAGGAGTTGTCTGTAGGAGGAAGGGTTATGGTGGGTACAATTAAGTTTGGGAGTAGTTCCTCTGTCCAGTGTCTGTGTTCTTTGCCTATCTTAAACTTTATTTTTTATTGACCAGTCTGAGATATGGCTTTTTCTTTGCAACTCTACCTAGACGGCCAGCATCCCGGAGTCGCCTCTTCACTGTTGACGTTGAGACTGGTGTTTTGCGGGTACTATTTAATGAAGCTGCCAGTTGAGGATTTGTGAGTCGTCTGTTTCTCAAACTAGACTAGACACTTGTCCTCTTGCTCAGTTGTGCACTGGGGCCTCCCACTCCTCTTTCTATTCTGGTTAGAGCCAGTTTGCGCTGTTCTGTGAGGGGAGTAGTACACAGCTTTGTACGAGATCTTCAGTTTCTTGCCAATTTCTCGCATGGAATAGCCTTAATTTCTCAGAACAAGAATAGACTGACGAGTTTCAGAAGAAAGTTATTTGTTTCTCGCCATTTTGAGCCTGTAATCGAACAAACAAATTCTGATGCTCCAGATACTAAACGAGTCTAGAGAAGGACAGTTGTATTGCTTCTTTAATCAGAACAACAGTTTTCAGCTGTGTTAACATAATTAGCCTTTTAAAAGATAAACTTGGATTAGCTAACACAACGTGCCATTGGAACACAGGACTGATGGTTGCTGATAATGGGCCTCTGTAGATCTTCCATTAAAAATCTGCTGTTTCCAGCTACAGTAGTCATTTACAACATTAACAATGTCTACACTGTATTTCTGATCAATTTGATGTTATTTTAATTGACAAAAAAATTGCTTTTCTTTCAAAAACAAGGACATTTCTAAGTGACCCCAAACTTTTGAACCGTAGTGTATATTTATTTTTACACATATTTAACCCCTTTTTTTGGGGTAGGGACAAAACTACCTACATACTTTCATTCATTTTTTAAAACCAATACCAGTCACCTTCCGTCGAGTCCCATGACACTTGTGGGGGTCTTAGAGCAAAACGAGTGGTCATATTAGTTTATAGGTCAAACCGTTCAGACACTACAGACGTTTTCGTGAGATTCCAAAACCCTTCTATAGATTACGTCTATGGCCACAACACAACAAACTGTATATTTGGCACGCATGCTACCCAAATTGCGGCCTTAACATTTGTAGGCAACCGTTAACTTCCAAATTTAAGGAAACACTTCAGTAAATGATGAATACAAAGTTTATGTTATGATGTTTGAGGTGCATTTTCCTGGCGTGGTTTATGTCCACTTGTAGAATCTATGCCAAGGCGCATTGAAGCTGTTCTGTCAGCTCGGGATGGCCCAACACCCTTTTAAGACATTAAGACACTTTGTTGATGTTTTCTATATTTTGGTAGTTACCTGTATGAACTTGTGAAAAAATGTCATCCACAGGTATTTCTTGTTGTTGTTGAAGCTCTGTGGCTAAATTATGCTCTCTGGTGTATTTTGAACATTGAGAGGACTCTTGTGGTTGGATAAAAATCACATTTATTTATTATGCAGTTTTTTTTTATTTATTTTTTACGAATCAGCCAGTAAGCCCCTGCATTAATCCAGCCCTGCCTATGATGTGAATGGGCAAATGCGATGAGAGCCCTTCTCAAATTGAACAGTAATCTGCGCCGCTCGGTCATGTTGTCAACAAGGCAGCATGGTGCATTTTCCAGAAACAAACATTTTCCAGAAAATATATGTTTGTATTTTCAAACTAGTTTGAATCACAATTTAAAAAATAAGTTATATATTTTTTTTTTTTTTTTACCAAATTAGTATATTATATCGCTTTTGTCTCTCAAAACATCTTCCAGAGGCCATGCTTTCGCATGTGAAAAAACAGAATCCTAGTTATTACTCCATCACCCGGCCAAAACAAATGTTTAACCCGGGCCAGATAATCAAATCCCCTCAATGTATTTGCTGTGCAGATTACCTGTTCTCAGATCAGCTTCTAAAGCCTTGTTTACACTGCTGGCCTTAATGCTCAAATCGTTTTTTGCTTTTCTAATTGCGTTTTGGAATACTGACTGTCCAAACAACAAGTTACAGGTGACCAAGTCGGATGTGTGTGTGTGTTCAGACAGCAGTCATTTGCTCACATGGCTACACTTATTTCATAGGAACGACGGGTGTGTGCGCAGTGGTGTAGGCCGATTGGTGGTGCTCGTGCTCGTGCTTCCAATCATGCAGAAAGTATGTAGCCACCAAGCGATGGTGACAACAATGCATGCCATGAATGTTTCCAGTTGCTTTGAGTGATCAAAATCATAGTGAAAGAACACTTTTAAAGCCTCAAAGGATAAGATGATCCAACTTTAAAAGCAAGTCCTTTTTGGCTAGCCACCGCAGTCAACTACACTGAACATAAATATAAACGCAACATGTAAAGTGTTGGTCCCATGTTTCATGAGCTGAAAGAAAAGAAATCCATACGCACAAAATCTTATTTCTCTCAAATTTTGTGCACAAATTTGTTTACATCCCGGTTAGTGAGCGTTGCTCCATCCACCTGACAGGCAGTGGTGTAAAGTACTTAAGTAGTACTTTAAAGTATTTTTACTTAAGGAGTTTTTGGAGGTATCTGTACTTTACTTTACTATTTATATTTTTGACATCTTTTACTTCACTACATTCCTTAAGAATTTTCATAATTCTATCCTTCTGATTCCTGCTTACAAGCAAAAATTTAAGCAGGAAGCACCAATGACTCGGTCAATAAAAAGTGGTCAGATGAAGCAGATGCTAAACTACAGGACTGTTTTGCTATCACAGACTGGAATATGTTCCCGGGATTCTTCCAATGGCATTGAGGAATATACCACATCAGTCACTGGCTCCATCAATAAGTGCATCGATGACGTCGTCCCCACAGGGACTGTACGTACATACCACAACCAGAAGCCATGAATTACAGGCAACATCAGTGCTAAAGGGTAGAGCTGCCGCCTTCAAGGAGCGGGACTCTAACCTGGAAGCTTATAAGAAATCCCGCTACGCCCTCTGACGAACCATCAAACAGGCAAAGTATCAATATAGGACTAAGATCGACTCGTACTACACCGGCTCCGACGCTTGTCAGATGTGGCAGGGCTTGCAAACTATTACAGACTACAAAGGGAAGCACAGCCGAGAGCTGCCCAGTGACACGAGCCTACCAGACGAGCTACAGTGGCTTGTGAAAGTATTCACCCCCCTTGGCATTTTTCCTATTTTGTTACTTTACAACCTGGAATTCAAATAGATTTTGGGGGGGTTTGTATCATTTGATTTACACAACATGCTTACCACTTTGAAGATGCAGAATATTTGATTGTGAAACAAACAAGAAATCAGACAAAAAGAGAGCAATTTTTAGTCATACCACAGATTCGCATCATGGATTCCTATGTACAGTATACAGTAGTAGTTCCACTGACATATTGTTTCTCCTCATGTGTCCCCCAGGTATTCAGAACGTGGTCCAGGATTGTCACGTTACCAAACCTGGACAGGATCTGGACCCAAGTTTATAGAAATTTTTGCAAATGTATATATATTTTTTTAACATAAATACCTTATTACATAAGTATTCAGACCCTTTGCTATGAGACTTGAAATTGAGCTCAGGTGCATCCTGTTTCCATTGATCATCCTTGAGATGTTTCTCCAAGTTGATTGGAGTCCACCTGTGGTAAATTCAATTGACTGGACATGATTTGGAAAAGCACACACCTGTCTATATAAGGTCACACAGTTGACAGTGAATGTCAGAGCAAAAACCAAGCCATGAGGTCGAAGGAACTGTCCGTAGAGCTCCGGACCAAGAGGCACAGATCTGGGGAAGGGTACCAAAAAATGTCTGAGGCATTGAAGGTCCCCAAGAACACAGTGGCCTCCAAGACACTTGGAGCTGGCCGCCCGGCCAAACTGAGCAATTGGGGGAGAAGGCCTTGGTCAGGGAGGTGATCAAGAACCCGATGGTCACAGTTCCTCTGTGGAGATGGGAGAACCTTCCAGAAGGACAACCATCTCTGCAGCACTCCAACAGTCAAGCCATTATGGTAGAGTGGCCAGACGGAAGCCACTGCACTGTAAAAGCCACATGACAGCCCGCTTGGGCACAGTAAAAGGCACATGACAGCCCGTTTGTCAAAAGGCACCTAAAAGACTCTCAGACCTTGAGAAACAAGATTCTCTAGTCTGATAAGACCAAGATTGAACTCTTTGGCCTGAATGCCAAACCTGGAACCATCCCTACGGTGAAGCGTGGTGGTGGCAGCATCATGCTGTGGGGATATTTTATTCAGCGGCAGGGACTGGGAGACTAGTCAGGATCGAGGGAAAGATGAACGGAGCAAAGTACAGAGATCCTTGATGACAACTTGCTCAGGACCTCAGACTGGGGCAAATGTTCACCTTCCAATAGGACAACAACCCTAAGCACACAGCCAAGACGGCGCAGGAGTGGCTTCAGGACAAGTCTCTGAATGTCCTTGAGTGGCCCAGCCAGAGCCCGAACCCGAATCTAACACCTCTGGAGAGACCTGGAAATAGCTGTGCAGCGACACTCCCCATCCAACCTGACAGAGCTTAAGAGTATCTGCAGAGAAGAATGGGAGAGACTTCCCAAATACGGGTGTGTCAAGCTTGTAGCGTCATACCCAAGAAGACTCTAGGCTGTAATCGCTGCAAAGGTGCTTCTGAATACTGAATAGGTTTTTATTTTTAATAAATGTGCAAATATTTCTAAAAACCTGTTTTTGCTTTGTCATCATGGGGAATTGTGTGTAGATGGATGAGGAGTAGGTCTGTGGATCTAACCTGGATGCTTTGAGTCGCTCTCGGCAAGTCTATGCGTTTGACCTCCTGAGATTTGGCCGGAGCTCTCCACCCCCTCCTTTCCCCACAGTTGCTGCCCTGGCCGAGGAGCTGTAGAGGCAATCAGTAGGCCTTGAACATGATCCTACTGGGACAGTCTGGGTGGATACCTGGCAACGTCTTACATCATCCAGCACCCTTCTAGGTGAGAGGCCGTGTTATTGTTCACTCATGGTGATGTCAGTATTTATTATGGTATCGTGGACTTCAGGAAACAGCAGAGGGAGCACCCCCCTATCCACATCGACGTGACCGCAGTGGAGAAGGTGGAAAGCTTCAAGTTCCTTGGTGTACACATCACTGACAAACTGAAATGGTCCACCCACACAGACAGTGTAGCGCCTCTTCAACCTCAGGAGTCTGAAGAAATTTGGCTGGGCACCTAAAATCCTCACAAACTTTTACAGATGCACAATTGAGAGCATCCTGTCGGGCTGTTTCACCACCTGGTGCGACAACGGCACCGGCCACAACCGCAGGGCTCTCCAGAGGGTGGTGCGGTCAGCCCAACGCATTATCGGGGGCAAACTACCTGCCCTCCAGGACACCTACAGCACCCTATGTCACAGGAAGGCCAAAAAGATCAAGTACAACAAACACCCGAGCCACTGACTGTTCACCCCGTTATCATCCAGAAGGCAAGGTCAGTACAGGTGCATCAAAGCTGGGACCAAGAGACTGAAAAACAGCTTCTATCTCAAGGCCATCAGACTGTTAAATAGCCATCACTAGCACATTAGAGGCTGCAGCACTATACATAGACTTGAAATCAATGGCCACTGTAATAATTGGATCACTAGTCACTTTAATAATGTTTACATATTTTGCATGACTCATCTCATATGTATATACTGTATCTGTCCTATTCTACTTTATCTTAGTCTATGCCGCTCTGACCTTGCTCGTCCAAATATTTATATATTCTTAATACCATTCCTTTTCTTTAGATTCTGTATATTGTTAGATATTACTTGTTAGATATTACTTGTTAGATATTATTGCACGGTTGGTGCTAAAAACACAGGAATTTCGATACACCCGAAATAACATCTGCTAAAACACATGTACGTGACAAATATAAATGTATTTGATTAGATTTGCTGTCAATCCAGCATGACTTCTGCCGCGTTAAAAAAAACTTGAAACTTGGAATTGGGAAATCTCAGACTCAGTGAGTTCAAGACGACTGGGAAATCAGAAAAAAACGAGCTCCGAATGGGAAAATAAGTCGGGAACTCGGGCCTCTTTCTAGAGCTCCAACCTGAAGATCACTGACGTCATGATTCAATCAACCTTGGCTTTGTTTTTTCGAGTTCCCAGTTGTCTTGAAAGCACCATAAATCCAGAGAATGTCCGAATTTAATGGAAAAGTTTGACATTTGCCCACAAGAAGGACCGCTGTGCCACCTTCCTGTTTAAGTGGGCACAGCACAAAAAGAGTCCAGAAATGTCTTGTATGCTGCTGCATAAATTATGTAATATGCCAGGGAGATATGTATACTGTAGCTAAGAAAGTAATACTAAGTGTATGTAGTGTAGTAAGCTGTTAGGAGCCCATGTGCCTCACCCTAACAATTTGGTCCCTTTCCCCCTCATAACTTAGCCTACTGTTCTGACTTGGTGGTGCGGTTGTTAGCGGAGCAGGGAGGGGTGCGCAAGCACGCTCACATGATCTGGTTGAAATGCACAGTAACACAATATACTTAACGTGACCACAAGAGGTCAGCAAATTGCTATTTATGTTCCTGTTCTATGCAGTATGTTTGGGGTGTTTCCACTAAGGCCTGGGCACTGCCTTTTAAGGGGTGTGTGGATGATCCACACAGATCCCATTCATGCCAACTGTACTGTAGAGATCAAATTATATCACAGGAGGTTGGTGGCACCTTATTTGGGGAGGACGGACATGTGGTAATGGCTGGAGCGGAATAGGTGGAAAGGTATCAATATCATCAAACAAGTGGTTTCCATGTGTGATGAATGATGCCATTCCATTCGCTCCGTTAGAGCCCTTTATTATGACCCGTCCTTCCCTCAGCAGCCTCCATTGAATTATATGCATGAGATTTTCCATTTCCTCAGATTAAAGAGTGCAAGACACACCTTTGCCTGAAGCTACACAATTTGAATAGATCATAACAAGTTAATGCAGAAGCCAAGGGTGTATAAAGTTATAATTCTGGATTTTAAAATAAGTGAGCCAGGGAGGGAAAGTTTGGCTACTAGAGGTATGTATTTGCTACTCTGTTACATTGAACGATGTCATCTTTTTGTCCTACAGGGAGTCATCATGCAAATGACTTAAAGTAACTTTCCAGTGTTTCCACATTTCTATGAAATATGACCTAAAAATGATTACATTAAGAGTGAAATAGTTTTTCTTTCATGAAATAGTAACTAAGTATGTTAAAAGCAGCTTTTTGTGTTATGGTGTGGGTGCATATACAGGTCATTCAACATATTTATGCGAGTAGACCGCTGATTGGCCAGCTCATCCTCCTCAGAATGACATGAGGAAATAGTAATACTTTTTTAAACGGTCTGTTTGAGGTTTTTAAAGTTTTTTTTTCGGCAACATTATTTAGGTATGAGTTAACAGAATATGAACTTTTAAAGAGAGATTTTCACTGGGCAGTTTAACAGGGAACATTGTTTATTAACAAATACATTGCCTATTGAAAAAAAACATGTATATAGATGAATTAATACAATGTAAATGTAATGCATTAAAACAGTTTCCTTTCTTGTATTTTAAGTCCAGGGGTATAAAAACTCACAAACTATGAGAGCAGACCAAGGTCAACAAGGGCCATGGATACAACTGTAAACTCTCAGGAGCTGACAGCTGTTTGGAACAGTGATTTCATAAGAGCACTTTATGGCAAGGAAGCACTATTAGCAAAATAAGATAATGTCTTCAATTCTTTCATATAAAAATAAGCAAACACATTGAGAAGGACTTCTTTAGGCATTATCCTCATGAAATCAAACTGAAGCGCTTCACCTTCATATAAACAATGTAAGATACAATTTGTCTGACATGTTACGCTACATAGAGTATGTCCAACAATGTACAATGCATACATCTTGAATAATAACATCATTGAATACTTTTATGCTTATACAGTGTATTAATAAAATATTTTGATGACAGAGCCTTGACATCGTTTGTTCAGTGCATTCTACTGAAAATACAGCAATAAAGCATTTCAATGGCCCTATCAATAATTATATAATTATTCTTCATAAGTGTGGACGACCCTAACAGTAATGGCAAATCCATTTCAGAGCAAGGCACACTGGTGAATCTAGTGGATATTGATATTGATCGTGATGGTGCTGCAAAGATGGATCAAATCAAATCAAAGTTTATTTGTCACGTGCACCGAATACAACAGGTGTAGATCTTACAGTGAAATGCTTACAGGCTCTAACCAATAGTGCAAAAATAGGCCACACAATGCAAATAGTCCGGGTAGCCATTTGATAACCTGTTCAGGAGTCTTATGGCTTGGGGGTAAAAACTGTTGAGAAGTCTTTTGTCCTAGACTTTGCACTCCGGTACCGCTTGCCATGCGGTATTAGAGAGAACAGTCTATGACTGGGTGGCTGGGGTCTTTGACAATTTTTAGGGCCTTCCTCTGACACTGCCTGGTGTAGAGGTCCTGGATGGCAGGCAGCTTAGCCCCAGTGATGTACTGGACTGGATTAGGGACGGCAGGTAGCCTAGTGGTTAGAGCGTTGGACTTGTAACTGGAGGGTTGCAAGTTTGAATCCTTGAGCTGACAAGGTAAAAATTTGTCGTTCTGCCCCTGAACAAGGCAGTTAACCCACTGTTCCCTGGGCGCCGAAGACATGGATGTTGATTAAGGCAGCCCCCTGCACCTCTCTGATTTAGAGGTATTGGGTTAAATGCGGAAGACACATTTCAGTTGAAGGCATTCGGTTGTACAACTGACTAATAATGGTGACTTTGACTTTTGACTTTGACCGTGCGCACTACCCTCTGTAGTGCCTTGCAGTCGGAGGCCGAGCAATTGCCGTACCAGGCAATGATGCAACCAGTCAGGATGCTCTCGATGTTGCAGCTGTAGAACCTTTTGAGGATCCTAACCCATGCCAAATCTTTTTAGCTTCCTGAGGGGGAATAGGCTTTGTCGTGCTCTCTTCACGACTGTCTTGGTGTGTTTGGACCATTCTAGTTTGTTGTTGATGTGGACACCAAGGAACTTGAAGCTCTCAACCTGCTCCACTACAGCCCCGTCGATGAGAATGGGGTCGTGCTCGGTCCTCCTTTTCCTGTAGTCCACAATTATCTCCTTAGTCTTGGTTACGTTGAGGGATAGGTTGTTATTCTAGGTTGTTATTCCGGCCAGGTCTCTGACCTCCTCCCTATAGGCTGTCTCGTCGTTGTCGGTGATCAGGCCTACCACTGTTGTGTCGTCTGCAAACATAATGATGGTGTTGGAGTCGTGCCTGGCCATGCAGTCGTGGGTGAACAGGGAGTACATGAGGGGACTGAGCACGCACCCCTGGGAAGCTCCAGTGTTGAGGAGCAGATCCTGTCAGGAAGTCCAGGATCCAGTGAAAGAGGGTGGTGTTTAGTCCCAGGATCCTGAGCTTAGTGATGAGCTTTGTGGGTACTATGGTGTTGAACGCTGAGCTGTAGTCAATGAATAGCATTCTCACATCAGTGTTCCTTTTGTCCAGGTGGGATAGGGCAGTGTGGAGTGCAATAGAGATTGCATCATTTGTGGATCTGTTTGGGTGGTATGCAAATTGAAGTGGGTCTAGGGTTTCTGGGATAATGGTGTTGATGTTAGCCATTACCAACCTTTCAAAGCACTTCATGGCTATGAACGTGAGTGCCACGGGTCTGCAGTCATTTAGGCAGGTTGCCTTTGTGTTCTTGGGCACAGGGACTATGGTGGTCTGCTTGAAACATGTTGGTATTACAGACTCAAAAATAAAGAAGAGCCGCACACTCTAGGAGCTCAGATGCAAAAAATATTTTATGTCCAACGTTTCGACAGGCAAGCTGTCTTCATCAGGGTATAACAGACTCAATCAGGGACATGTTGAAAATGTCAGTGAAGACACCTGCCAGTTGGTCAGCACATGCCCGGAGCACATGTCCTGGTAATTCATCTGGCCCCGCAGCCTTGTGTATGGTGACCTGTTTAAAGGTCTTACTCACGTCGGCTACGGAGAGTGTGATCACACAGTCATCTGGAACAGCTGATGCTCTCATGCATGCCTCAGTGTTGCTTGCCTCGAAGCGAGCATAGAAGTGATTTAGCTCGTCTGGTAGGCTCGTGTCACTGGGCAGCTCGCGGCTGTCCTTCCCTTTGTACAGTCGTGGCCAAAAGTTTTGAGAATGACACAAATATTAATTTTCACAAAGTCTGCTCCCTATACTCCAGAATGTCATGAAAAGTTCCTCTTTTCCATGCAAATGAACTGAATCCCCCAAAAAGAAGACAAGAAGACAAGGTGAGCGGTACCATCAGTCCTGTGTCATGCCAACAGTAAAGCATCCTGAGACCCTTCATGTGTGGGGTTGCTTCTCAGCCAAGGGAGTGGGCTCACTCACAATTTTTACTAAGAACACAGCCATGAATAAAGAATGGTACCAACAAATCCTCAGAGAGCGACTTCTCCCAACCATCCAGGGCGGCAGGTAGCCTAGTGGTTAGAGCATTGGACTTGTAAGCGGAGGGTTGCAAGTTCAAATCCCCGAGCTGACAAGGAAAGAAATCTGTCGTTCTGCCCTGAACAAGGCAGTTAACCCACTGTTCCCAGGCGCCCAAGACGTGGATGTCGATTAAGGCAGCCCCCGCACCTCTCTGATTCAGAGGGGTTGGGTTAAATCACGGAAGACACATTTCGGTTGAAGGCATTCGGTTGTACAACTGACTAATAATGGTGACTTTGACTTTGACTTTGAACAGTTTGGTGACGAACAATGTATTTTCCAGCATGATGGAGCACCTTGCCATAAGGCAGAAGTGATAACTAAGTGACTTGGGGAACAAAACATCCATATTTTGGGTCCATGGCCAGGAAACTCCCCAGACCTTAATCCCATTGAGAACTTGTGGTCAATCCTCAAGAGGCGGGTGGACAAACAAAAACACACAAATTCTGACAAACTCCAAGCATTGATTATGCAAGAATGGGCTGCCGTCAGTCAGGATGTGGCCGAGACGTTAATTGATAGCAAGCCAGGGCGGATTGCAGAGGTCTTGAAAAACAAGGGTCAACACTGCAAATATTGACTCTTTACATCAACTTCATGTAATTGTCAATAAAAGCCTTTGACACTTATGAAATGCTTGTAATTATACTTTCGTATTCCATACTAACATCTGACAAAAATATCTAAAGACACTGAAGCAGCAAACTTTGTGAAAATGTATATTTGTGTCATTCTCAAAACTTTTGTCCATGACTGTAGTCTGTAATAGTTTGCAAGCCCTGCCACATAAGACGAGCGTCGGAGCTGGTGTAGTATGATTCAATCTTAGCCCTGTATTGACGCTCTGCCTGTTTGATGGTTCGTCGCAGGGCATAGCAGGATTTCTTGTAAGCTTCCGGGTTAGAGTCCCGCACCTTGAAAGCGGCAGCTCTCTCCTTTAGCTCAGTGCGAATGTTGCCTGTAATCCATGGCTTCTGGTTGGGGTAGGTAACGACAGTCACTGTGGGGACGACGTCCTCAATACACTTATTGATAAAGCCAGTGACTGATGTGGTGTACTCCTCAATGCCATCGGAAGAATCCCGGAACATGTTCCATTCTGTGATAGCAAAACAGTCCTGTAGTTTGGCATCTGCTTTATCTGACCACTTTTTTATAGACCGAGTCACTGGTGCTTCTTGCTTTAAATTTTGCTTGTAAGCAGGAATCAGGAGGATAGAGTTGTGGTCGGATTTACCAAATGGGGAGAGCTTTGTACGCGTCTCTGTGTGTGGAGTACAGGTGATCTAGATTTTTTTGCCCTCTGGTTGCACATTTAAATTTGTTAGAACTGATTTAAGTTTCCCTGCATTAAAGTCTCCGGCCACTAGGTGCGCCAACTCTGGGTGAGTGGTTTCCTGTTTGCTTATTTCCTTATACAGCTGGCTGAGTGCGGTCTTAGTGCCAGTATCTGTCTGTGGTGGTAAATAAACAGCCATGAAAAGTATAGCTGGAAACTCTCTAGGCAAGTAGTGTGGCCTGCAATTTATCACAATATACTCTACTTCAGGCGAGCAAAATCTAGAGACATCCTTAGATTTTGTGCACCAGCTGTGGTTTACAAATATGCAAAGACCGTCCCCCCTCGTCTTACCGGAGTGTGCTGTTCTATCTTGCCGGGGCAGCGTATATCCCGCTAGCTGAATATTCATGTCGTCATTCAGCCACGATTCCATGAAACATAGGATGTTACAGTTTTTGATGTCCCGTTGGTAGGATATTCGTGATCGTACCTCGTCTAATTTATTGTCCAATGATTGCACGTTGGTGAGTAGTATTGACGGTAGTGGCAGCTTTCCCACTCGCCTTCTCCGGGTCCTGACCAGGCATCCGGCTCTTTGTCCTCTGTACCTGTGTCGCTTCCTCTTGTAAATAACGGAGATAACGGCCCTGTGGGGTGTTTGGAGAATGTCTTGTGCGTCCTCCTTGTTTAGAAAAAAATCTTAGTCTAATCCGAGGTGAGTGATCTCTGTCCTGATACCCAGAAGTTCTTTTTTGCCGTAAGATACGGTTGCAGAAACATTATGTACAAAATAAGTTACAAATAACGCGAAAAACCCCACATAATAGCACAATTGGTTGGGCGCCAGTAAAACTGCTGCCATCTCTAATATACAGTACCAGTCAAAAGTTTGGACACACCTACTCATTCAAGGGTTTTTCTTTATTTTTACTATTTTCTACATTGTGGAATAATAGTGAAGACATCAAAACTATGAAATAACACATATGGAATCATGTAGTAACCAAAAAAGTGTTAAACAAAATCAAAATATATTTTATATTTGAGATTCTTTAAAGTATCCACCTTTTGCCTTGATGACAGCTTTGCACACTCTTGGCATTCTTTCAACCAGCTTCATGAGGTAGTCACCTGAAATGCTTGAAGGAGTTCCCACATATGCTGAGCACTTGTTCGCTGTTTTTCCTTCGGTCTGCAGTCAAACTCATCCCAAACCGTCTCAATTGGGTTGAGGTCGGGTGATTGTGGAGGCCAGGTCATCTGATGCAGAACTCCATCACTCTCCTTATTGGTCAAATAGGGTCATTATCCTGTTGAAAAACAAATGATAGTCCCACTAAGCGCAATCCAGATGGGATGGTGTATCGCTGCAGAATGCTGTGGTAGCCATGCTGGTTAAGTGTACCTTGAATTCTAAATAAATCACAGATGGTGTCACCAGCCGTAAGCCCTTATGCCAGCCGTAAGCCCTTATGCCACCAGCCGTAAGCCCTTATGTCTCTCTCAAATGTCAATATTCCTTGTATACTGTTGTTTAGGATAGTTATCATTGTTTTAGTTTACTGCGGAGCCCCTAGTCCCAATCAACATGCCTCAGATACCTCCTTTGTCCCACTTCCCACACATGCTGTGACCTCACCCAGCATAACTAGTGCGTCTAGAGATGCAACCTCTCTTATCGTCACTCAATGCATGGGTTTACCTCCACTGTACCCGAACCCCACCATACCCCTCTCTACATTATGCCCTGAATCTATTCTACCACGCCCAGAAATCTGCTCCTTTTATTCTCTGTCCCCAACGCACTAGACAACCAGTTTTGATAGCCTTTTGCCATCAAAAGCCTCCTCCCTAAGTTTGTTTTACTCACTGCTTTAGCACACTCCGCCAAACCTGATGTCCTTGCCGTGTCTGAATCGTGGCTTAGGAAGGCCACCAAAAAATCTGAGATTTCCATCCCCAACTACAACTTTTTCCGTCAAGAAAGAACTGCCAAAGGGGGAGGAGTTGCAATCTACTGCAGAGATAGCCTGCAGAGTTCTGTCATACTTTCCAGGTCTATGCCCAAACAGTTCAAGCTTCTAATTTAAAAATAAATCTCTACAGAAATAAGTCTCTCACTGTTGCCACCTGTTTTAGACCCCCCTCAGCTCCCATCTGTGCCCTGGACACCATATTTGAATTGATTGCCCCCCATCTATCTTCAGAGTTCGTTCTGTTAGGTGACCTAAACTGGGATATGCTTAAACACACCGGCAGTCCTACAATCTAAGCTAGATGCCCTCAATCTCACACAAATTATCAAGGAACCCACCAGGTACAACCCTAAATCCGTAAACATGGGCACCCTCATAGATATTATCCTGACCAACTTGCCCTCCAAATACACCTCTGCTGTTTTCAATCAGGATCTCAGCGATCACTGCCTCATTGCCTGCATCTTCTATGGGTCCGCGGTCAAACGACCACCCCCCATCACTGTTAAATGCTCCCTAAAACACTTCTGCGAGCAGGCCTTTCTAATCGACCTGGCCCGGGTATGTGGAAGCATATTGACCTCATCCCATCAGTCGAGGATGCCTGGTCGTTATTTAAAAGTAATTTCCTCACCATCTTAAAGAATTCAAAAAAATGTAGAACTAAGAACAGATACAGCCCTTGGTTCCCTCCAGACCTGACTGCCATCGACCAGCACAAAAACATCCTGTGGCGGACTGCCCTAGCATCGAATAGTACCTGCGATATGCAACTTTTCAGGGAAGTCAGGAACCAATACACACAGTCAGTCAGGAAAGCAAAGGCTAGCTTTTTCAAACAGAAATTTACATCCTGTAGCTCTAACTCCAAAAAGTTTTGGGACACTGTAAAGTCCATGGAGAATAAGTGCACCTCCTCCCAGCTGACCACTGCACTGAGGCTAGGTAACACTGTCACCACCAATTAATCCACGATAATCGAGAATTTCAATAAGCATTTCTCTACGGCTGGCCATGCTTTCCTCTTGGCTACCCCAACCCCGGACAACAGCTCCGCACCCCCCGCAGCTACTTGCCCAAGACTCCCCAGCTTCTCCACCCAAATACAGATAGCAGATGTTCTGAAAGAGCTGCAAAATCTGGACCTGTACAAACCAGCTGGGCTAGACAATCTGGACCATTGTTGCAACCCCTATTACCAGTCTGTTCAACCTCTATTTCGTATCGTCCGAGATCCCTAAAGATTGGAAAGTCATCCCCCTCTTCAAAGGGGGTGACACTCTAGACCCAAACTTTTATAGACCTATATCCATCCTGCCCTGCCTTTCTAAAGTCTTCAAAAGCCAAGTTAATAAATAGATCACTGACCATTTCGAATCCCACCATACCTTCTCCGCTGTGCAATCTGGTTTCCGAGCAACGCTCAAGGTACTAAACAATATCATAACCGCCATCGATAAAAGACAGTACTGTGCAGCCGTCTTCATCAACCTGGCCAAGGCTTTCGACTCTGTCAATCACCGTATTCTTTTTGGCAGACTCAACAGCCTTGGTTTCTCAAATGACTTCCTCGCCTGGTTCACCAACTACTTTTCAGGCAGAGTTCAGTGTGTCAAATCGGAGGGCCTGTTGTCCGGACCTCTGGCAGTCTCTATGGGGGTACCACAGGGTTCAATTCTTGGGCCGACTCTTTTCTCTGTAAATATCAACGATGTCGCTCTTGCTGCGGGTGATTCCCTGATCCACCTCTACGCAGACGACACCATTCTATAAACATCTGGCCCTTTTTTGGACACTGTGTTAACAAACCTCCAAATGAGCTTTAATGCCATACAACACTCCTTCCGTGGCCTCCAACTGATCTTAAACCCCCACCCACCCGACTAGCATCACTACTCTGGACGGTTCTGACTTTGAATATTTGGACAACTACAAATACCTAGGTGTCTGACTAGACTGTAAACTCTCCTTCCAGACTCATATTAAACATCTCCAATCCAAAATGTAATCTAGAAATCGGCTTCCTATTTTGCAACAAAGCCTCCTTCACTCACGTATTCCCTATGAGACATGCTCTCCAGTCTGGAAGGTGGAAGCCCTAGATGGTAGACCAATAGGGTCTGGAATAGTCAAGTTCAGAACAGTTCCTTTGTGTTTGACCATTGACACTAACCATCAGGAAGAGATCTCCTTTTATCTGATCAAGTCTTCCAGTGAACCCCTTATTCTAGGTTACCCCTGGCTGCGGCGTCACAACCCTCAATTCTCCTGGACCTCTGGAACTCTCCTTCGTTGGGGTTCAGCGTGCGAGGATACTTGTACCTCTCCTGCTGTTACAGTGGTCAGGAGTAGAGAGGTTCTGGCAGCGATTAAGGAGGTGAGTGACAGTTCCTTGAAGAAGCTAGACCTAACGCTCATGCCCCCCGACTACTATGACCTGAGAGAAGTGTTTAGCAAACAACGCGCTACTAAGCTACCCCCTCATAGACCTTATGACTGTGCTATTGACCTTCTTCCTGGCGCACTCCCCCCTAGGGGTCACCTATACTCCCTCTCTGCCCCAGAGACTAAGGCCATGGACGAATATATCCAGGATGCGGTGAGTACTGGGTTTATTCGCCCGTCATCTTCACCAGCTAGTGCTGGCTTATTTTTTGTCTCTAAGAAAGACGGTAGTCTTAGGCCCTGTATAGACTATCGTGGGCTCAATAAAGTGACTGTAAAGAATCGTTATCCCCTCCCACTAATGTCATCGGCTTTTGAACTGCTCCAGAAAGCTAAGATATTTTCGAAGTTAGATCTGCGAAGTGCATATAACTTGGTGCGCATAAAGGAGGCAGACGAATGGAAGACAGCCTTCAGTACCCCAACTGGCCACTGGGAATATCGAGTCATGCCTTTTGGATTAGCAAATGCCCCAGCAGTGTTTCAGGCCTTCATAAATGACGTCTTGAGGGACTTGTTGAATCGGTTTGTGTTTGTCTATCTAGATGACATACTGATTTTCTCTGACTCTCTACAGGAACACATTCGCCATGTCCAACAGGTCCTGAGGAAGCTTCTTGAGAATCACCTTTTCGTAAGGCTCGACAAATGTGAGTTCCATGTGTCCCAAGTCTCATTCCTAGGCTATGTTATCTCGCAAGAAGGCATCGGGATGGAACCAAGAAAGGTATCTGCCATCACCAACTGGCCCCAGCCTGAATCACTGAAGCAGGTACAAAGATTTCTTGGTTTTGCCAACTTTTACAGGAGGTTTATTCACAATTTCAGCACCATTGCAGCACCCATCTCCTCACTTACTAAGGGATCACCCGCTCAGATCCACTGGACTGCTGAGGCTCAGCAGGCGCTCGACAGGTTAAAGGGACTGTTTTCTTCTGCCCCGATCCTGGTACACCCAGACCCAGAACTGCCGTTTATTGTGGAGGTGGATGCCTCAGAGGAAGGAGTTGGAGCAGTGCTTTCCCAAAGGTCTACCACAGATAAGAGTCCATCCGTGTTCTTTCTTTTCCAGACGCCTGTCGCCAGCTGAGAGAAACTATGATGTGGGTAACCGAGAGCTCCTTGCTGTGAAACTGGCACTGGAAGAATGGCACCACTGGCTGGAAGGGGCCAAGCATCCGTTTGTCGTGTGGACGGACCACAAGAACCTGACCTACCTACAGCAGGCTAAGCGCCTTAACCCCCGGCAGGCCAGGCCAGACAGCTGTCCTCGTTTTTACCCGTTTCAATTTTGTGATTTCTTACAGACCTGGATCCAAGAATGTTAGGGCGGATGCCTTATCTCGTCAGTATGATCGTTCCCAGAGGGACCGTCCCCCAGAGCTCATCATCCCCAGAGACCGCATTCTGGCACCGGTTCATCGGTCCATTGAGGATACAGTGCGAGAGGCTCTACGGGGTGTAAACATTCCTGATGGAGTTCCAGCAGGATGCCTGTTTGTGCCCAAGGGAGCAAGATCCGTGGTCCTCCAGTGGGGTCATGCTTCTGCCATTGCGGGACATTCAGGAACAGAGGACATTGGAGTTTATCCAGAGACGCTTCTGGTGGCCAGAGATGACAAGAGAAGTCCGATCTTTTGAAAAAGCCTGCCCAGTTTGTGCTCAACAGAAGTCCTCTAATCAGCGCCCGGCCGGCCTTCTACATCCCTTGCCCATCCCGCAACGCCCCTGGTCTCACATCTCCATGGATTTTGTCACTGGTTTACCAGCATCTGAAGGTAACACTGTTGTGCTAGTGGTGGTGGACCGCTTCTCTAAGGCCGCACACTTCATTCCGTTACCTAAACTCCCTTCAGCCAAAGAGACCGCTGACCTTATTCTTCAGAATGTGGTAAGGATCCATGGAACTCCAGTGGACATTGTTTCAGATCGAGGCCCCCAGTTTATGTCTTGTTACTGGAAAGCATTCTGGTCTCTGTTGGGCTCTTCTGTCAGTCTCTCCTCAGGTTTCCACCCTCAGTCTAACGGCCAAACAGAGCGGATAAATCAGGAGTTGGAGAAATACCTTCGCTGCTTCACGTCCTCCTGGAGTCGTTTCTTGCTATGGGCAGAGCTGGCACACAACACCTTACGCAGCTCTTCCACTGGCCTATCTCCATTCAAGTGTCAATTCGGATTCGAGCCACCATTGTTCTTCAGCCAAGAGTCAGAGGTTGGAGTGCCCAATGCTGAGAGATTCGTCAAGCGCTGCAGAGGGACATGGAAAAGGGCTCACGCAGCCTTGAAGAGGGCAACTCTACACTACAGAATCGGGCAAAGAGTCTGGCTCTCAGCTAAGGACTTACCATTGAAGGTGGAATCCAAGAAACTTGCCCCAAGATTTGTTGGCCCATTCAAGATCACCAGCCGGGTCAACCCTGTTGCTTATCGGCTTGCTCTACCGAGATCTTTAAGAGTCAGACCCACTTTTCATGTCTCTCAGTTGAAACCTGTATTAACCTCTCTTTGGTCTCCCCCAGTTCCCACCCCTCCCGCCCCTCGTATTATAGACGGTGGTCCCACCTACACAGTGAAAAGGCTGCTGGATTCAAGACGCCGGAAACTAGGGTTTACCAGCAACACTCCCTGGGTTCGTATCACGTATGATATATACTTAAAATACATATTTAATAGTAAGAGCTTTGCTATAGCAACGGCTTCTCAACGAATTCACCACTTTCTTTGATGGTCCGTTGAGAGCGCCAACACAAAGGTGCAAAGGTCTTTTATAGCCAAGATACACCCCTGTCAACCTACATGACGAACAACAGATATATAGAATGGGTCCTAAGGTTAAGATCTGTATGAAAGATACCTATAATGCATATGTCACGCCCTGACCTGTATGAGGCTGTTTATGTCTCTTTTTGGTTTGTTCAGGGTGTGATTTGGGGTGGGCATTCTATGTTCTAGTTTTCTATTTCTTTGTTGTTGGCCGGGTAGGGCTCTCAATCAGGGACAGCTGTCCATCGTTGTCTCTGATTGGGAGCCATACTTTAGTAGCCCTTTTTCCCTCCTTTCTTTGTGGGAAGTTGACTCTGTTATTGTGTATGTGCCGTTGGTGCTACACCTATTGATCTTCGTTTGTTGCTTTTGTTTTGAGTGAGTTGACTAATAAACATGTTTAACTCAACCCGGCACGCTGCGCCTTGGTCCGTCACTGAAGATCGTTACAGCATAGCTGACAGTATCTGCTGTGTCAACAGTTTTCATTGTATCACCAGTGTCTGACCCTCTGACTCCAAACTGGAACCACCTCTCTCCGGTACCATATTGAACAGAAACATTAACTCATGCTCTTTAGGTTTTATCACCCCAAAATACATCGTAAATCACCTATCAGTGTTATCTCCAAGAGGCCCCATCCTCAGTAGAACACACACACAATAGTTAACAGAATACTCTATCCATTTGATGTAATAAAAGTATTATAACATAATCTTGCAATTTTTCCCTGACAATATCCTACCGATCCTCAACTTTGACTTTGTCATTTACAAAATAGCCTCCAACACTCTACTCAGCGAACTGGATGCAGTCTATCACAGTGCCATCCGTTTTGCCACCAAAGCCCCATATACCACCCACCACTGCGACCTGTTTGCTCTAGTCGGCTGGCCCTCGCTTCATATTCGTTGCCAGACCCATTGGCTCCAGGTCATCTATAAGTCTTTGCTAGGTAAAGCGCCGCCTTATCTCAGCTCACTGGTCTCGATAACAACACCCACCCGTAGCACGCGCTCCAGCAGTTATATCTCACTGGTCATCCCCAAAGCCAACACCTCCTTTGGCCGCCTTTCCTTCCAGTTCTCTGCTGCCAATGACTAGAACGAATTGCAAAAATCGCTGAAGCTGGATACTTATATTTCCCTCACTAACTTTAAACATCAGCTATCTGAGCAGCTAACCGATCGCTGCAGCTGTACATAGCCCATCTGTAAATAGCCCATCCAATCTACCTACCTCATCCCCATATTGTTTTTATTTACTTTTCTGCTCTTTTGCACACCAGTATTTCTACTTGCACATCATCATCTGCACATCTATCACTCCAGTGTTAATTTTCGAAATTGTAATTACTTCGCTACTATGACCTATTTATTGCCTTACCTCCTCAAACCATTTGCACACACTGTATATAGACTTTCTTTTTTTTCTATTGTGTTATTGACTACTGTGTTGTTTGTGTCGCACTGCTTTGCTTTATCTTGGCCAGGTCGCATTTGTAAATGAGAACTTGTTCTCAACTAGCCTACCTGGTTAAATAAAGGTGTACTATATATTTTTTTTTTATAAAAAAAACTAAAACTGATGGGATATAATTTGTTTTTCAACAGGACAACGACCCAAAACAGACATCCAGGCTGTGTAAGGAATGCTGTTCATTGACTATAGCTCAGCATTCAACACCATTGTGCCCTCCACCCTCATCACTAAGCTCAGGACCCTGGGACTGAACACCTCCCTCTGCAACTGGATCTTGGACTTCCTGATGGGCCGCTCGCAGGTGGTGAGGATAGGCAACAACACATTCGACATGGTGACGATCAACACGGGCCCCTCAGGGGTGCGTGCTTAGTCCCTTCTTGTACTCCCTGTTCAACCACGACTGCGTGGCTGTGCATGACTCCATCACCATCATTAAGTTTGCTGATGACACAACGGTGGTTGGCCTGATCACCGACGATGATGAGACAGCCTATATGGAAGTCAGTGACCTGGCAGTGTGGTGCCAGGACAACAACCTTGCCATCAATGTCAGCAAGACAAAGGAGCTGATCGTGGACTACAGGAAAAGGAGGGCCGAGCATGCCCCCATCCACATCGACAGGGCTGCAGTGGACGGAGCCCAGAGCTTCAAGTTTCTGTGTCCACATCACTAAGGCATTATCATGGTCCACACACACCAACACAGTCCTGAAGAAGGCACGACAATGCCTCTTCCCCCTCAATGGCTAAAAATATTATGCATGGGCCCTCAGATCCTCGAAAGGTTATACAGCTGCGCCATTGAGAGCATCTTGACTGGCTGCATCACCACTTGGTTTGGCAACTGCTTGGAATCCGACCGCAAGGCCCTACAGAGGGTAGTGCGTATGGCCCAGTACATCACTGGGGCCGAGCTTACCAGGCGGTGTCAGAGAAAGGCCAGCCAGTCTCCCAAATAATAGAATGTTTGTTCTGATACCACACGGCAAGTGGTACTGATGCACCAAGTCTGGGACCAACAGGACTCTGAACAACTTCTACCCCTAAGCCATAAGACTGCTAAATAGTGTCCGAGTAGCTATTGGTTAACTATGTGCATTGACCTCTTTTTATTAATCACTTATGCTACTGCTGTTTATTATCTATCCTGTTGCCTAGTCACTTTATCCCTACCGACTGTATCTACCTCAATTACCTCGTAATTCTCTGCATTGTTGGGAAGGGCCCTTCAGAAAGCATTTCACTGTTAGTCTACACCTGTTGTTTACGAAGCATGTGACAAATAAACTTGATTGATTTGAAAAATATGACATAGTATTGAACAGTAACACTGGTAAAACAATTTTGTTTTTCATCCAAAGATCAGGGTATTTCCATAATTACATGTCAGCATGAAAAAAAAAAAATGATACTCAAATCATGGGAAAACTGAATAAAAGGCTTCCCATTTTCTTTTAGGAGACTTGAAACACCAGATAAGTGGACAGGAGAGAGAAGTTGAAGGCTCCCTCTCATTGGTCCTGGACAACGATGTCAGCAAACCCGTGCACCTGTGTCAGCTGTTTACAGTGCAGAGCTGCTACCAGCTTCCTGTGTCCAGTCTGGGTGGGTATGAAGTGTTCTGTCCGAGTCACCGTAGAGAGGCTCCCAACATCACTTGAGAGAGGAGAGAGACAAGAGAGTTATTACTTAAAGCAGGGATGAGCAACTGATGGGGGGGCCACAAAAAATCTGAACTCATCATGAGGGGCCGCAGTGGCTCAAGGGTCTGGGTAATAACATCCATACCCACACATGCAGTCAGAGCTCTAAGTGAAATATTGTGAGAAAAACATTTTAGTGGCTTGCCCTCTCGACAGCGGGGAGAAAAACTTTTAGAGTTAATTGCAATTCTACACATTACCATGGAGCGTATAGAAAATGTTGCAGTTTTAAAGTAAGTTTGTTGCAATTCTATACATTTTGCCATGAGGCCGAGAGAGGATTTAGCAATTTTATAACTAATTCCATGCAATTCTAGTCATTTTGCCATGGGACGGAGAGAGAGAAAAATGTGCAGTTTAAAGCTATTTTCCTGCAATTCTACACATTCTGCCAAAGGATAGAGAGAAATGTTTTCCGTTTTTAATATGATATCTGAGTGAGAGTGACTAACAAAATCAATGGGGGGCCGCTCAGTTATAGTAACCTTATAGTTACCATGATTACTACTAGTTTAGGTAGCTGGCGTGGCAGAAATTACGTATTTACCTCATTTGTTGGATATTTAACAATTATTTACTTAACAAACAGTAAGGTATATCTGTCCTACCAATGCTGTGTTAAAGATATGGTTTCCACTCTAGCTTCCTGCAGTTAGCCTGGACGTATGGTCAGGCAAATGGGTTTTGCTAGAGCTTGAACTGACAATGACTTGGTGATTAAAAACCTAAAAGCTGGCATTCTATAGACAATATGTGGTGTGTGTGACCCGAGATAGAGAGAGCCTGGAGTTTAGAACAATGCCTCCATCTTCCTGGCATCTGGGAAACTAAGCCGGGTTGGAAGTAAAACAACATCCCGTGCAGATAACCAGGAGATGGTCCAAGGAGGTTTATGGGAAGGGTAGAAATGACTGACTAAGCATTTTTTAGGGCCTATATAAGATCTGTTTTTTCATTATCAGTTAAGCACTCGGCAACACACTTTGGAGTGTGGGGTCGACGCTTTCATTATTGCAATAATTAATCGATGTTAAATAAAGATTGCCTGAAAACTGTCCATGTCTCTCTCAGTACTGAAATTTCCACAACACTGGCTAGACTAACTTATGATTGAATAAATAAATTGCTGACATGAGCTGATTGAGTGACTGACAACAAGAAAATACTGCTGATGGACAAAATTGATTCTAACTCTCAACAGTAAGTTGAGTTACCAAATTATTATTATTTATTAATTGGGGGAGGGAAATTGATCTTTGCCCATCCCTGACTAAGAGTAACTGGGAGAGAGACGGAGGGAAACAGAGGAGTTGATATACATACGGAGAGAGATCGAAAGGAATATCATTACTGTAATTGATGAAGATAAAGGGAAAGAGAGAGGAGAGAGCAGGGTAATAGCAAGCTAATAGAGGTGGTTAGTGTCTTACCCCACAACCACCTCTTTGACCTCCTGCAGGCCCAGCCCCTCCATCCTGAACACCACGCCCCTCAGAGTATGTGGCAGAGGGTTGGTGAACGTGATCTTGGCTGTCATCTTCTTACCTACCACCGCCTCCCCTACAGCCTGAGGAAACAAACACAATAATTATTTTCAGTGCTGCTGTTTATCTGTGCAATGTCATCTGTATGCAGTCTGTGCCATGGTCCTGGGTCAAGACATCAGTACTTCATTTCTGTGGCATTGCATTTGGTTTGGGATACTATACTGAACAAAAATATAAACGCAACATGTTGGTCCCACAATTTCATGAGCTGAAATAAAAGATCCCAGAAATGTTCCATATGCACAAAAAGCTAATTTCTCTCAATTGTTGTGTTTGGCAGTACGTCCAACCGGTCTCGACTGCAGGCCATGCGTAACCACGCCAGTCCAGGACCTCCACATCCGGCTTCTTCACCTGCGGGATCATCTGCGACCAGCCATCCAGACAGCTGATGAAACTGAGGAGTATTTCTGTCTGTAATAAAGACCTTTTGTGGGGGAAAACTCAAATTCTGATTAGCTGGCCTTGCTCCTCAGTGGGTGGGCCAGTGTACCAAGCGCCACTGCCCAGTCTAATGAATTTATTTAAATTGACAGATTTCCTTATATGAACTTCAACTCCGTAAAATCGTTGAAATTGTTGCGTTTTATATTTTTGTATAGTATATGTTAAATAGACTGAGGGGAAAAAACTATTCTGAAATTAACATAACCAACATATTGTACACCATTGATTAAAAAAATGGTCTCTACACTGTTTGAAATTCAATTTTAAACAGCTTTATTGACCATCAAATTTACAAAAGACGGAAAAGGTATATCCTGAATCCCAATAACAGATTGTGTTAATGCTAAACTGTGTCTTACCTTGATGCTGATGTCGGGTGTGCGTAGCCTGAAGCTGGTCTGAGTGGCCAGGACCTGTTGGGTCTCACTGACCCGTCCAGACAGAGTCAGCATCAGAGCGGCCTGGTCTACCAGTTGGTCCTGGTAGCTATGGTAGGGCAGGACCCACTCCATGATCTTCACTGAGGAGGAACAGAGAGAGATTACTACACATTCTACAGGGACCATTTGAGAGGATGGAGGATGCATGTTGGAGACAATTTTTGATATTACAGTGACTGAGCTGGTGGCAGTGGGGCTAGCTGCTGGCTTCGGTTTGCTTGAGATTAAAGTTGCCCTTAACTCCAGATCTAGGATCAGATTACCCTAACCCAATCTTAACCTTAACCATTAGGAGTATGACAAATATCTGACCCTGTAGCAGGGGTTAAGGACACCCTCCACCTCCAGCCACTCCCCTTGCTTACTAACCTTCATTGGGCTTGAGCTCCACAGGCATCTTGTCCTTCTTGACGGTGGCCTTCAGCACCCCGGTGTAGTACATGACTGCCACCTGGATGTGTAGCGTGGTCTTGCGGGTCTGGGAGCTCAAATTGGTCATCACGATGGTCAGCTGGGCGTCAGCCCCTATACAAGGCCCCTCTCCCTCCAACTTCACCTCCAAGCTCACGTCCTCCGCCGTAGGTGTAGAGTACACATCAGGCTTGGTGCCATAACGACTGGCCGTCTCCACGGCGATACGTTCCTCCTCTGATCCTGGTGGGGGGAGAGTGGTGAGAGAGAGAAGGGGGTGAGTATTCTGCTAGTAACTTTGGTGTGTAAATATCTATCCCTGATGTCTGCACAATTAATACATTAATAGTATGTTTTAATAGTATGTTTCCTCAGAGCCTCAGATGTGAACTCTGATATTACTCTCTTCGTACAGGTATCCATTCCAACCTTAGTGTTTTTATGTGTGTGTCTAGTTGTCAAGCTACCCTCTGACAGTGTGCTGAAGTGTATGATGACATGACTGTACCTTCGGTGTGTTTGTACAGGTGTGTGATGTCATTGCGTTTATCAGAGCCCACAGCCTTGGTGCTTATGAAGTGGCCCACGGCCTTCTTTTCACATCGGATCTGAATGAAGATACCATCCAGGTTCCTCTGCCAGTAGATCTTATCACTGTTCACCTGACCAGACACATACACAGACAGACAGGAGAAATAGGGACAATGTGCAATCTTTGATAAAACCTAGGTAGTTACCCAAGGTCAGTTTTGCCATTCCCTTTTGGGATGGTTAAGCTGAAAAACTTATCCTACTGTAGATCTTCGTCATCTCCTTCCCATAGTGCTCACCTCAGCAAAGATGAATGGTGTGTCGTATTTGAGGTAGACCTGGCCGGTGCGGATGGCGTTGACAGAAGCAGGGCCACAGCGGAAGGTCCCCTGGCTGGTCTCCTGGGGGGTGGAGTCTAATGCCTGCCAGCCGCCGTTACCAGGAGGAAGGTCTGGCCTGGCCATCCAACAGTCGTTCCATACATGGAAATTCCTACAGAGAGGAGGAGGGGGTTGAGATTACATAGTTAGGACCAGGAGTTTGACCATAGACATGTATTTATATAACTAGAGCCTGGTGTTTTTCTTGATCCAGTCACATGGTCAAGAAAATCTCTTAGGCCTTTTTATAGAGTATGATTTGTGTGGCAAGGCAATGGGTATTTAAAGTGGCACACTTTAAACTTGTGGTAGATTAGATGCATTTGATGTGACCAGGAAAATCGGGCCCTACTTAAAGTGGATGATAACTCACCAAACAGAGTCAGTGTTGAGTTTGTTGATTGGCTCCATATTCTCATCAAAATACATGTCTGTGGTGAGTGAGACGTCTGTGTCGTGGGCCGACTGGAAGTTTGTTACACTACGGCACGGTATACCCAAGCACCTGAGCACTGAGAGATGGAGAGAAAATGAGGGGGAGGGAGAGAGAGGAGAAGATGCCAGGCATGAACAAAATTGACACAGATATGAAAAGCAAGCAAAAGAGAGAGATCGTACAGGCTTGCAAGGCCCTACATTGGCCAGAGAGCAGTGGCTTAAAGTACTTAAGCAAACCCTTGTGTAGTCTTAACATTCTGTATACTCCCCTTTGTCCTAAGGGTAAAAAATGACCTTCCTTCACTAAACCCCTAAAATAAAAGCAGCTTAAAAGCAGATAGTATGCAAAAATGACCCTAAGACAATCTTTGTACCCTGGTGGTGAACAGCTTTCATGGAAATATGAACAAAGGCGATGTTTCACTTTTTCTAATGTTGTTGAAAAAATATAATTTAGGGGGTTTTCTCTGATGTTAAACATAGTGGGAGGTCATTTTTTACCATTAAGACAACACAAGGGTTAAGTAAAATACTTTAAAGTACTACTTAAGTAGATTTTGGGGTATTTGTACTTAAACATTTTTTTTTGTAAACTTTTACTTTTATTTCACTGCATTCCTAAAGAAAAGACTGCACTTTTTACTCTACACATTTTCCCTGACACCCAAAAGTATTTGTTACATGTTGAATGCTTAGCAGGACAGGAAAATTGTCAAATTCCTGCACTTATCAAGAGAACATACTAAACACATAGAGCGTGCCCCTGGCTCTCCGTAAATAAAAGAAAAAAAGAAAATGGTGCTGTCTGATTTGCTTAACATAAAGAATTTAAAATTATTAATACTTTTACTTTTGATACTTAATAACATTTTTGCAATTACATTTACTTTTGATACTTAAGTATATTTAAAACCAAATACTCAAGAATTATTTTACTGGGTGACTTTCACTTTAGTCATTTTCTATTAAGGTATCTTTACTTTTACTCAAGTATGACAATTTGGTACTTTTTCAACCACTGCCAGAGAGTCAGCAACAAATGTGCCAGTGTGTCTGTGACAAAAGTGTTAGGAATGAGAGGAATGCTGTTGGGGTATTTTGGGTAGATATCAGGTGTGGGACCCTATCAGAGGCACTGCTATGTGCTGCTCTGGGGTCAGCTACCGAGTGAGGGCCACCCTGGCCTGCACTCAGTATGAATGCTGTTATAGAGAGAAACTAATTAGAAAAGCATGACAGACTAGACACATAACAGGATGCGATGGATAATGATATTGTTACTTTGTCTACCTAATTTCTACCAGCATGTCACATGTGCAACCAGAAAAAGAATATTCTAGACCACCTTTACATACAAAGAGACGTGTATAAAGCTCTCCCTCGCCCTCCATTTGGCAAATCTGACCATAATTCTTGTCACGATTCTCTTCGTAAGGGACAGACCAAGACGCAGCGATGTAGCCAGAATACATGATTTAATGATAACACGGGACGAACAAAAACAATAAACGAAGAAACGCACCGGAGGCCCTGGACCCTTTCTTGGAACTCTGGTGCGTGGAGCAGAAGCTGGGCGTACTGGACTCATGATGCTCACGGTAACTCTGGTGCGTGGGGCTGGAGCTGGCCGTACTGGACTCGTGATGCTCACTGGAACTCTGGTGCGTGGAGCAGGAACTGGTCGTACTGGACTCGTGATGCTCACTGGAACTCTGGTGCGTGGAGCAGGAACTGGTCGCACTGGACTCGTGATGCTCACTGGAACTCTGGTGCGTGGAGCAGGAACTGGTCGTCGGACTCGTGATGCTCACTGGAACTCTGGTGCGTGGAGCAGGAACTGGTCGTACTGGACTCGTGATGCTCACTGGAACTCTGGTGCGTGGAGCAGGAACTGGTCGTACTGGACTCGTGATGCTCACTGGAACTCTGGTGCGTGGAGCAGGAACTGGTTGTACTGGACTCGTGATGCTCACTGGAACTCTGGTGCGGGGAGCAGGAACTGGCAGTACTGGACTCGTGATGCTCACTGGAACTCTGGTGCGTGGAGCAGGAACTGGTCGTACTGGACTCGTGATGCTCACTGGAACTCTGGTGCGTGGAGCAGGAACTGGTCATACTGGACTCGTGATGCTCACTGGAACTCTGGTGCGTGGAGCAGGAACTGGTCGTACTGGACTCGTGATGCTCACTGGAACTCTGGTGCGGGGAGCAGGAACTGGCCGTACTGGACTCGTGATGCTCACTGGAACTCTGGTGCGTGGAGCGGGAACTGGTCGTACTGGACTCGTGATGCTCACTGGAACTCTGGTGCGTGGAGCGGGAACTGGCAGTACTGGACTCGTGACGCGCACTCTGGTGCGGGAACAGGCCGAACTGGGCTCGGGACGCCGCACTCTGGTGCGGGAGCGGAACAGGCCGAACTGGGCTCGTGGACGCGCACTCTGGTGCGGGAGCGGAACAGGCCGAACTGGGCTCTCTAAGCGCACGGGAGCTTGGTGCGCCGGAACCGGAACAGGACGTGCTGGACTCTCTAAGCGCACGGGGAGCTGGGTGCGCGGAGCCGGAACAGGACATGCTGGACTCTCTGAGCGCACGGGAGCTGGGTGCCGGAGCCGAACAGGACGTGCTGGACTCTCTGAGCGCACGGGAGCTGGGTGCGCGGGCCGAACAGGGCGTGCTGGACTCTCTGAGCGCACGGAGAGCTTGGTGCGCCGGAGTCGGAACAGGACGTGCTGGACCCTCTAAGCGCACGGGGAGCTTGGTGCGCGGAGCCGGAACAGGACGTGCTGGACTCTGAAGACGCACTGGGGACCTGGCACGTGGAACAGGGACTGGACGTGTAGAACCCACTACACGGACTGGGGTCTTGGAACGCGGAACTGGAACAGGACGTGTGGGAACCTCAACACGGACTGGGATCTCGGAACATGGAACAGGGATCTTGGAGCGTGGAACAGGGATCTTGGAGCGTGGAACAGGGATCTTGGAGCGTGGAACAGGGGTCTTGGAGCGTGGAACAGGGGTCTTGGAGCGTGGAACAGGGGTCTTGGAGCATGGAACAGGGGTCTTGGAGCGTGGAACAGGGATCTCGGAGCATGGAACAGGGATCTAGGAGCGTGGAACAGGGATCTCGGAGCGTGGAACAGGGATCTCGGAGCGTGGAACAGGGATCTCGGAGCGTGGAACAGGAGTCTGGGAGCGTGGAACAGGAGTCTGGGAGCGTGGAACAGGAGTCTGGGAGCATGGAACAGGGACTGGACGTGTAGAAACCTCCACCCGGACCGGGGACCTGATACGGAGGGCCGACACCATACCTCCAGCTAGCTCACTAACCCTGGCCTCACGGGTGAGTGGAGCTGGAATCTCTCGGACTGGGCTGTGGATTCGCACCGGAGATTCTGCCCGTAGGACCACAGGATAACTTGGTCCCAAAAGGCGCACTGGAGACCTGGCGCGCAGAGCTGGCACCACACTTCCTGGCTGAGGACTTAGTTTCGCCCGACTGATGAGTGGAGCGGGAATCTCCCGCACCGGCCTCTGAATCCCTATAGGGGAAACCGTGCGCAACACTGCATAGCACGGTGTCCCTTCGGTGCGACGCTCTCCCCAACGCTCTCTCCACAAAGCACGAGGAGTTGGCTCAGGAGTCCCTCCTGAACCGGCCAACCTCCTCGTGTGCCCCCCCCCCAAAAGTTTCTTGGGGCTGCCTTACGGGCTTCCTAGCCCGGCGAGGTCTGAGAAACCTGCCTCTCACCGGATCCCATGCTCCCATCAGGTCCTCACACCTGCGCCGCTCAGCCGCCGCTGCTTCCAGTTCCTCTCTGGGCCGACGATACTCTCCAGGCTGGTCCCAAGCACCTCCATGGAACAATTCCTCCTCCCAAGACCTAAGCTCCCGGGTCTCTCGCTGCTTGGTCTTTTTGTGGTGGGTTATTCTGTCACGATTCTCTTCGTAAGGGACAGACCAAGACGCAGCGATGTAGCCAGAATACATGATTTAATGATAACACGGGACGAACAAAAACAATAAACGAAGAAACAAGACGTGAGCCCTAACGCTAAATTCTAACCTTAACACAAAGATCTAAACCTAACCACGACTGGCGAAACCTAACCTAACCACGAACGGAGAAACCTAACTAGACATGACTGGAGAAACCTAACTAGACACGAAAGACAAGAACCCGACTGAACATGATGAACGTAACATAAACAATAACCCACGAAACTAAAGTGCAACTCCCAAATATATATATGGTTCCCAATTAGAGACAACGAGACTCAGCTGCCTCTAATTGGGAACCATTATCCCAACATAGAACTAGACACCCTAGAACATACAAACCCTACACCAAAACGAAACCAAAACGCTCCAGCCTGTAATCTCGGGCCTGGGCGTTACAATTCTATCCTCCTGATTCCTGCTTACAAGCAAAAACTAAAGCAGGAAGCACCAGTGACTCGCTCAATCCGGAAGTGGTCAGATGACAGGGATGCTAAGCTACAGGACTGTTTTGCTAGCACAGACTGGAATATGTTCCGGAATTCATCCAATGGCATTGAGGAGTATACCTCATCAATCACCGGCATCATCAATAAGTGCATTGATGACGTTGTTCACACATTGACCGTACGTACATATCCCAACCAGAAGCCATGGATTACAGGCAACATCCGCACTGAGCTAAAGTCTAGAGCTGCTGGATTAATCTGGACGCTTATAAGAAATCCCGATATTCCCTCAGACAAACCATCAAACAGGCAAAGCGTCAATACAGGACAAAGATTTAATCTTACTAGACCGGCTCTGACACTCGTCGGGTGTGGCAAGGCTTGCAAACTATCACAGATTACAAAGGGAAACCCAGCCGCAAGGTGCCCAGTGAAGCAAGCCTACCAGATGACCTAAATGCCTTTTATGCTCGTTTCGAGGCAAGCAACACTGAAGCATTCATGAGAGCACCAGCTGTTCTGGACGACTGTGTGATCACGCTCTCCGTAGGGGCCAGACAGATTACCAGGACGTATACTCAGAGCATGTGCGGACCAACTGGAGAGTGTCTTCACTGACATTTTCAACCTCTCCCTGACCGAGTCTGTAATACCTACATGTTTCAAGCAGACCACCATAGTGCCTGTGCCCAAGAACGCCAAGGTAAGCCGCCTAAAAGACTACCTCCCCGTAGAACTCAAGTCTGTAGCAATGAAGTGGTTTGAAAGGATGGTCATGGCTCACATCAACACCATCATCCCGGAAACCCTAGACTCACTCCAATCCGCATAACGCCCCAACAGATCCACAGATGACGCAATCTCAATTGCACTCCACACTGCCCTTTCCCACCTGGACAAAAGGAACACCTATGTGAGAATGCTGTTTATTGACTACAGCTTAGTGTTCAACACCATAGTGCCCACAAAGCTCATCACTAAGCTAAGGACCCTGGGACTAAACACATCCCTCTGCAACTGGATCCTGGACATCCTGACGGGCCGCCCCCAGGTGGTAAGTGCCACGCTGCCACGCTGATCCTCAACACGGGGGTCCTTCAGGGGTGCATGCTTAGTCCCCTTCCGTACTCCCTGTTCACCCACGACTGCGTGGCCAAGTGCATCTCCAACACCATCATTAAGTTTGCTGGAAACACAATGGTGGTAGGCCTGATCACCGACAACGATGATACAGCATTTATGGAGGAAGTCAGAGACCTGGCAGTTTGGTGCCAGGACAATAACCTCTCCCTCAACGTGAGCAAGACAAAGGAGCTGATCGTGGCCTACAGGAAAAGTAGGGCAGAGCACGCCCCCATTCACATCGACGGGGCTGTAGTGGAGCGGGTTGAGAGCTTCAAGTTCCTTGGTGTTCACATCACCAACAAACTATCATGGTCCGAATACACCAAGACAGTCATGAAGAGGGCATGACAAAACCTATTCCCCCTCAGGAGACTGAAAAGATTTGGCATGGGTCCCCAGATCCTCAAACAATTATATAGCTGCACCATCGACGGCATCCTGACTGGTTGCATCACTGCCTGGTATGGCAACTGCTCTGCATCCGACCGCAAGGCGCTACATAGGGTAGTGCGTACGGCCCAGTACATCACTGGGGAAAACTTCCTGCCATCCAGGAACTCTTTACCAGGCAGTGTCAGAAGAAGTCCCTAAACATTTTCAAAGACTCCAGCCACCCAAGTTAGACTGGGTGTTCTCTGCTACCGCACGGCAAGCGGCCCAGGAGCGCCAAGTCTAGGTCAAAAAAGCCCCTTAAAAGCTTTTACCCCCAAGCCATAAGACAGCAGAACAATTAATCAAATGGCTACCTGGACTATTTGCATTTTTTTACACTGCTGCTACTTACTGTTTATTATCTATGCATATTCACTTTATCCCTACATACATGTTCATATTGCCTTCATTACCTTGACTAACCTATACCCCCACACATTGACTCAGTACCAGTACCTCCTGTAAATAGCCTCATTATTGTTATTCTATTGTGCTACCTTTTTTACTTTAGTTTATTATATTATAATAATATTATATTTTCTTAACTCTCTAAATTTTCTTAAATCTTCATTGTTGGTAAAGGGCTTGTAAGTAAGCATTAAGGTGTAGACCTTACCGGCGCATGTGACAAATAAAATGTGATTTGATTTTGACACACCTGTGGTGGTGACCCCAGAGAAGACCCAGCACTGTCCATATTTGACAGGCTGGCCTCCCTCCTTGTGGTATTTCTTCAGGATCTCCACACTGCCACTCCAAGCTGTAGGGGAAACTCCTCCTATATATTTCCCTGACCAATTCCCTGCCAGGACCCCATTGTCATCTTGGGAGTTGATCTGGAACGCAACAAAGGGAGAGACAGTTTTGTTTTCGATAAGATAAAATACAGCAGCATGTGGTTGTTTTTATTTAACCAGGTAGGTTACTGAGAACACAACATTTTTTACCATCATGTTATAGTAATGGTCGTGAAATTAACATCAACATACCTCAACATAATTCAGATCAATTAACATATACTAGGAATAAATAAACTGAAAAGTATGTGGAGTATGCGAAATAAGTTGTACGTTCACTACTGGATGTCATATAAGTTGACAGGTAACTCACCATGGCAGATATGACTCTGACCACGTTGACTGAGTCTCCTCTACCAGGCGGAGGGATCTCACTCTTCTCCAGCACATAGAAACAGGCCTCCAGCATCCCCTCAAGGAACTGAACAGCACAGAGAGTGAAAAACAGACAGGGAGAGATGGAAGACATGATAGGGGTCAAACAATGAATAAATGACTTTTATTCTGTGGTTCATAAATTACTTAAATGACTGTGGTTTTCAGAATGACTGGAATTCGCAGAAAGACTTCAACGCAACCACACTTGATTTTTAATTCCCTCCCTGTCTCGTACTTGTCCATAGTTCCATGTGCGATCTCCAATCTGTTTGTCTGTGCCGTAGTAGAGTCTTCCTATGTCATTCAGCACATACTCCTTCCTCTCCTCCTCATCATCCATGTACACTGTGTCAGCTTAGGGGGAGTGGGAAGGGGGACAAAGATTAGGTATACATTTAACAGTTATGCATTGCAAAAATGATTTATGTTTTTCTTAACATTTCTGAAATGTAATCTGGTGTAAAGTCCACAACACAGTCATATCTAGAGGGTTTACTAGTACTAGAGGCCAGAATAGGTTTAACTGTTGGTTGCACAGTGGCTGGCGCTCATTGAGGGGCCTTGCTCATTTAGAGGAAAAGGGCTGGATTGTGTGAAATCATCCTAAATGGATAATACACCACAGGGTGGAGTAAGGACCCTCTGGGAATATCTGGTTCTCTCTTTTCCATCTGTTTGTTGTCTTTACTGACCACATGGACGTGATTATCTGTGTGAGACACTGTGAAACAGGAGAAAGCTGTGGGGAGGAGAGACAAGAAGAAAGGGAGGCAGAGGAAAAAGCTAGGGGGCGGAGGGAGAACTAGCAGCAGGGGCAGAGAGGTTAAACGATATGTTTGGGAGCAATGGTCAAGATGGGATGTGGGAAGGAAGAGGAAGGAAGAGGTACAAAAAGGCTACACAAACTAATGGAGGGAGGGGATGCTATAAAGAGGGAGTGGTAGAATCGCAAGGAGGGAGGGAGGAAGGGCAGAGGTTGTGTAGAAGCTTTATGGGAGGAGGTACAGTATAGATTCAAGCTCTTGACAGGATCTAGCAGCTGAGATTTGGCTGGCTTTACTCCTTAGTAAACATCTATAGCACAGAGAGAGAGAGAGAGAGAGAGAGAGAGAGAGAGAGAGAGAGAGAGAAAGGGAGAGCAAATTGCCTCCAGCAGCTATATTACGGTCATATACTCCTACAGCGCAAGGCAATTTGTACAGTAATTACGCAGAAGTTCTCTTGTTTTAACTCCAGAAACCTCAAAATAAAATGATTGATTGAAAAGACAATATAACAATATAAGGGAAAACAGGCCAAGCAGGCCAACATGAAAATTGGCAAAGACCAGAATCCCAAGCAAATGTATGTGTGGTCTTGACATGCAACCAGAGAATGAAACATTCTGGGTCACACTGGGTCAAGCTGTAACTTTATGATGGATAGCAGCACATTATTGGGCAGTGAGCTGAGTTTCCCACCTATGTGCAAATTTACATTTGCGCTTCTCTGAGAGACCAAGAGGCTAAATAGAGTACAGTCCTAGAGCCAGCCTCTGTTAGACAGTGAGTGTACACAACATTAGGAACACCAGGTCTTTCCATGACATAGAAGGTGAATCCAGGTGAAAGATATGATCCCTTATTGATGTCACCTGTTAAATCCACTTCAATCTGTGTAGATGAAGGGGAGGAGACAGGTTAAAGAAGGATTTTTAAGCCTTGAGACAATTGAGACATGGATTGTGTATGTTTAGCATTCAGAGGGTGAATGGGCAAGAAAAAATATTTAAGTGCCTTTGGTATGGCAGTAGGTGCCAGGCGCATCGGTTTGTGTCAAGAACTGCAACACATATTGGTTTTTCACACTCAACAGTTTCCCGTGTGTAACAAGAATGGTCCACCACCCAAAGGACATCCAGCCAACTTGACATAACTGTGGGAAGCATTAGAGTCAACATGGGCCAGCATCCCTATGGAACTCTTTCGACACCTTGTAGAGTCCATGCCCCGATGAATTGAGGCTGTTCTCAGGGCAAAAGGGGGTGCAACTCATTATTGGGAAGGTGTCTCTAATGTTTTGTACACTCAGAGTATAAACCCTAGCTCTTTGGAACTCTATGTCTACTCTGTGATCTGTCACTTGGTCCTGGTGTTAAGATTGGGCCATAGGTCTGTTCCTATAGCAATGGAATAACAACATTGAAACATTAGACTTATATACAGCATTGAAGCTGAACTGTGATACAATGGAATATCTTTGTTTGACCCACTGTGTCAACTTTAGGTGAGCACGGGGGTTGGCACTTCAGTGGCAATGGTATGGTCCTTGTTAGAGGTTCACCTAGGGGTCATGATAGGGAATGTACCAAATGTTTGATGTGTTATAATAATTGATTATGCTTATGTTGTATTAATAGAAGGGGAGGGGTTATAAGACCCCTCCCTCCTTACATTTATACATGCATGCCATGTTCCTGATTGTCAACTTCTGTTTGCAATTGCATTAATAAAGGTTTTGAATTATTTAATTAAAGATATTGTCATAATGCAAATTTTACCAATGAGCCAATAATTGACAAGGAAACAAGGAACGAACCCCAACATCCTTAACGTTGATGCAACTTTTACAGGAAAAACCATTGTATCCACACATGCATACTCTCGTTCACTCACTCACACTCACTCTGTTTAGTTGTGTGATTATTGTCTCTCTCTTTTAGATCTGACACCCCCAGCACTTCAGCTGCAGTGACAGCTGTGTTATTTCGTTTACTGGATGCATCAGTTCCTGCTATACTGGCGCAGGCCTTCCTCCCAATATTTATTTTTTTCTCTCATTCCTTGCTCCCTCATTACCCAACAGTCTTTACCTTCACACCAGGGGTTGAACAGCATGAAGATATCTTTCCTGGGGTCGTGTGTGGTTGCAGACTCGCCCTTTGGAGACTCCACCGTCACTGTGAGCTTGTACTGGCCAATCACAGCTTTGGCATGCGAGTTGACGGACAGCTTGATCCTGTTGCCGTTCTGCTTCACTATCTTGGCCTCCCAGCGGTCGTCCTCCAGCTCTTCCACCAATTGAATGATGACGTGCGTGTTCTTTGACACCATGGGGAGGGGTCCTGTCAGACACATTAGTAAACGATTTGTCAGGTTATCATTTATGGTCATCATAAGCGTGTGCCAAATGGCGCCCTTATATAGTGTAGTGCACTATATGGAATAGGGGGCCATTTCAGATAAAGGTTCAGGGTGATTGAAGCAGTGTAATACTGGTGTAATACCATTGTATTAACAGTGTAGTGGTGCCTGAAACCCATCTCAACAAATTATGCAGTGCTCAGGACCATTGTGTTACTCCAACAGATCGGCGTAAAGATTGATTGTTCCCTTATCTCTGATGGAAACCGTACCAACCCACATCGAATTCCTACTGTACCTTTCTTGGACTTAAGCCCTCACCCTTCACACAGAAAAGGTCCACAATACACAATAATTGAAACCTGCTTTAAGTAAAATACACCGCACGCACACAGATAGCTAACAGCTACACTTGACTAGCACACACATTCTATTGCAGAGGCAGGAAACACATTCTTCACATAACCATAGGGATGGAAATTCCAATACTGACTACTTATACAGAGTGAATATGTGTGTGTGTACCTGTGCGTTTGCTTGCCTGTAATTGCATGTGTGAAACAGCAAGAGAAAGCTCTGCAAACTATACCAGTTAAACATGGTCTTGAATTGAATTGACCTTAAAAGAGTTGAAATAAGGTAAGATAGCGGAATGACAATGAGCGGTCTTTAAAGGTAACGTGTAGTCTGCTATGCAGGAAAATGAGGCAACCACAGTATCCATACCACTGTAATTCATTGCCTGCTGTGCCAGAGAGTGACAGTGCCAAATCCAAGTGTAAACCACAAGTGTGTCACTGTCATGCAGTTCAGTTCAGCTTAGATAAACAGAGCTCAGTAATGTGAAAACTCCACTGTGAGCAAATACACAGAACGTCCTCACACGTACAGTGGGGTCTGAGAATATTGACACCCTTGATAAAGATGAGCCAAAATGTACTATATCAAATAAATAATTGAAACACTGAGCTATATTGTATGCTCAAAACATATGGGAAAATAAAATGATTTTATACTAATACAACTGCTCAGAGAAAGAGATTTTGTTTATCAAGTACTCATTTTGATATTCTTCGTCTGCGCTTACCGACTGCCCTCTTCAATTCAAACCACAGGTTTTCAATGGGATTCAAGAGATGGCAATTGCAAAATGTTGATTTGGTGGTCAACCATTTCTTTGTGGATTTTGATGTGTGCTTGGGGTTATGGTCTTGCTGGAAAATCCACTTGCGGCCAAGTTTCCTGGCAGAGGCAAAGTTCATGATGCCGTTGACCTTAACAAGGGCCCCAGGACCAGTGGAAGCAAAATGGACCCATAACATCCAGTGGTGTGTATTGGTTGCCAAGGGAAGCCAGACTCCCCCCCCCAAAAAATATACCAAGAAATGTAAAAATCTTTTGTCTCTCTGTGTTTCATAATTCTCCTTCAATTCGCAAGAGGCTGAATGTATCTCACCAGAAAAAGCATCTGAGTGAGCGAAACAGCGTCCCTCTGTCTCTGAATGTTTAGCCCATCTATCTGATGCTGTCTGGTCAAAAAGAATATGGTTTTGTTGCCGCCTGTAGCATTGAATGCATGGAAAGCCAGCGAGCATTTGGCCTCCCTTTATAAAATAGTTGTCAATTCGCGTTGAGCTAAACTGAGCTCAACTGTGAATGGTTCTGGCGCACCAAAAAATAGGTCAAGGGAAGCCCATTTGGATTTAGCTTCACACCAATCACATCCCATCAAAAGCCAAACGTCATTGACAGAATTCTTTTTAATTATTGCAACTCGCTAAGTTGTTGTCCTTTGATGGTTTAGCTAGCTAAAATTGTCCCTTTCCTAAATTAGCCATGGATGGACATAGGGATTTGGACTTGTGGTTTTACTTCATTCTCCGTACTGGCCATATTTCACTAGTCATCCCCAAAGCCAACACTTTCTTTGGCCGCCTTTCCTTCCAGTTCTCTGCTGCCAATTACAGGAACGAATTGAAAAACTCACTGAAGCTGGAGTCATATCTCCCTCTCTAACTTGAAGCATCAGCTGTCAGAGCAGCTTACCGATCACTGTACCTGTACACAGCCTGTAAATAGCACACCCAACTACCTCATCCCCATATTGTTACTTATCCTCTTTCTATTTTTCACCCCAGTATCTCTACTTGCACATCATCATCTGCACATCTATCACTCCAGTGTTAATGCTAAATTGTAATTATTTCGCCTCTACGGCCTATTTATTGCCTTACCTCCCTACTCTTCTACATTTCCACACACTGTACATAGATTTTTATATTGTATTATTGACTGTATGTTTGTTTATGTGTAACTCTGTGTTGTTGTTTTTGTCGCACTGCTTTGCTTTATCTTAGCTAGGTCGCAGTTGTAAATGAGAACTTGTTCTCAACTGGCCTACCTGGTTACAATTTATATATTTTTTTTTGCGATATCCAATTGGTAGTTTAGGCCTGTACAGACTCGGGAGAGGCAAATGTCAAGAGCTGTGTGTCCTCTGAAACACGACCCAGCCAAGCTGCACTGCTTCTTGACACAATTCTCACTTAACCAGGAAGCCAGCCACACCATATGTCGGAGAAAACACTATACACCTGGCGACCGTGTCAGCGTGCATTGCACCCAGTGGCAAGGCATATAAACTAACAGGGCATAGAGTGGGGTAAGCGGTCTAAGCGGTCTAAGACACTGCAGCTCAGTACAAGAGGTGTCACTGCAGTACCTGGTTCGAATCCAGGCGGCATCACATCCAGCCGTGATTGGGAGTCCCATCAACATATCGCAAAAATATAATCAATGGCTCATTCGAGAGAAGACAACCTCCCACGTTATGACATTGGCCAGTATTGAAATCTGACATGGATTATAGATGTTTTCGCGATCTAAAAGTCGTATTCCTATTAACTTCCAGTGTAGTGAGAGCGACTTTATCACAATGCTACGTCATACCGGCCAAATGTCTGCCTGCTTGAACCGCAATAGCTCAGATACACATGAAAACATGAAATGTCCCAAGGAAATTGATAGAACATTGCTCAGAGATGTACAATTTAACATTCAAAATGGGTGAATATTTACCTTAATGTTGTCCAGGAAGTGGGCTAATTATCTTGACTGTTGTAACAATATAGACACCAAAATGTTCTGTCAATCCTCGAAATCAACATTCATTCCCTCACTTTGGCTGTTGTTAAATCGCATGCAGTATCACACAACTTCTTTATCACTTGACTCTCATTCAGAAAATCCTTTCCTGAATCAGCTGATGTTGTGCGATAATGTCCCCACATAACTAAACAGCTATTCATTAAACACCCATCAAACAACTATTATGCGTAATTATTGAAGAACCCAGTATACATTTTTGTTTTATTAATCATATTAAAGTTACTCTTTCTGTTTGAAGCACTGGAATGTGCAAAAAAGAGTCCAACAGCAATATCTAGACATTTCCCAGGATCAAAGTCAATGTGTAATTCCATTGTTAAATGCTTAATATATGATTTAACAACAAACAACAGTATCATACATGTAAGGAAATAAATGTAGTGTTTTATTTCACACAATTTTTGCCAAATCTGTGAAGACTTCAAACAGAAAGGGTAGGTGTTGATTCAACTGATGCATTATACTGAATGTATCTATGTTCGCCATTTATATCCTAATGTATTCACATAAAAAAGGGACATTATTATTAATAACTTTGTAAAACAGTTGTCCACTACAAGAAATGCTCACTGGTACCCTAGTTTATAGAAATACCCATAAGCAGATAAGAACCCCATACCTGCTGTAAAATATTTTGGTGGATCTTTGATGTTATATGGCTGTTTTGCTTCCACTGGTTCTGGGGCACTTTTTAAGGTCAATGGCATCATGAACTTCACCTAGTACCAGGACATTTTAGCCCAAAACTTGGTTGCCTCTGCCAGGAGGCTGAAACTTGGCTGCAAGTGGATCTTCTAGCAAGACAAGCATACATCAAAATCCACAAAGAAATTCTTAATTGGCCACAAAATCAACATCTGGAGGCAGCTCCGCAGGGTGGTCACTAGCTGGCACTGCCACAAAGTCATAAAATATGATTTTAAACATAACCCTGACCTTAACCACACTGCTGTCCCTAATGCCTGAGCTTAACCTTAAAAGGGATAATAACAAAATAACAATTTCCCCGTCTGTGAAATCAGGAAATCGTGTAGGAACGCGTCACAGCTACATGGTTCTCGTCACTGGGGATAACACACCATCACATTTCATAACGCTTTTAAAATAATTACCTGCACTCCAGATTGCCAAATAAGCCTATATCAGTGGCGGTCGGTGCCATTTAAAATGACGGTGGACGATTAAGTTTTTCATGAGCATGGCCTTATTTCTATTATGACTGTCATTCATATTACATTCACGCAGTTCAATGCACATTGACAGGTTTAGGCTCTTACATGATACCAATTTTCCCTATACCCAGAATGAGGTTGCTACAACCTTTTTATTTATTTTACTAGGCAAGTCAGTTAAGAACAAATTCTTATTTTCAATGATGGCCTAGGAACAGTGGGTTAACTGCCTGTTCAGGGGCAGAACAACAGATTTGTACCTTGTCAGCTCGGGGAATTGAACTTGCAATCTTTCAGTTACTAGTCTAATGCTCTAACCACTAGGCTAACCTAGCCTATAAATGGTCAGGAGAAAAATGTGAAGTGACACATTCAATACCGCCTTGCACACTCTTGCCTGCATCTAGCTGATCTAGGGTGTAATTATTAGTCCAACAGTTGCAAACGAGAGTTTCTATTGGACAAATTCCAGTATGTTTATCCCCGTTCTGTTTGCTTCCGTTTAATAAAGGTTTTTCAACAGAATCACACATAAACACAGTACACTTTAGCAGCCACATTGTATTCCTTCTCGCATCTACAGGCTCTCCTACTTTCACCTTTTCCCTTCCCTTGTAGACTTCAATGCACAACACATAAGCTGTACGTGACCAAGCGAAAAAAACTTCCCGAACCATATCATAACCGCTACACACAGCCTAAATGCTTGTCACCATATTAGCTAAAGTAACATCATAGTCAACATAGCTAATATAACTAATACTTTAGTAAACCCGCTACAATCATGCAGTACAGTATACAGTCAGTATACCGCAGTGCTAGCTAGCTGTAGATTAGGCTTTCAGCACTAGATTCATTCTCTGATCCTTTGACTGTGTGGACAGCATGTCAGTTCATGCTGCAAGAGCTCTGATAGGTTGGAGGACGTCCTCCGGAGATTATAATACTTACTGTTTAAGTCTATGGAAGGGGGTGAGAACCATTTGCAGAAAATCGGCCAAATCCATGTAATTTCATCTTCTCGCACTGCCGGACAGTTGCCTTCCTCTCACTACCATATTTAGTAGTGAGAGGAAACACTAAGCGGATGCTTCACATTTTCACTTAGCAACTGTATTAGTACAGATACTCACAGATACTACAGATACTCTCTCTCTCTCTCTCTCTCTCTCTCTCTCTCTCTCTCTCTCTCTCTCTCTCTCTCTCTCTCTCTCTGTGGTATTTCACCCAATATATATGGGAGTTTAACAAAATTTGATTTGTTTTCAAATTCTTTGTGGGTCTGTGTAATCTCAGGGATATATGTGTCTCTAATGTGGTCATACATTTGGCAGGAGGTTAGAAAGTGCAGAGTCTACACAAAGTCAAAGATTTCCTTAATTTTGGGTCAGTCACAGTGGTCAGGTATTCTGCCACTGTGTACACTCTGTTTAGGGCCAAATAGAATTCTAGTTTGCTCTGTTTTTTGTAATTATCTTTTTGTTTTCTCATGATTTGGTTGGGTCTAATTGTGTTGCTGTCCTGGGGCTCTGTGGGGTCTGTTTGTGAACAGAGCCTCAGGACTAGCTTGCTTATGGGGCTCTTCTCCAGGTTTATTTCTCTGTAGGTGATGGCTTTGTTATGGAAGGTTTGGGAATTGCTTCCTTTTAGGTGGTTGTAGAATTTAACGGCTCTTTTCTGGATTTTGATAATTAGCGGGTGTCGGCCTAATTCTGCTCTGCATGCATTATTTTGTGTTTTACGTTACATTTTTGCAGAATTCTGCATGCAGAGTCACAACTCTGTGTTTGTCCCATTTTTTTAATTATTGGTTGGTGAGCAGACCCCAGACCTCACAACCATAAAGGGCAATGGGTTCTATAACTGATTCAAGTATTTTTTGCCAAATCCTAATTGGTATGTCGAATTTTATGTTCCTTTTGATGGCATAGAAGGCCCTTCTTTCCTTGTCTCTCGTTCACAGCTTTGTGGAAGTTACCTGTGGCGCTGATGTTTAGGCTGAGGTATGTATAGGTTTTGTATACTTTAGGGCAACGGTGTCTAGATGGAATTTGTATTTGTGGTCCTGGGAACTGGACCTTTTTTGGAACACCATTATTTTGGTGTTACTGAGATTTACTGTCAGGGCCCAGGTCTGACAGAATTTGTGCAGAAGATCTAGATGCTGCTGTAGGCCCTCCTTGGTTGGGGACTGAAGCACCAGATCATCAGCAAACAGTAGACAGTTGACTTCAGATTCTAGTAGGGTGAGGCCGGGTGCTGCAGACTGTTTGAGTGCCCTTGCCAATTTGTTGATATATATGTTGAAGAGGGTGGGGCTTAAGCTGCATCCCTGTCTCACTCCCAGCCCTGTGGAAAGAAATGTGTGTATTTGTTGCCAATTTCAATTTTTATAATGTCGTATGTTTTTCCCCCAACACCACTTTCCATCAATTTGTATAGCAGACCCTCGTGCCAAATTGAGTTGAAAGCTTTTTTGACAAAGCATGAGAATACTTTGCCTTTGTTTTGTTTTGTTTGTTCGTCAATTAGAGTGTGCATGGTGAATACGTGGTCTGTCGTACGGTAATCTGGTAAAAAGCCAATTTGACATTTGCTCATGACATTGTTTTCGCTGAGTCACGTGATTTCTGACGTGTTGTTCCTTCTTTTTCCCTAGTGTATTCCTGTATTGTTTTAGTGATTCACCATAGTGAAGGCATAGGCTCAGGTTTTCTGGGACTATGTTTTTGGTTGGATAGGTTTCTCAATTTATTTCGAAGGTTTTTGCATTCCTCGTCAAACCATTTGTCATTGTTGTTAATTTTCTTAGGCTGACTGCTTGACATTTTTAGATTTGATAGGGAAGCTGAGGGGTCAAATATACTGTTTAGGTTTTCACTATTACAGTGAAACATTTTGTCCAGGAAATTGTCTAGAATTTGCTGTTGCTTAATTGTTTTTTGGTAGATTTCCACACTACTTTCCTTCCATCTAGAGCATTTCTTAATATTATTCAATTATCTTTGGCGCCTCATGATTGAGCAACGCTCTGGTCAAGGGAAGGGAATGCCCTATAGAGTGTGGCCAGGGTTTGCTTGAGGTGGTCTTAGCTGGTTGGGGTATGGCTGGTGATGATTAATCAATTTATAAAATTTTTCACATGTGTTTTTCTGGATTTTTTTGTTGTTATTCTGTCTCTCACTGTTCAAATAAACCTACCATTAAAATTATAGACTGATCATTTCTTTTTAGTGGGCAAACGTACAAAATCAGCAGGAGATCAAATACTTTTTTCCCCTCACTGTATTTTTGAAGAAGAACTCACGAGCCCATGCTCTCTAGTGTCTCTGTTAGTGTCCTCTTGTCTGGACCTCATTACTACGGTTTAGAGTGTGAAGACCACAGTCACAGCCTCTCACTAATCAAACACAGCACTGAACACATTTCCATCAACTGTGTTTTGGGTGAGGGGTTGTGCATGTTGGGTGGGGGCTTTTGTGTATGTGCATGTGTGCGTGCCTGTGTGTGCATGCGTGTGTGTGCGTGTGTGTGTAAGCAATGGGAATAATGAGAACAATTCTCATGTGTCACAGCTGCTTCAACCTGTGTTCCCTCCCTGTTTCCGGGGCGCCTGGGAAACTGCTGGACACATTTGTCCTACTACTCCACACTGTATGATATAATGTTGCATGCAAAGAACATACTGTACCAAGGAATATAACACAATAGCCTTTTTGTGACAGACATCAAGGTCAGACTTGCCCGTCCTGAGGTCCAGGTGGAGTTTGTCTGTGTTGGAGTTGAAAGGTCGCGACAGGTCCAGTTCTATCTGGAAGGTCTGGCCACGTCGGATGATAAGCTTGTTGCCATGGTAAAGGTTGGTGTGATGCTCCAGGCGGTTCTGACCCATTTTAGAGCTCAGTAGATCCACCGAATGCACTGACAACATCAGCTCTGAGAGAGAGAGAGAGAGAGAGAGAGAGAGAGAGAGAGAGAGAGAGAGTCATTGCTTATAAGTAGGGCCAGGATTTTGTCCCATCTACATGTGCTTACTATTATGAACTAATTCATTTGACTGATATTATACCTTCCAGCTCGTTGTCTCCAGTGTGGGGCTGGGGGCGTTTCACAACCTCGTCATACAAGCTTCTCTGGCGTCGACTGCAGCAGAATATCTTCTGAGAGCACTGGAGACAGCCCCCCTGCTCCTTAGACTTCGACTTCACTATGGTCAGGGAATTGCCATGGAAACGGCCCACTTCAGAACAGCTTCCGGTCAATCGTTCTCCTGGCATTCTGAAAGGGGTGCTGCAAAAGATAAAGTTAGAGATGAGATTGTAAAATTGAGATTGTAAGAAACTGTAAGATTAGTCATGCAGACAGTCAGAGATAAATAATAAGGATGCATAATGATGAGTGCTGAGTTCAAAAAAGGAAAACATAGGAGAAAAGAGCAATTGATTGAGAAAAATCTATGAAATAACATAAAATTAAGATACAAAAGCATGTCAACAATTCAATGTGAGAGAGGTTATGTGCACACATATCAGTTGGACAACACCGTGCACAATTGTCTACTGAGAAAGACTGTTAACATTACTACTCCTGTACTTCAGCCTGTATTTCCCCAATGTAAACCTCTCTTCTGCATGTTCTCTCTGCTTACATTTCTTCTCCCCCTCTTTTCCTCTCACCATTCCTGAAACCAGCTTGTTTCTTTTTAAAATGTTCCAACAATTATCCCATTCTTGACTCACACTCTTTACAACATCCTGCTGTTCCCAAAGCATGCTGGGGTAGTTAGCATTTTGTCCCATGTCAGACACACTACCCGAATTCCCCAAACACCCCAACATTCCTCTTGACATACCTGACACTATAGCCCCACCCAACCACAGATGTGTGTGTGTAATCTCTAGATATGATGGGGCACATTTATCATATTGTCATGACAATGCAAAATGCTTAATTATTCAATTAGCCTAGTTCATCTGTTTATACCACCATTCATCAAACTGCAAGGTTAAGGGAACCATGAGACTATGGAACTCCAGGCTACCGCGCTAGAGTCCAGGCTACAAATCTAAACATAATGGGGGTTCAAAGGTCAAATGTCAGAGGTCAGGAGATTTAAAAACAAGAGCATGAGGCATGTTTCCAACCATGGTCTCCATCTGTACTGTTTTTTTCGTCTGTGTCTAAACAAAAAAAGCCACTTTGGCTCAAGCCTGGGTTATCTCCCAGGACCCAAACAATGGGTCCCTGTGGAGTCAGTTTGGTCTGATTAAACCCTGTTGTAAAACACTCACTGCCCTGATGAGCTATAAGCCCTGCACATAGTTAGGAGAAATAACATCAGCGTTGTAAACAATTATTTACTTTTATGATTTGCAGCGGCAGGATAGAACAGCTGCCTCCGGTAAGACAAGGGGTGGCGGTCTGTGTCTATTTGTCAATAACAGCTGGTGCGCAAAATCAAATATTCGTCTTGAGGTTTTGCTTGCCTGAGGTAGAATATTTCATGTTAAGCTGTAGACCACACTATTTACCAAGAGAGTTTTCTTCTATATTTTTTGTAGCTGTCTATTTTCAACCACAAACCGCAGCTGCCACTAAGACAGCACTCAACGATCTGTATAAAGCCATAAGCAAACAAGAAAATGCTCATCCAGAGGCGGTGCTCCTAGTGGCCGGGGACTTTAATGCAGGGAAACTTAAATCAGTTTTACCTCATTTCCACCAGCATGTCACATGTGCAACCAGAGGTGGGGGGGAAACAACTCTAAACCACCTTTACTCCACACACAGACACGCATACAAAGCTCTCCCTCGCCCTCCGTTTGGAAAATCGGACAATAATTCTATCCTCTTGATTCCTGCTTACAAGCAAAAACTAACGCAGGAAGTACCAGTGACTCACTCAATAAGGAAGTGGTCAGATGACGTGGATGCTACGCTACACGACTGTTTGGCTAGCACAGACTGGAATATGTTCTGGGACTCATTCGATGGCATTGAGGAGTATACCACATCAGTCACTGGCTTCATCAATAAGTGCATTGATGACGTTGTCTCCCCACAGTGACCGTACATACATACCCAAACCAGAAGCCATGTGTAGGAGCCGTTTTGGCCTGTTTATGTGTTGTGTGTATGTTGTCTATCAAGTGTTATTTTTACTTGTTTTGTACACTAGAGGGCACTATATGTTGGGGTCATGGGTCACTGGTCACATGTGTATATAGATAACCAGGAAGGGTTAGAACATACAGTTGTTACCATATCACAGATATAGCTTATAGAATGCATCTCTCTGTACCTTTTTGTATAGGAATATGTGTTTTGGAGGTATTCATATTTTATATGTGCAATAAATGGGAACTTTACCCCAAAAGAGTAATGCTTGGAAAGCTGATTTTTGTGGCCGTGTTATGTACCGCTCTCTCTTTTGCCAGTGGCTTTTCGTAGGGAATTGCCACTACAAAGTAAGAATTTAACTCTTGTTGGAAATCGGTTTAATGGATCATTGCATGCAAGTATGTCAGATTTTTGGAATCATTTGTGCTATGCCTGTGACAACAAACAATGACTGTGGCAAACATTTCCCGGAGAAACGAGAACAATCCAAAATCCAAATCTCCCGCACCATTGCTCATCAAAGGATGCGCTTGGCTTTTGGGCTGAGCGATGCAAGTTGAACATTGTGTTGTGGAATAAGATTTGGAGTTGGTGTTTCACAGGGAAATTCTAACCAATATGTTGATGCTTTATTTATGAACATTAGAACAGAGGATTGGGCTCTTAGCATTGGTGAAAAGGCAAAGAGTGGCGTCATGTCATTGAATAAACATTCTGGTGAATGGGTTGCGTGAGATGAAGATGAATTATAAAGGATGTGGAGAACAATGTTCTCTCCCAGAACAATTGCTCTGAAAATAATTATTAATGAAGATATTCGCAGAACATTACAAAAGTTGACAGATTTGTGGACTGTGTGAAACAGGGACTGTCTGATTTTGTACAGCAAGGTCATAATGGGGCTGCTACCCAACCGGTGTGGGTCTCTGGCGGTCCCTTAGGAGAAGGTGGTGACAACCCAAGACAGATTGGCTGCCCTGATGTTACTGCCCACCCCATCTACATGAGACACACATAGGAATGGCAAACTGGGTGCTACAGGATGCTGCCGACCCGTCAAGCTACTACAGAACGTACCTTGTTATAGGCTGAGTTGGGGCTAGGTGCTAGAAACCTCTGGCTCTGAAGATCATCCCTACAAGAAGATCTATACACACATAGCTAATCTTCCCCCAACATCGGACACCCCCCAACATCGGACACCCCCCAACATCAGACACCCCCTAACATCGGACACTCTCTAGCGGTTCGAGGATTAAATCACCTGGAGCTCAACATTTAAATGGACTGGAAGATAACGGTACATTTTGCAACTAAAGACACCCTTCTAGCTAGCTGTTATTTATGTATACACATTTTATGTGACACGCTGTATATTGTAAAATTCGACCTCACCATTTAATATCTAACTTTTTACCTAAATTATTCATACTCATTTATGTTAGTATTAAACTGTTATCTACTTTCTCAAAACATAAGATTCATCTGTAAAATAAATAATGAGACATTATTTGGTTACAACACTGAAGAAGAGTCTACAGGAGGGCGCACCAGGCTACGCAATGAAAAGTTGACAGGCAAAAGTTTTACTGGAAGGCTAGCCAACTAGTCAACCATTTAGTAAACACTTCGGATACAAGGTTGGTGTCTCTTCTTTGAACAAAATTAAAGGGATATATCTTGTAATTGAACAAAATAGTAGGCTGGGTTCTTACCGTATCACAGATATAGCTTATAGAATGCATCTCTCTGTACCTTTTTGTATAGGAATATGTGTTTTGGAGATATTCATATTTTATATGTGCAGTAAATGGGAACTTCACACCAAAAGAGTAACGTTTGGAAAGGTGTTATGGACAGCTCTCTCCTGTGCCAGTGGCTTTTCATAGGGAATCACCACCACCATGGATTACAGGCAACATCCGCACTGAGCTAAAGGCTAGAGCTGCTGCTTTCAAGGAGCGTGACTTATAAGAAATCCCGCTAGGCCTTCAGACGAACCATCAAACCAAATACTGGACTAAGATTGAATCCTACTACACCGGCTCTGACGATCGTCAGATGTGGCAGAGCTTGCAAACTATTACGGACTACAAAGGGAAGCCCAGCCGTGAGCTGTCCAGTGAAGAAAGCCTACCAGACGAGCTAAATGACATCTATGCGCGCTTTGAGGCAAGCAACACTGAAGCACGGATGAAAGCACCAGCTGTTCCGAATGACTGTGTGATCACACCACTGTAGCTGACGTTCTCAGCCCTCTCCTGTACTCCCTGTTCAGCCATGACTGCGTGGCCATGCACGCCTCCAACTCAATCATCAAGTTTGCAGACGACACTACAGTGGTAGGCTTGATTACCAACAACAACAAGACGGCCTACAGGGAGGAGGTGAGGGCCCTCTGAGTGTGGTGTCAGGAAAATAACCTCTCACTCAATGTCAACAAAACAAAGGCCGCAGGGCTAGATGGATTACCAGGATGTGTACTCCGAGCATGCGCTGACCAACTGGCAAGTGTCTTCAATGACATTTTCAACCTGTCCCTGGCCAAGTCTGCAATACCTACATGTTTCAAGCAGACCACCATAGTCCCTGTGCCCAAGAACACCAATGTAACCTGCTTAAATGTGGCTACCGAGTGGTGCAGTGGTCTAAAGCACTGGTTAGAATCCAGGCCGTCTCACAACCGGCCGTGATTGGGAGTTCCATAGGGCGGTGCACAATTGGCCCACCGTCATTGTAAATGAGAATTTGTTCTTATTAAGTGACTTGCCAAGTTAAATAAAGGTTAAATTCAAGCCTAGCCATGAAGTGCTTTGAAAGGCTAGTCATGGCTCACATCAACACCATCATCCCAGAAACCCTAGACCGACTCCAATTTGCATACTGCCCCGACAGATCCACAGATGATGCAGTCTCTATTGCACTCAACACTGCCCTTTCCCACTTGGACAAAAGGAACAACTAAGTGAGAATGCTGGTCATTGACTACAGCTCAGCGTTCAACACCATAGGGCCCCCAAAGCTCATCACTAAGCTAAGGACCATTGGACTAAACACCTTCTTCTGCACCTGGATCCTGGACTGCCTGACAGGCCGCCCCCAGTTGGTAAGGGTAGGCAACAACACATCGGCCACGCTGATCCTCAACACAGGGGCCCCTCGGGTGCGTGCTTAGTCTGCTCCTGTAATCGCTGTTCACCCATGACTGCATGGCCAGGCACAACTCCAACACCATCAATAAGTTTGCCAACGACATAACGGTGGTAGGCCTGATCACCAACAACGATGAGACAGCCTATAGGGAGGTCAGAGAGCTGGCAGTGTGGTGCTAGGACAACCTCTCCCTCAATGTGATCAAGACAAAGAAAATGATCGTGGACTACAGGAAAAGGAAGGCTGAGCACGCCCCCATTCTCATCGACCGGGCTGTAGTGGAGAAGGTTGAGACCTTGAATTTCCTCAGTGTCCACATCACCAACAAACTATCATGGTCCAAACACACCAAGACAGTCGTGAAGATGGCACGGCAACGCCTATTCCCCCACAGGAGACTGAAAATATTTGGCAGGTGTCCTCAGAACCTTAAAAAGGTTCTACAGCTGCACCATCGAGAGCATTCTGACTGGTTGAATCATCGCTTGGTATAGCAACTGCTCGGCCTCCGATCGCAAGGCACTACACGGCTGTTACTCGCTGTTTATTATCTATGCATTGTCACTTTACTCCTACGTATATGTACAGTACCAGTCAAAAGTTTGGACACACCTACTCATTTTTCTTTATTTTTACTATTTTCTACATTGTAGAATAAGATGAAGACGTGAAAACTATGAAATAACACATATTATATCATGTAGTAACCAAAAAAGTGTTAAACAAGTCAAAATATATTTTATATTTGAGATTCTTCAAAGAAGTCACCGTTTGCACACTCTTTGCATTCTCTCGACTAACCTGTACCCCTTTATATAGTCTCGTTATTGTTATTTTCTTGTTGCTCTTTTATTTTTTACTTTAGTTTATTTAGTAAATATTTTTCTTAACTCTTATTTTTCGCATTGTTGGTTATTTTCCACATTGTTGGTTAAGGGCTTGTAAGTAAGCATTTCACGGCAAGGTCTACTCCTGTTGTATTCGGCACATGAAACTTTGATGATTTTATTGACATCATATTTACAACCAAGCTGTTCAATCTCATTTCAGCTCAGTCATGCCTTCTAGGAATTCCTTCTGCTTTAAACTGACCAGGTCTTTCACAACATGAAGCAAGAAGAAATAGGTTAAGGAGAGGATGCTACTTGAGGCTATTGAGATGTATCCTCTCTATCACTCTAACCCGGATGCTTGTAAGAGAAGATGTATGAAGAGGCCAGGGTTGGACTCAATTCTCTATCACTCTAACCCGGATGCTTATAAGAGAAGATGTTTGAAGAGGCCAGGTTTGGGCTCAATTTGAATTAAACAAAAACAACAATTCAATAATTAAAAAAGGGCATTCATTTTCAATTACTTCTCAATAAACTGAAAGGTAAAATCTATTTATTTCAAAAGTTTTACCATTTCTGAATGTTAAGTTCAAATCACTTCTTGAATACCGCCTTCAATTCAAATTGAGTCTGGTAGAGGCTAGTTATAAGGTTTCACAAACCTTTTGATAATAACAACTGGTAAGATAGTTCTGTGACAGCTCAGCGGGAGCAAAGAGAACATCTGGGTGAAGAAGAGGGGTGTGCTGTACATGGTGGGTTTAGCAACTAAAGCACTGTATGTGTGTATCTGTGTGTATCTGTGTGTGTGTGTGTGTGATTTAGAAACTCCTCAGTCCATATGCTGGTCCAATGATGATAAACCTGTGTCCCTTTCCCTGTTTCTCTCCTGGCCAGTAAGTTTGTTTTGGCAGCTAGCACCATGTAAGCACCATTCTTTGTTTCACGGAAACATGGCTCACTCAGAATACGTTATCAGAGTTGATACAGCCACCCGGTTCCTTCACGCATCGCGCCGGCAGAAACAAAAATTTCTCTGGTAAGAAGAAGGGCGGGGGTGTATGCCTTATGATTAACGAGTCATGGTGTGATCATAACAACATACAGGAACTCAAATCCTTTTGTTCACCTGACCTAGAATTCCTTACGATCAAATGGCGACCGCATTATCTACCAAGAGAATTCTCTTCAATTATAATCACAGCCGTGTATATCCCCCCACAAGCAGACACCTCAACGGTCCTGAAAGAACTTCATTTGACTCTATGTAAACTGGAAACCACATATCCTGAGGCTACATTTATTGTAACTGGGGATTTTAACAAGGCTCCCTAAATTTTATCAGCGTATCGAATGCGCTGGCAAAACTCTGGATCATTGTTACTCTAATTTCCGCGACACATACAAGCCCTCCCTCGCCCTCCTTTCGGCAAATCTGACCACGACTCCATTTTGTTGCTCCCAGCCTATAGACAGAAATTAAAACAGGAAACGCCCGTGCTCAGGTCTGTTCAACGCTGGTCCGACCAATCTGATTCCACACTTCAAGATTGCTTCGATCACGTGGACTGGGATATGTTCCGGATAGCATCGGACAATAACATTGATGTATACGCTGATTTGGTGAGCAACTTTATTAGCAAGTGCATCGGTGATGTGGTACCCATGGTTACTATTAAATCCATCCCCAACTAGAATCCGTGGATTGATGGCAGCATTTGCGCAAAGCTGAAAGCGCAAACCACTGCTTTTAATCATGGCAAGGCGACCGGAAACATGACCGAATACAAACAGTGTAGCTATTCCCTCCGCAAGGCAATCAAACAAGCTAAGCATCAGTATAGAGACAAAGTAGAGTCGCAATTCAATGGCTCAGACACGAGACGTATGTGGCAGGGTCTACAGTCAATCACGGACTACAAAAAGAAAACCAGCCCCGTCGCGGACACTGATGTCTTGCTCCCAGACAAACTAAACAACTTCTTTGCTCGCTTTGAGGACAATACAGTGCCACTGAAACGGCCCACTACCAAAACCTGCGGGCTCTCCTTCACCGCAGCCAATGTGAGTAAAACATTTAAACGTGTTAACCCTCGCAAGGCTGCCGGCCCAGACGGCATCCCTAGCCGCGTCCTCAGAGCATGCGCAGATCAGCTGGCTGGTGTGTTTATGGACATATTCAATCAATCCCTATCCCAGGCTGCTATTCCCACATGCTTCAAGAGGGCCACCATTGTTCCTGTTCCCAAGAAAGCTAAGGTAACTGAGCAAAACGACTATCGCCCTGCAGGGTCCTGGACTTTCTGACAGGCCGCCCCCAGGTGGTGAGGGTAGGAAACAACATCTCCACCCCGCTAATCGTCAAAACACTGGGGCCCCACAAGGGTGCGTTCTCAGCCCTCTCCTGTACTCCCTGTTCAGCCATGACTGCGTGGCCATGCACGCCTCCAACTCAATCATCAAGTTTGCAGACGACACTACAGTGGTAGGCTTGATTACCAACAACAACAAGACGGCCTACAGGGAGGAGGTGAGGGCCCTCTGAGTGTGGTGTCAGGAAAATAACCTCTCACTCAATGTCAACAAAACAAAGTAGATGATCGTGGACTTCTGGAAACAGCAGAGGGAGCACCGCCCTATTCACATCGACGGGACAGTGGTGGAGAAGGTGGAAAGTTTTAAGTTCCTCGGCGTACACATCACGGACAAACTAAAATGGTCCACCCACACAGACAGCATGGTGAAGAAGGCGCAACAGAGCCTCTTCAACCTCAGGAGGCTGAATAAATTTGGCTTGTCACCAAAAACACTCATAAACTTTTACAGATGCACAATCGAGAGCATCCTGTCGGGCTGTATTACCGCCTGGTTTGGCAACTGCTCTGCCCAGAACCATAAGGCTCTCCAGAGGGTAGTGAGGTCTGTACAACGCATCACCGGGGGCAAACTACCTGCCCTCCAGGACACCTACACCACCCGATGTCACAGGAAGGCCAAAAAGATCATGCTGGACAACAACCACCTGAGTCACTGCCTGTTTACCCCGCTATCATCCAGAAGGCGAGGTCAGTACAGGTGCATCAATGCTGGGACCGAGAGACTGAAAAACAGCTTCTATCAGACTGTTAAACAGCCATCAGACTGTTAAGGCCATCAGACTGTTAAAAGGCCATCAGACTGTTAAACAGCCATCACTAACATTGAGTGGCTGCTGCCAACATTCAGACTCAATCTCAAGCCACTTTAATAATTAATAATTGGATGTAATAAATGTATCAATACCACTTAAACAATGCCACTTAATATAACGTTTACATACACTACATTACTCAACTCATATGTATATACTGTACTGTATACCATCTACTGCATCTTGCCTATGCCGTTTGGCCATCGCTCACTGAGATAAGAGCCTTTAATTCAATGCACTTTCCCAACAACACCCACACTTTAAATGCTATGGGTTGAAGGCTGCTTCATCAACACACATATAAAAAGTCACTCAAATTGATGCCAGATGTAGAAAACACCAACTATCAGCATTTGTTTGCGAATTAAATAGCATACAAAATGCACCTATAGTACGGCTGGGTGATATATCGAATTCATTTTATTAATTAGAATTCATGTTTTTGCACGATATTCCAAATGCCTTTATCACGTTTTGTTATTTTTCATTTTTATGAGCGTTTATGTCCGCTTGTTCTCGTTGTATTTTTGCTCTTGTCTCCTTCGCTCCTCTGTGCTGTGTGCACCTTCCCATTGACACCAGAGATCTGTTTCCGCCCTACAATGGGAGTCGTTGTCCCAAAGGCGGGAAGGCAGGCGACAAGCCTAGGCCCAAAAAAACGCATTGGCCTTATTTTTGACAGATTTTAGCAATAGTGAAGCAATAGTGAAACCACTCACTTTGCCTCTTCCTGGGTGGTTTACACACATACCAAGCCCTTTCCTCTTAACAAAGTTGAGAGATCAGAGGTTTGAATTCGTCAAACAGAATCGGTCTAATGGACACCAAAACACATTGAGACATTATTTTACTGTAATAGAGTAGAAGTAAACTTTTCAATCGAAACCCTTTTTATTGTTTTAACTACTCAAATTGCGTGCAATTAGTTAAACTACTACTAGTTAAATTTGTAACAAAAAAGGGAATATTCATAGACAGACGTGAAAGCCAGATCAGTGATTATTGCACAAAAAAGCAAGTTAAACTATTTTGATGAACTATTTAAATTAGTAGTGGATCTTATGTTTGTGGAAGGCTTATATTTAGCCTAGGTATAACTTCACAAGCCCTAAATGCATTACATTATTGCTGACTGTTTGGGGCTGTGCGATATGGCCTAAAAATCCTGAAATGTAGCTTGTTGTCACGACTTCCGCCGAAGTCGGTTCCTCTCCTTGTTCGAGCGGCGTTCCGCGATCGACGTCACCGGTCTTCTATCCATCGTCGATCCACTTTTCATTTTCCATTTGTTTTGTCTTGTTTTCCCACACACATGGTTTTCATTTTTCCTCATTACTGTTGTGTATTTAACCCTTTGTTTCCCCCATGTCTGTGTGGGGAATTGTTTATTGGCATGCTGGTTACGCCGGGTTGTTGGTTTTTTACCCGTGCTTTGTGGCAGCTGGTATTGTGCAGTTTATTTTGTACTTTGTGCTGCCTTTCTTGGTTTTGGGCATTTGTTTTGTGACGCGGTTGCGTTCTGTATTTTGACGTTGCCTAGTAAAGTGCTTAGTCCACTCATCTCTGCTCTCCTGCTCCTGACTTATTTACACCAGCTACACCCACCGCTTGACACTTATCCCCTCTTATTTGACAGCAAAGGTCCTTAGACCACATGACCTTTATTTAACTACTTAGGGAGCAGTGGGGCGCTACCCGGTGAAATGTAAGGCGCCAAATTCAAAATCCAAAAGTTGAATTATTAAACATTCATCAATATACAAGTGTTGCATAGTCATCAAAAGCTCTGCTTCTTGGCAATATCACAGCGTTGTCAGATTTCAAACAGGCTTTACGGCGAAAGCACAACATTTGATTGTTTGAGGATAGCACCTCTAATATTTCTGCGTTAGCATAAATTCATAAACCAGCGCGGTTCACACAAAACCCATATCACAGCGAAAACAAATCCCTTACCTTTCGAAGAACTTCTGCTGAGGGCTTCCCAAGTGTCCAACGAAGACATCCAATGGTTCTTTTGTTAGAAAAAGTCATTTATTATATCCATAAATCTCTGTTTGGTTGGCGCAGTATGATCCTAAAATCCACCGTTGAGTCGCCCATTGAACCGTGAAGAGAACACGTTCAAATTATACCTATAAACTTTCTACAAACAAATCAAACATCATTTTTTTATGTATCCTTAGGTATCCTTTTGTGTATATTTGCTGTAATATTTCAACCGGACGATAACATGAACGATAGGAAAGAAAAATAAAGTGGTGCGCGTTCACAATCTCGCGCACGTCAAACCTTGTTTACAAAAGTGGGCCCCTGACTACTTCCTCTTCCTATCCGTTTTGCTTACTCCAATCACTCTCAGTCTTTGTATATAGACTGCTGACATCTAGTTGAAGCCATAGGTACTGAAGTCTCAGTCCTGGTTAAAATAAAAATGAATAGGCAGCCTGGAGAAGTAGGTCAAGTACAAAAAAAAACTGCAAATCCGGATGGATTTTCCTCTGGTTCTTGCCTGCTATATCAGTTCTGTTATACTCACATACATTATTTTAACACTCTCAGAAACTTCAGAGTGTTTCCTATCCAATAGTACTAATTATGTGCATATCCTATTTTCTGGGCCTGAGTGGCAGGCATTTTACTTTGGGCACGCCAGACTCTCCAAAACCGTCACCTATACAGCCGCTCCCTAAGAAGTTAACTAGGCAAGTCAGTTAAAAACAAATTCTTATTTACAATGAAGGCCTACCAAAAGGCAAAAGGCCTCCTGCGGGGATGGGGATTAAAAATGACAAATAAATACAATATAAATATAGGACAAAACACACATCACAACAAGAGAGACAACACAACACTACATAAAGAGAGACCTAAGACAACAACACAGCAAGGCAGCAACACATGACAACACAGCATGGCAGCAACACAACATAACAACAACATGGTAGCAACACAAAACATGGTACAAACATTATTGGGTACAGACAACAGCACAAAGGTCAAGAAGGTAGAGACAACAATACATCACACAAAGCAGCCACAACTGTCCATGACTGAGTCTTTGAATGAAGAGACTGAGATAAAACTGTCCAGTTTGAGTGTTTGTTGCAGCTCGTTCCAGTCGCTAGCTGCAGCGAACTGAAAAGAGGAGCGACCCAGGGATGTGTGTGCTTTGGGGGTACAAATGTGTGTGTCATAGGATGTGTGTGTCATAGGTGAAAGGGTACAACATTAACTATATAACTAGCCTATTAATACATTTTTTTGTGCTCATTTGGTTCTTGCCCTAGCTCCCACACATTTTATTCAGCTATTAAACTCACCATCAAGTCTCTGAATGGAGTTAGGTGTGTGGGAGTGAGGGTGGGGGTATGTGCCTCTTTGGGTCATTTGAGAATAATGTACACTGAAATTGTAAATCATGAAATGTGTAATAATAACTTCAAAAATGAATTATGTGGAGGCCAGGTCATCTGATGCAGCACTCCATCACTCTCCTTCTTGGTCAAATAGCCCTTACACAGCCTGGAGGTGTGTTGGGTCATTGTCCTGTTGAAAAACAAATGATTGTCCCACTAAGCGCAAACCAGATGGGAAGGCGTATCGCTGCAGAATGCGGTGGTAGCCATGATCGTTAAGTTGTCTTGAATTCTATATAAATTAATCAATCAATCAAATGTATTTATAAAGCCCTTTTTACATCAGCCGATGTCTCAAAGTGCTACACAGAAACCCAGCCTAAAACCCCAAACAGCAAGCAATGCAGATGTCGAAGCACGGTGGATAGGAAAGACTCCCTAGAAAGGCAGGAACCTAGGAAGAAATATAGAGAGGAACCAGCCTCTGAGGGTTGGCCAGTCCTGGCTGTGCCGGGTGAAGATTATAACAGTACATGGCCAAGATGTTCAAATGTTCATAGATGACCAGCATGATCAAATAATGATAATCACAGTGGTTGTAGAGGGTGCAACAGGCCAGCACCTCAGGAGTAAATGTCAGTTGGCTTTTCGTAGCCGAGCATTCAGAATTAGAGACAGCAGGTGCGGTAAAGAGAGAGAGTCGAAAACAGCAGGTCCGGGACAAGGTAGCACATCCGGTGAACAGGTCAGGGTTCCATGGCCGCAGGCAGAACAATTTAATCTTAATCAAGCGTCACCAGTAAAGCGCCATCACACCTCCTCCTCCATGCTTCACGTGGGAACCACATATGCGGAGATCCTCTTTTCACCTACTCCGCATTTCACAAAAACACGGCGGTTGGAACCAATAATCTAAAATTTGGACTCATCAGACCAAAGGACAGATTTCCACCGGTCTAATGTCCATTGCTCATGTTTCTTGGCCCAAGCAAGTATCTTCTTCTTATTGGTGTCCTTTAGTAGTGGTTTCTTTGCAGCAATTTGACCATGAAGGCCTGATTCATGCAGTCTCCTCTGAACAGTTGATGCTGAGATGTGTCTGTTACTTGAACTCTGTGAAGCATTTATTTGGGCTGCAATTTCTGTGTAGTTAACTCTAATTAGCTAATCCTCTGCAGCAGAGGTAACTCTGGGTCTTCCTTTCCTGTGGCGGTCCTCATGAGAGCCAGTTTTATCCTGGCGCTTGATGGTTTTGGTGACTGCACTTGAAGAAACTTTGAAAGTTCTTGACATTTTCCAGATTGACTTAAGATAACGAGACATGTTTTTCTTTGCTTATTTGAGCTGTTCTTGACATAATATGGACTTGGTCTTTTACCAAATAGGGCTATATTCTGTATACCACCCCTACCTTGTCACAACACAACTGATTGGGTCAAACACATTAAAAAAGGAAAGAAATTCAAAAAGATTACTGTTAATTGAAATGCATTCCAGGTGACTACCTCATGAAGCTGGTTTAGAGAAAGCCAAGAAAGCCAAAGGGTGGCTAATTTGAAGAATCTCAAATATAAAATATATATTTTGATTTGTTTAACACTTTTTTGGTTACTACATGATTCTATATGTGTTATTTCATAGTTTGATGTCTTCACTATTATTCTACAATGTAGAAAATAGTAAAAAATTAAGAAAAACCCTTGAATGAGTAGGTGTTTCCAAACTTTTGACAGGTACTGTATATATATATATATAAAGAAAGGCAAAAAATGCCTCATTATATTTCCATTGGTTGTCGACGCACAGAGAGAGAGAGAGAGAGAGAGAGAGAGAGAGAGAGAGAAAGCAGTTCAGTAATTCAATGGACAAATTAAACGTAATATTGCTCAGTCAACTATCTACCATTTACATTTGTTTATTTTGCTTTATCCATTGGCTACATAAGCACTTTCCTCTGCTTGCCTTTCATGCCAAGTTGATAAGCTACATGTGGTGGATGCAGGCTTCTAGTTGCAAGCTTTCAGCCTATAAGCTACTCACTTTCACTTCATACCTCAGCAAAACACATCCCAACTGCGAAATGTGTGAAAGTTCTTTACTTGAGTAGCCTACCACAGTGTAACTAATTGTCAAGAGTTGTAAGAATGAACAAAAAAAATCCTTACTTTGTGTTGAGTGATGGCTTCTTTATTCACCGAAAAAGTTTGAGTGACTTTTTTAAGTTTCTAATGTAAATCCGTTTGTGTGTTATCAGCTTTAAAAGTTTCAGCTCATGCCAGTTCCTCTGTCTCTAACAGACGCTTCTTGGATAAGGTTTAGCCTATGCTCCTCTGGAGGAACGGAAATGAGACTTGACTTGACACACCCTCTGCCTCAGACAGTACCACCCTGCCCCCCTCACCGTTATGGTATCAAATAAACCATAGCCCCCAATCGAGGACGTCCAGCGTGGAGCGTCAAGGCACTGCAACAGACAGAATACATAGCAAACCCACAGATTACGCAATAAGCAGGCACATTTTTTGGTCGCAGAGAGTAAAATGTACGTTTCAAAGTTAATTTCGCAATGCGGCAGAGAGAAAATGTAGCAATTTTATAACAAATTTCATGCAATTCTACACATTTTACCATGGGGTGGAGAGAAATAAAGGGCAATTCTGCCACTTTTCAACTTCATATTCATCATCTTCAGCAACAAACCAGGGTGTACATATGTGAAAACAGTGCATTTCTCTGTCTGTGGTAAAACATCACATGGTTGTCACGGTTCATGAATTCACCAGCTCGCTCTGTGTGTATGTGTGTGCGTGTGGGTGTGGCCGCTGATCACCACTCAGCTCATTATCAGCGCCAGCTGCCACTCATCATCTGTGTCTATTTATACTCATTGTCATTCGTCTTGTGTTTGTCAGGGGCCATTTTGAATATTTGGTCATGCCTTTCGGGCTGTCTAACTCCCCTGCGGTCTTCCAGGCACTCATCAATGATGTGCTGAGAGACATGGTGGATCAGTTTATTTATGTCTATCTAGACATACTGATCTTTTCATCCTCTCTCCAGCAACACGTTCAGCACGTTAGACGAGTGCTCCAGAGGTTACTAGAGAACGGGCTTTTTGTCAAGGCGGAGAAATGCGAATTTCATGCACAGTCTGTTCCCTTCCTAGGGTACATCATCTCATCCGAGGGAATACGCATGGATCCCGACAAGGTCAAGGCTGTGGTGGATTGGCCAAGTCCAGATTCCCGTAAGGCCCTGCAGAGGTTTCTGCGATTCGCCAATTTTTCCCGACGGTTTATTCGCAATTTCAGCCAGCTAGCCGCTCCTCTGACTGCCTTGACCTCCCCCAGAACAACATTCAGGTGGTCCGGTGCAGCCGAAACTGCATTTTCCAACCTTAAAGGCCGCTTTGTTTCGGCCCCCATTCTCATAGCCCCTGATCCTTCACGTCAGTTCGTGGTGGAGGTCGACGCATCAGAGGTGGGGGTAGGTGCGGTTCTTTCCCAGCTCTCTTCCGCGGACGACAAGATGCATCCTTGCGCATTTTTGTCCCATCGTTTATCACCTGCCGAACGTAACTATGATATTGGTAACAGAGAGTTGTTGGCAGTCAAACTAGCGTTGGAGGAATGGCGTCATTGGTTAGAAGGGTCGGGGGTACCTTTTATCGTCTGGACCGACCACAAGAACTTGGAATATATCAGATCCGCCAAAAGACTCAACTCCAGGCATGCTCGGTGGGCTCTTTTTTTCTGACGTTTTGATTTTTCCCTCTCGTACCGCCCGGGTTCTAAGAACATCAAACCCGAGCGGAGGCGTTTTTGACCGCTCCGAACGCCCGTCTACTCCCGAGTGCATTTTACCTGAGAAACCCATTGTTTCCACACTCACATGGGAGGTCAAGTCGAGGGTCAAATCGGCCTTAGAAGGGGTAAGGTCTTGTGTTTGTCAGTTCGTTGGGTTTGTTCCTGTGTGCTAGTTCGTTCTCCTGGCTGGGTCTTGTGCCTCCTGTGGTTTCGGTTACAGTTTGGATTCTACGATCGCTCTGCTGTCTGTCCTGAGGAGGGTTCGACGCCGGGTACTTCCGGGTTCTGCGGAGATTGGATTTCCTCTCGCTTCTCTCACCGTCACGGAGGATCTGGGTTGCCCATTCAGTCCCTGCGCTGCCAAGGCTCAGACATTCATTATACTACTTCCTCATCTGACCCTGTTCTACTACTCTCACTGTTGCTGTAATAAATGTTAGACTTTCACTCGCAATTGAATCCTCAGTTATTCCAACGTAACAATGGTAGGATACATTTTATTTTTCTTGGCAAACATTTCAGTGGTCATACCTTCCTGTGTGCTGTCCCATTTACAAAATCAAATCAAAATCAAATGTACATGCGACGGGTACAACTGGTCTAGACTTTACAGTGAATTGCTAGCTTAAGAACCTTTCCCAACGATGAAAAGATTGAAAAATAATGATACAAATTTTAATAGTAACTAACACGAGGAATAAAATAAAATACACAAGAATGGAACTACAGTTGAAGTCGGAAGTTTACATACACTTAGGTTGGAGTCATTAAAACTCGTTTTTCAACCACTCCACAAATTTCTTGTTAACAAACTATAGTTTTGGCAAGTCAGATAGGACATCTACAGTGGGGCAAAAAAGTATTTAGTCAGCCACCAATTGTGCAAGTTCTCTCACTTAAAAAGATGAGAGAGACCTCTCATCTTCATCTGAGTGTGGAAGGTACACTTCAACTATGACAGACAAAATGAGGAAAAGAAATCCAGAAAATCACATTGTAGGATTTTTAATGAATTTATTTGCAAATTATGGTGGAAAATAAGTATTTGGTCACATACAAACAAGCAAGATTTCTGGCTCTCACAGACCTGTAACTTCTTCTTTAAGAGGCTCCTCTGTCCTCCACTCGTTACCTGTATTAATGGCACCTGTTTGAACTTGTTATCAGTATAAAAGACACCTGTCCACAACCTCAAACAGTCACACTCCAAACTCCACTATGGCCAAGACCAAAGAGCTGTCAAAGGACACCAGAAACAAAATTGTAGACCTGCACCAGGTTGGGAAGACTGAATCTGCAATAGGTAAGCAGCTTGGTTTGAAGAAATCAACTGTGGGAGCAATTATTAGGAAATGGAAGACATACAAGACCACTGATAATCTTCCTCGATCTGGGGCTCCACGCAAGATCTCACCCGTGGGGACAAAATGATCACAAGAACGATGAGCAAAAATCCCAGAACCACACGGGGACCTAGTGAATGACCTGCAGAGAGCTGGGACCAAAGTAACAAAGCCTACCATCAGTAACACACTACGCCGCCAGGGACTCAAATCCTGCAGTGCCAGACGTGTCCCCCTGCTTAAGCCAGTACATGTTCAGGCCCGTCTGAAGTTTGCTAGAGAGCATTTGGATGATCCAGATGAGGATTGGGAGAATGTCATATGGTCAGATGAAACCAAAATAGAACTTTTTGGTAAAAACTCAACTCGTCGTGTTTGGAGGACAAAGAATGCTGAGTTGCATCCAAAGAACACCATACCTACTGTGAAGCATGGGGGTGGAAACATCATGCTTTGGGGCTGTTTTCTGCAAAGGGACCAGGACGACTGATCCGTGTAAAGGAAAGAATGAATGAGGCCATGTATCGTGAGATTTTGAGTGAAAACCTCCTTCCATCAGCAAGGGCATTGAAGATGAAACGTGGCTGGGTCTTTCAGCATGACAATGATCCCAAACACACCGCCCGGGCAACGAAGGAGTGGCTTCAGAAGAAGCATTTCAAGGTCCTGGAGTGGCCTAGCCAGTCTCCAGATCTCAACCCCATAGAAAATCTTTGGAGGGAGTTGAAAGTCCGTGTTGCCCAGCGACAGCCCCAAAACATCACTGCTCTAGAGGAGATCTGCATGGAGGAATGGGCCAAAATACCAGCAACAGTGTGTGAAAACCTTGTGAAGACTTACAGAAAACGTTTGACCTCTGTCATTGCCAACAAAGGGTATATAACAAAGTATTGAGATAAACTTTTGTTATTGACCAAAAACTTATTTTCCACCATAATTTGCAAATAAATAAATTAAAAATCCTACAATGTGATTTTCTGGATTTCTTTTTCTCATTTCGTCTGTCATAGTTGAAGTGTACCTATGATGAAAATTACAGGCCTCTCTCATCTTTTTAAGTTGGAGAACTTGCACAATTGGTGGCTGACTAAATACTTTTTTGCCCCACTGTACCTTGTGCATGACACAAGTAATTTTTCCAACAATTGTTTACAGACAGATTATTTCACTTATAATTCACTGTATCACAATTCCAGTGGGTCAGAAGTTTACATACACTAAGTTGACTGTGCCTTTAAACAGCTTGGAAAATTCCAGAAAATTATGTCATGGCTTTAGAAGCTTCTGATAGGCTAATTGACATCATTTGAGTCAATTGTAGGTGTACCTGTGGATGCATTTCAAGGCCTACCTTCAAACTCAGTGCCTCATTGCTTGACATCATGGGAAAATCTAAAGAAATCAGCCAAGACCTCAGAAAGAAATTGTAGACCTCCATAAGTTTAGTTCATCTTTGGGAGCAATTTCCAAATGCCTGAAGGTACCACGTTCATCTGTACAACAATAGTACGCAAGTGTAAACACCATGGGACCACGCAGTCGTCATAACGCTCAGGAAGGAGACGCGTTCTGTCTCCTAGAGATGAACGTACTTTGGTGTGAAAAGTGCAAATCAATCCCAGAACAACAGCAAAGGACCTTGTGAAGATGTTGGAGGGAAACAAGTCCTATATCGACATAACCTGAAAGGCCGCTCAGCAAGGAAGAAGCCACTGCTCCAAAACCTTCATAAAAAAGCCAGACTACGGTTTGCAACTGCACATGGGGACAAAGATCATACTTTTTGGAGAAATGTCCTCTGGTCTGATGAAACAAAAACAGAACTGTTTGGCAATGATGACCATCGTTATGTTTGGAGGAAAAAGGGGGAGGCTTGCAAGCCGAAGAACACCATCCCAACCGGGAAGCACGGGGGTGGCAGCATCATGTTGTAAGGGTGCTTTGCTGCAGGAGGGACTAGTGCACTTCACAAAATAGATGGCATCATGAGGCAGGAAACTTATGTGGATATATTGAAGCAACATCTCAAGACATCAGTCAGGAATTTAAAGCTTGGTCGCAAATGGGTCTTCCAAATGGACAATGACCCCTAGCATACTTCCAAAGTTGTGGCAAAATGGCTTAAGGACAACAAAGTCAAACTATTGGAGTGGCCATCACAAAGCCCTGACCTCAATCATATAGAAAATTTGTGGACAGAACTGAAAAAGCGTGAGCGAGCAAGGAGTCCTACAAACCTGACTCAGTTATACCAGCTCTGACTGTCAAGGCGTCTGCGTACTGGTAGCGAAGTCAGGTGCAGGAGAGCAGAGAGTTGTGAACAGGCGCACACTTTATTTAGACTGGAGGAACAAACAGATGAACGCAACTGCGTCAAAACCTCCATCCAAAATAGTCAAAGGTGCAAAATAAATCACACTCGTCTAGCGCGTCAAAAACAAATGACACATAACACCAACATTTCCACACAAAGACATGATGGGGAACAGTGTGATTGGGGAATGAAAACCAGGTGTGCAGGGAACAAGACAAAACAAATATATCAATGAAAAATGGAGCGCCGATGGCTAGAAAGACGGTAACGTCGACTGCCGAACGCCACCCGAACAAGGAGAGGAGCCGACTTCGGCTGAAGTCGTGACACTGACAGGAGGAATGGGCCAAAATTCAACCAACTTATTGTGGGAAGCTTGTGGAAGGCTACCCAAGTTTAACAATTTAAAGGGCAATGCTACCAAATATTAATTGAGTGTATGTAAACTTCTGACCCACTGGGAATGTAATGAAAGAAATAAAAGCTGAAATAAATCATTCTCTCTACTATTATTCTGACATTTTACATTCTTAAAATAAAGTGGTGATCCTAACTGACCTAAAATGTCAGGAATTATGAAAAACTGAGTTTAAATGTATTTGGCTGAGGTGTATGTAAACTTCCGACTTCAACTGTATATACAGGGAGTACCAGAACAATGTGCAGCGGTACGAGGTACTTGAGGTAGATATATACATGAAGGCAGAGTAAAGTGACTTGGCGTCCGGATAGATAATAATACGAGTAAATTAAAGAACAGAGGAGCAGCAGCAAATTAAAAGTGTGTGTATGAGTGTGCGCGTATGTATGCGTGTATGTTTGTTTGTGTTGTGTCGGTATGCATGTGTGTGTGAGAGATCTGTGTGGGAGTGACAGTATAGTGTGTGTGAGTGTGTATGTAAATTCTAGTGAGTGTTCATTGGATCAGTGCAGATAGTTTGAGTACCATTAGTTTTATGGCTTTGGGGTAGCAGCTGTTTCGGAGCCTGTTGGTCCGAGAGCCGATGTTCCGGTACCGTTTGCTGGACGGTACCAGAGTGAACAGTTTATGGCTTGGGTGGCTGGAGTCTTTGGCAATTCTTCGGGCCTTCCTCTGACACCGCCTGATGTATAGTTGATCCTGGTGCAGAATACACAGGGCTTCTACCTCCCCATATTGACTGATACCATTCAATCAATAATAAAAAAAGGCAATATAAGAACAATTTTTGCTGAGTGCCAGGTCTCTCAATTTTAGAGACATCAGTATCAAGCCTGTCTGTATGTCTGGACTTCATCACATCATCTTGCAAAGTCTCCATGTGATGGCTCCATACATTTCTGAGAAAACATACACACATATTCACTGTTCTATAGGATCGTTTTCAATAACACGTCACAATACATTTGATTTGGCTGCTGGGGGACAAGGGGGGCATGTCATCTATGGAGTTTTTTAGGATATACATTTCTTTAATAGAGCTAAGCACAGGCTAAATCCTTGAGGAAAAACTGTTTCAGTCTGCTTTCCACTTTGTCATTTGGGGGTATTGGGTGTAGAAGGGTGAGATAAATCCACTTTGAATTCAGGCTGTAACACAACAAAATGTGGAATAATTCAAGGGGTATGAATACTTTCTGAATGCAGTGTACGTGCTGTTTTCAAGGGATTGTTAAACAAATGTTGTAACTAAATTCAGCAACAACAAAAAACCATTATTTTATTTTCAGCAAACTTAAAGTGTAAATATTTGTATGAACATATCAAGATTCAACAACTGAGACATAAACTGAACAAGTTCCACAGACATGTGACCAACATAAATGGAATAATGTGTCCCTGAACAAAGAGGGGGTCAAAAGTCACCATATCACCTCCACCTTCACCTTACCCAACACCCTAGGCCCACTACAATTCACATATCACCCCAATAGATGCAATATCATGAATGATTGAACCAGGTTATGTAGACAAACAGCGCAATTAGTGCAACCAATGACAATAGTCATAGTGTGTCATAGTAATTAGGGTGATATGGATGAAAAGTGAAACTGTTAAAAGACAATTATACACTGCATGTTGAATATATTAGGCTATGGTTTTTATTAGATAATTATTATGGAAATTTTGTTCTCAATGTTCACAAACTGAACTTTAATTAACCTACTCTGTCTATAACCCAAAGGTCGCAAAGCTTTGGTTAAGATGAAACAGACAGAGACCCAGCTACAGAGATCATTATGTCAAATGTTTATTCACCGAGAATTCTCAAATCACAATAAGAACACAGTCCTGTACATGTACATACAATTTAACTCCACCCCACTTTAGACGGTCTGTGGTTTACAAATAACATCTTATCACTTCTAACAGCTTTCTGACCGTTTCTCCCCTCCCTGGGTGAAGAAACCGTTTTCCTGTTATAGGGTCCAGTTATAAATCGTCTGTCGACAGTTCTCTTGTTATCTCAACTCCATCCTGCTTAGGTTGCAAAATAGTAACACGATGTCTTAGTCTTTTAAAAAGTTCTAGACCTATTCCTCTAACACCTATTACATATATTTTCAGGATTTCATATTCTTAGTAATTACTTAAACATATTATTTTAAACATATAATAATTTATTCATTAAACATAAATCATGTGAATTTATTCATAACAATCCACCCTTTGACTAAATATTATACACACAATCACGTCTATTTAGATTAGAATGAACAATGACACCCAAAATCAACCACACAATACCAATATATGTATTTACATCTCCTCCACATTAATAACTGTTCTAGGCCTATCCAATCATAACTCTTCTAGTTAGGATTTTCCTTATGATCTTCATCAAAAGAAACAGTATAAACATTATTCAAATCTAAATATTGAAAATTGTCTCATTAAACATGGGTTCTTCATAAACAAAGGGACAGTTGTCATCCACCAGGTCAGGAGGCATGTCCATCTCATTCCATTGATCAGAGCTCGGAATCTGGCCGTATCTCACCATCTGTTGTGTCATTGATTTCTCCAGAGTCCTGGAGATTAAACCTCTCACACACGGAATCACACAACACCCACATAATACTAACCCAGTCATACAGGTAAAAGTTGCCCACAACACAGTAATCATAACATTTTTCCATTGTCCCAACATATTGTCAAACCAGCTTGTCAGAGAAGTATCTACCCCAGAGTTCTCCGCTAATTCGTGGGCTAGAGTGGTCAAACCAGCCAGGGCCTTGGTCACTGATCCGTCTGGAGCTCTAGTAACTGTACCATCTGGGGCATTGCTGTCAGGAATAAAAATACAACAATGTTTCTGCCACCATTCTGCAGACGCCACCCTTTCAGCCAATAACACATCTAGAGCCAACCTATTTTGCCAGGTCATGAGGGAGGTGGCGGATAATGGTTCAGAGATTCCCATCACTGTAGCTCTAGTCTTATTCACAAATCCTTGTTGATTTATAATACATATAACTGCTCCAATCAACATGTTTATTTATTGTTACCCACCAGAAGAATGTAGTAATAAAACCCTTCCCAATCTGATTTATAGCTTTGTATTCGTCTGGAACTTATCTGGCGATGCCTATGGCATCCATCCAAATAGAACTGCCTGCATCAGAACCTATATTTCTCCTTTTTCTAGTTATCCCATCCAAAACTGGCCTCTGATGACTAATCCTAACTGGTTGGACCAATAATACTGGAACACAAGTGCCCCTCCACCTTTTAGGTAATACCTGTCTTAGGCCTCCTCTATTGGTACCAGTCCCCCACATATCAGTTATAGGTGTTGTGAGGTTGAGAATTTTTTCCTATACTTCTCAACCCAAATCAGTCACATTAACCACAGACACATCTATTGAGATCCACTACAAGACCTGGGTCTTTTGTGAAGTTGGTCTCTACCGACTGGATTAGTGAACAGGAGAAATCGTGTCCATAATCATCAGCTTAAGCCCAATGCTTTCATTCCGTGTCCGTTCTGTGACTCGTTGGAGGGTTACTACTACATCTACTCTACAGTCATTAATATCCAAACTTTGTTTAAAACCCCATCGGGATCACTTCCGTTCACATACCCCGGTCCCCAAGTATGTTTAATTACCTAGGCCAGGAACGAGATGAAGTGGGTTCCAAACAGAAATATAAAGGTATCACAAAGTCCTGAATCATCTTATATAATTTATTATGCAGCCATATTCCTGCTCTATTAGGGAAATGTTTAATATTTACCTTAAATCTTACCTCATCACCTATTTGGACTCCTTCTTTATATCCTTCTTATTCATGAGGGTCGGGTATTATATAACTAGTCTTTTACTTCTTAAACCTGTCAGCGACATATAATTTATACTGGAGGTGTTGAATCAGGATGTATAAAAAGATAATCAAAACTATGATGCAGCTCAAGGTACCCCATAACCCAAAAACCGCCAACCCTCTCCTGCCCTTAGCAAGTCTGCTAGGTACCACCCCATACTCACACCTCTAGGGAACACACTACAGTGATGATAGGTCGGGATAGGAAATCTTCGTTAACAGAGGTGACCCCCAGACCCTATTGGTCCAGTTCTGCTCTCTAACTCTGCGTGTGTTCCACGGTGTTTGTATGTGTTCCTACCTTTCTGCAGTGGGTAACGTTGACCCAGGTTGCTCTTTCTGATATTCTAATGGCAAAGGCTGTGTTCCAACATGGCCTGGTAGGGACCTTCGCAATGGGGCTGAGACTGGACCCACACCCAGTCACCAGGCTGGTTCGTATGGCTCACCTCCTTCTGTAGTTCTTCTGTTGGGCATAACATCTCTGACACACAGGTGTGGTTAGCAAACAACTTCTCATGTGATCTGCTACTGTATCTTCCTAACTCTAATTTCATCCTGTACTCAGGTGTGTCTATCTTAACCTACTTTTAATCATAGAATTCATGTGTCCTATAATACAATAACAATTTAAACACTGTTTCTTTCCTTTGCTCCTGGTGAGCTCAATTTAAAAAAAAAAAATTATTCAAAGTAATTTGTGTTGTCGAACAATCTCTACCATATCTAACAATCATCTCTATACTATTCATCTCTACCATACTCTACCATTTATACTCTACCATATCCCTCCTTTTGATACAAGGCTCTGCCCCTGTATCAAACTACTGCATCTCTAAAACAACAAAAACCACTAGCTTTACTTAGCCAAAATTGGTAAATTTCTTTTTTGCCAAATTTCTTCCTTACTAACTGCTCCTAGCTGCTCCCACTTATTTAATCTGAAACTGGTGCCCTATCTTGGCTATCTTCTAGCAGAGTAGAACCTTTGTTCACTTCCGCTGTCAAGTGTGAGTCTGTGTAGCAATGTCGTAAGACTAGCTGTCTTCGCTTCCTCATCTGCCCTCCTGTCTCCATTGCAGATACTTTGTCTGGTAGGAGAACTGCCTCTAACAATTTAAAATGAGCCGTAGTTACCATCCCCCTATTTCTCCATCGAGCTGCACAAGCGCTATCTGTATGAATGGCAACCCTTTTTCCTTTACCCAACGTACATGTCCTCATAAGGGCCTCAATTTCTGCCTGCTGCACAGAGTAGTCTGAATTCTACCTTGAAGACCCATCTATAAGTAATTTCTCAATGGTTATCTGTAAAATCAGGCTTATGGAACACAACTTTCTCCATCTCAGTTACAAACGGACGGTCATATCTAGGGAATGCTAAAACCATATCTGATACCACCAGCTGTTTAATCTGAACAAATTGCCCTTCAACCCCAAAGGTCCATTCAATTTTATCTTTGGCTGTCATATCCCTACCATAGATCAGATCACTAAGTTTCCCAGTATATAGAGCAAAATGTGGGACCCACGCCCTACACCCAAGAAACTCATCATTTGTTTCTTAGTCAAAGGTTTTGGCGCCTCCAGGATGGCCTACTTCCTAGTTAAATTTAGGGTGCGGCCTTCCTGAGTGAGGGTGTATCCTAGATAGATAACTTCAGATTGCCAAAACTGTTACAATTTCCTTTTACTTACTTTATGGCCCTACTCTGCCATCTGTCAATAACTGCAATGTACCCGTTTTGCATCCATCACAAGTAGTAAACATATTCTAAATGTCCTTAGGAGATAACAATAATCTCCTAAAGTAATAGTACAATTTAGATAGAGAATGGTATTTCTCACAAATGTTAAAGTGAAATTCTCTAGATTTTTTTAACTTTCGTGATGAGGTTGATCATTCCTCATCAGGAATTGTTTCAAAATTCAGGGCTTTTCAGAACATTTCTATACAAATTAAACGTTCGCAATCTCATTGATTGTTCCTACACCCATTCACATCACACACACACACGGCATTGTAAGGTTGGTCTCTCACTGCCATAATCATGTACAAATACTCTGTTATCGTTAATAGACCAATTTCCAATAGACCAATTGCCAAACAGCACATTTGATAGCTATTATACTGTAGATTATTTCTGTTAACCATTACTAAATATAACACTTTTTTACGGTCGCAAATGTATTACTTTTTCAGATGAAGGACTTTAGTTATATCTGAGCTAACTCAAATACCTCACATTTAGTATTTAGCTCATTCTCCTCTCCTGTCTGTCCCGAACCTAGTCAGGACTCATCCTCCTCCTGTTATCAGGTTTTGGGCGCCTCTCTTTTTTCCTATGGTTTGTTTTTGCAATCGCGGTCACGTTTTCTATTTTTTTGCAATCGCGATGAAACTATTTTCCAGGGGTCATTAAAGCCCTAGTTAACCGCCTATTTTCCTGTTGCTACCTTGGGACATATTGACGTTAATATCTCATATCTCACTCCGCTACATTAGGTTTCCCGGAACTTTATCTATAGAGATGAATTTCAATTAGACGTTAGGTCTCACCCGTATACAACTATAAACTATTTTCCAGGGGTCGTAAAGCCCTAGTTAACAGCCTATTTTCCTGTTGCTACTTTGGGACATATTGACGTAATATCTTATCTCTCCCACCGCTATATTAGATTCCCCTCTCCTCCTTTTTTGGACCTTAATAACCTGTGTGGCCAACCAAGCCAGCACTATTAAGTTCCTGCATTAATAATCCGTGTGGCCAAATTTCGGAATCTATTAAGCAACTGTGTTAATAACCCGTGTGGACTACGGATTAAATCTCACATTTAAGTGAGATTTTTAATCAGTCCTCGGAATCTATTAAGCCAATTTTTTTATGGCAGCGCCTTACCTCAGGTCTTCTCGGACCTGATCCCCCGGATCGATCGTTTAAAGTTAACTACTGGTGAATCTGATTAGAATGACCAAGCTCCTATTATTGCTAAATTCTAAGCATTTTAGAATATCAATTCAAAGATATCTTAATCAATCCCCCCAAATTCATGAATAAAGATAGACTGACCTGTCCAGTAGACTGGGAAAAGCAATGTAGAGGTCAGGTCTTTATCTCACGGATCTCTGATCCGCCCGTGCACGGTTTTCGATGTCCACTGGAACTAGACAGAAACAGGTATTGAGATCCGGCTCGAAGGACCAAATTGTTATGGAAATTTTGTTCTCAATGTTCACAAACTGAACTTGAATTAACCTACTCTGTCTGTAACCCAAAGGTCGCAAAGCTTTGGTTAAGATGAAACAGACAGAGACCCAGCTACAGAGATCATTATGTCAAATGTTTATTCACCGAGAATTCTCAAATCACAAAAAGAACACAGTCCTTTATATGTACATACAATTTAACTCCACCCCACTTTAGACGGGCTGTGTTTTACAAATAACATCTTATCACTTCTAACAGCTTTCTAACCGTTTCTCCCCTCCCTGGGTGAAGAAACCGTTTTCCTGTTATAGGGTCCAGTCTGTCTGTCGACAGTTCTCTTGTTATCTCAACTCCATCCTGCTTAGGTTGCAAAATAGTAACACGATGTCTTAGTCTTTTAAAAAGTTCTAGACATATTCCTCTAACAACTATTACATATATTTTCAGGATTTAATATTCTTAGTAATTACTTAAACATATTATTTTAAACATATAATAATTTAGTCATTAAACATAAATCATGTGAATTTATTCATAACAATAATGTACATAGTATTACCATCAACAGTCATTATTATTTCATTTAATATATATACAGCAACTTCGGGAAAGTATTAAGATTCCTTGACTTTTTCCACATTTTGTTACGTTATAGCCTTAGTATTTTTCATCCTCAGCAATCTACACACAATACCCTATAATGACAAAGCGAAAACAGGTTTTTGGAAATGTTTGCAAATTTATTACAAATAAAAAACAGAAATACGTTATTTACATAAGTATTCAGACCCTTTGCCATGAGACTCGAATTTGAGCTAAAGTGAATGCTGTTTCCATTGGTGATCCTTGAGATGTTTCTACAACTTGATTGGAGTCCACCTGTGGTAAATTCAATTGATTCTACATGATTTGGAAAAGCACACACCTGTCTATAGAAGGTCCCACATGATTGTGTCGAGGCACAGATCTGGGGAAGGGTACCAAAACGTTTCTGCAGGATTGAAGGTCCCCAAGAACACAGTGGAACCACCAAGACTCTTCCTGGAGCTGGCCGCCCGGCCAAACTGAGCAATCGGGGAGAAGGGTCTTGGTAAGGGAGGTGACCAAAAACCCGATGGTCACTCTGACAGAGCTCTAGAGTTCCTCTGTGGAGATGGGAGAACCTTCCAGAAGGACAACCATAAACCATCTCTGCAGCTCTCCACTAATCAGGCCTTCATGGTAGAGTGACCAGACGGAAGCCACTCCTCAGTAAAAGGCACATGACAACCCACTTGGAGTTTGCCAAAAGGCACCTAAAGACTCTCAGACCAAGAGAAACAAGATTCTCTGGTCTGATGAAACCAAGATTGAACTCTTTGGCCTGAATGTCAAGCGTCACGTCTGGAGGAAACCTGGCACCATCCCTACGGTGAAGCATAGTGGTGGCAGCATCATGCTGTGGGGATGCTTTTCAGCGGCAGGGATTGAGAGACTAGTCAGGATCGAGGGTAGGTGACGCTCCCCATCCAACCTGACAGAGCTTGAGAGGAGCTGAAGAGAAGAATGGGAAAAACTCCCAAATACTTGAAGCTCTAATCGCTGCCAAAGGTGCTTCAACAAAGTACTGAGTTAAGGGTCTGAATACTTATGTAAATGTTATATGTACGTTTTTTTTTCTTCTAAGATACTGTTTTTTATTTGTCATTATGGGGTATTGTGTGTAGATTGATGAGGGAAAAAATGATTTAATCCATTTTAGAATAAGGCTGTAACGTAACAAAATGTGGAATAAGTCAAGGGTTGTAAATACTTTGAATACACTGTATAGAGTGTTCGCCTCTATTTATTTTTATAAATAATACATTTAATCATGATGTTGTGGTTAAATGTGATGACGAAGATAGAAATCTGGATGTACTGAATAGAGTCCCAATACGATCCATTATTATGATTGGAGGAGAATATTGGTAAAGGAAAATAAAAAAGTTTGTCCTACAAAAGTTCACAAAGCAACTCATTCTTCAAATTGCATATTTATACTCAAATGCGTCTCGTCCTACTACAGTACAACTAACACAGTCTAGAAATACAGAGAGTTCTTGTGATTGAGGGTCAAGAGTCAGGATTGGTATGCGCCTTAGCAACACCTCTCTGTTAAATAATAACTGAGTTATTCAGACCTCTCCCATTCCTGTTGAGGGGTTTACTACTTCAACTATAGGTGTAAGGAAAGTAAAGGACTTTTTTTAGTGGGCAGTGGCAGGTATTTTAGGTAGTGATTCCATATAATCACTGGATTGTCATACTGTTTTTCTGACAGGATATGGGTTTGGTCACGGCCGATTTTTATAACATTGACCACAGCCCATTACTTTTATTTATTTGTATTTTTATTACAATCTGAAAGAGGTGAAATATTCACATAATTCCCCAATATTTCAATAGAGCATATTGAAGAGCGTGGGTATTTTAGCCATATGTTCTGAGACCTGAAATGGGCAAACAATGTTTAATTTAGTGACTTATTGTACGTTGGGCTGGCTTTTAAGTAGGCAAAGCATCACAATTTAGAACATTCAGTAGGAATGCAGATGCCTTCAACTGACAGGAAAAGAGAAAACGAGAGCGATAATAATTTTGACAGGCAGCCAAGTGGGAAACTACACATCGGAAAGAGTATGGAATATAAATATATATTGAAGATAGCCCAGAGAGCCTATAGATGAGTAGAGCAACATTAATGTGGACACGAATGGAGTGAGGGAATTATGAAGAAAACAGATGATCTGTGTGCATGTTTTGCACATACATGTTTTATTGTGTCATGTTATTCTTGTCTCTGATGGATTTAGTGCATTTAAAAGTTCTAGATAATGACCTGGTGACATCATGAGGGTGTTGGCCTCACTGTGTGCTTTACACAATGGTGGAAAAAGTACCTAATTTTCATACTTGAGTAAAAAAAAAGAAAGATGACTTCATAGAAAACAACTCAAGTAATAGTGAAAGTCACGCAGTAAAATACTTGAGTAAAAGTAATATACTTACACAACCGGTCAAAAGTTTTAGAACACTAATTCAAGGGTTTTTCTTTATTTTTACTATTTTCTACATTGTAGAATAATAATGAAGACATCAAAACTATGAAATAACACATATGGAATCATGTAGTAACCAAAAAAGTGTTAAACAAATCAAAAAAATGTTTTATATTTGAGATTCTTCAAAGTAGCCACTCTTTGCCTTGATGACAGCTTTCCACACTCTTGGCATCCTCTCAACCAGCTTCATGAGCTAGTCACCTGGAATGCATTTCAATTAACAGGTGCCTTGTTAATTTGTGGAATTTCTTTCCTTCTTAATGTGTTTGAGCTAATCAGTTGTGTTGTGACAAGGTAGGGGTGGTATACACAAGATAGCCCTATTTGGTAAAAGACCAAGTCCATATTATGGCAAGAACAGGTCAAATAAGCAAAGAGAAACGACATGAAGGTCAGTCAGAAAATTTCAAGAACCAAGTTTCCTCAAGTGCAGTCGCAAAAACCATCAAGCGCTATGATGAAACTGGCTCTCATGAGGACTGCCTCAGGAATGGAAGACCCAGAGTTCATTAGAATTACCAGCCTCAGAAATTGCAGTCCAAATAAATTCTTCACAGAGTTCATCTCAACATCAATTGTTCAGAGGAGACTGTGTGAACCAGTCTGCGAATTGCTGCAAAGAAACCACTACTAAAGGACACCAATAAGAATAAAGACTTGCTTAGGCCAAGAAACACGAGCAATGGACATTAGACCGGTGGAAATTTGTCCTTTGGTCTGGAGCCAAAATGTTTGATTTTTGGTTCCAAGCGCCATGTCTTTGTGAGACACGGTGAGGGTGAACAGATGATCTCTGCAAGGCACACTTAACCAGCATGGCTACCACAGCCTTGTGCAGCGATAAGCCATCCCATCTGGTTTGGGCTTAGTGGGACTATCATTTGTTTTTCAACAGGACAATGACCCAACACACCTCCAGGCTGTGTAAGGGCTATTTGACCCAGAAGGAGAGTGATGGAGTGCTGCATCAGATGACCTGGCCTCCACAATCCCCTGACCTCAACTCAATTGAGATGGTTTGGGATGAGTCAAACCGCAGAGTGAAGGAAAAGAAGTGCTCAGAATACTGTATGTGAGAACTCCTTCAAGACTGTTGGGAAATATTTCCAGGTGTAGCTGGTTGAGAGAATGCCAAGAGTGTGCCAAGCTGTCATCAATGAAAAGAGTGGCTATTTGAAGAATCTCAAATACAAAATATATTTTGATTTGTTTGAGTTTTTTGGTTACTACGTGATTCCATATGTGTTATTTCATAGTTTTGATGTCTTCACTATTATTCTACAATGTAGATAATAGTAAATATTTTTAACTTGAATGAATAGGTGTTCTAAAACTTTTGACCAGTAGTGTAAGTATCAAAGTAAATGTAAGTGCTAAAATATACATAAGAATCAAAAGTAAAAATATGAATAACTTCAAATTCCTTATATTAAGCAAACCAGATGGCACAATTAGTTTGTTTTATTTATGGATAGCCAGGGGCACACTCCAAAACAGACATACTTTACAAATGAAACATTTGTGTTTAGTGAGTCCGCCAGATCAGAGGCAGTAGGGATGACCAGGGATGTTCTCTTGATGAGTGTGTGAATTGGACAATTTTACTGTCCTGCTAAGCATTCGTAACAAACGTAACAAGTGTCAGGGAAAAAATATGGAGTAAAAAGTACATTATTTTCTTTAGGAATGTAGTGAAGTAAAAGTACAATTTGTCAAAAATATAAATAGTAAAGTAAAGTACAGATACTCAAAAAACTACTTTAGTATTTGAAGTACTTTTACTTAAGTACTTTTCACCACTGGTTTTACTGTAACGTGATGAATTATCTGGACTCAGGAGAAATTAGACACTGTGACAATGATATTTTTATTTAATCAATTAAAGGACCCATTCATACAGTCAGTCCTACTGTATTTGTCAGCCAGCAGCCACAATTCATGAGTCGTTCCGTTGCCCTGTGGATAATGAAGCAAAGCCAAAAGCCCCCTGCTGGTTGATGAACAAAATGCACAAAATTGACCTTTGGAAAATGACGTCATCTTCACGCGCCAAAGACAGACCACCGTTTCACGTGTTGTTCTATTAGCTAGCTTAGTGTTACATTTTCTAACTTTTATGGTATTATGTGTCTTGTTTTTGATTCCATTCATATAGCTAGTTTATAAGTTATGAGACAATCAAAGATACAGACGATTTGAACTGGAAGAGAACGGTCGCAGTGATCTAGCTTGGTAGGTATTTATTCCATGGGTTATTCTCTTTAGTTAGCTAACTCTAGCTAACGTTAGCTAAACCAAAACAGTTTTATTGTTGTTAGCTAGCTAGCTGAACCAAAGAAGATTACGATTGTTAATGTATTGACAGCTCCTTCAATTTAGGTTGTTCTTAATAATCAAAAGTGTATTTTCAACTGACAAAAATATGTTGGTTCATATTCATGGCTGGTCCGTATTCGTTTAAGAGTGACCAGGGGGTCACTTATTCAAGAACATGCACATTGTTTTTTCCAGATAGAAGACACCAGTACCCAAGTAATCAAGTTGCATTGGTGTCCTTACTTTAAAATGCTGGCGAAGATGGAGGAAAACAACCAGTGGAGAGAGACAGGATTGAAGAGGAAGTATCCTGAAGATAGAGAAAGAATGAGAGGAGGAGCAGGAGAAAGAGGAGAAGATGAAGACAGAAATAGAGGAAGAGAAGCAGGTGAACGAGGAGAAGATGGAGAGGGAAAGAGAGGAGGAGCGGGTGGAAGAGGAAGTAGGGGTGGAAGAGGAAGTAGGGGTGAAGGAGGAGGTGCCAGGAAGCATCTAGATGCCTTGAGTGTGGGATACTTCCGCAGAGTGGGAGAGAGACTCAGCGAAGGCTTCACAGAGGACGAGGAGCGAGGTGAGAGCCCTTGCACAGGGAAGGAAATTGTCAATTATGTGCATACATGTTTGCATGAGCATACAATGCTGTGACCTTTACAACATAGCTTCACATCTTAATTTCTTCCTCCCTCCCCCATAGTTCTCTTTGTGGAGAACGTGCTGACGGAGGTCAAAGGGCAGGCTGCCCTGGTTGCCATGGATGTGACAGGAAGTGTCACCCTCCAGCGGCTGCTCCCATTGGCTAGCCCCGGCCAGGTGGGGGAGGTGCTGGCTGAGCTTGGCGGAGAATCGGGGTCCTATTTTAAGACAGTGTCATGTGACAAATGTGGGGGTCATGTCTTGGAGAGCGCACTCAGACAGATGCCCAGATGGAGAGGTGTGTCTGATTGTGACCAGTATGAAAACAATTCCTAGCACCTGAAACGTCAAGATATAATAGAATGACATGAAATAAATCTCCTTGTTTATATTGTCTCTTAGAAAAGAGCTCATCGGAGAAGGAAAAGTCAGCTACCACAGAAGGAGATTCAGAGACTGAAGGGGAGGATTGTGGGATACTAGAGGCCCAGGTTCTGTCCCTGTGTCACGTGGTGATGGAGCACTGTGCAGAGTTCATCAGACACACACACGGCTCCCACGTGGCCTGAACGCTCATACATGTACTGGCAGGCTGCCTTTGTCCAGCCCGCACCGACACAGCACGCCCAGGTACACACACACACACACACATGCACACGATTATCCAAACACACACTCATCCACACAATAACTTATCTTGTCTATGTTTTTTGTTCCAGGTGTAAAGGACAGGAATGTCACCACTCATCTGACCTACTTTGAGGCGCCCACATCATTTTGGTGGGAACTGAAAACCCTGTCTACCTCCTTGATGGATAATGTCAATGGTAAGTCTTCTGTCATCAAGCTACAGTACATTGACACCCCTCATTGCACTTCACTGTACATCTTTATAGTGGATCTTCATAGTACATACTATTGGGGATGCTTCTTGCAAGCAAGTCACAATGGCATTACATGAGCTATCTCTCCTCTTCCATCTCTCCATCAGTGTGTGTGACTGATGCAGTGGCTAGTACAGTGTTCCAGACCATGTTGACGGTGTGTCACAGAAGCCGACCCAAGCTCTGCAAGCTGCTCACCAAAGGTATCGTGGAGTACCTGACATCACTCAGCTCTGCTCCTGGAGTCAGGTCAGTGAGATTTCCTCTAGACATTTGAGTCAATGTTTTTTTGCCCTCGTTTTATTAGGACCTGGACGATATCAGTATTGCAATATTTTTTCCATTCCAAAAGGTTAAACACAAAGTAGACTCTTTGTTTGTTTAAAAACCTGCTGTATGTAAAATATTGTGTGCTGTAGCTGAGAAAATACATAAATGTGACTGGATGACATCATAATGATGTTTATTTAAAACATTAGGCCTGTTTTCCTAAAGAAGTTAAATCCACTTCGTGTTTGGTTTCTTTGCCTAACGAGTATCGCTGTACTGGTATCGTCCCGGCCCTACTTTTTATACTTTTGGATATCTTGTCTTTGTCTCTCTTTTTGCCTCTTTCTCTTAGTCCTCTCTTGGTCTTTCTGAAGGACCAGGCCTCTAGTCGGCTAATTGAAATAGTCCTCCAGTTATCCCACAAGGCCTTGCTCCGGGACCTCTATAAGAACCACCTCCAGGGTCAGCTGGTAACCCTGGCCGTCCATCCAATCGCCAACTTCCCCATACAGAGACTGACAGCAGCCTCTACCAATTACAAAGTGGTATGCCAATATGTATATCCCCTATAGTTATTGCTGTGATTAAGTTATATGTATGCATCATGGTTACTTAGCAGTGTTATTCATACAGATACCATACTAATAGTCCTGAAATCCATTAGATGGTAGATACTGATGAATTGAATCTGTAACAGAACAAAAGTTTACAATGACAGTGGTAACTCTACCTCCACTATTTCTGTCTCTTCCTTCCTCTCCCTTCCTCCTTCACAGTTCCTGAAGGTGTTTGATGAGCTAGCCGAGGGTTTGGAGGCCATCTTGGCAGCAGGTCACATGGGTGTGATCGTCCAGCTGACAGACAGCTGTGCAGAGCGGGAGGAGAAACAGGGAGAGATGATGCAACGCCTCCTTAATGCTTTTCACTGTGCTGAACCTGTCTCTCGACACACCGCCTGCCTGCCTCTTTTCCTGTCCCTGCTCACACACGAGGTGTACTACAGCTCAGAGGCAGCAGAGGGCAACACACAAACAGAGGTATTGGTCTCTAAAGTCCCCAAATTAACTTGATGTTCTGAATGCACCCACCTACCCTACTTTGGATCTGACACCAAGGCTTATTGTGTGTCTATCCATAAAAAGACCAACACTATCGTCTATTGTATTCCCTCCCTAGCGCCCCCTATCCTCTATCTGTTACCATGGCTCGCGTCTGGTCCAGTCACTGGCCAAGTTCAAAGACCGCTCCCTGCTCTTGAACAGCCTACGCTCTCTGACTCCCGCTGACCACCTGACCCTGGGAACCGACCAATCAGGCAGCCACGTTCTGCAGCTCCTGGTGACATCCTCCAGCGATAAGGGGAGGGGAAAGATCCTGAGGAGACTGGAGGTAGTACTTGCTGGAGAGATGATAACATAAACAGAGTGTTTCCTCTCGTTGTTAGTCCCGGTCCAAAGCTGACTGTTTTGTTGGTCACATTCACACAGCAGTCCCCATATCTCCTAATCCCCTGTTTCCTCTCCCTGCAATGTCCTTACTTGGCTCCCAGGGCCAGTATGTCCAGATGGCCTGCTCCAGGTATGGCAGCCGTGTGTTGGAGGCAGTCTGGAACAGCGCCACTGTCCCCCAGAGACAGAGCATCGCTAAGGAATTAGGTAAAATCTACAAAATGTGTTAGTTTTGCTGAAGTTAAGTTGTCGCCCAAGAATGGGGCTGCTAGTAGCTAATCACTAGTTTACTGGTTAGTATTGATTTCATTGTGTTGGGGATTGTGGCAACCATATAATCAAATTCTGTCTTAGGTAGACCAACGTTTCCCAAACTTGGTCCTGGGGACCCCAAGGGGTGCTTGTTTTGGTTTTTGCCCTAAAATAATAAATTCGTCATCAAGCTTTGATTATTTGAATCAACTGTAGTGCTAGAGCAAAAACCAAAGTGTGCACCAATTAGGGTTCCCAGGACCGAGTTTGGGAAACTCTGTTTTAGACCATGTGTTTTGTTTTTCATGTCGTTCTTGCTCTTTCTCTCCCGTTCTCAGTGCCTTGTGAGACACAGCTTAGATCAGGCCAGTTTGCTCGTCACGTTTGGGCCAAATTTGCGCTGACCCACTTTGTGAAGAGGCGGGCCCAGTGGCAGGAAGTGCAGACGGGCGAATCAAAGAAGAGGAAGCTCTTTAGTGACATTCTGGAGTGAGAAATTGTGCTGGGAATTTTCTTCTATGGAATTTCAATGTGATTTTTCTACACAATCAAATAAAAAGTATATAATCATCCACTCTTCATTTGTATATATGGTTATGAGTGATGATTGCGTGTTCACCATTTATCAGTCATTACTCGCATTAATAAATACTTTACTAATCATTGGTAAAGTGTTGTTGCAGTCACTAATCTAAAGTGAGTGCTATTTACAGTGCCTTCAGAAAGTATTCAGACTCCTTGACTTTTTCCACATTTTGTTGTGTTAGCCTTACTCTAAAATTGATAAAAGTATAATCCTCTACACACAATACCTTATAATGACAAAGGAAAAACAGGTTTTATTTTTTTTTTGCTAATTTATAAAAACTTTAAACTGAAATATTACATTTACATAAGTATTCAGACGCTTTACTCAGTACTTTGTTGAAAACATCCCCACAGCATGATGCTGCCACCCATGTTTCACCGTAGGAATGGTGCTAGGTTTCCTCCAGACGTGACGCTTGACATTCAGGCCAAAGCGTTTCATCAGACCAGAGAATTTTGTTTCTCATGGTCTGAGAGACTTTAGGTGCCTTTTGGCAAACTCCAAGTGGGCTGTCATGTGCCTTTTACTGAGGAGTGGCTTCCGTCGGGCCACTCTACCATAAAGGCCTGATTGGTTGAGTGCTGGAGAGATGGTTGTCCTTCTGGAAGGTTCTCCCATCTCCACAGAGGAACTCTAGAGCTCTGTCAGTGACCATTGGGTTCTTGGTCACCTCCCTGAACAAGGCCCTTCTCCCCCGATTGCGCAGTTTGGCCGGGCGGCCAGCTCTAGGAAGAGTCTTGGTGGTTCCAAACTATTTATATTTAAGAATGATGGAGGACATTGTGTTCTTGGGGATCTTCAACACTTCAGAAATGTTTTGGTACCCTTCCCCAGATCTGTGCCTCGACACAATGCTGTCTCAGCGCTCTACTGACAATTCCTTCGACCTCATGGCTTGGTTTGTGCTCTGACATGCACTGTCAACTGTGGGACCTTATATAGACAGGTGTGTGCCTTTCCAAATCATGTCCAATCAATTGAATTTACCACAGGTGGACTCCAAGTTGTAGAAACATCTCAAGGATGATCAATGGAAACAGGATTCAATTTTGAATCTCATAGCAAAGTTACGTACGTAAAGTATGTTTTTTATTTTTAATAAATGTGCAGACATTTCTAAAAAACAGTTTTTTCTTTGTCATTATGGGGTATTGTGTGTAGATTGCTGAGGATAAAAAATATATTTTAGAATAAGGATGTAACGTAACCAAATGTGGAAAAAGTCAAGGGGTCTGAATACTTTCCGAAGGCACTGTATATGTATAAATGTCTGAGGGACCAGTGTAATTTCCCACAAAAAAGATGGGCATGCCATTGGTATACAATCCTGTAGTACCCGGTAAAAGAATAAGTACACAACACAGGATAATTAATTAAATATATATACTTGTGAATAGCTAGTTTACTAACATTTACACATGTGGGAGTAATGATTAATAAATGGTGAGCAAACAGTTTGTAAATGCCTTATAAATGGTTTATCATGGACCCTTAAAATGAAGTGTTACCAAAATCCTTTATGCAAACTACCATAAAATACACATTTGTTTATATTATCAAGAGGAAATGACCTAACAGGAAATTGTGGCCCTGAGCAGCAGGTGTGTTGATGGCACCTCATTAAAAGGTTCTCTGGTGTGTGTCAAAAGAGGTGAAAGTTGGAATAGAACTATAATGCTCTCCATCAAATATTTAGCTTGTGACAGTAAATGAGGCCTTGGAATTGGAGGTAAAATTTAAGGTCTGGCCACAGCTTCTGCAAGGACTGCTTGCATCACTGGAGAAGCTCAGCCTCCCTTGAATGTCGAGTTTCTTTGAGAGAGGTCTTTGTACATTTTTTGTAAATGCAACAACCCTAAGAAGCTTTACCAACAACATGGCAACGTTTGAGAACACAGGTTATAAAGATTTAAAAGACAACAACTATCCTGATCGCCTGTTGCCAAGGTAAAAAGTCCAGAGTTGTCCGATGGTAAAGGTGAAAGCTGAGTCAGTTGAAGAGGAGATATCAGCTTCCTCTATCATGACTGATGGGATTAAGTGTGAGGATAGAGCTGAGGCCTATCACCATCGAGGTTAGAGCCAGACTGGCCCTCTATCAAGTAACATAATCGTCAAGATGTTTGGTTGAGCATAAAACTTTGTTATTTTATGTACAGTACCAATCAAAAGTTTGGCACACCTACTCATTCAATGTTTTTTCTTTATTTGTACTGTTTTCTACATTGTAAAATAATAGTGAAGACATCACAACTATGAAATGACACAGAATCATGTAGTAACCAAAAAAGGGTTAAACAAATCAAAATATATTTTATATTCTTCAAAGTTGCCTTGATGACAGCTTTGCACACTCTTGGCATTCTTTCAACCAGCTTCACCTGGAATGCTTTTCCAACAGTCTTGAAGGAGTTTCCACATATGCTGAGCACTTTCTGGCTGCTTTTCCTTCACTCTGCGGTCCAACTCATCCCAAACCATCTCAATTGGGTTGAGGTCGGGTGACTGTGGAGGCCAGGTCATCTGATGCAGCACTCCATCACTCTCCTTCTTGGTCAAATAGCCCTTACACAGCCTGGAAGTGTGTTGGGTCATTGTTCTGTTGAAAAACAAATTATACTCCCACTAAGCGCAAACCAGATAGGATGGTGTATCACTGCAGAATGCTGTGGTAGCCATGCTGGTTAAGTGTGCCTTGAATTCTAAATAAATCACTGACAGTGTCACCAGCAAAGCACCCCACCACCTCCTCCATGCTTCACGGCGGGAACCACACAGGCGGACATCATCTGTTCAACTACTCTGAGTCTCACAAAAAACACGGCGGTTGGAACCAAAAATCTAACATTTTTACTCATCAGACCAAATAACAGATATCCACTGTTATAATGATATATAAAATATATAAAATATATTTCGATTTGTTTAACACTTTTTCAGTTACTAAATTATTCCATATGTGTTATTTCATAGTTTTGATGTCTTCACTATTATGTCCAAACTTTTGACTAGTACTGTATATCCTCTGGGGTTTTTTCTCACAAAACATCACAGATGTTATTTGTGGATATTTACTCTTAATTCCGCAGAATGAGCTGTGCACCAATAAAAGGTATACAGTAGTATATGTCTCCTCTTCTTACATTGTTCTCTATGTTTAGCATTTTACTGGTCCTGTCCATGACATCTCTTCATTCTCTTCTCTTCAAGTCTGATTAAGATGGAACAAGGGGTAGAAGTTGGCCTACAAAGATCCGTAAGTGTTCCAACTCCCCTGTCACTACCAAAACCTCAACCAGCCCCATACAGCAAGTTATGAAGATGCAACAAGCACAGGCCCAGACTACTGAGAATCTCAGTCACCAAAAGGTCAGCTGGATCCAGACACTAAACCAGATAAGACACATCCAGTCAGAAACATGTGCTCAGTGTGGGATAAGCGTGAACGCAATACGCATCATCATTGTACACCATGTGGGAGGAGCTATGCTAATAAGGATGACCTTGTGCTTCATATGCGACTCCATACTAGTTAGAAGCTGTTTCGTTGTTTACAGTGTGAGGCTTCACAAAGAAAAGTGCTTTGTTGTATCATGGTCGAAGCCACACAGGAGAGAAGCCGTGTCACTGCACTTTATGTGGAAAGGGCTTCACCAAGAGAGTGGCTTGAAAACACCACGAGCGAGCCCACAGTGGATGCAAACCTCATCAGTGCCTAGATTGTAACCCATCTGAAGGAGCACACGCTTATACACACTAGAGAAAGTCTGTATTCCTGCATTCTGTGTGACACAACATTCAACAGAAAGTCCAACCCTGAGTATCATATGTGCAAACATGCTGGACAAAAAACTGTTAAAAATGTGGCAAGGACTTCACAAGAAAACATGAGCTTGTTACACATCAGATGATACACGTTGAAGACAGACCGTTATAGTGCTCTGAATGTGAGAAAGCTTTCCGCCTTCTCATCTCACATCACACATGAGAACTCACACCGGAGAGAAGCCGCAGGAATGTACGCTATGTGAGAAGATGTTCAGCTCTCTCAATTCTCTGAAAAACCACCATGAGTTCACACTGTTGAGAAACCTTACCCTTCTGCCCAGTGTGAGAAGAGATTTAGCTGCTCTGGTGATCTGGCGATACACCTCTGTAGCCACACCGAGGAGAAACCATACAAGTGTTCCATATGCGAGAAGAGTTTTCGATACTCGACCACTCTGAAAGGCCATCGGAAAACTCACTCCGAGGACAGACCCTTCTGTTGTCTGCAGTATGGAAAGACCTTCAAACGGCTTGACAGCCTCAAATGGCACGAGAAAAGTCATGCAAACCAGAGATTTTACAGCTGTGATTATCGTGGGATTGGTTTTAATACTTTTAGTACTCTGAAATCACATCAGATCGTTCACTCCACCAAGGGACCATTTCACTGTGGTGAGTGTGGCAAGACCTTCACTAGAAAATACACTTTCACAAAACACCAAGACTTCCACTCCGGTTCCAAAGAGTACAAATACCCATACTGAGGGAAAACCCTTAGCTCACCAACAACCTCAAACTCCATGTCCGGAATCACCAAAGTGAAAGAAAGCTGTACGATTGCCCTGACTGTGAGAAGAGTTTCAGTTCAGTAGCGTACCTGAAGAAGGACCAATAGCTCCACAGTTGGGAGAAGCCCTACCACTGCTCAATGTGGAGAGTCCTAACTAGCCACCAGCTGGCCCACACTGGAGAGAGGGAACACATCTGTACCCAATGTGGGAAGACCTTCACCCAGCTGATACACCTCAGAAGGCATGAGAAGATCCAGTCTGGGGAGAGGCCACACCAGTGTGATGTGGAAAAGGTTTTGGTCAAGAGAGATCAGCTGAAGAGCCATCTGCAAACTCATGTCGATAAGGCATGAAGGAAAGGAGGACTGTTTGTCACTTGAGATTGATTGAATTCTAAACTTTTTGTTTCACCCAGTGTTTCCCTAAAATAGGCAATTGATTTGACTTACTGCACATTTGATTAGATTTAACAATCTATGGAAGCACTTCTTTGAAGGAGCTATTTAATTATAAAGAAATATTGCATGATTCATGTGAGTGCATTATACTTGCATCAAATCTGCACTTATTCGAAAAAGATGTCATGCTGTTAAGAATCAATAAATGGTTTGGTTAATCAATTTAATTCCCTCCACCATTGTCATTCTAATGATGTTCCACTATGTGATTGGTTATAATGGTATTGCAGCTGGACCTGGGAGCACTTACCTGATTGTTTTATGAAGGTCTGGTAAAAAGGGCCTTTCCTGCTCAGCATTTGAAGAATAGAGCAATATGACCACACAATGCTCCATACTCTCCCCTAGATGGCAGTGTGATAGCAAATAATCAGATCGTGCATTGACGTCACCATAAATCAGCTCATAAAGCACATATCTGTATGGATAATACTGTGTACATCATGTAATTAATGGGAGTTAATTTTCAGTCTAATATTGGGCTTATAGGCGAATGGCATTGGCGGTAAAATAAATGATATGTTATTGACTTTGAACTCAAAGCTTGTTCTCTATGATTGAAGTCCTGGTCTAGGTTCAATCAGTGAAACGTAATGTTGACCTAGGTTACATAAACACGGCCAGTTTAGTTTATTCTCTTCATATTGTGTACGATTGTTTTTTCAACAATAGGCCAATGTCCAACCATTCAAATCAGTACTAATGTCGTAAACCCATTCTGAATACTCTAGCCAAAAAGAGCTTAAGAACCACGTGGCTTTACTCTTGCCCTGCTATTAATCAACATTAGGGGGGTTTAGTGGCCATTTAGTGGGCATTCAGACTATAAGGAGGTTGATTTGCCACTTTTGCTCCCACAATGCAATCACTTAGCCTGATGAGTTGTTTCTACTCTGTGGGGCACGATTATTATGCAACAAAATCTGCATGAATAAGAACAACCCATTTCAGCCACAGTGCACTGTATTTAGTGGTGTGTTTCTCTATGTTGTTTATTAGTGTGTATTCCTAAATCAGCTCTATATGCACTGACGAGAGACGGCAGAACGCTGACCTTTGGGGTACAATGAGGCAGTGCTCCATGCATTTAAATCACATCCATTCCCCTGGGATTCTGTGTTGCATCACTCAAATGCTACTCAATGTCTTAGTTACTTCAGTACATGACAGCTATTAGTAGTGTAGTACAGCTGCCTTCATCTTTACGCTATCCCCCTCATGCTAAATTACCTCTTTCGTAACATACCAACACACAAGCACGCACACATATGCAGTGTGTTTAGAAGTACACCAATTTACTAAAAAGCTGTTTACTTGTCAAGATTAGTCAGAATTAAAAATGATCTCTGGCATAGATAGTACTACACCTCTCTCTCCCCATCCCTCCGGCTCATTTGCCCAGTCTGTTTCGGTCTATGCCCAGAGAATGAGTCAGCATAGGAGGGAGAGAAGGTATCTGGCATCAGTCACGATTTGAGACTGATCAGGCTTCAGTGAAGAATCATGTCTCATTTTCTATTTCCCCTCTCAGCGTCACCCCTGTAGTCTAAAATTGTAGGTTATCATTATGCTGTGTGTGTGTTCAGTGTGACAATGTATCCACAGGTATTTTTACATGTGTGCTTTTGATATGTTAATGTCTATGTGGTGTTTCTCAAGTGTATATTTCAGAATGTGTTCCGACGTGCCTGTGTGCACTGTCAATGTTTGAGAGAGATGTGTGTATTAAAAAGCTCTCATTAGCCCTAGGATAAATATGTGCTTATCCTTTTCCCGCCTACTTTTACTTTACCACAGACTGCACCTCACTGCTAGCTATTTCTGTCCCTCTGTCTTCTAGAAAAACAAAAACAACCTACCCCAAAAGATGCTAAACAAATAAAAAGACAGATGCCATATGACTCTGGGACTCCTTGTCTCCTTGACAACAGTCTCCAAGCAACTGTCACTCCTCCATCCCCATCTCCCCTACCCCCATCTTCCCACTCAATCTCAAGAGTTCACCTGGATCTACTCCAGCTAGCATCCAAGAACATCAGTAGCTAATTATCTTTCACCAATAGATCTGTGTCTGTGGCTTTGGCTGTGTACTCCCCTCTGAAAGGGAACATGATGACGTATTATGTTATTTTTGCCCACAAACTAGGGTAAAGCAGAAAGCCCTGTGCAATACTGAGACACTCCACTGCTTTTCCTATAGGGGTTGTAGGTATTGGTACACCACGGGACAGTGGCAAATGCCAAGACAATTGTCCTTGATGAAGACTAACGGGCCAATAAAGTTCTGGAGGAGTACAACATTTTGACATTGGAGTTATCTCCCAAAGTGTTGAGGTTGTACTTTTGCTTTAAGAACTGACACAGCAGAAAATGGAACTAGGGCACATCCCTGCCCTCAATAGCCTTTTTAGAATATTTATAGAAAACGCTTTTAGGATGACTATTTTACAAAGCCATTACTAAACAGATCAGGGATGGGCAACTGGCGGCTCAGTCGGGGTCTCAACTTACTGTTGAGAGTTAGAATAGGTTGTGGATCAGCAGTTTTTCCCAATTGTCAGTCACTGAGTCACTCAATTAGCCATGTCAGCAAAAATGATATCCATTGGTAAGTTAGCTGGCTGTACTATCTACACTTGTAGTAATCATATTCTGAATACTGACCAGGGCCCTGACCTCCTGCCCCCATTGATTTTTGTTAGTCCCCCTCACTCAGATATCATATTAACGTTGCAGAAGTTATGGCAAAATGTGTAGAAATTCAGGAAATTTGTTTTAAAAACAAACCAAAAAATGATAAATTGCAGGAAATTTGCTGTAAAATGTTAATACTTATGTTTGCCCCATGGCAAAATTCGTAGAATTGCATGAAATTTGGGATTTGAGATAAAAAGAAATAAGCTCCACCCTATGGCAAAATGTGTGTTTCTCAAAGCCCCATGGCAAATGTGTAGACATTTTCTCTCCGCCTTCAAGACGGGGTCCAGTAAAAATTTTGCCAGCAAGGTGTAGGGGGGACCAACCAAATCTCACTTAGGGCCCCCCAAAAAAAAAAACTGTCTGGCTACTGGTATAATGCATTTAGTTGCAGTAAGAGTTAAGTAGAGCCACTGTGGCCCCGCAAGATGAGTTTTGTGGCCCCCACCCCAATCAAAGTTGCCCATTCCTGCATTAGTTTCACACTATTGTGTGAAACAAATGAGACAAGAACATAACACTCATCAAGGACGTCAAACAAAATGTATTTATTATTCTTTCGAAAGACAAGTGTGTAATAATAGACAGTGACAAATGAGTGAGCATGTGTAGCTAATGTATGTCAATGTAGTTGCCACACACTGACAAGCAACGTTTCCAGAACGCTGAATGTTGTGTTTGTCTGTGTGGCCAGCCCCCACAGTAATGCTCTGTTCTATGGTAGTTAACGTACAGGTAACTGCCAAAATAAAGGAAACTCAAGTAAATGAGGGATACAAAGTATATTGAAATCACACAGGTGTGATTCCTGAGTTAATTATGCAATTAACATCCCCCATCATGCTTAGCGTCAGCGTTGTAGTACTCAAGTCCGATTTTCATGACTTGTGACTCAACTTCTCAACCATTGGCAGCCTGATCTCAGACAATCAAATTAGTATGATATGTTAGGTATGGTTAGCATTTTAACAACTTTAAATGTTAACCCTTCCCATACCCTTAACCCTTTTAGCTAACCCTTCTCATAACCCTAACCCTTTAACCTAACTCATAGCCTAGCTAACATTAGCCAGCTAGCTAACATTAGCCACAACAAATTTGAATTTGTAACATATATGAATTGGATGGACATCCCAAAATTAATACATACCATACGAAACGTAACTTATCATACTAAATGGGGAGTCTTGGATTTACGTATAGAATAATACAAAATGCTCTGAGACCAGGATGCCATTGTTGACTCGGACTCGCCTTCTTGTAACTTATCATAGTGGCCTATCCAGTCCAAGTGCTAAGAGGAATATAAGTGGCACTAGGTGTGCAGAGCAGCGAGGATTCTGCTCTCTAGCAGTGGGAAGGACGTGCCACACCCAGCCTACATCAGCTGGGGAGCAAGCGATTTGTGGGCAGGCTCGACTCTGGCTCCGATTATAGGCTACACATCGCACAAGTGACTCTCTTGCTTCCCTGTAACCACCAGCCTACTATTTAGCTTTGCCTGCTTTACGAAATTGAAAACAATACTAGTATTGAGTTTAATAGTAAAACAACAGTCTAGCTATTGGTCTCTCTCTCCTTGACTATAGAAAAGTAGGCTGTCTTTGAATTTGTCATGTCGCTCTACCCTCCCGCTTTCCCCCCTGCATCCCATAGCCAGGTTTCTTGACAAGTTGACAAGTCTCCCTTTAGTTTTCACTCTGCAATAAAAAATAAAAAAAACTACACAAATGTCAGTGGGCGATAACAAAAAAGTAGTTGAGAGCCTGACTTACCATTCATTTATGTAGTTAGTAAATAAATAGTGAAACACAGGTATTGAGTAGAACTTGTGAGGTAGTGAGGAATAGTAAATTAGTGGGGTTTCCTCATGAGGGAGTGGCAATATACTGCCATCTGGTGGTGACTAGAAACAATTGCATAATAAGACCTATTATAAATTGGGCGTAACTCGACCATTGGTGACTCGAGACTCTACCTCCAAGGTTTAGTGACTCGACTACAACAATGGGCTAGTATAAAAATGCACATTTTTATACATGACCATTAAATTTAGGCTACAATGGCTAGAAGAGATCAGTGATAGTGTTTGCCACCAACAAAAAAACACTTTATTATGTTGGTGTTTCCTTTATTTTGGTAGTTATCCGTATATGCAAATGTTCTATATGTATGCATGTAGTGTGTGTATACAATTTCAGCAGGTAAAAAAACTAACATGAAACAGCCACAGGTAGTTGAGTCTCTCGTCATCTCCTCAACCCTCATCTTTGTCTGTCTTCCTGTAGCAACCCAACGTGCTCTGACTCAGCCAGGAGTTAGTTGAGTGGGTTCTGCCAGTCTGTGTCTACACATAGGGACCAGAGTTTTAGGTCTTCAAGTCATGTGAACAGGAAAAACTCTGGGCCCTAGTTACAAGTATTGCTTCTTTTCATTTACAGCTATTTACTTATCGCTAGGCTCGCAGTAGCTGCATATATAGGTAGGGCCTGGAGTTTTTCCTGGTGAGGAAAAACTCCAGACCCTATTATAGGATCATAACTGAGTGCAGGGATGTTTACTATGGAGTCAGTGTAAAGGTGAGTGTAGTGGGATAGGTGGCCAGATTTCATATAACCGCAAGACCTGAGTCTACATTTACTTTCAGAATAGCTACTGTAATATGACCCGCTCCAACCAAGTCCTCTTCTCTGTGGGGTTGCTGTAGAAAAAAATATCCTAAATCTATACCTGATTTAAAGGGATTATGCAGCGACATGAAATCTGTTCTGAACCCACAGTATAAAAAGTGCATGGATGAGGCTTTTATAATGGGCCTTGCATTGGAGATCAAAAAAAGGGGGGGGGGCAGTGTACTGTAGCTACCGGCCAATAAGGGAATACAAGACATTGTTATTATATGAGCCTACGGGAGCAAGTCCTCTCTCTGCAACTCTATTCACTGTGTAACAGCATGCTTTTAAACAGGGACTAGATAAGGGGCTCGATTCAATCCGTATCGCGTTAGCGGAGACTGCAGTCACGTTAAACGCTGCATATGTCGGCTCAATCGGAAATTACCAATCCATGTTCTGGCACGCAATCTGGAACGCTCCAGCGATCCAGATTGAATAGAGCTCTAGGGCTACTTTAGATCTCTATCAGTCTCTACATAATTAGACAGTGCGTGCCTCTTGTGTGTGTTTATTTGACACTAATTATTTTCCATCTTGCACAATCATTTTCCAATCCCCTTTTTCTTACTTGATTCTTTCTCCAATGTCACTTTTTTTCTCCTCTACATTGCATAATGAGTCGACTAGTATTCATCTCATCCTGCTATTGTAATGACTCCACCTCTCTCTCTCTCTCCCTAAGGTACAGCTTCATTTCTAATGGCCCCTTCCCCTCCATCGCTACACTTCTCACCATCAGGTCCCAATTTTTCCTTCCATAACTCATCTCCCATCCTCTGTTCTCCTTAACCCCTCCCATCTCTGTCCGCCTGATGTGTCACATTGCACTTAGGTCATGGCAGGAGCGTGATTTCTGTCGCAGGATCTTGCTGCCCCTGTGTCTGCTCATCTCTCTGTACTGACCCCTGTCCCGGTCTCCTCGGCCGTAGGACCGCGGCACCAGGCCAGCCAGGAAGCGCTTGGCCTTGCTGGTCAGGCTCTCCCTGCGCCCCGCCCCAGGGTCCCCCTCCGTCCAGCCCGGCCCAACGCAGTCGCCCCTGGCAGCCCTCACCGCTCCCTCCAGCAGCTCGGTGGTACCGTGGTCCAGGGAGGCAGACAGCTCCAGATACTGGCATTCATACATCATGGCACTGGAGTGGGCCTCTGGAACAGGGAGAGATAGAGGGGTGGGGATGTAGAGAATAAAGATGCCATGTTTAGTGGAAAGGAACACATCTGATCAGATCAGCTGGGCTTATCCTAATATCTACTACATATAACTGATTGAATGTCAACCTGATAAGAGTGAAATGAAAATAACATTGAATGGAGCTGAGCTGAAGCAGGGATGAGCCACAATGAAATGAGAGCAATATGAGAACACAGTGTAGTGGTGGCAGTGGCTGGCTCTAGCTGACGTGGAGATGTGAGGGTTGGCCACTGTTCTCTATGACTCAGCAGGGCCTCTGTGTCCCTCACAGCACTCCAACAGCAGACTCCGAGAGCAGGGATGAGACGAGGTAAGGTGAGCGAGAGAGGAGGGGAGGAGAAAGATTGTCCCTGCACTCAAAGGAGGAGGGAGAGAATACAGACTAAACAGCACAGTATGATGAAAACCTCATAACTCAATTCTTTTAGCCAATTATTATTCTTTGGACATTTATTGACTTGACCAATAACATGTATTTAAAATATCTTCCGAAGTTTCAATTGTTTGTTAATGGAAAAATTATGGTAATTTTATTCGATTTCCTGAAGAATCTGTTTGAGACGGGGTTATCAAGACAGCGACGACATGCAAAGACCAGCTCAAGCAGATATCAAATCAACAACATTGTGTAATCAAGACGGTACAACTTCACCCTCACTTAGAACATGAATGAATAACATACTGTATACTGTGAGAGGAGAGAGAAATAAAATGTCACCGTAATTCCATCAATACCTTTTATGACCTACAATCTCAACCACAATATGAATGACAAATTGTCCACCAACCAGGCAAGTTCACTTCCTTACTCAGGCTTAAAATATTAGTCAGGGAATCAGAATACCATAGATGGATACAAAAGGCCTGTCAGCATGCAGGGGTAAGCGAGACGTAGCATTTTTAGATCGATGACCACATTATTGCAGTTCTCTCAGACGGGGAATATGCTGAGCATATGGGTAAGGAGCAGTATCCTAAGAACAACCCACCTCTCTCTCTATTTATCTCACGGACTGCATGCTGCACCCACAACTGAGCAGGAGTTCCTGCACAACAGACACACACGCCCCCACCCTTCCATGTCTTATGGCGAGCTAGACAACCTATACTAAACAAGAAAGATTTCACCCAAAACAATAGGTCCCACACGAAACACACAACCGTCCTCACTCAATCCCTTTTATTCACATACTCCTGCACCAGCCCTTGTAGCATGGGCATCCCAGGCATTTCTCCTCTCTGTTCATCCCCCTTATCACAGCTTTCCACACGGCACAAGCAGTGTCACCCACACCACACAGAGAGTAGGGAGAGGTGTGAGTGCGGTTGCCGGCTGGTACTTTTAAGTGTGAGTCTGTGTGTGCTGGCAGAGGTTGCACGTGAAAAGCGCGCGCACACACACACACGTTAAGATAGTGACACCAGCCCTGTGCGGTAGAGAGATCATCCAAATAAGGTGGGGGAAGCCTCCAGAAACAACACAGAACAGGAGGAGAGGCATACAGCTGAAGTAACCCTGCAGGGGATGAGATAAGAGGGAGAGCTACGTGTCCATCAACACGTACACTTAAGCAATCCATCTATCACTCCAGTGTTCTTTTGATAAATTGTAATTACTTCGCTACTATGGCCTATTTATTGCCTTACTCCATTTGCACACACTGTATATAGATTTTTCTAGTGTTATTGACTGTACTTTTGTTTCTCTCATGTGTAACTGTTGTTTTTTGTCGCACTGCTTTGCTTTATCTTGGCCAGGTCGCAGTTGTAAATGAGAACTTCCCAACTGGCCTACCTGGTTAAATAAAAAGGTGGGGGAAAAACAGGCCAGAGGTGGTGTGAGATATGGCCAATATACCACGGCTAAGGGCTGTTGTTACGCACAACGCAACGCGGAGTGCCTGGATACAGCCCTTAGCCGTGGTATATTGTCCATATAACACAGACCCTGAGGTGCCTTTTGCTATTATAAACTGGTTACCAACGTTATTAGAGCAGTAAAAATAAATGTTTTGTCATACCCGTGGTATACGGTCCGATATACCATGGCTGTGGGCCAATCAGCATTCGGGCTTGAACCACCCAGTTTATAAAAGTAGTTAGAGGTCACTGCTTTAATTGTGAACAGGTATGATAGGATAATAATAAAAGTAAAACAACTGGGTGTTGGTGTCCTATTTTCTGTTGCTTACTGTAGGCTATGTGACTACGAGTTTTGCATTGTAATTACGGACGAGGTTACAGAGATCTAGACATAGATATTTCCACTAGAATAGATTCATGTGGATCCAGAATCAACTTTGTGCATCATGTCAGAATGGAGAAAAAAAAAAAAAAGGTAGCCAACCTAATTCCCTGGCCCTAGAGAATGTGTGCTTTCCAATCCACTGGAAGCCATTTCACAGTGAATCACAGAGTGAAACTGGTGCTTATGGTTTCATTCGGTAACAATTACATGGGTCCATTTTTCTCCCATAAGGAGATTGCAATGGAAAAAAAAAATTCTTCCCATATCGCTTCTCACAGCAGCCAGGAATTGATTTTTGGGGATCACAGATAAAACGGTCTCTGGCTCTCAAATGGAAACACAGTTATAGGTGACAAATGGCATAATACCGAGGCACAGATTAGGTGGGCCATGACGAAAGACAGAGGAAAAGCGTAGAAAGCAGAGACCAATATTCACAGGAAAGGGAGGAAGTTGTTATGAGGCACTGGCGGTTTTATAATGAAGGTTGGGAAAGGGTGGAGGGGGTTCATTGCATCGACTAAGTATGTACTACATCCATTTCCATGCAATAGAGCATTATCTCTACGCACTGTACGCGATCACATGAGAATGGTGGTTCATGGTGGAAAGGAGAGACCAGTAGATTGATAGGAGGTACATTATAAAACACTCTGGGCGCTCAAGTGAGAATGGAGTGTGTGTGTGTTATAGTATAGCGAGGGCGTCCTCCCTACCCTCTGTGCTGATCTCCCGAGAGCGGACGAGGTCACTCTTGTTGCCCACGAGGATGATGGGAGTGTGGGGCAGCGACTCCCTGAGGATGAGGCGGAGCTGGGCGGTGCGGTGGAAACTCCTCCTGTCGGTCACAGAGAACACCAGGACAACCACCTCACACTGCAGCGTGGACAGGTCCTACAAACACCAAAACACACAGACACAGACAGAGAGAGAGAGAGAGACATTAATGACAATGATACACAGTCACTGTCGGATGAAAACCTAATCTCCAAAACAGAAACTTTTCAGTGTGCATTTTTGTATTTACGTACTCTGCCGAGTGGACTGACAGGGGTTTTGTCCATAATCCAAAACACATTGTGTGGTTGTGAACTGGCTTCTGACCCTTTTAGCAATGGCCTCTTCCTACTGAAACACTGTTTCACTGGGCTTCCATTAAAAAAAGTCTCCCTCCCTCTAGTTGTGGCCTGTATAGTATGCTTTGGCTCTGAAGGACAGGCCTCTCAGATTCATTCAGGCACACAGGAGAATAGCTGCCTCCCCCCTCTCTTAACCCACCATAGCCAGCCATGTCTGTTTCTGTCTGTGTGCCCTACATCCGCACGACCCTGAAGATTAATTTCAGCCCTCTGGAGAGTCTCTGCCTGAAAAATTCACAGCTCCCACAAGCCAAAGAGGATTGCACCCCCACAGCAGGAAATCCATGGTCTCCGGAACCCACTCCATCTCTCTCTGGAGGAGAGGGGAGCTAGCGGTGTGGAAGTGAGCCTGGCCACCTGTCACCTTCTGGGCTGGGCGCAGGGGACAAGGAGGGGGAGCAGAACGACCAGGCTTTGTGGAGGGAGAGAGAGAGAGAGAGAGAGAGAGACACTAATCTTTGTAAGCAGCGAAGAGAAACACGGCCACGTCGGAGATCGATTGGCGGCATCATGACGGAGAGCTCTCCAGGATATCTGTGACAAAGTAAAAGGGCTTTCCATCAGAGGGATGCTTGCTAACGCAACATTGTGTTTGTCCTCTTTTAGTCAGTCAGCTCCTCTCTGTTCTGTTTCACTGCTGCGGCTCAGGCCATCTGTCAGGGCATACAGCCTTCCCCTCACACACAAACGTGCGATTACACACACACGCAATTACACACACGCGCAATTACACACGTGTACTACCCTCTCACATGCACGCACCCATAAACATTAGCCAAGCTTGTGAGAGTCAGTTAACTTGTCACTTAGTGTGTCAACATAGATTATTCAACTCCTGAGTAAAAGCCGTCAACAGCAACCTGACATGTATAATGTAATCCCTTTATAATGCCTCCCAGACAGTGTCATTGCCTGTATTCTCCTCCTGCGTCCTGTGTTAAACTCTAAACTCTGTAGCACTATAAATCTATTTGCCCTAAAGCCACTTCTTCACGAAAACAAGATGAGTTATCAGAGCTCAAAGTGAAAGCAGCTTACAGCCTGAAACTGGAAATCAGTTCAGAAATCTCACCTCATAACATCTAAAAAACACACCCACCCTTTCCTGGAACACAAACAGGGACTGGGATTAGAGAAACTGCCCCTAAAAACCCACTTTTCCATTTGAAAACAGTCTATGTGGCATCGATGAGTCAGACACATTTACTCTAGTATAAAAATGTACTACAAAGTGTATATAGGATAATTTTGGTCATGAAGTCAGTCTCGAGACAAAACTAGCCAGTTATAGCATATTGTGTTGTAGGACAGCTGCGCTGACTCAAGACCGGGCATGTGCGCTGACTCAAGACCAGGCAATCAACTGGCAGTTGATACCGTTTCCACGGTAACATGTCTTTACAAATCAAAGTTTATTGGTCCTGTACACAGTTTAGCAGGTGGTATAGTGGTACAGTGAAATGCTTTATGTTATTAGCTCCTAACAATGCAGTCAAATGTCAAACAATTAAAAAATGTAAAGAAAAAAAAAAGGCAAGAAATCAAGAATGGCAGGAACGAATCCAATTAACAAATCCAAATAGCGGCCGTTCCACAGGTACATGTTCATTAATTGTTTATGGTTCATCGAACAGTGTTTAAACCTTTTACAATGAAGATCTGTGAAGTTATTTGGATTTTTACAAATTATCTTCGAAAGACAGGATCCTGAAAAATTTCTTTTTTTGCTGAGTTTACATATGCGGCGTGTATAAACAGTGTAACAAAAATACAATGCACAGTGGTAGAAATATTAGAATAAGCTATGGTCGGGGATTCAGTATTTAAATAATGTCTCTAGAACATGGGACAGAAGCATTGGCTGAGTGTGTGTGCGCGCATCTGCGTGTGTTCATGAGTATAAGGTGTGTGTGATAGCTTGTGTGTGTTTTGTGTGAGTGAGTGAGTGTACATCACCTGGTAGACGGCTAGTGATGGCTGTTCAACAGTCTGATGGCCTGGTGATAAACTGCTTCTTTTAGTCTCTCTCTGTCTTGGCTTTGATGAATCTGTATGGTCTCAGTCTGTCGGATGGTAGCCGAAGGGGAATCTTAACGCTACAGCATACAATGACATTGTAGATGATTCTGTGCTTCCAACTTCAATACCCCCGTGCACAAAGCGAGGCCCAAACAGAAACGGTTTGTCGAGATCGGTGTGGAAGAACTTGACTGGCCTGCACAGAGCACTGACCTCAACCCCTTTAAACACCTTTGGGATCAATTGGAACGTCGACTGCGAGCCAGGCCTAATCACCCAACACAGTGCCCGACCTCACTAATGCTCGTGGCTGAATGGAAGCAAGTCCCAGCAGCAATGTTCCAACATCTAGTGGAAGAAGAGTGGAGGCTGTTATAGCAGCAAGGGGGGCTAGCAGGTGTCCACATACACTACCAAAAGTATGTACTGGCTTACTACAACTGACCTCTGAGTCTATCCAAGGTTTTCTAGTATAAATATTTATTTAGTCGCCTGAGGTTGTAGAGGCGCTGTTGCACCTTCTTCACCACAATGTCGGTGTGGCGAGACCATTTCAGGTCCTCAGTGATCTGCACGCTGAGGAACTTGAAGCTTTTAACCCTGCAGCTATCACCAAGCTATGCTAGCTAGCTGCTGTCAGCTTGACTAAACACCAAGCCAGCACAGGCTTTAGCCTGCACATAGAACTGAATTAGGGCGGCAGGTAGACTAGCGGTTAAGAGCGTTGGGCCAGTAACCAAAGGCTTGAATCCCTGAGCCGACTAGGTCAAAATACTGTCGATGTGCTCGAGTAAGGCACTTATTCCTAATCGCTCCTGTAAATCGCTCAGGATAAGAGCGTCTGCAAAATTCCTAAAATGTAGCTGACAATCTTGAGATGGCGAGTTAGTAAGGAGGGGAAAAGTCCTCAACTTCAAAACTTTCTCTCCAAAACAAAGCTAGCTTAGATTACCTTACCTCACTGTACTCACTACAGTCCTTGTTTGTTGTGGTTGAATGGCAAAGACACACCCAAGAAACACCCACATCAAACACTCGCAAGACAACTCGTTTGGCTTCATCGATACTGGATACAATGACTAGATGCTTTTCAAGCTCCCGCCTATTCCTCTCTTTGGATTGGTTGATACATCTCGTTATTTGAATACTTTTTTGAATAATTGATGAGGGGGGGTTGACGTCAACAGCCTGTATTCAATGGAGTGAGATGCCTTCTTGAATTTCAACAGGGACAACTCCGATAGTGTTTTTTCCTCAAGGTTGCCGGGATGTCATGTGCATCACACTTATGTCAATACACTCGTAACAACCTAAGCATTCCAAAAATTATATTAGATCAAATAAGCCTCAAGTAAGCCTGACTAAATTCGACTCTCATTGCCGCCCATACAAAAACTACTCACTTGCTTAATAATTAATGATCTGCTTAACAGGATTTTGGGAGGAGTAAACCCTCTCGCTTCACCTCTTCCTCTCTGGCTTCAGTTATGGCCGCTAGCATTTCTTAATGACCAAGCTTCAAAACAAGGCCACATTAGAAAGTTCAGTCTTTCTTTAAAGAAGAGGGGGAAATAAAAATCAGTCCAGGGTCCACATCGTCCAGCACCACAAGAGAATAGTGACAGAATAAAATAGGTCAAGAGAAAGATGAATGGAGCGGGAAAGAGAAGAGTGGAGATAGATTGGCCCAGAGACCTTCCTCTGGTTGAAGAGTCAAAATATGATAATTGGATGTAGCTCTTTAGTGGAGCTGAGTGCTGGGTTGGTTTCTTGGGGCTGCGTCGAGGCACCACACCCCTCCGGGCAGACATTATAGAGGCCAGCTCCGGCCGTACACACACACACAGCATAGACACACAACAATAGATACTGACCGCTCTATACAGACACACAAGACTGCTCTACATACACAAATATATAACTCCGCAAAATGACCTCGTTACACAACAGTGCAGAACTGCCGCCTCCCTTCAGAAATACACAACGATATAGACTGATCTTTCACTACACAAATACACACAACAAGAGACTGATAAATACGCACACAACGATGCAGACTGGTCATTCTGCATTTGTTTGTGTAGGGAAGTCAGTCTACACAAATGCACAACAGCCTGTCACAACAACCAGTCTACACACATACAGAACAGAATGACCGGTCTACATAAATACACAACAGTGCAGTCTAACAAATATACACATCACTGTAAAGACAAATATCTCCACACAAAACACATTCCAAAATTCTTACTAGAAAATACTATTTTACACACCAAAAAAATGTCACCCTCCACAGATAAACACACTATATATACACACAAAAGTATGTGGACATTTGTCTATTTCAGCCACACCTATTGCTGACAGACGTATAATCTCCATAGCCATGCAATCTCCATAGACAAACATTGGCCTTACTGAAGAGCTCAGTGACTTTCAACGTGGCACCGTCATAGGATGCCACCTTTCCAACAAGTCAGTTTGTCAAATTTCTGCCCTGCTAGAGCTGCCTCAGTCAACTGTAAGTGCTGTGATTGTGAAGTAGAAACGTCTAGGTGCAACAACGTCTCAGCCGTGAAGTGGTAGGCCACACAAGCTCACAGAATGGGACCGCCGAGTGCTGAACCGCAAAGACATTTTCTGTCCTCGGTTGCAACACTAACTACCGAGTTCCAAACTGCCTCTGGATACAACATCAGCACAAATGTTCGTAAAAAGGGTTTCCATGGCCAAGCAGCTGCACACAAGCCTAAGATTGCTTCGCATTGTGTCGGCTGGAGTGGTGTAGAGCTCGCCACCATTAGACTCTGGAGCAGTGGAAACACGTTCTCTGGAGTGATGAATCACGCTTCACCATCTGGTTTTGGAGGATGCCAGTAGAATGCTACCTGCCCCAATGCATAGCGGCAACTGTAAAGTTTGGTGGAAGAGGAATAATGGTCTGGGGATGTTTTTCATGGTTCGGGCTAGGCCCCTTAGTTCCATTGAAGGGGAATCTTAACACTACAGCATACAATGACATTGTAGACGATTCTGTGCTTCCAACTTCCTTTCCTGTTTCAGCATGACAATACCCCCGTGCACAAAGCGAGGCCCAAACAGAAATGGTTTGTCGAGATCAGTGTGGAAGAACTTGACTGGCCTGCACAGAGCACTGACCGCAACCCCATCAAACACCGTTGGGATCAATTGGAACATCGACTGCGAGCCAGGCCTAATCACCCAACATCAGTGCCCGACCTCACTAATGCTCGTGGCTGAATGGAAGCAAGTCCCAGCAGCAATGTTCCAACATCTAGTGGAAGAAGAGTGGAGGCTTTTATAGCGGCAAAGGGGGCTAGCAGGTGTCCACATACTTTTGGTAATGTAGTGTATGTACTGGCTTACTACAACTGACCTCAGAGTCCATCCAAGGTTCTAGTATAAATATTTAATAGTTATTAAATAATTATGGACACCTCCAGCAGACAGTGTATTTTGAGAGGCTGACTGGTGTAGTAATTAATGTCTCCACTCTGAGATCCAGTCACTCACAGCTGGCTCAGACCTCCAGCATGGAGAAAGCCTGGTGGTGAATACAGGTGAAACTAGCCTGTTATTAGAAAGAGGAAGTACTAGAGAGCCAACCCACAGCCATCAAAACACATTGGCCCCTCCCATTGACCATGATAGATGGTGGCTGATTGGCTGTGGTATACACAGAGAACGACCAATGGCACAGTAAATGTAACATGTACAGAGGAAATCCTGGGCCTGTCAGGTCACAGCCAAGCATGCACTGGCTATTTTAGGAAGCTGGATGACTTATTTAAGCCATTCTTCTGCTTGACGTCAAGAACACTCCAAGTCCCATGGCTAGCTGAAGAGAAACTCGGAGAGCCGCTGTGTGTGTGTGTAGACGCTCTGAGCGCTGTGTGTGTGCGCGAGCGTGTGTCCTCCGTGAAATCTTCTGTGATGATGTGGCTGGATGGCTGCCTAGTGTGAGACTCGGTTGCTTTGACATGGAAGCTGCAACTTGAGTAGCAGCAGGTGTGAATCAGCTGGGAATCAAGGAACCATATACAGTAGTTATCCGTTTGTTTATTCTTTTCTTAGTCTGATAAAACACCCACCTATAATTAGCTGGGTTATGAAGAGGTACTGTACATGAAGCTAGAATAAAACCAGTGTTTTCCCCAGGGAGCCAGAAGCTTTGTAGCCTAAATGCTTCTACATGATTTGACCCATGAGGGGGGATTTGTTCAGTCCACCGGTCACCATGGTAACCTGGGGAGGGTGGGGCACCCATGGAATAGGGAACTAGCTAGGGACTCGGGAGCTAGTCAAAATCCTCTGGGGTCATTGCACACTGCGCACACACACACACACACACACACTGCTGTACTGCTCCTGTCAGTGTCAAGGGTCATTTGATTTGACGGGCAGCTTGTCGTGGCGCAAGCATAAGCAGTGAAAGGAGGGTGGCGGTGGATGTGTTTGAGTGACAGTGTGTGTGTGTGCGCGTGTCTATATTGAGGGAGTGGGAGCTGGTCCAGTCCCCTCTCTCTCTGTTGCTGCTGGGCTGGAGCGGCTCCAAATCCCGCTGGCCTGCTTATGTTGCCATGGCTTAATACCAGCGCTTGCATTAACACGCAGAGAATAACAAATGTAATTGACTTTCAGAGAGAGTTAACTTGAACAAAAAAGGGGGCAGTTCTGAGTATGAAAGGGAGAACACGAAAGAGGGGGGCGTGAGAGGAGAGCGGGAGATGGATTTTGAGATGACGACACAGCTGTAGGAAAGAGGTCAACTCGGGAAGAGATATAGGGAGGAGAAAGAGCGAGGTACTGAGATCAGACGGTTATAAAGAAGTGAAAGAGAGAAATGCCTTTAAATGGAGTTCCCCTGAGCTAGGTTTAAATAATTCAGACTTAGTATACCAAGGAGGACTCCTGAGGGGTAACCTACAATGCAAGCTAGATCTACTGAGAGTTTTTGTAAAGGTAGTTAGCTTCACATTCCAGCTCAGGATATTGCTCATCCGCCTATCGCTTGTAGCTGCGTGTGCATGTCGCACGTGGCTAGTTGAACGCCAAACTCTTCATTGAGACAATCCTGAACCTTCAATCCATGGGCGAGCCAGTGCCAAGTTTGAATTTGTGCCAAAATCTAAATTAAAGAACAATGATCTTGCAAATTCAGCAGGCTAGTGTGTGAAACAGGCTTTAAGGGCCTTATTTTATGACTTATTGGTAGACCCCTTTCCTGCAGTCAATGACCAAAAGCGCCATCTAGTGGCCTCATGGGTGGAATGTTATGAATATTTTTCATAATTGCATAGTTAATAAAATCGAGTGTTTCTATGTCAAACAGTTTTGTTATAGGTCTTTTGTGATGTATACAACGTGCCATATTGGGATGCAAACTCAACACGGAATACATTTCAACTCTAGATCTGACATGGTACAGGCATCTTTTTTTTTTTTAAAGCCCATAACCATGTATGTGAGGTGTATACTTTTGTTTCAAAGTAGATTTGTTTAAGACCACCAAGAATCACTCTGTGTGACCCTGGTTTAGCCCACTGCAGTAAAAGGTTAATGCCGCCTTGTGTGCTTATCAATGCACCTTCTCCTCCCTTTCTTCCCATCAATACAATTACTGTACTAAGTCATGCAAACGTTTTACTGTGCGTGAAGTTTCAAATGCATTCGGTCTTTACTGAGTGTAATGTGATAGGTATTTTAACAATACTATAAAAATAAAAACGTTTGATTAATAAAATATGTAATTGCTCATCTTCCTCAAATGAAGGGGAAGACGGCGCAATCGTCGTGAGAGGGGAGGGAGGGAATCGGATTTTATTGGCGCTCAACTCGAGGCTCAGACGCTTCATTCAGGATAAATGGAGTCAGCCCTGAGCTAGACCTGCTATCCCGAGTTGACGAAAGTTACTTCGCTAACTCTTTAAACCAGGTACGTAGTATAGGGCTCTGGACTTCTGGTAGAGAGTCAGACTAGGGGCTCGATTCAATCCGTATCGCAGAAGTTCAGTGCTATAGCGCAATTGAAATTTAAAGGCAATGTTCCCGCGTTCGGAGAGACTGCATTCACGGTAAACGCTACATATGACGACTCAATCGGGAAATGACCTTTAAATTCCAATTGTGCTATAGCGCTGAACTTCCACAATACGGATTGAATTGAGCCCTAGGTCACGTAGCAGTATACATAGCACTGCACTGACTATACCATCATCACAGAAGGCCAAGACATGGTTAATATTAAACTATTACAGTGTACTTTATAATAATGAAATCCTCAGTGACGAACACACACCACATAACACAGATGAGCCTTAGAGCAGCTGTGCTCCTCTAGCCTCATTATAATTCACTGAATACAACAAAACATCTAATTCAAAGCGCATTCAAATTGTGCCTATAGAGAGGATTGTACTCATTCACGCTGTTTGTAATAGGTAATGAAGAGAAGAATTGGCATGACCGCCCTACAAATATCTGCAGCAAATCACAGGAATGAAAGCAATTGCAATTTTTGTAAGTGACCTTTTTTTTTTAAATGAAAAGGGCTAATATAAAAACATCTGCCACTGCCTCAAGGTGGCCACGGCCGGACACACACACACACACGGTTGGAAAATTCTTGGAACTATAAATAAATTCCCTGGTTTCCAGAAATCCCGGCTGGATGATTTCCAGAATAAGTAGGGAATAAATTGGAAATCCGGTACCCTCCAACCAGGATTTCTGGAAGCCCAAGGATTTTATTTAAAGTTCCCGGAATTCTGCAACCCTACGCACGCACCCACACACTCTTCCTGACATTTGAAAGATCTAAAAAAAAAAAAACTACTTCTCCATTTAAAATGCAGCAGCGTGAACAGGAATACAGGCCAAGTGAATTGCATTCAGAGAGAAAGAGACAGACAGACCAAGACAAGACAGCATAGAGAAGTGGTACAACACATACACATTAATAGAATGTCAGTGTAGAGAGTGCCATAAATAGCTCACCTGTTTCCAGTTGTCATAAATGATGACTGAGCTCTCCTCATCGTCAACTGACACTGTGCGCTCGTAGCCTTCTCCTGGAAACAAACATGCTTGTCACAAACACACACGTCAACATAGCGACACTCAAAACACATAGAAACACAAGCTCATAAATGCTCTGAAGTGAATATACAGTACAGGGAGTCATTCAGCCCATTTGGACTGGTCCAGTTAACCTGGGCCCATACCTGGTATTACACAATGACAGCCTGAGGAGAACTGGAACGAGGTTATTGTAGTCTACAGTAGGGTGCCCCACATAAAACATTGAGGTTACAGAAAGAGCTACATACTAGAAAACAACTTGACTCTCCAAGCAGCCTAGGATCTACATCCTGTGTGGACTGCCTCTTCATGCCATGTCTCTGGCAGCACCTCCTACAGAGCAGTGGGCCCATCACCTTTCTGGTGCATTGATTGATTATTTGGCCCAAAACTTGTGTTATTATTACCCTGACCTTCAAGACAGCATAATGACACACAGTGCTGACCAATGGCGGTTTGTCTTGTTACCGCTCAGCCTTGAGTGCACTCAGAAAGTGGAAAAAGTAACTTTCAATATCACGACTCAGATTCGTGTTGCTCTTTTGTGGCAGCTGACGTTAGGTAATTGACATAAAGGAGATACCATGTGCACACTGCACGCACACTCCGACGCACAAGCACGCACGACACACACAGAATAACTTTACCACAGGCTGTTTCAGAGTCCACAGACAGTGAGCTGTCTGACAGTCCAGCCAGGGCCAGAGAGAGTGCTGATTTTCCAACCCCATTCTGCCCAAGTAGTACGATCCTTATAGCACTCCCATGATACCCCTCCGACGCTTGACTAAATGACTCATCCGGGCAAAGGGCGTCACTGATTGGCAGCGTGGCCGGTTCGTCAATCCCTGGTATCCAGTCATGGTCCTCTGATACAGCCTCCTCCCGCCTCAGCTGGTGCTTGATTGGTAGAGGTGTGCTTCCTCTTCTCAGAGGGGGAGCGGTGGTGAGAAACATACTGTACTGAGAGAGACAAGAATGGTAGTGAGTAAAAGACAGGAAAGGTAGTGAGTACACCCCCCAATGGACATGACCCTCATGAGAACGAAGCTGAGAGCATGTTAACACCGGAGAGGAAGTGTTACATGTGACAAAAATAGTTGATACAGTAGGCCTTCTACTATGGAGACAAGGATGGGGAGAGAGAGGGGAAGAGCAAGCGCGCGTGTGTGTGAGAAGGAGAGAGATGAAGCAAGAGACAGATCCACAGAGAGAGATAGTCTATTAACTATGTAAAAGGGGTGGTACTGTACAGCAGGATTTCCCATACTCGATCCCCTATGACTTCACAGCTGATTCAAATAACCCACCTTTAAATGATTTGAATCAGCTGTGTAGTGCTAGGAAAGCCTGCTGTACAGCTTAGTACTGGGACTGACGGGACTCAGGGATGCATTAGCAGAAAATAGGTCAAAAACATGAATGTCCATGACCCCTCCTCCCTCCCATCCTTGCATGTCACACGCACACACAGTAAACTATGCATCCTGTGTGGGCTCTATGTACGTAAACAGTAAACACCTAGGCCTACGTAAACCTTTCAGTGTGTGCATATGCAAACACGCACAAATACACACACACTGTAGAGAGACTTCACTGCTCTCGGATTTCAACAACACTAAGGGCAGCTCAGGATAACACAGCCAACAGTCTGCCTTAAACAAAAGCGTTGCTGGGAGCGTTGTGTGTGTGCATACAGCACCAGGTCAGCCAGATGAGTGCATACAGCACCAGGTCAGCCAGATGAGTGCATACAGCACCAGGTCAGCCAGATGAGTGCATACAGCACCAGGTCAGCCAGATGAGTGCATACAGCACCAGGTCAGCCAGATGAGTGCATACAGCACCAGGTCAGCCAGATGACCTCCAACAATATTAATACAGCAATTAGTCTAGGTGGAGCACTCACGCTGTGAGCCAGCAACCAGCCAGGAGCAGGTGTGCCTGTGGCTGAGCTAGAAGCTCCACTCCACTCAGTGACACACAGGGATAGGGTGTACTGCTGGACTCAGCCACATAACCAATTAGACTAATTGAAAGGGTCTAATCAATTAATCATGGTCAAGGAGACGCAGGGGAGGGATAAAGAAAGACAGAAGATTCTGTGACAAGGGTGAGGGCAGCATGTCATCAGCTAATCTCACTCTGACTGACAGGTGATAATTAGGATAAACAGAAAAAACACAGAGAAAATGAGGCAATAGCACATATTACAGTACAGTAAAGGCAATGCTGTGTTGCTGTATTTCTGTTTGCTTCGGTCATTAATATTATCATGGTAGAACGTCTATTAGTCTACTCTTGCTTCTAGGCTACTATGGTGTTTCTCCTAAAGTGCAATAATTAGGCCCACTCTTATTTCACCCACTGGTGTTCACATTTCAATTGCAGTGTTGGAATTCCAGAGAGTATTTATACTGCAACATCATAATAATAATACTAATTAGATTAATTTATTCTAAAAGATAGAAAAAAATACTAATTGATGTAGGTCCTACATACTGTAATTTCACAACTGAGTGTCCGCACCTTTTGAAGACGACAGACGAGGGGGATAGAGTGAGTTGTGAACATAAACAAAGTGGCAGCATTGTCAGCGTGCTACTGCAATGCTAGCGTACTTATTGCGCTTTTCTTGAGTCTTTCCACTAAAGATGTGTGGCCTACACCGCAATTACGTGTAATAATTCAATATAGCCCACTGAACTTAAAGAAAACAGCGAGGTGATGCTGAAAAAAGGTATGTCACCTTACCTGTTCAGTCATCGTGTTCAATTCTTCCTCTATTTTTCAGAAAGAAAGTGTTTAACTGCGACCACCACTATCTATGTCAAGTCATTTGCGATCGCACCTAACTAGTGTTTCTCGACAGTCACAACGGGAAGTATCGATGCGGGTGAGCAAAAGAAGCGCATCTAATGTCAATTAACATTGCGAAACCATTTTCAGGTGCAATTAATTCCTCCGGAAGCCCCTTGGTCTCGATGTGTAGATTTGAATTGAAGAACAATGCAACGCATGTGTCTAGGTGGCCTGCCCTACACCTGCTTCTGGGAGTGTTAAGAATAAGCGGCTTTTCTCGTGCATAAAAAAAAACCTTTTAGCACGCCCCCTCCTCATCCCCTCCTCTTGTCCCACGCCCAAGAATGCGCTCCAGTGTGTACCTGAGTTGCTCTCTCTCTCTCTCCTCTTTTTCTATTTTACTATAATAAATATGCATCACAGGGCCGCGTCCTTGACTAAAGTCTTGGCTGTCACTGCCTGCATTACTCATGCATAAAAAAGCAGGCACAACCTGACCGCTCTCCCCCAAAAAATCTGCCGCCGTTGATTTCTCGAGCCGCTAGAGGGAAGCAAAGTAGAATTTTCTGGAGAATGTTTGTGATGGAAACGGAATAACATTTTCATGCTCCAAGCAACATCTGCATTTAGTGAATTGCTCTGATATGGTGACTGTGAAATCATATGAACCTATTGGTTCTCATCCATTGGATGTTAGAAGCTGCATCAATTTATCATCATAGTATTTTTGACTGTGTCATTCAGGGGCTTAACTACAATGGTCTTTCCACATGACCTTATAACCTTGTAGTGGTTTGTACTCCCATGACTCACCCTGTATCTGTGATGATCCTGTATCTGGCTGGTTTATTAGACCGGGTTGTCTATGCACCGTAAGACTGTATTAGCCCACTAAGCTAAAGCCTGCAGGCATTTTCTCTGGGAGCTAACACAGGTCTGTATATAAGTCTCAGGTGAGGTTAAGTTACTCATCACATGAACGACCTTTCACTGAATCACCTCCAACACACACACTACACCCCGGGGATAATGAACAAGAGCCCTAGTTGCTCCTTGTGGTTGATTGTTACATACTCACGTTGCTGATAAAGCAGTTTCCTGTGTCTGTCTATCTCTCTGTCTGTCTGGGCCCCAAACTCAGTGGCAGCTAGGTAGCATGTACTGGTTAGAGGAAGACTGATGCGGACTGAATGAGGACTGGGAGACGAGCTAGCACTCCTCAATGGGCCTGTGGAGCTGAGCTTTAATCTGCAGACTTTAATTAAGTCTCATCAAGCCATCAGAGCGAGAGCCATGTGTGTGAGAGAATCACAGTGCAGACAGATCACTGAGATAACTGCACTCATTAACGGCAAGCTCAGCCTGACAAAATTCTGCCTTCTCCATATTAATGGGCTGCTAGGATTATCAATAGCGTACAGCATGTTTCCAGCTGAAATAGGTTACAGGGGTCAAGTGACAAATTGGGCAGATTTGTGACTAAACTGAAATGACTGCAATTTTCAATGTTCATCCCAGCTCTCCAATCTATTTTTCTCATAGTGAGCTTGTTGGATGGTAGTCACAATTCAACATTAAGAAAGTGGATGGATGCAAATGTTTTCCTTTTAAAACAGAGATGCTAGTTCTAGGACCCAAGAAACAGAGAGATCTGCTGTTGGATCTGACAGTTCATCTTGATGGTTATACAGTTGTCTCAAATAAAACTGTGAAGGACCTTGGCGTTACTCTGGACCCTGATCTCTGTTTTGACAAACTTATCAAGAATATTTCAAGGGCAGCTTTTTACCATCTTCGTAACATTGAAAAAATCAGAAACTCTTTGTCCAAAAATTATGCAGAAAAGCTTTTGGCGCTTCTAGATTAGACTACTGCAATGCTCTACTCTCCTGCTACCCGGATAAAGCACAAAATAAACATAATTTAGTGCAAAACATGGCTGCTAGAATCTTGACTAGAACCAACAAATTTGACCTACAAAGCATTACATGGACTTGCTCCTTCCTATCTCTACGATTTGGTCCTGCCGTACATACCTACACATACGCTACTGTTACAAGAAGCAGGCCTCCTTATTGTCCCTAGAATTTCTAAGCAAACAGCTGGAGGCAGGGCTTTCTCCTATAGAGCTCAATTTTTGGGGAATGGTCTGCCTATCCATGTGAGAGACGCAGACTCGGTCTCGACCTTTAAGTCTTTACTGAAGACTCATCTCTTCAGTAGGTCCTATGATTGAGTGTAGTCTGGCCCAGGGGTGCGAAGGTGAACGGCAAGGCACTGGAGCGATGAACTGCCCTTGCTGTCTCTGCCTGGCCGGCTCCCCTCTCTCCACTGGGATTCTCTGTCTCTGACCCTATTACAGGGAATGAGTCACTGGCTTACTAGTGCTCTTCCATGCCGTCCCTAGGAGGGGTGCGTCATTTGAGTGGGTTGAGTCACTGATGTGATCTTCCTGTCTGGGTTGGCGCCCCCTCGGGCTCATGCGGTGGAGGAGATATTTGTGGGCTATACTCAGCCTTGTCTCAGGGTAGTAAGTTGGTGGTCTGTTGATATCCCTCTAGTGGTGTGCGGGCTGTGCTTTGGTGAAGTGGGTGGGGTTATATCCTGCCTGGTTGGCCCTGTCTGGGGGTATCGTCGGACGGGGCCACAGTGTCCCTCGACCCCCTCCTGTCTCAGCCTCCAGTATCTATGCTGCAATAGTTTATGTGTCGGGGGGCTAGGGTCAGTCTGTTATATCTGGTGTAATTCTCCTGTCTTATCTGGTGTCCTGTGTGAATTTAAGTATCCTTTCCCTCTAATTCTCTCTCTCTCCCTCTCTCCCTCCCCTCCCGGAGGACCTGGGCCCTAAGACCATGCATCAGGACTACCTGGCCTGATGACTCCTGGCTGTCCGCAAGTCACCTGGTCGTGCTGCTGCTCCAATTTCAACTGTTCTGCCTGCAGCTATGGAAAACTGACCTGTTCAATGGACGTGCTACCTTGTCCCTGACCTGCTGTTTTTGACTCTCCCTCTCTCTCCCTCCCTCTCTCTCTCTCTACCGCACTTGCTGTCTCAACCTCTGAATGCTCGCTATGAAAAGCCAACTGACATTTACTCCTGAGGTACTGACATGTTGCTCCGTCTACAACCACTTTGAGTATTATTTGACCCTGCTGGTCATCTAACATTTGAACATCTTGAAGAACAATCTGGCCTTAATGGCCGTGTACTCTTATAATCTCCACCCAGCACAGCAAGAAGAGGACTGGCCACCCGTCAGAGCCTGGTTCCTCTCTAGGTTTCTACTTAGGTTCCTGCCTTTCATGGGAGTTTTTCCTAGCCACCGTGCTTCTACATCTGCATTACTTACTGTTTGGGGTTTTAGGCTGGGTTTCTGTATAAACACTTTGTGACATCGGCTGATGTAAAAAGGGCTTTATAAATACATTTGATTGAATGATATCTGAGTGAGAGTGACTAACAAAGTCAACATGGGAACCCTGGAGGTCAGGGCCCCTGGGCCCGGTCGGTATTCGTCCATGATTTACAACAAGGTAAGATAACTGGCTAGACTAATTTACCAATCTAAAAATTGTTAGCTGACATGGCTAATTGAGTGACTGCTGAAAAATTGCTAATGCACAACCGAATTTTGAACTTGCGCCTTGTGTATTCTACTATTCTAACTCTCAACAGTAAGACCCCGACTGAGCTTATGTCGCTTATGCCTGGAGCTGGCCCTGTTTGTGAGTACGTTTTCCATGTCATTGCGCTGTTAGATTACAGTGGGATTTGAACGTTCTCTCAGACTGAATTTCAGTGCAACTGAAACCCACACGCCAAGCACACACACACATACACTGATGCACACACACCCACACGCACTCTCTCAGCCTGATGCAAAAACAACTGATTAGCCTATCTAATCAGCCTTGAGTTCAAGTGATTCCAACCTTCCCAATGAATTTTAACTTCACCATGAATTCTAACAGACTTTTGCTGTCTCTCAATATGAATTACCTAACATTCAAATCCAATTACCTCTGTTTGTCAAGCCAAGCCACTTTAAATACATGGGATGCCCTTTATGCTGTGTTATTAGACCAGACCCAAGTGTGGAGATCCGATTGCTGCTCCTGTCCCTGAACATTTAACAAGTTATTTTGTTCAACCTCTAGATAAGAACAAGACACTTTCTATCAGCACTCATACGTCGAGGTACGTCTTTCATCAAGGTTACTATGCCGACTGAAAGCCCTCAAATAGCCTACATGACATGCTGTTTGTGTGTGCATGCGCCTTCTTGCTTGTGTGCGTGTAAGTGCTTATGTGTGTGTGTCCTCTGTGTGCTGCCTGTCTGTCCTAGGGCTTAGTAATGGGGTTATGGGTCCATATTTCCTGCAGTAATCCAGTGGATATGATGTAATACAGAACCTACCTACTAGAGGAGGGGAGTTCTTATTTCATTATGAACACCAACCTCCTTCTCTATACAACAGGAGGCTGCTGAGGGGAGGACGGCTCAAAATAATGTATGGAATGGAGTGAATGGAATGGCATCAAACACCTGGAAACCGTGTGTTTAATGTACTTGATACCATTCCACTGATTCCGCTCCGGCCATTACAACAAGCCCCTCCTCCCTAATTAAGGGGCCACCAACCTCCTGTGCTTTATGCTGTATATCTTCCTTATCCACTGCTCAATTTACTACCATTTTGTTCTGTGTTCAATGAAAGCTCCACAGGGATTTCAGTTTATTATATATGCATGTACTTGGATAGGTCATGCCTATATATTGGGCTGTGTAGGTCCCTGAAGTGAGATGGAGTGGAGGGGAAATGAGCTGTTACAGTGGGTTGCTAGTTCAAATCCCCAGAGAGAACACTGTTCTAATGGAGTGGCCAAAAGGTTACTGCCCAGGATTGGTTTAGAGAGAACTCTAATGTATAAAGCTTGACAAATATGTGTGATGTGCAGCCAGTCTCGAAAGTAACATTTCAAACACATTTAATAATAATAATACATTTAAAGGCACATTTTTTTTTCTTTTTCTTTTTTTACATATTGAACAGTAAAATATACGCTGAACTCAAAGCTCGTTCACTCTTATACTGTAAATAAAATATATTTTCCCCTTAAGATAAGTTTCGTTCTGAAACTGCTACGGCCGTTTGCAATATTACAACCACAAAGAAGTTACTGCAAAAAACAAACACTGTTCGGACATCATTGCACGCACTTTAAAACAGTGGCTGTGTAGTGCACTTTGATGGTGCTTGTATCTAAACCAAAGTGGATAGTTCTAAGCTTGTTTTAAACATCATTTGGGGTCTTTATAAGCTACATAATGAGGTACTGAACCTAGCATGAAAGTGCATCCTTGTAGCTGATAATATAGTCAAAATGTTTGCCTTGGGACGTGTTGAGACAATGGCCACCATACCCCATACAAATGATGATTCCATTTTGTCCGTTTTATGCAGTCATTAATGTTTCATGCATATGAACTCAAGATTGTGCATTTGTACTGTTAGAGCTCAGACATCATCATGCCCCATGTAGACAAACGTAAAGCAAGCGGGGGTCTAGCCCCCCTTGAGGCTCTTAAGAGAGCAGCTAAGGAAGTGAGCAAAGGGAAGAACAAAGACGTCCATTTGTGTCACGACTTCCGCCGAAGTCGGTCCCTCTCCTTGTTCGGGCGGCGTTCGGCGGTTGACGTCACCGGTTTTCTAGCCATCGCCGATCCATTTTTCATTTTCCATTGGTTTTGTCCTTGTTTTACACACCTGGTTTCAGTCCCACAATTACGTGTTCATTATTTAACCCTCTGTTCCCCCATGTTTGGTTGTAAGTGATTGTTTATTGTTTTGAGGTCCGTTATTGTGGGCTTGGCTATATTTGATGTGTATTTGTTATTATATTTGAGTAAATTGCTATTATTACTCATATCTGCTGTCCTGCGCCTGACTCCTCTACACCAGCTACACACAGTCGCATCACCATTTGAGTAGCAGCAAGGGATGAAAAAAATTGACTGAATGACACTGAAGAGGTACTGTAGAATGAAAACAAAGCATGTACCTGTCCGAAAGGGAGGCTATGATAGAGTAGCACACAAGGTCTTATCTGATGACATGGAGACTGAGGTTGCTAAACATATCAAGAATTTTGCAGACCAGTTTCATGGGCTTAGTAGTCTGAAATGCAGAGAACATGTCTACGAACTGGCACATCGAAACATCTTCCCTGTCCCAGACAACTGGAAAAGAAATGGAAGGGTAAGTGATGTTGAACAGAGATATTTATATCTGAGTGTAGGCGTACATTTAAGATATACAATATACCACACCCTCATTCCAAGAATGAAACTTACCAGACCTACCAGCACCATCACCCACTGTCACAGGACATCACCCACTTACCCCAAGGCTTACCCTGTCCCTATTTTGGGGGCAAGCTATGTTTTTAAAACGGGTACGTTTACATGATTATTTCCAGGGATAGACAACATTCTGAAATATATGTAGATCTATTTTTTAGAAGGAATACTACATTTCCATTGATGTTGAGATGCTGAATGTAAAAAATGGCTCAACATTCCTCACTCTCTCCTATTTGGGAAGCATGTTTAGAATACTAACCATGTTGTTCAATTACCGATGGCATAAATGGGCCTCACCTGTCAATCATGTTGTTGTTTTCTCTGTGAGAGAAACACTAACAATATTTCACCCCCTTTTGCCTTCATTAATGTAATTTCTATTCCACACACACACACACACACACACACACACACACACACACACACACACACACACACACACACACACACACACACACACACACACACACACACACACACACACACCGCTTGATCAGCCCCTTGAATCTGTGTCTTGGTGATGCTCTCTTCCTTTTTTTTATCCTCTCCGTCTCTCCCCACCTTGTTAGATACTACTGCACGGTCGGAACTAGAAGCACAAGCATTTCGCTACACTCGCATTAACATCTGCTAACCATACAATTTGATTTGATTTGATTCCTCTATGTGTGAGTATGAGTTGCTAAGTGACACTTGCAACGTGATTGGGAATCTAAGATTTTAAGATTCCAAGCCTCTGCTTTTATGACACAACTTCACATTTATGACGCTTTAACCTGTCTCCTCCCCTTCCCCTTCAACACTGACTGAAGTGGATTTGACAAGTGACATCAATAAGGGACCATAACTTTCATCCTCGATTCACCTGGTCAGTCTATGTCATGGAAAGAGCAGGTGTTCCTTATGTTTTGTACACTCAGTGTATGTAATCACAATCTGTGTGTGTGTGCGTGTGTGTGCGTGTGTGCATGCGTGTCCATCTCACTGGATCAGCCTGAGTGGCAAGATATGGTGTGCAGTTACAAAGTAGGAAGAGGGCGGAGGTGAGGAAAACGTGGTGGTGGCGTGGGGGTGATAGGTGGTCGCAGGCTTCCCAAGCATTTCCTCAGCGACGGCAGGAGGGCACGGAGCTGACGCACCGCCGGGCGAGACAACAGGAAGTAGAGGGGTGGGTTCCAGCAGGGCGCCAAACACACCAACAGGATGGCCGACAGGGACGCCACCTCCCAGAGGAGAGACACCTCCGTGTCCCCCTCCGTGGACGGGGACAGGGACGCGGATGAGTTGAGGGAGGAGGAGGGTTGTTGACTGATAGGCGAGGCAACGAAGCTGACGTAGGGGGACATGACATTGACAAACTCCAGGGCGTAGTAGGGCAGCCAGCTGATGGCGAAGACCAGTGTGGAGCCAATCAGGAGGGCCGTGGCCTTCTTGTTGCGGCGGTCTGCGGCCAGCGTACCCCGGCAGCGGTGGAGATGGGTGATGATGAGGCCACAGTTGAGGGCAATGCAGAGGAGCGGAGCCACGTAGTAGACCAGGAAGGCTGGCACCAGGAAGCCCAGCCACTGGCCACGGCCCACAGACCATGTACAGCCACTGTCAAACTGGATGTATGTGACCTTGGGAAGGGCCATGGTGACAGAGACTAACCAGATCACTGCCACGATGCCGGCTCTGAGAAAGGGGGGAGAGAGAGAGGAGGTTACATAGCTGAGGTGGGCCTAACCGTGTGCAGATGAATGGTTTAATTCTGTACTCACACTTGTGTGGGACTGGCGGGCGGTCTAGCAGGTGGGGCCACTATGCGGTACCTGAGCACCGACAAGGCGGCCAGACTAAATATATCCACTCCGGCCGTCAGGGAAGTCATGAAGCCCAGCAGCACACAGATACCGCCCCCTAGCTGCCAGTCCTGGGAGCTGGCGCTGAGTAGGACGCAGGGCAGGGTGAGCAGGGCGCCCATGTCAGCCAGGCTCAAGTTGAGGAGCAGCACGGAGCTAGGTTTGGAGCGTCGCCGAGGGTTACGCATCAGCACCAGCCACATGAGTAGGTGACCTCCGACCCCCACCAGGAGGGAGAGGACGCTGACCAGAGGCAGCACCAGGGAGAAGGAGATGGTGGTGTTGGTAGACACCGTATTGAAGAGCAGGTTCACTATGGCCGGCATGGTGGTGGGAGAGGGATAGAACGAGGGATGGAAGGAACAAAAGTAGGATCTAACTGCTCCCGTTGGGGATGGACTGAGAGAGGAAGGAGGGAAAGAGGGATGCACATCATTAGAAAGGCACACAAATTGATTTGAGGGATGAATAAAATGCTTTAATAATTGATGTCATTATATCCCTTAAATTATTAATCTATTAATAGTTTTTGTTGGTCTGGTGCTGGGTTGGTGAATCACCTGGCTGCATAATTCACTGGGCCTCCCCTTAAACTGGCAGCTGTGATGACTCAGGACCAGGCTGGGATGACTCAGAACCAGCCTGGCAGGCCAAGTCATCTCATTCAGACACAGAACGCTGATGGGTAGTCTGAACAGTCTGTGTCAGTCCTGTGCTGCTTCCCCTGAGAGCAGACATGATGTCTTTTTGTGTGACGACGTGTACTCTGTCTCTATCTCTCTCTCTCTTTCTCTCTGGGGAGAGCACACCTTAAGAGCTTAGATTCAACACAGGCCAGCACACGTCGTCACACAAAGTGAAAAAGACATCACATCTGCTCTCAGGGGAAGCAGCAGTGGAGCACAGCACTGACACACAGTGTTCAGACTACTCATCAGCATCACAGCGTTGTCTGTCTGAATGAGATGCAAGGTGAGGAAGGGAACAGGAACGAGCTGACCACTGGGAACAGACTGTGACTGTGGTACACTACCGTCAGCTTGATCAGTGAACTACTCTATCTAGGGCTTGACGTTTGGAAAGTTGTTGTTTGTTGGGTGGCAGGTAGCCTAGCGATTAAGAGTTTGGCCAGTAACTGACAGGTCGCTGGTTTGAATCCCCGAGCCGACTAGGTAAAAAGTCTATCCATGTGCCATTGAGGAAGACATTTATCCCTAAATGCTCTAGATAAGAGTGTCTGCTAAATGACTAAAATGGATATAAAAGTCCAAAAACTAGCCCAAAGTAAATAGCTTATACAGATCTTTCCATCCACACCAGTCATGTATACAAATACCTTTAGTGGCCCTGCCAACTCCACACATTTATTCTTATCTATTCTAAATCACCCTTCTGTAGATATGATGTGTCAAAATATTAGGCCTAAATGTATTTGTTCCATATGTTGGCACAATGAAATCAAAATTCAACTTCCATGTACATTCAATAATGATGATACGCTGTAGGCAGATCCATCCATACAGATCCATTATATCTCTGCTTGAGTAAATGTACATAAAAGAGATGATAGGAAATGATGCTGAACCATCTGAGAGAAAATAATCATTACAGCGCCTATATCTGAACGTTATACTGAGATGCAGCTGCTGACAAAAATACTGTGGATGTGTTTATATCACATTTAATATGTACCTTTCCCCATTCAACCAATGTGTGAAACACACTGCAAATATTAAAGAGAGAGTGAAGGAAAGAGAGACAGAAGTGGCCAAATATAGGATAGAGGAGAGGGAAGACATGGAATGAGGTGAAAAGAGGGACGAAGACAGCAGCACATGAGAATTTACGAGCAATATAAACGTAGCTAATGGGAAACAGAAGGATAAACTAATTGTGCATTATATTAGACACATTGACCTCCAGCTAAACCGAATTACAGTAATTTATGACCGGCTATTAAATCCTTTTAGTATCCATGTTCATAATGTTATACATTTAACCAGGATTGTTTCTTTAACACTTTGCACCAATAATCCAAGGGGAATTGGCTCTTATTAAATTCCCTAACCATTACATGACATTATATAATTATGTCTTCAATCACTATAACGCCCTAGCTGGAAACGTAACTGAATATAAAGACAATAGTGTGCATACTGGAAGATTGCTAAACAGAAAAGGGGGTCAGTGAAGGACAGCAGCAGTAAGCAGAGAAAACCTTTCTTTAAGATGTGTGTCACACTCACTGCGGCCAGGGTCCTGCTCCAGGGAGAAGTCATCCTTTCACCATCAGTGGTTTTGCTGCATAAAGAGACGGAGAGAGACAGAGAAGAGGGCACACACCTGCGTCCTGCCCTATATCCTCACTCATCTCTCTCACACACACGCACGCACGCACGCACGCACGCACGCACACACACACACACACACACACACACACACACACACACACACCACCACCAAAAGGGGTGGGGGGAGGGGGGCACACGAGATCTGGGGGCCCATGTGCCTGTAATCGATGTCTATTTTTTATTTATTGAATAAATCATTTTGACAGTAACACTCTGAAAAGTAATTCATACACCTTTTTTTTATTTCAATATGTACTAGGACGCTTAGTGTTTGTTTCTTGGAATGTGACTGAAAAAGTGCCGTAGACCTTTTTTTTGATGATTGGAAGTATAAGGGGATATCGGTGAACAAATATCGGACACGGGTACGACGGCGCATGTGCAATAAGTGGAGCTCACTCAGATGTTCAAAAGTGCATGTCAGACCGAGAGCCTGATGCTTCTCAGGTAGTTCTTTGTGAGTTTTGATTTAGGAAACTCTCTCTCCGCAGAAGCGACACTTACAGGGATGGTAAAAACAGCTTGATGCTGTAGCAACATCAGGGAAACTGGACAGAAGGGAATGATGCTTCAAATACAGCAGTTCTGTAACGTCGTTAATTAAACCTCTCGTTCTTCTTAACTGCCGGCCTCAACATGTTACGGAAAGAGATGAACTGTATAGGAAGCTCTGGGGACAGGTCGTCTGGATACTGGACAGACAATACATTGGCAGATGCAAACAGATGATCATCTTTAGTGGACAACAGGCTTTGTTGCGGTTTGCGGTTTCATTCATACTGGTTAACCGGCGTTTGAGTTGTGTGGTCGCAATTTCAACAGTCCTTCATCTCTGGTATATCTTGGCATGCATCCTTCAAGACTAAGTTTAATTGTGTGCAGAGCAATGGACATACAGTATAATGCCTCAGGAAAGACTGTCTGGGTTGGCAATACTCAGCATAGAAAGCAGCCCGGGGTGAATCCTTTGCACACACAAAAGGAGGCCTTCAGGAGACCAGGGGAGTCACTCAAGTTGGATTGAATTTGATTTAATTTAATTGACCTTGAATATTTAAGGCCATTAGTGGATGCTATTAGCCAGACAAACCCGATGTCAAATAGTGGCTGAATTGATGCTCAGGACAACAACTTTTTTTGTCATTGTTGGGCTTTTTGATGTGTAATTTTTTATAAAAAGTGTATAAATGCCAGCTAAGTACCGTATATAGCTATAAATAGTACACTTCACAATGAAACAATCCCTAGTAAGCTAGTGTTTTGAGGGTGGACTGACTGTATTATTTGGCATTAATAGACTGGTTTTACACACAACAACTTTCTATCCAAGCTGGTAGAGAGTGTGAGGACGGCTCATGTCACACACACCTGACAACACTTAACAAGACAGAGGATAGAGTGAGTTTTGTTGCTGATGAGAACGGAATGTATATGTTTTTTAGTGCTGAGCGATTAACCAAAATGTCTGTTATGTTTCCAGCTATTTGACCAACGTCGGTTCAGTTATTTGAATTCCATTCAGTTCGGTTTTGTTCTGTGAGCTTAATGTGCACATTACGCAGTTTCTCTAGAGATAAATCAGACCCAGTCTGAACCGTGCGATGTAGTAGGGAGTTGTAGTTTCCAACAGACCAATATTCTACATTAGTTCAGTGCATAAAATATGGTAATTAAGTACAATGACCATAATCCATTGCGCATCTACTTTTCCGGGCTTAATGGACAGTCACCACCATCATGGGACATTTTTAAAATTGTTTTATTCTGTGTTGTTGCACCATTCAACCCAAATTATCGAAACCGAACAGGTAAACAGGTCAACATTCACAAGGATGCAGGGCCAGACGGATTACCAGGACGTGTACTCCGAGCATGCGCTGACCAACTGGCAAGTGTCTTCACTGACATTTTCAACCTCTCCCTGACCGAGTCTGTAATACCAACATGTTTCAAGCAGACCACCATAGTCCCTGTCCCCAAGAACACTAAGGTAACCTGCCTAAATGACTACCGACCCGTAGCACTCACATCTGTAGCCATGAAGTTATTTGAAAGGCTGGTAATGGCTCACATCAACTCCATTATCCCAGAAACATTAGACCCACTCCAATTTGCATACCGCCCCAACAGATCCACAGATGATGCAATTTATCTTGCACTCCACACTGCCCTTACCCACCTGGACAAAAGGAACACATACGTGAGAATGCTATTCATTGACAACAGCTCAGCATTCAACACCATAGTGCCCTCAAAGCTCATCACTAAGTTAAGGACCCTGGGACTAAACACCTCCCTCGGATCCTGGACTCCTGACGGGCTGCCCCAGGTGGTAAGGGTAGGTAACACCACATCTGCCACGCTGATCCTCAACACGGGGGCCCCTCAGCGGTGCGATCTCATTCCCCTCCTGTACTCCCTGTTCACCCATGACTGCATGGCCAAGCACAACTCCAACACCATCATTAAGTTTGCCGACGACACAACAGTGGTAGGCCTGATCACCGACAACGATGAGACAGCCTATAGGGAGAAGGTCAGAGACCTGGCAGTGTGGTACCAGGATAACAAACTCTCCCTCAACATGATCAAGACAAAGAAAATGATTGTGGACTACAGAAAAAGGAGGACCGAGCACGCCCCCATTCTCATCGACGGGGCTGTAGTGGAGCAGGTTGAGAGACAGTCGTGAAGACGGCACGACAACGCCTATTCCCCCTCAGTTTTAGCATGGGTCCTCAGATCCTCAAAACTTCTACAGCTGCCCAATCGAGAGCATCCTAACTGGTTGCATCACCGCCTGGTATGGCAACTGCTCGGCCTCCAACTGCAAGACTCTACAGAGGGTAGTGAGTACGACCCAGTACATCACTGGGGCCAAGCTTCCTGCCATCCAGGACCTCTGTACCAGGCCTGTTCCAGGACCTCTGTACCAGTGTCAGAGGAAGGCCCCAAAAATATACTTAAGTATCAAAAGTAAATGTAATTGCTAAAATATACTTAAGTATCAAATTCCCTATATTTAGCAAAGCAGACGGCACCATGTTCTTGTTTTTAAAACATACGGATAGCCAGACGCACACTCCAACACTCAGACATTATTTACAAAAGATGCATGGGATGACCACTTGTTCTCTTGATAAGTGTGTGAATTGTCCTGTGCTGCTAATCATTCAAAATGTAAGGAGTACTTTGGGTTGTCAGGGAAAATCTATGGAGTAAAAAGTGAAATATTTTCTTTAGGAATGTAGTGAAGTAAAAGTTGTCAAAACTATAAATAGTAAATTAAAGTACAGATACACCAAAAAACTACTTAAGTAGTACTTTAAAGTAGTTTTACTTACTTAAAGTACTTTACACCACTGCCTAGAACATTACCAAAATGTAAATTAAATCGATCCATGTTTGACCTTTTAGGGAACGTTCTGTGAAAGTAATGAAATACCAAGTTAACAACTTTTTTTTGTCAAGTTCATTAAATGTGCAGAGAATGTTCCAAAGCAAAGCAGCTATCTTGCACCATTCCCAGAAATTTGTGGGAAGGTTGTATGCAAAATAATCATAGGAAAACCACGCTCTCACCAAGCTCTCAGAACGTTAAGTGCTAGTTGGGAAGGCAGTGGTCTGGATCTGATGTACAATATTTCACCGTCTAACCTCTCAATAAAAACATTATATTAACAGTTTCATTGACAGTTACTGAGAGAGGATAGTTCTCCATCTCCTATTTTCACGTTGTCCACCTCTCTCTACTCTATATCTTAACCCCTGTGATAACTTCCTTTTCTCTGTTCTTTTTCTATCCCTTCTACTTTTTCCCCATTCCCTCCTGCATCCCCCCACACACTGACCTTTCCATCCCCCCTCCTACCGCTGACCTTTCTGTATCTCAGACTACCTCCATCTCCCTCTCTCTCTCTATCCTCTGTTTGATCCTCTCTAATCCAGTGGCAGTCGTCTGGGATCATGAGATTCACCTGTTGTTAAGGAAACCCTTAAGAACACAAACAACAGACCCAGGTGTGGAGGGAGAGAGAGAGAGAGAGAGAGAGAGAGAGAGAGAGAGAGAGAGAGAGAGAGAGAGAGAGAGAGAGCGAGAGAGCACTATGGTACTCTGTGGTACACAGGGTCATATAAACTCATTATGAGCCTTCTGGTGTTTACACAACCATGTCAAGTGCCTCGCCAATATAACCCATCTGCCACTGTGACCCCCCACCACTCTCCCTTTGTGTGTGTGCACATGCATGCAAGCTTGTGCGTTAGAGTGTGTGTGTGTGCAGTGCGCACGTGGTATCTACTTTATATCAATGGCCTTATGTCAGCGGTGTGTGGAGGGTGTGAGTGTGCATGTGCGCACATGTTTATATGGGCTCATACATGTGTAAAGCTTCCAACATGGCATGTGTGGGTGTGTGTGTATATTAAATGCTTCCACTCTAGTGTTGAAAGGAAGTAGGTCTAATCAGAGATGGCTCTACGGGGTGGCAAAGCCAGGCATAGATCCCCCACCAGATAGAATTTGTGCCCGCACAGTTTTGTTTTCCCATAACATAACAAATGGTATATGAATTACCCTGCCCGGTTTTGCCAACATAGCTCTACTGGGCCTGCCAGTAGCGCAGACCAGGACAGAGACTATATTCCGGGTTTTAACTCATGATCTGAGGAAGGGGTGGGGGAAGGGTAATGTAATAATGTCATATTGAGTCATTAAAATAAAATGCCTTCTGATTGGTCATCTAGCAATATAATTTCATAAGGTACCACCTTCATTACCTTGTTTAGGAAGCTGATTGGATCCCATGCCATTTTCTTTCTCACAATTTTGCAGACAGCTACAGCTAATAACAGGCTAGCTAGTAGCTACTAGCTGTACTACATTTTGGTAGCAGCACACTGAATAATGAATGCTAGCTGGCTAAGCTTTGATCAGCATGGATATCCAAAAATGGCTTGTTACTGCGAAGAGCAAAACAACTGGAGGACCACCATGTCGAGAGCGATTCCAAGCTCACCGACCAGCATGCAGGCCCGACCACTGATTGTAATACCTGCCCATTCCCCATGCTGCCTGCTGACCGACAAGGTCGAGAAGAGCCAGGGCCTACAGTAGCACCAACAGCACGAGGGCAACATCACAACAAGCACCTGAACCTCTGTTACCCCAGGCACTAGCACCTGACAACCTGTTGAATCTAACCGAAACTGAACCAGTGGAAGCAGAGGTTATTGTGGCTCGCACATTCTTGGAAAGTGAAATCGCAACCACGGTCAGCAACACCAAATGGACCCCACACAATGTGTAAAACAGTTTTTATAAATGATTTGATGTGTCCAGTGAATACAGACTCTGAACACAGAGCATGTTACATCAACGAAAAGCCCAGCTTGTCCAGCTGGCATTTGAGAGGGACCTGGCGAGTACATTTCGCCAGGAAGGAGAATCAAATCAGAAACTTCCCATGAGGTTGCATCAAGGAGGCTGCAACTCTTCTAAATAGTAAGCTAAAACCTTTTTGGCCCTGGCCACCGTGCCATTAAGCCTACTGGTTGTTTGCCAATTATTTGTATGTAATGTATAGTTCAGGACTTTGAGTTGTACTTCAATGCATCTTTTTATCTGTGATTCTTAATGTCATAGCTTGCTTTTGCAGGTTTAACTGCTATTGATAGATATACAGCTTTGTGTTATTTGATGGGTATAGGGACAATTACCAACGTAGCCTAATTGGTTGTGCTCTGAAGTGAGCCTTGGTGCAGTGCTCCTCTTGTCCTGGCTATCCACTCCAGTGGTGCTGAGATTGGAAGCGCCTCTTAACCTTTCATCTCGTTGACTGGCGGTAACCTTCTGTCCATGGTCCTGAATTGATGGTTAATGTGTGTGCTTAATGAGCGCATCTTGGGCTACCAGGCTTCTCTTCAACATCGTGGGTGCAAAAGGACAGTTGTGTATATGGCTGCATTTCAGATAGGCCTACATTTTGTATGTCGCAGTAGTAGGACCAATACCGTGTGGAGCCTACTAAAAGAAGTAGGCAAACATTCACTCTATAATCATTCATTTGCATTACACAGTTGTTGAGTGATAGGCTACTGTAAAAGTGATGTGAATACTGTAAAACGCCGTATAGCCTACTTTTTCACCCCCTCCCTGTTCTCTTGCTGTAGAGAGTGTGTGCTCGTGTGTGTAAAACTCTCCCACACAGAAAATATTTCCCACTTGGAGACGTTACGGCTTGGTTACGCTTAGTGGTGCTCATACTGTCGAGCTGACCCCCCCCTTCAAGAACGTCGTCCTGGAGCCGGGCCTGGGTCTAATGCTTTAGAATTATAGCTACTATTCTTCACAAGTCTACACTGAACATACACACTCTTCATATATTCATTGGTCTCCCAGACCGAAATTTAGCTTTATCCTAGCCTATAAACAATTTCAATACAGATTTTCCATTTAAAAAAAATAAGGATTTTTAGTCAAGAACTAGCTTAATCTGGGTCTGGAAAACCAGCTTGAAATGTATTTAGCAGCTAATTCTGAATTGTTGCAATATTTTAAGTATAAATGACAAGCAACCTATGTAAGTATATCTCACATGCTGTATTTTTACAGTACTCCATCTCCACACACCTTCAATCCGTTAGTCAAACCTTTACCTATCAGTAAACACAAAACCAAAACAAAGTGACTTAGTGCCAATAACAATAACCAGATAGTGATGCACTGAGAAAGGCTTCTATTGGTCTGCTTTCAATGAATCTCTATCAGGCACTGTTTCAACCGATAACGATTAGATAAAGTGATCATGGATGGGACATGTTCTGCCCTGATGAACACTGACATTTTGATATGAAGTCTGTCAAGGTCGCATTCGCGATTTCTTTATAGCATCTAAGGTATTATCGCAAGGCCCTACAAGAGAGAATTCATAGCTGTGCTTCTTGACAAGGGTACCATCCTATCAGGCTTTGCTAAAATGAAAACTCAACGTTTACAGACAGAACGCTGGAATGTTGGCTATACTTTATAATATAGTTCAAGTAGTTTATTTGCCATTTGCAAATATTAAAAGTAACGCATACTGTACATTTGAGTTCTTTGTATAGATATAGAATCTAGTCTATACGCCGCATTCAATTGGTCATGTTGATCAGATATGCATGTTGTGAATAACCTTTGATTTTGGTCTTGAAATGATGGTCTTGAAATGATACAGTGGATTCGGAAAGTATTCAGACTCCTTCACTTTTTCCACATTTTGTTACCTTACAGCCTTACTCTAAATTGGATTACATGAATTGTATTCCTCCATCTACATACAATACCCCATATTGACAAAGCAAAAACAGGTTTAGAAAATGTACCACATTTATTAAAAATGGAACAGAAATACCTTATTTGCATAAGTATTCAGACCCTTTGCTATGAGACTCTAAACTGAGCTCAGGTGCATCTTGTTTCCATTGACCATCCTTAAGATGTTTCTACAACTTGGAGTCCACCTGTGGTAAATTTAATTGATTGGACATGATTTGGAAAGGCACACACCTGTCTAAATAAGATCCCACAGTTGACAGTGCATGTCAGAGCAAAAACCAAGCCATAAGGTCAGGATTGGGTTGAGGCCCAGAAGGGTATCAAGAAAGTTCTACAGCATTGAAGGTCCCCAAGAACACAGTGGCCTCTATCATTCTTAAATGGAAGAAGTTTGGAACCACCGAGACTCTTCCTAGAGCTGGCTGCCTGGCCAAACTGAGCAATAGGGGGAACCTCTGTGGAGATGGGAGAACCTTCCAGAAGGACAACCATCTCTGCAGCACTCCACCAATCAGGCCTTTATGGTAGAGTGGCCAGACGGAAGCCTCTCCTCAGTAAAAAGGCACATGACAGCCCTCTTGGAGTTCGCCAAAAGGCACCTAAAGGACTCTGACCATGAGAAACAAGATTCTATGCTCTGATGAAACCATGATCGAACTCTTTGGCCTGAATGCCTCACATCTGGAGAAAACCTGGCACCATCCCTACGGTGAAGCATGGTGGTGGCAGCATCATTCTCTGGGGATGTTTTTCAGTGGCAGGGACTGGGAGACTAGTCAGGATCGAGGGAAAGAACGGAGCAAGGTAGAGAGATCCTTGATGAAAACCTGCTCCAGAGCGCCTAGCACCTCAGAATCGGACGAGGTTCATGAAATTAGCTGTACAGCAATGCTCCCCATCCAACCTGACAGAGCTTGAGGGGGATCTGCAGAGAAGAATGGGAGAAACTCCCCAAATACAGATGTGCCAAGCTTGTAGCGTCATATCCAAGACACGAGGCTGTAATCGCTACCAAAGGTGCTTTAAAGTACTAAGTAAAGGGTCTGAAGTGTTTTAATTTTAATACATTTGCAAAAAATGTCAACCTGTTTTTGCTTTGTCATGGGGTATTGTGTAGTGTCGTGGAAATTAATGTATACTGAGAGAGATTTGGACAATTATTCAAACAATCTTTAACCTGTTACAGCTAGGGTCCCATTTTCCTGAATTTTCGCCTGTCTGACGTGCCCAAAGTTAAATGCCCGCCACTCAGGGCCAGAAACTAGGATATTCACATAATTAGTACTATTGGATAGGAAACACTCTGAAGTGTCTAAAACCATTAAGATATAGTCTGTGGGTATAACAGAACAGATATAGCAGGCAGAAACCTGAGAAATTTCTGTCTGGAATTCCTTTTTCTTTTGCCTCCACTCACTTTGAAGGCCTGGTAATAGAAGTCAATGGGGAATAGGACACAGGTTGCAGTACCTATGGCTTCCACTGGATGTCAACAGTCTCTGGAAAGTGTCTGGAGGAAATAGCCCTGAGGAGATCCTTATAGAAGATAAAGACTACAGGAAGGGAAAAATGTAAACAACCGTGCACGTTCACGAGAACATGAGCTTTCTTTTCCTTTTATAACGTTTCAGTTACCATCCGTGTAAAATATGATCGCTATTATTCATAAAAGAATACATAAGGATGCATTATTAATGATATTTTATTTGTTTGTGAAAAGATGAGAGGTATAACTTGAACGCGTTTTCTTCACTGTACAACGGGCGAGTAGACTGACAATGCTTGGTGGAGTAGCTGAACATAACGTGCCAACCAAACAGAGATTTATGGATATAATGAATTACTTTTTCTAACAAAAGAACCATGGATTCTCTTGTTTGGACACTTGGGAAGCCCTCAGCAGAAGTTATTTGAAAGGTAAGCGATTTATATTAGCTGTGATATGGACATTTTGAGAACCGAGATGGATATGAATTTATGCTAATGTGGAAAATATGTGAGGTACTAGCCTCAAACAATCAAATGTGGTGCTTTCGCCGTAAAGCCTTTTTGAAATCTGACAACGCAGTGATATTGCCAAGAAGCAGAGCTTTTGATGGCTATGCAGCACTTGTATATCGAAGAATGTTAAATATTGCGAATTTTATTTTGAATTTGCCGCGTTATGTTTGCTCTGAAAACGATCCCGCTAGCGGGATCCGTGCGCAGAGAGGTTAACATTGATTAATTATTGCAATAATGAAGCTGGTCAACCGCACACTCTAAAGTGTGTGTTGCAGAGCTTAACCTTCCAGAGGAATCCTGGTTCTTATATAGCTGACACGAAAAATGCTTAGTCATGGCTGGTTCCACCCCTCCCATGCAGATCGGGGGGGGCATCATAAGCCATCTTTGGGTTCATCTAGCGCAGGGCTGCCCAACCCTCTTCCTGGAGATGTACCGTCCTGTGGGTTTTCAGTCCAACCCTCATTTAACACAACTGTTTCTACTAATTTTCTGCTCAACCAGACCTTAACCAGAACCACTAAATTAGGGTTGGACTGAACCTACAGGGCAGTAGATCTCCAGGTAGAGGGTTGGGAAGCCCTGATCTAGTGGTTATCTGCACCTGGTGTTTTAACCCCCAACCTGGCCCAGATACCAGGATGATTAGGAACAATGAGGGTTTGTTCTAATCCTCCTGGCTCTCTTGGTTACACCCACCACATCTTGTCTATGGAATGCAGGCTTTAGGTTTTGGCACCAAGTCAACTGTCAGCTCAAGCCCCAGAGGCCCAAATCAGTCCCACAGGACTCAGCTTTGATGCATAAACAGTATTAAACAATCACAGTAGATTGAGATTTTTTGGGGGATCCATTTTAGAAGGCAATACCGTAATAATGTGGAAAAAGTCAAGGGGTCTCAGGACTTACCAATTGCACTGTATATTAATTGTGTTTGTATGATAATGTACCTTTAAGTAAAACATGTTCAATTAAAGGTGATACCAAGACCACCATTAATCACTACCTGAAATATAATTTTATTCAGGACCTTACTCCACTTCCTTATGTCTAACAAAGACTGTTGTCATGGGATGAGAAATAAAAGTACAGTTCTGTATCTCCAAGGCCATGTCACCAACAGCCATTAGATACTGGCACTCACAGAGTCTAGGTTGACAGTGTTGATGGGAAAGGGTGCTGCACTGTTGCGATTACATCCTTGACTCAGAATAGGAATTTCATTTCAATGTAAATTGTTGCAGAGCATGTTATGTTTGCAAAAGAAAACGGGTTGAATGGCATTTAATAGTCTAGATTGACATTGCTTACGAGAGGGTGCAATACGAGAAGTATTGTTCCTTCCTTGTGCATCGAAGACAAAATTCAAAGTGGGTCATGTTGGCTATGAGCCATCACAGGTGTTTTACAGTGAGAGAGTTACTCCTGACTGCAACAGATATGCCTACCTGGATCATGTTCTTTAGGGCACAGTAGTATTAAAACCAAAATAGTAAAAAAAAAAAAAATGAATGCTACTGGTTTTTATTATTTTTTCCTTTGCACAGCATGAATATTAACACAGGGTAAGGTTACAATCAGTCTTCTGCACAGCGTTTGGCTTTAGCAATAAAGCTCGCCACGATTTCCTTGAGCTTTAGGAGATCCGTCTCATCCTCCTGAAGGGCTTCCCTGTATAACTATTGAGTTGGTCATCCATACATTTCTGGAAAAAAGTTCAAAAGTAATATTCAGGATCAGTGGTGAAACAAGACACTGTATGAAGGAATGAGGCCTTGAATTAATGTTAGGGAGGAGAACGTTTGCATTTTGTGGCACAGAATTAATATTTGACAATATAGCATGCTACAGACAGATCCCCATATAGGACTGACTTCTACAATGGACAGGTGTTCGAAAGCCGTGGTGAACACGCTGGCTAGGTTGTTCAACAGTCCGCTGTGCCTCTGGTTTCTTGCAGCACAATCTGGTTCCTGTTAAGAAAACATAAAAATTACTGGAAAAACATGTGCATTTTCATGTTAGGCTTTCCCTGTAAAATGACTATGCGTAACGGAAAAATGTTTAAAGACTGCCGACTTCATGTGATAATGGTCAAAAGAGTGCGCACGGTTGCTAGGCGGCTTTCAACTCTTCCATGGCATCATCATATCCTAAGGTCACCTTCTCCAGTAGCATCCTGTGGTTCTCCACGTTCTCCATCTCAGAAGCCCACTTATGTTCCTCACTGTCCATCTCCTACACACCATGGAGAAGGGAAGGAGAAAAACCTACTCACCTTCTGCAAAACATTTGCTACACCATTAAACATGACAGCATGTCGGTTCCCATTATGACACAAAGACAGCCCTAGGCAACAAGTTTCTTTTCTATATTTGGTGGCAGTGGTGGGATCCAGTGGCTGCAGGGCAGCAATATCATCCGCAGAAAGGGCCGGCACAAGGTCCCTATTCTACACACCCATGGATGAAGACATTATCCAAGTGTAAAAGTAAACATTTGTGATAATAGCATGCCTGCATGTTGTGTTCAAGCATTCTTGTCCACCTTATGAATGTGGGCTCAGTTGTTTCAAGTCTGTTGCCTTTTCGGAAATATTTGAATCAACCTGAAAGAGAACGAGACCATATTAGAACCTCAAAGCAAAACATCCATGTTCCATCTTAAACAAAAAAACGTACAGACTGATCTCATACCTGTTCCACAGACTGTTCCAGAACAAGTGTAGGCTGACTACATTCTTCTTCCAGGTGATCATTTTCTACAGTGGATTCTGTAAAATAAATTAAATAACTTATGGTCCTACGCAGTGCCCAAAAGGGATGTATAAAAGTGAGCAAAATAATCACACTTGAATCTGTGTTCTGTCGTGGTCCTGATCTCAAAGTCAGGTATGAGCTTTCATTTGTAGGCCAGCTTGTTGTACGCGGTTAGCATCGCTTCAGCCTAAACAAGATGGGAGAATATTAAATCATACTTATTACCTATTTTGTATTAGCATTGGGCAACACTAGGGTTATATTCATTAGGCACCAAATGGCAGAAAAAACTGATCCTATATCAGCACTGCTGAGCCAAGATTGAACATGTTACAAGGAACACCATACCACCAGGGGATTTCACAGGGGTGTAAAGTAATTAAGTACAAATACTTTAAAGTAAAACTAAAGTAGTTATTTTTGGGTGTCTGTGCTTAACAATTTATATTTGACAACTTACAAACAAAATTCCTAAAAATACCCCCCCGCACCCAAAAGTGTCAAATTCACGCACTCAAGAAAATATCCCTGGTGCAGTCCATGAGGAGGAGATGCACTGCAGTACTTAATGCAGCTGGTGGCCACACCCGATACTGACTGTTACTTTGGATTTTGACCCCCCCTTTGTTCAGGGACACATTATTCAATTTCTGTTAATCACATTTCTGTGGAACTTGTTCAGTTTATGTCTCAGTTGTTGAATCTTGTTATGTTCATACAAATATTTACACGTTAAGTTTGCTGAAAATAAACACAGTTGACAGTGAGGACATTTATTTTTTTGCTGAGTTTAGGACAGGTTAAGCATGAGAGGCTATCTGACCGGAAAAAGTTAAAGGGCAAGACTGTACAGCTTCCCTGTGAGAAACCAAATTGAATCTGTCTAACATGAGCTCAAACCAGTAGGCCTACATAATATAAGCACTTGGCCCCCAGGACCATACAATTACAACTGATAAACTGGTTCTACAATGTAAAAGGCAATTTTCACATCCATTGCTCCATCTCTTAAATCAGACGTCATTATTTTGAATGCCGTTTCATCACCACGCATACACGACAATGATTCTCTTATTAAACATTCTGACACAAGCGTTCCATGCACACCGAGGCGTGCGCTCCTATTACCCACAAAACAATTAACATATGTCAGAGTTCTGTGTGTCTTAACACAGAAAATATGACCAAACATTGAATTACATAAACAGAATTTCTACCTCATGAGTCTTGCAAACATTGATGAACAGGGTAAGTAATGGTTGGCTAAAGGAAAATGTATCATAAGCTTATCAAACCTAAAGCAATACATGTATGGGATGGAATGATGAAACGCTAGCAGTTATTTCAGTATTAAATGTAATATAGATTTAACACATAGGGCCTGTGCATTTCAACATGTGAAAGCAAACATTTCAACAAGAAAAAAAAGCACTCCATTGGCAGAAGTTGAGAGTCTTCCCACAATAGGCTAATAATGAATTATTACAATTCCAAATGTAGCTTCACAAGTAAATCATACATTTCAAGTAATTGTTACACACCAAAACACCAGTACTCCTATGCTAGTAATTGTTGCCCCACAGCTAATCTGTTGCAACTGTCTCTGGCTGAGTGTAGAGTAATCCACGTGTGGCAAAGTACAAAAAGTCAGTTTCAAGTCAAATACGGAAAGTTGTTTAAACTGGCCAGAAAAAATAAAGGGCAGTCGCACTGCATTCAAATGTAAATATATTTTAAACCTAATTTGTTTACTCAGTCTTTACTACTGGTAGGTGATTGACATTTGACACTAATCGCAGGTGGAATTGTGACATGTAGAACTTGTAGAAAGAGTCAGTCATCTCCTACTGGGCCGTCTAATACGTACAGTTGAAGTCGGAAGTTTAAAAACACCTTAGCCAAATACATTTAAACTCAGTTTGACAATTCCTGACATTTAATCCTAGTAATTCCCTGTCTTAGGTCAGATAGGATCATCACTTTATTTTAAGAATGTGAAATGTCAGAATAATAGTAGAGAGAGAATGATTTATTTCAACTTGTATTTCTTTCATCACATTCCCAGTGGGTCAGAAGTTTACATACACTCAATTAGTATTTGGTAGCATTGCCTTTAAAATTGTTTAACCTGGGTCCAACGTTTTGGGTAGCCTTCCACAAGCTTCCCACAATAAGTTGGGTGGATTGTGGCCCGTTCCTCTTTACAGAGCTGGTGTAACGGAATCTGGTTTGTAGGCCTCCTTGCTCGCACACATGCTTTTTGTCAGTTCTGCCCACACATTTCCTATAGAGTTGAGGTCAGGGCTTTGTGATGGCCACTCCAATACCTTGACTTTGTTGTCCTTAAGTCATTTTGCCACAACTTTGGAAGTATGCTTGGGGTCATTGTCCATTTGTAAGACCCATTTGCGACCAAGCTTTAACTTCCTGACTGATGTCTTGCTTCAATATATCCACATAATTTTCCTCCCTCATGATGCCATCTATTTTGTGAAGTGCACCAGTCCCTCCTGCAGCAAAGCACCCCCACAACATGATGCTGCCACCCCCGTGCTTCACGGTTGGGATGGTGTTCTGTGGCTTGCAAGCCTCCCCCTTTTTCCTCCAAACATAATGATGGTCATTATGGCCAAACAGTTATATTTTTCTTTCATCAGACCAGAGTCCAAAAAGTATAATCCCCATGTGCAGTTGCAAACCATAGTCTGGCTTTTTTATGACGGTTTTGGAGCAGTGGCTTCTTCCTTGCTGAGCGGCCTTTCAGGTTATGCCGATATAGGACTCATTTTACTGTGGATATAGATACTTTTGTACCTGTTTCCTCCAGCATCTTCACAAGGTCCTTTGCTGTTGTTCTGTGATTGATTTGCACTTTTCACACCAAAGTACGTTCATCTCTAGGAGACAGAACGCGTCTCCTTCCTGAGTAGTATGACGGCTGCGTGGTCCCATGCTGTTAATACTTGCATGCTATTGTTTGTACAGATGAACGTGGTATCTTCAGGCGTTTGGAAGTTGCTCCCAAGGATGAACCAGACTTGTGGAGGTCTAAAAAAAAGATTCTGAGGTCTTGGCTGATTTCTTTTGATTTCCCCATGATGTCAAGCAAAGAGAAACTGAGTTTGAAGGTAGGGCTTGAAATACATCCACAGGTACACCTCCAATTGACTCAAATTATGTCAATTAGCCTATCAGAAGCTTCTAAAGCCATGACATCATTTCCTGGAATTTTCCAAGCTGTTTAAAGGCACAGTCAACTTAGTGTATGTAAACTTCTGACCCACTGGAATTGTGATACAGTGAATTATAAGTGAAATAATCTGTCTGTAAACAATTGTTGGAAAAATTACTTGTGTCATGCACAAAGTAGATGTCCTAACCGACTTGCCACAACCCCCCCTCAGCATCCTGCCCCGATGCATCACCGTTGGACTGTTGGAAAAGCATTCGTCATGAAGCTAGTTGAGAGAATGCCAAGAGTGTGCAAAGCTGTCATCAAGGCAAAGGGTGGTTACTTTGAAGAATCTCAAATATAAAATATATTTAGATGTGTTTAAAAAATGTTGGTTACTACATGATTCCATATGTGTTATTTCATAGTTTTGATAACTTCAGTATTATTCTACAATGTAGAAAATAGTAAAAATAAAGAAAACCCCTTGAATGAGTAGGTGTGTCCAAACCTTTGACTGGTACTGTATATGTTTTTGTTTATTTGCTTAGGGATTTTTTGGGTTATGTTTAGATTCTACCTAATTCACCTGCTGTATGTCTGACTGTTTCACATACACTACATGGCATAAAGTATGTTTACACTCCTTCAAATTAGTGGATTTGGCTATTTCAGCCACATCCGTTGCTGACAGGTGTATAACATTGAGCACACAGCCCTGCAATCTCCATAGACAAACATTGGCAGTAGAATAGCCCGTACTTAAGAGCTCAGTAAATTTCAACGTGGCACTGTCATTGAGCACACCTTTCCAACAGGTCAGTTCATCAAATTTCTTCCCTGCTAGAGCTGCCCCGGTAAACTGTAAGTGCTGCTATTGTGGTGGAAACATTTGGAGCAACAACAGCTCAGCCCCGAAGTGGTAGGCCACACAAGCTCACAGAACGGGACCGCCGAGTGCTGAAGTGCATAGCGCGTAAAAATTGTCTATCCTCAGTTGCAACACTCACTTCTGAGTTCCAAACTCCCTCTGGAAGCTACATTGGCACAAGAACTGTTCGTCGGGAGCTTCATGAAGTAGGTTTCCATGGCCGAGCAGCTGCACAGAAGCCTAAGATCACCATGTGCAATGCCAAACGTCAGCTGGAGTGCTGTAAATCTTGCCGCCATTGGACTCTGGATCATTGGAAACGCATTCTCTGGAGTGATGAATCACCATCTGGCAGTTCGATGGACGAATCTGGGTTTGGTAGATGCCAGGAGAACACTACCTGCCCCAATTCATAGTGCCAACTGTAAAGTTTGGTGGAGGAGGAATAATGGTCTGGGGCTGTTTTTCATGGTTCGGGCTAGGCCCCTTAGTTCCAGTGAAGAGAAATCTTAATGATACAGAATACGATGACATTTTAGACGATCCTGTGCTTCCAACTTTGTGGCAACAGTTTGGGGAAGGCCCTTTCCTGTTTCAGCATGACAATGCCCCTGTGCACAAGCGAGGTCCATACAGAAATGTTTTGTCGAGATTGGTGTGGAAGAACTTGACTGGCCTGCACAGAGCCCTGATCTGAACCCCATAGAAGACCTTTGGGATGAGTTGGAACGTCGACTGCGAGCCAGGTCTAATCCCCCAACATCAGTGCCCGACCTCACTAATACTCTTGTTGCTGCATGAAAGCAAGTCCCCGCAGCAATGTTCCAACATCTAGTGGAAAGCCTTCCCAGAAGAGTGTAGGCTGTTATAGCACCAAAGGGAGGATAAACTCCATATAAATGCCCATGATTTTGGAATGAGATGTTTGAAGAGCAGTTGTCCGCATACTTTTGGTCATATAGTATGTGTCATTGTAGTGTTCCCCAGAACTGTCAACTGTCCTACAACTTCATTGCCTTTGACCCTGATGCTGATCGTGTCAGATGGAGTGGCCACAGGAGGCTGCTGAGGGGAAGACTGTTCATAATAATGGCTGGAATGGAAATGGAGTGAATGAAATGTGGAAACCATGTGTTTGATGCCATACCATAATTCCATTCCAGTCATTACTATGTACCCTTCCTCCCCAATTAAGGTGCCACCAACCTCCTGTGGGAGTGGCCAGAGTCACTGAGTGCGATAGGTGTGACCAGCCCTCAGATCTTCTACCTGGATCAGGTAAGTGTTTGCAACCATGTCCTGGGCAGTGCCGACCTGGCATTGTAAGACTAACCACAACTCATTGACATTCAATTTATACGTGAAGCATATTGTGTTTGGTCTCAACCAACTGAAACATTTGTGTTATAACCTCTTCGGTCTATAGGGCTCTTGCACTTTAAGATACGGCTACACCTCGACACCTGGTGTCTACCCGTTTGAGCTAGTTGTGGGGGACTTTCCCAACTAACACATCACCGTGTCTTACACCAGTGCTCTGCTCTATGCAGGAAGAAGTCCCCCACAACTAGCTCAAGAAGTTTACCAAACAACCGTCTCCTATCCCTGGTGGTGGAGCCAGACCCAGACAACAGCACCACCTCCCCAATCAATCCCTTGTTGAGAACAAACACAAGATCCCCCACAACCACAACCAAAGCAGTAAACACCACTTCCACCCCCTGGTGGTGGACAACAACCACCACCATCTGCCAACCCACTATGGCTAGACCATGGAGTTCCACCACCACTCCAGGAAGCATATAGCCCTCCACTGCTCCCCTCAGCAAACTGCCTCTGCAGTTCTCTTTTTTGGGTGAGAAATAGAATCTTCTTCTGGTGGTAGAGAATGCATTGGTTGGAGGTAGATATTTATTCTACAATAAGCATGTAATTCACTTGTTTATGTTTGTATTATTTTCCAATTCAGTGTTCTTCTGCTCCCTTTTGAAATGAGGGAGTGTACCTATCCAGGTTTGTGCAACCGACCACGCAATGGAGAGCATCTCCATGCCGAGGACAACAAGGATCTGGAGGGCAGGGTCACGGCACAGGCTACATACTCAACGTAAGGGATAACTCAACGTAAGGGATAACTTACTGTATAAGATCTCCAAGAGTAAATCATACTTCCTACTGATATCTCTGATTGATTTGGAATTGTGCGGTTGTTTGTTTTGCTCCCTTGCTAGGATTAATGAGGTCATCATCAGTGAACCTTAGAACATCACCAACCACAGGACCACCCAATGGGAGTTTGTAATTCAGTGGAGTCCCACTCAAGATCTGCTTCATTGCTGAGGCGGCGTACAGGTGAGTGTCATGGCATCATGTTTCATGGTCCTGCAGTATCACCAGAACTGCTCTGGTACTTCGATACTTTCTGCTACTTTCTGGAACTTTCCGGTAGGCAACATTCCTCTGGAGCTTCATCTCTTTTATGAAATTGTAATTTCCCAACGCAGCTGAGAGAAGTTATTATTTGATGTGGACGTTTAACAAATATGACATATTCTCCGTTTTACCCTGATCTTCTCTTTCATGTCAGGCATTTATCAATCAGAGATGAGCTGTGTGCTGGTGGACACAGAAATGGTTTGTAGATTATTTTATGATCAAGGATGATATGTTGCAGTGTAAATATGCATCTTAATAACAGATGATCATGAGTACATACTAGTACTACTAATTCAAATATTTAATGTTGAAATGACCCAAACCCACATCATGGTTAACAATCCCATTGCTTTGAATAAGACTGACACATTTTACAATAACAAGATATAGTATCTCCTGTGGCAATCATAGCCAAGGTGGTTTGCCACGAGACAAAGATTGACAGTGGAAGTGGAGAAGTTCTCTATCACTGGAATTCATGAGGACCATCTCCGCCTCAACAACCCCAGTAACTCAGCCCGCAACCTGCAGCGCATCTCTAACAGCACCCATGTCATCGGCGTCATCCCCCTCAATGCCTGTGGCACTCAGATAGAGGTGAGTTTTAACTGAACTGGAAGTAGCAAATAGCTGATTAGCAGCATGAATGAATATCTTCTTTGCAGAGATGGTTATTGAACAAACAATTATCTTATGGTTACAGTCCACAAGATGAAATTGCATTGAATGTAAAATGGCGGCGGAAGAAATGGCAGCAGTTTTACGGACACCCAATCAATTGTGCTATTATGTGTTTTTCTGCGTTGTTTGTAACTTATTTTGTACATAATGTTTCTGCAACCGTATCTTACGGCAAAAAATGTAATCTGGATATCAGGACAGCGATCACTCACCTTGGATTAGACAAAGATTCTTTCTTCAACAAGCAGGACGCACAGGACATTCTCTGAACACCCGACAGGGCCAACATCCCAGTTATTGGCAAGAGGAAGAGACGCAGGTACAGAGGACACAGAACAGGGTCCCTCGTAAGGATTTGCAGAATGCGAGTGGGAAAGCTGCCGTTACTGTCAGTATTAGTATTACCATTACTATTACTAATATTTGCCTAGAGAGTTTTCAGCTATACTTTTTGTGGCTGTTTATTTACCACCACAGACGGATGCTGGCACTAATACCGCACTCAGCCAGCTGTATAAGGAAATAAGCAAACAGGAAACCGCTCACCCAGAGGCGGCGCTCCTAGTGGTCGGAGACTTTAATGCAGGGAAACTTAAATCAGTTCTACCAAATTTCTATCAACATGTTAAATGTGCAACCAGAGGGAAAAATTCTAGATCACCTGTACTCCACACACAGAGACGCGTACAAAGCTCTCCCTCGCCCTCCATTTGGTAAATCCGACCACAATTCTATCCTCCTGATTCCTGCTTACAAGCAAAATTTAAAGCAGGAAGCACCAGTGACTCGGTCTATAAAAAAGTGGTCAGGTGAAGCAGATGCTAAACTACAGGACTGTTTTGCTATCACAGACTGGAACATGTTCCAAGATTCTTCCGATGGCAGTGAGGAGTACACCACATCAGTCACTGGCTTTATCAATAAGTGGACGTCGTCCCCACAGTGACTGTACGTACATACCCCAACCAGAAGCCATGGATTACAGGCAACATTCACACTGAGCTAAAGGGTAGAGCTGTCGCTTTCAAGGTGCGGGACTCTAACCCAGAAGCCTATAAGAAATCATGCTATGCCCTCCGACGAACCATAAAACAGGCAAAGCTACACTGGCTCCGACGCTCATCTTATGTGGCAGTGCTTGCAAACTATTACAATCTACAAAGGGAAGCCCAGCAGCGAGCTGCCCAGTGACACGAGCCTACCAGACGAGCTAAATCACTTCTATGCTCGCTTCGAGGCAAGCAACACTGAGGCATGCATGAGAGCATCAGCTGTTCCGGACGACTGTGTGATCACGCTCTCCGTAGCCAACATGAGTAAGACCTTTAAACAGGTCAACATTCACAAGGCTGCAGGGCCAGACGGATTACCAGGACGTGTGCTCCGGGCATGTGCTGACCAACTGGCAGGTGTCTTCATTGACATTTTCAACATGTCCCTGATTGAGTCTGTAATACCAACATGTTTCAAGCAGACCACCATAGTCCCTGTGCCCAAGGACACGAAGGGAACCTGCCTAAATGACTACAGACCCGTGGCACTCATGTCCGTAGCCATGAAGTGCTTTGAAAGGCTGGTAATGGCTCACATCAACACCATTATCCCAGAAACCCTAGACCCACTCCAATTTGCATACCACCACAGATGATGCAATCTCTATTGCACTCCACACTGCACTTTCCCACCTGGACAAAAGAAACACCTACGTGAGAATGCTATTCATTGACTACAGCTCAGCGTTCAACACCATAATACCCTCAAAGCGCATCACTAAGCTAAGGATCCTGGGACTAAACACCTCCCTCTGCAACTGGATCCTGGACTTCCTGACGGGCCACCCCCAGGTGGTGAGGGTAGGTAGCAACACATCTGCCACGCTGATCCTCAACACTGGAGCCCCTCAGGGCTCAGTCCCCTCCTGTACTCCCTGTTCACCCACGACTGCATTGCCAGGCATGACTCCAACACCATCATTAAGTTTTCAGACGACACAACAGTGGTAGGCCTGATCACCGACAACGACGAGATAGGGAGGAGGTCAGAGACCTGGTCAGGTGGTGCCAGAATAACAATCTATCCCTCAACGTAACCAAGACTGACGAGATGATTGTGGACTACTGGAAAAGGAGGACCGAGCACGCCCCCATTCTCATCGACGGGGCTGTAGTGGAGCAGGTTGAGAGCTTCAAGTTCCTTGGTGTCCACATCACCAACAAACTAGAATGGTCCAAACACACCAAAACAGTCATGAAGAGGGCACAACAAAGCCTATTCCCCCTCAGGAAACTAAAAAGATTTGGCATGGCTCCTCAGATCCTCAAAAGGTTCTACAGCTGAAACATCGAGAGCATCCTGACTGGTTGCATCACTGCCTGGTCCGGGACGTCTACAGGCGGTGTTAGAGGAAGGCCCTAAAAATTGTCAAAGACCCAAGCCACCCCAGTCATAGACTGTTCTCTCTACTACCGCATGGCAAGCGGTACCGGAGTGCCAAGTCTAGGACAAAAAGGCTTCTCAACAGTTTTTACCCCCAAGCCATAAGACTCCTGAACAGGTAATCAAATGGCTACCCGGACTATTTGCATTCTGTGCCCCCCCAAACCCCTCTTTTACACTACTGATACTCTCTGTTCATCATATATTCATAGTCACTTTAATAGGGAGCGGCAGCAGTGGTGTCGGTTTTGGAGAGTCTGGCGTGCCCAAAGTAAAATGCCTGCCACTCAGGCCCAGAAACGTAATAGTACTATTGGATAGAAACACTCTGAAGTTTCTAAAACTGTTAAAATAATGTCTGTGAGTATAACAGAACTGATATGGCAGGCGAAAACCCGAGGAATTTCTGTCCGGGAATTTTTTGTTGTTGTGACATGCCCTCATTTCCAATGGCTGTCTATGGGATTTTCTGTAAACTAGGACCCTGGTTGCAGTACCTATGGCTTCCACTAGATGTCAACAGTCTTTAGACAAGGTTTCATGCGTTTACCATGGAAAACAACCTTATAGAAGAAGAATATGTAAGTGGATGGAGGAAGTGGCTCTTTTTTTTTGCACGCGAGACCGTGAGCGCGCTCCTCTGGATTTTCCTTTTTCTGTCGCTCAGATTATTATCCATGTGAAATATTACAGTTAATATACATAAAAGTGTACCTAAGGATACATTATAAATGATGTTTGATTTGTTTGGGCAAAGTTGATAGGTATAATTTGAACGCTTTCTATTCCCTGTACAATGGGCGAGTGGACGGTGGATTTTCTGAACATAACGCGCGCCAACCAAACAGAGATTTATGGAAATAAACAATGACTTTTTCTAACAAAAGGAACATGGATTGTCTTGCTTGGACACTTCGGATTGCCCTCAGCAGAAGATCATCAGAGGTAAGCAATTTATTTGAGCTCTTTTATGTGTTTTGTGAGACCCGTGCTGGTTATGAAATTATGCTAATGCAGAAAATATGTGAGGTGCTGTCCTCAGACAATCAAATGTTGTGCTTTCGCCGTAGAGCCTTTTTGAAATCTGACACTGATGTGAGATTGCCAAGAGTCTCAGCTTTTGAAGAGTATGCAACACTTGTATATTGATGAATAATTCAACTTTTGGATTTAGAATTTGGCGCCTTACATTTCTCCGGGTAGCGCCCCAATGATCCCTAAGAGGTCACTTTAACCAGAAGGAAACCCAGTCCCTCACCTGCAGCACCATGGAGAGCACCATCAGAGGACGACACAAGGTCTGGGCTAAACAGTGGTGTTCAGGACCAAGGACAGCTCTAACACAGGTGTGCACCATTTCCCCTCTGACAGGGAGGCTCAGCTGCAGACTGTTGGGCCCAATTAGTAGCCACATAAAGAGAACAAAGAAGCCACAGTAGAGGAAGGGAGAGGCAGGAGAAGAGAGCAGATACAGAGTGTTGAGGCCAGGCCAGGCCAGGCCAGGCCAGGCCAGGCCAGGCCAGGCCAGGCCAGGCCAGGCCAGGCCAGGCCAGGCCTTGGACCAGTCGGAACCCAACCACCCTCTCAGAGATAGAGGCCTAGTTAACGATGTGAGTAAGATGAACCACCTTGACTAATCCTACACCTCTTCTGCCTCCCTTCCAGGAGTAAACTGATGCCACAAGGAGCAACCAGAAGAAGGAAGAGTTACCTAAGTTAGTTTTCTCCCTTTCCCCTGCTTTATAATAAAGAAACCTAAGTTTGCCCCAGTGAGGGATTTGCTACGACCTCCAGAGTAGAAACCCTCCCAGTCTAGAAGGGAGAGGTTACAGTACATACTACCTCAATCAGCCCAACTAACCAGTGCCTGTATATAGCCTCGCTACTGTTATAGCCTCGCTACTGTATAAAGCCTCACTACTGTTATTTATCACTGTCTTTGTTTTTTTTTTCTTTACTTACCTATTGTTCACCTAATACCTTTTTTGCACTATTGGTACAGGCCTATTGGTTAGAGCCTGTAAGGTCTACACCTGTTGTATTCGGCACACGTGACAAATAAACTTTGATTTGAATCACATTCATTAGATCTTTTGATTTTCCGGCCGTAGGGCATGGATATCTCTTTGGGTGAGACTTATTCACTCCTGGGTGTTTGTCTGCATTATTAATATTGAACCTGGTCTAATGAAATATTCGCCCCAAAGGACAAACTAGCCTGACTGAAGGCATCTATCCATCCAAAGACCGCTCATCAGAAGTGTTGGAGTATGACCTGAATACGTGACGTACTGGAAGAAAGGGAAAAACCCGCACTCACTGAAGTTTGAATTGGACGCTTTTATTATAGAGCACAAGACCAACATCAGAACTGGTGACGAGAAGTCCCCTGTAGCCAGACACTTTAATGTGGTCAGACATGATGTTTGCCAAATGAGCTTCAATGGCTTAGAAGTTGTACAGCCACTTAAGAGAGGAGGTGATAGAGAGAACTTGCTGTTACAGAGGGAGGCATATTATATCCATGCCTTACAAACAGAGAGCCCTATAGGCCTTATCCATAAGAGTCTATTGACACACCCATGTGTCAATCTAATGTACATAAGAAACTCCCATCAAAATCTGTCAGTTTAAGTGAGAGAAATCTGTTTTTGCATGGGTTGTCTCATTCAACCGCATCTGCATATGTCGCCCTTCTGCCTCCGAGCTGGAAAGTGGAAGAGCTACAGAGCTGTTTGTCAGACCAGGAAACATACTGAAAATTGGTCATCTCACAAAAACATCTGTAGCGTCTGAATTTATATGACCACTCTATGGAATGATGAGACTCACGAACACGACGGCATTCTCCTTTTTTCTCTACGTCCCTCAAGTGTCACAGGACTCGTCTAAAGGTAACGCGTACAAATGGAATGGAGGTAGTTTTGTGCTAACAAAAATAAGTGGTTAAGTATGTGTCCAAAAATGTGTGTGTGTGGATTTTTTGTCCATTAAAAGAACATCAAATTGATCAGAAGTAAAGTGTAGACATGTTTTAAATGACTATTGTAGCTGGAAACTGCATTTTTTTATGGAATATTTATGGAATATCTACAGAGGTCCATTATCAGCAACCATCACTCCTGTGTTCCAATGGCACATTGTGTTAGTTAATCCAAGTTTAAGTCTAATTGATCATTAGAAAACCCTTTTGCAATTATGTTAGCACTGTTGTTCTGATTAAAGAAGCAATACATCTGGCCTTCTTTAGAATCTGGAGCATCAGCATTTGTGGATTCGATTACAGGCTCAGAAAGGGCAGACACGATAACTTTCTTCTGAAACTCGTTAGTCTATTCTTGTTCTTAGAAATTATGGCTATTGCATATGAGAAATTACAAGAAACTGAAGATCGCTGTGTACTACTCCCTTCACAGAACAGTGAAAACTGTCTCTAACCAGAAGAGAACGAGGAGTGGGAGGCCCCGGTGCACAACTGAGCAAGAGGACAAGTACATTAAAACTTGTAAAACTGGCTATCCTACCGATCCTTGACTTCGGCGATGTCATTTATAAAATGGCCTCCAAAGCTCTACTCAGCAAATTGGATGCAGTCTATCACAGTGCCATCCGTTTTGTCACCAAAGCCCCATATACTACCCACCACTGTGACCTGTATGCTCTCGTTGGCTGGCCCTCGCTTCATATTCGTCGCCAAACCCACTGGCTCCAGGTCATTTATAAGTCTTTGCTAGGTAAATCCCCGCCTTATCTCAGCTCACTGGTCACCATAGCAGCACCCACCCTTAACACGCGCTCCAGCAGGTATGTTTCACTGGTCACCCCCAAAGCTAATTCCTCCTTTGGCCACCTTTCCTTCCAGTTCTCTGCTGCCAATGACTGGAACGAACTGCAAAAATCACTGAAGCTGGAGACTCATATCTCCCTCACTAACTTTGAGCACCAGCTGTCAGAGCAACTCACAGATCACTGCACCTGTACATAGCCCATCCAACTACCTCATCCCCATACTGTTATTTATTTGCACCCCAGTATCTCTACTTGCACACTCATCTTCTGCACATCTATCATTCCAGTGTTTAATTGCTATATTGCAATTATTTTGCCACGATGGCCTATTTATTGCCTGTATATAGACTTCTTTTTTCTTTTTTTTTCTTTTGTATTATTGACTGTATGTTTGTTTATTCCATGTGTAACTCTGTGTTGTTTGTGTCTCACTGCTTTGCTTTATCTTGGCCAGGTCGCAGTTGTAAACGAGAACTTGTTCTCAACTAGCCTACCTGGTTAAATAAAGGTGAAATAAAACAGTGTCTAGTTCGAGAAAAAGATGCCTCACAAGTCCTCAACTGGCACCTTCATTAAATAGTACCCGCAAAACATCAGTCTCAACGTCAACAGTGAAGAGGAAACTCCGGGATACTGGCCTTCCTTTCAAGCAGAGTTGCAAAGAAAAAGTCATATCTCAGATTGGCCAATAAAAAGAAAAGATTAAGATGGGCAAAAGAACACAGACACTGGACAGAGGAACTCTGCTTTCTTGTCTTTCCAGTGACCAACATGGTGTTCATGGCTGGGTGTCTCCTAACAGCCATTGCCATGTTGTGCGGAATGATCCTCTACAAGGCCAAAGCAACAGGGGTCAAATACCAGCCGATTTGAAACTTAGTTAGATGACAGCCATCCTTTCACATGTAGCCTGCAATATGTAAAGAAGAATGAGGGGGAAACATGCTGTCTATCATTTGACACAGCGGTCTCTAACTTTTACAATGATTATGTCAGCCTCTTGGGATCGAAAAAGTATATCCATTCATCCATGAACATACTTAGCGGACACTCCAAATAACATGTTTTAAGAGTTAAGTGTTAGTTTCTTATCATCTTCTACAGATGTAGGATCTTACCACACTGTTGCAGAAATATAAAACTTCTATGTGTATTTGAGGTTTTAAAAGGCTTCGGAAGTTTGTAATTTCCACTTAGAAATCTCAGACTTGGTTTTCCCTTACAAAAAAGGTACAGATCTTTGTATATTTAAAGATGGAATCCGCAGTAGGGGGAAACAGCGACACTGCCCACCCCACGGGCATTGTTATGGTTTTTGTTCTGTAGACAAACTGCAGGTGCATCGTGCATCAAGGTAAAACAACAAAAAAAAGTGCATTTCATATGCTGATGCTCTATCGCGCTTGCAATGATCACAAATGGACGTGGCAGTTTCACCATTCAGGACTCCAGATTTAAACTAGCTTATCCCCCATATTGACCAATTAATGTAATTAGCAAAGCTCCTGAATGGGCACTGTCCTCTGCTATAGAGGTGTGCTCTTTCACTCTGTCAAACTCAGTGGTGAAAGAGGAGCTTTTGGCGTCAGAGGACAAGTGCTTTCTGGTCTTTTAAATCCAAATGGTGTGTGCGTGTGTGTGTATTTTGTGACATTATTCATGACATGATTATTGAATGTGGACTTTTAACACAGGCAATTTAATATTTGCCTAATTCATTGATTAATTTATTCTTGGCCCGTCTGTCAGTTGAAATCCCTTTTAAGCCTACTTCAAACAAATGGACGCTACCAATTATATTAAATACTTTTTCACAGACATTGCTCAGGCATAGTCTTTGCCTCTAATTTGTGTTTCATCCAAGTCTGTTTCATCACTCAGCTCTAAGTATTTAGCGCCCTCTGCTGCCCCCTCCTTAGTTTTGCTCCAAAATCCATTGATGTAATTTTCATAGAGGGTCAAATCCTAATCTCGCTCACCAAAAACATGAGTTCTTAATTCAGATGTCAGGTTAGGGTTGTTTCACCTGACATAGTGCATCATCAGTTTGGTTCCTTTGGTTAAGTCAATTTTATTGATTGATTAATTATGTTGCCATTTTTAGAAAATATACTAATTTCAGTCCTGTAAAATATGAATAAAACAGATTAAAACTGTCATTGTTCTATTGACCAACTACTAGTATACTGTAATAATAATGATAAACAATACACGTCATTACCATCTTCTCAATAGGAAAAACATCCTTACAACACACTCACAGTCATCTTAACCTTATTGTAAATAAAAACATGAACATTACCTGTTACCATGTAATAACTTGGTACTAACAATGGTTAGTGCAGAGTTTGTTCACTTATATTCAATATTTACATAATATTGGTTTAGAATACATACCAACTCATTCGTACAGTAACAGTGTCACAGATTGTCAATAAAAGAGCGACGAGGGAGAGTAAGAAGTATGATCAAAGATTTTTGTACAACAAGAAGTGCAAGAAATAACAGGGCATGAGAGACCGGTGTGTGTGTGTCTGTGTGGACAAGAGCGTCTGCTAAATGACTAAAATATAAATGTAAATAATGTGTGTGTGTGTGTGTGTGTGCGTGTCCTCTGCAAAAGAATGAAAGCAAGTGCAACTAAGTATGAGGGAGGAAAAAAGCAGAGTGTACATGCATGTTTCGTAAATATGAAGGAAATTAATACTGTATACGAGGATAACCACATTTGGGTCAATGGTGATCAGGTTCATCATTTCCCTTCTCTCTCCATCTCTTCACTCTCCTCTCCCTCTAGTTGTCCAGAATGTTGTCTTCGCCTCCTGTCTGTTGTTGTTATGATGACGTCTTACCATTGTCGTTGGCGGGCTCTGGACTCTCAGGACCTAGACAGAGAGAGATTTTAATGTCAGAGTTCTTGTTTGGCCTCGTCTTATCTACCATTGTATTAGAAAGGTGACTCTCCCTCGTCTCCCCAAACAATGGCTAGGCCACGGTCAACAGGATTTGAATGGCCCAGCACGGCCCAGTGTTTTTTCTGATCATGTGACACAGTGGGTAGACTGTCAATGCCATGTCAATTCTCTCTTTCACCACTGAGTCATGAAAAGGAGGCTTACAGTATAGTAGCTTATGAACATTCACATGCTTGCACATACTCATACAGTATGACACAGAGGGGACCAGAGAAGCAGATACATACAGACAGTCCTGGGGAGATCCAGAGATCTGTTTCTGTTCTCTGGGAGTCTGGGCCTTTTCACAGGGGGTTTGCGATCTGAGGACCCCGTCTCCAGATTGTTGGGGCTATTCCGTTCCATGCCTGAAGGGAAATGATATGAGACATACACACAGGGCCACACAGACAGTGACTGGTGACAGGGGGTAGTTGCAGTAATGTAACAGTCATGATAAGCAGAGATCTATTGGATAGTCCCTGCAGAGGGATGGACAGAGGAATGGTCAAAGTACCTAACAGACACAATGAGTCAGCATTCAATGACTGAAATAGCAAGAAAATAAATGCATCAAATCACAAATTGGAATTCAAACATCGGAATTCAAAAGATAGTGTAAAACAAGGATATGCATGCAGGGATCTGTAGAGACAAACATGTATGTACCGACGTACAGCACACATTCACACATGCAGTGAACCCACACACGCTCACCCTCACACATACCCATGTCACATGATTCTGCCTTCCTGTTGCGATGCGGTTTCAGTGGATAACCATTTCTTCCTCCCTCCTCATCTGATTAAATAGTCAAAATGTCAACCTGCCGCCATCATCATCATCATCATCATCAACAACAATAATACAATATTCATAACCATTGATCATTTTTGGGACTGCATGCACATTGTCAGGAAAGGACCCCATTACATTTATATTTACATTTTAGTCATTTAGCAAAGTTCTTTTGCAGAGCGTTATCAATTATCACTACAATAATTTCCACCTTCAGTGATATTCCATAATAGTGGTACCTTGACAACCAGCATGATCAGGAGATTCAAACACAGGCTTGGTAGAAGCAGGAGGCACAGGAGGAAGGCTTTTCCTCTCATTAGTCCTTTCGTCCTGACTGACAGGAGCTTTAGACAAATCAAAAGAGGGCTTTGCAGAGGCAGGTGGAACAGGAGGTGTGGTTTTCTTCTCATTGGTGGTTTCCTCAGGCGGAGTGACAGCATGCAGTGTCTTTGGTGAGGTCTTATCTTTACCAGGCTGTGGAGATAGATTGTATGTATTGTTAAGTCATTGAGACAGACACAAACAACAAACAGCGATACAAGAAACAAGGAGCCACAGACAGACAGACAAACACACACCACACACACAGACACACCTTTTCAGGAATGGGGGGACGCTGCCCCTCTGCCCCTCTGTCTTTCTGCACACCCTCACGTCTCTTTTCATTATTCTCCTCTTCTACCCTGTCTCCCTCTATCCCTCTTATATCTGTTGATTTCTCTACAAAGAAAAAAAGTGTGAAACAAAAGAAATTGTAATTCTGTAACAACTCTACATCCATGTTCCAGCACATGCAGTAGCAGTGTTTTTTTTTACATTGGATAAAAGTAGAGACTCATAGCTATTTAATACACCTCTAGTGATTTATGTTGCAGTACCGGAGCTTCCCTGCAGGTGTCTCTGTTTAATGCTGGCCAGGCTGGGCTTGCTGCTTTGAGAAGGGGGTTCTGGTTTCTGTCCACACGGGGCACCATCCTGCTTGTCCTCCATGGACTCCGTCCCCTCTGTCTCCTTTGTCAATCTCTCCACCTCCGTCTGTGTGTCTGTCTGAGTGCTGGGCATCGGCAGGTCCTGACTGACTGGCTCTGTCTGTCTGTCATTCTGTCTGTCAGTCTGTCTGTCAACCTGTTTGTCTGTCAGAGAAGCGGAGGACATTGCTTGTCCATTGGCACGGGACTCTGTCTGGGTGTCTGATGCAGTCTGTCTGTTCTTCTGTCTGTCTGTGTCTCTGCCCACTGGTCTGATCTCAAAGCTACTGTCTGAGTCCTCGTCTTCTGCTCCGATACAATTGTATACCATGCCGACCAGATCTGAAGGCTGGAAGGTAGGAGAGAAACAGAGTGAAGAGAGTAGATTGTAAGGCTTACATTGTGTCGTATATGCAATTTTTATTATTTAATTTTAATTTTACATGGTGGGTCACCATTGATACCAGGGTCTCATTTACAAAGCAGCCCTGCGAACATAAATATACACAATGTAATACAAATAATGTAAGATAATAATTTTAATACAATACAATAAATACAAGATTAATCAAAACAAACACAACTCTCACATATCACCTCGCTTAAACTCAATCTAAACTGTCCAATGGAGACCAGCAAGTCTAATTTCAAGGTGGCATGAAGGCTATTCTTTGAGCTGGGGGTATAAAAACTAAACGCATTCTCGTGGAAATTCTAAACATGGGACACTCAAAGTCAATCTTAAATGAATCATTGTTTATTAACAGTTAACTGGAGAGGTTTCAACAAACTGGATGCCATAGTACACATCTGTCAGGAGCTCTACCGAGGCAGTCCCGTTAGTTCTCTTATATACTGCTGGCAAGTTATATTTACAAGATTTAGCTTATTCGTCATTTATAATTAATTCATCATTAACGTTTGCTTCATTCATTTGACCGAACAATACTGGTTCCTAACATGTGACAGACCAATACCTCACGCGGCTTCTTCTCTCCAAGCTGAGACCTTAAAATATCCTTTTGTTCTCAAAACAAGGTTCTGGGCGTACTGCCAAATTGCAGATACTGATAGTGAGGATTCGTTCAATCAGTCATTTACATGAACACAGCAATTGGTTATTAGACAAGCACAAACTTAAAATGTTCCATCACAGCATTTTTCCCCAGGTCAGTGGAGACCCGCGGGACCTCTAGAACCAGCCAGTCCAGAGAGTGGGTCTGAAAATTGCTGGATCTCCAATTAATATAAGAGCTGAGGTAGTAGGGGAGTATCTGAAGAACCGCATTACATTCTATGTAATAGATTACATAGAATGTAAAAGCATGCATGCTGTACTGTGATGCATTTTGTAATGAGTGGGATAGACAAGGAGATGACTAGTCAGGTAAAACTCCTGGCCCTATTCATGAACTAGGGACAGACCTACAGTGGTACGTTCCTACCTGTCTCTGTGTGAGGCAGTGGGGGCTGGGCCTGGCCCCCCTCATCCCAGGCAGTAGTGTGCCCTGGATGGGCCTAGGGGACGGCATCATCCTCCCATTGACTCCCACCTCAATGATTGCCTCCCTCTTCCCGCGATCCTTAGGGTGCTGAATCATAGAGTACACGTTCTCTGAGCCACTACTGAGAGAGAGCGAGACCGAGAACGAGACAGAGACGTATTATAAACTGATAAACTGATAATAAACAATTATTCAATAGTTGTTGTTAACAATTTATAACAAGGACCTGTAATCATATATTCGTCAATAAATCAACTAAATGTGTGCATGACGTTTCATGACTCCCTCCGTACTCTGTTTCCTGATTGGAGACGGTGGAGTTGCGATTCTTGCGGAACCCGGAGAAGATTGACAGCACACTGCGTCTCTTCTTCCTCCTCAGGGTCTGAGCTTGATGGAGTAGCGACAGCTGACTGGTGGGGAGAGATAAAGATATGGGTAGCTGGGTCACTGAGAGTGCATGTGTGTGTGTGTGTGTGTTGTGCGTAGCCTACCTGTCAGGCAGGACTCTCTTGGTATAGAAATCAGGCAGTCCATCCTCCAGCATGCTGACTCCTCCGTTCTCTGAACAGTGCTGAGAGGACAGAGATAACAGGTTTACACTACAAATTCTGCTGTCACACTGAAACTACTGCCGTGCTATCATGTGCAATTATCATGTATCATGTATCATGTACATACACCCTATTCCCTATATAGTGCACTGCTTTTGACCAGGGTCCATAGGGGTCTAGTCAAAAGAAGTGCACTATATAGGGAAAAGTGTGCCATTTGGGACGCAGCTGAGGAATCTGATATGCTGCCAACAGAGAGATGCTGTGGGGCATTGCGGATTGGAGAACGTGATAAACGAGTGAGTCATGAGATAATGTGACAGATTCACAGTCATAAAAGGAACCTATTTTTGGAATGCCTCTGGCATGAAAAACCAGGATGACTAACATTCTACAATCCAAATAAATTGCATCAGAACTGAGAGGTGAATATATGTGTTTGGCTCAGAGGCCTGGTCAACCCCTACCCCCTAGGTACTTAAGTTGAACTAAAATGATTGGATACGTATTGTACGTATCACATTTCACCCAGCCTAGTGGGTAAGTTTGAACTTTCAACTTGACCAGCTTTCAGATCTGCATGAAGTGCTTAGGGGGCTAGGGGTTGATTTGGAATTGGGTTCTGGCTCTTCTTTACAGGTCAGAGTTGACTCACTGTTTCCAGGGGGACTTGTCCTCGACAGTGCCTTCGCGGGGGCCGTGGCCTGACCTGTGTCACGTGGCGCAGTGGTGCACCCTGGGTAGGCAGGGTGTACAGATCCTCCCATGATGCTGAGCGGGATAGGGGGCCAGAGTGAGGCGGGGAGGAGGTGGGATCATCACCAAGACCTAAGGGAGGGAGAGAAGACAGAAATTGGGTCAAACTCATGTTAATCCACATAAAATGCCCTGTATGAAAACCTTATTATTAAGGTAAGCTTACTCAATCTGGTTGACACTGGACGAATCCTTCTGGTTCTGGAGCTACGTTTCCTGATGGCGATGGTGTCCTAGTAAGACACAAGAGAGAGGAAAGGCAACGTGATAGAGCAAGGGAAAAATGCACTCATACACGCACACATATACACCCGCCCACACACTTACGATGTTCATGCCCAGGCCTTCCTCGTCGGGGAAGTCCATTGAGTCTGTGATTCTGGATTGTCTGATGTTGCGTCTGCCTGTCCCTGCGTCATCCAAACGTTTCACCTGTGACACCTGACACAGCTAAGACAACAGAGAGAGATGTACAATACTGCATACTGGTCTGACACAATGGGAACTCGTCTGGTCTGAGACTATGCTGACTGGTGTGAGATGGTGGGGAGATGAAACTGAGATTGGACAAGTCACTGTTCTAGAGGTACACAGGGGTCACAGAGGTGCACAGTGCACAGAGGTAAAGACACATAGAGCACAGAGAGAGTGGTGTGTGTGTGTTAGTACCAGGGCTTTGTGAGTGGTGTAGAGCTCCTGGAGGATCTGATCCACTATGGAGTTGGTCAGATAGGAGACCACCGACAGCTTCACGTCCCTGAGAGAGAAAGATAGAGAGAGAGAGAAGGGTGGGAATGAATACATCCTTCTCTTTAGTCTAGACCCTTTTCATCCACTCCCTCGTTTTGTCCTCCCCCTCTTACTCCAGGGCTCTGTTGATGTCCTGTGCTGCTCTCTCCATCAGGGCGGTGCGGATGGTGGAGCAAGGGATGGAGACACGTTCTGAGATGGAGGAGAGCGGAGGGTTGAGTCGCTCAGCTGAGGAGGAGGACATGGGACACAGCTCCCGACACAGAGACACCATGGAGTCCACTATCACCTGGGAATGATCAGTCAATAAAGCCATCAATGTGTTATACCCTCATTCAATAAGTCCTGTCTATGATAAGAATCACAGTACCCATATTTCCTTATCAGCAACCAAGGCCAGGTCTCCTGCCAAAGAACGTATATATCCATCTGTCTATCTTTGAATTAATCCATCATAGTCTAACTCTAACCATGCAGGGGGAGATGAGTGTTGAGTAGTCTACCTGCAGTTCCTTGTCAGCAGCCTTGGCCAGCTCTCCTGCTAGAGAGTCCAGTTTCTGTCTGACAGGCCCGTCCACTGAGAGAACATGGGCCAGCTCGCACAGAGATGGATAGAGCTGAGAGGGAGAGAGAGGAGCTCAGAATATTTCAACACGCACGCATATGCATATTCAACACACACACACAGTATAGCTGAGAGAGACAGAGAGAGTGGTTTAGAATGTATAAACACGCATGCATACGCACACACCAACTTACCGCACGGGAGTTCCTGGCCTCCTTCAGGACCTGTCGGGCAGCCTGCAGCTCCTCTCCTTCCTCTGATCCTCGGAGAACACACACCTGCTGCTGCACACGCACACACAGCCGCTCCATCACCTGACGCACGCAGACACACGCACAGCCGTCCGTCAGTGGGGTTTTGACTCAAAGACTGTCTTTCTCGCCAAAATCCCATCGTTTTCATAAGTATTTGTACCTGTTCAGCAGTGCTGGTGACCAGGCCTTGGTGCAGACGAAGAGCCTGTTTCTGAGAGAACCTCTGGGTCTGGTTGTTCCTCAACAGAGCACGCTGGATCTGAGAAACAAAGCGAGAGGGAGGGAAAGGAGGAATGTGGGAGGCGAAAGAAGACGAGCAAAAGAGAGAAGAGATGGTTTTACAAAGTAAAGTGAATAGGGCAGAAATAAGAACACGTGAGAGATGGATATGAGACATAAGCTGCTGGCAACAGTCATGATGTCGTGGTGTGATGTCACACCCCAGGTGACCCACCTTGGTCAGCGCTTGGTCAATCTTCTCAGGGGCACTCCGGTAAGCCTGTGTGACATCATTGAGGGGGATGGACATGTAATGCAGGGTGAAGTTACTGTCAAGAGAATGAGTGAGCGAAAAAAAGACGAGAGGAAAGAACACACAAAAAATCATTACAAATCTAAACGTTTTCTCTGAATCATTATGAGTAATTGCCTTTTACTAGTACGGAAATGCTTGACGCAGTAGTGGATATGACTAATGTCTTTTCCTCTTGTCACTAGAACTTAAACAGGCAGCCCTGCCTCACAAACAGGTCAGGGCGCTGATGAAACGCTGTGCAATGACTGCAAGGCAAGCTCAAAGATATGACTTTGAGCTTGCCTTTTGACTTTCATTCATGTCCCTCGTGTTCAGGTTAGTTTGAGTGAGTGGGTGGGTGAGAGCGTGTGTGTGTCTCACTGTTCCAGGGCCCGAGCCACATCTTGGAATCCTGTAGCGGTGGTGTTATTGTGATCCCACGTCACACTCCTTAGAAGGATCAAATTGGAGGAAGAAAGAAAGAGAGAGATAGATAAAAGAAGAAAAGGAGAGATCATTTGAATAATAACTGTATAATGAACTTTCCCACATCTCTGTCAGTCTCTCTCTTCCCCTCCCTCCCCCTCTCTCTCTCCCTCCTCTCTTTCGCTCCTACTTTCCCCAGCTCCCTCTCTCTTACCTGAGTGTAGTGTTGATCTGCAGGGCTTTGCTGAGCATCTTAGCCCCCGCATCCTCCAGGCTGTTCCCACTCAGGTCCACCTTGCGCAGGCAGGTGTTGCTGCCCAGAGCGTTCACCAGCACTGTGCCCCGAGAGCGCAGGCGCGAGTCCGCCAGAGAGAGGGACTGCAGGGCCTGAGGATGGAGAGACGGTGAGAGGGAGAAAGGGCAAGAGAGGATAAGGGCCTAGGATCTCAAAACTGAAGTGAATTTGTAAAGTGTGTGTATCCGTGTGTGTGTGCTGTCTTTGAGTGCTGTATGTTTGTGTTATGTTTGTGAGTGATCAGCGTCAACCGCAGTAAATAATTGAGTGAGCTCATCATGGTGTATCTGCACTGAGAGAGAAGCCCGCAGCTGAGAGAATAAAGCCCGTCCCAATGAATCATTCAATAGGGCTGGAGAGAACACACAAAAGATAGTGTGCGTGTGCGTGTGTTGCTGCGTACAAGTGAGTGCGTGTGCCTGCGTAGAGTATGGCAGTGAGTGGGTGAGAGATGTGAGTACATAAACATGCCTGTATCGTACGTGTATGAGTTTGTGCGCGCGCGCGTCTCAGTGTGTGTTCACATGCATTATGAAACTCACACACTCTTCCTCCTGCACTAGCTGCACTAGTTTCTGCAGGATTTCATCCAGCACCCTGCAGACACATAATTGCCACTGTTAGACAAAATACAGATCTTCCCAGTGCGTGTTTCTAAGTGCCTGTGGAGGACAGACTACTGTCCCTACCTGCCCTTGATGTTGAAGTTCTTGCCCAGCAGCAAGTGTTTCAGGGAGGGGTGTCTGGAGAAGGCCGGGATGACCCCTAGCAGATCAGCATCCAACCCTGAGAGACACATATGCACAGTATATCAGCTAATACATTTAAACTGGCATTTATGTTAGCCCTGAAAAGACTCATAAGACTGTGGCATGCGTAGGGAAGAGAAGGGTACAAGGGTCACCGTTGTCTGAGATGTCCAGACTGCCGACACAGGCCACTCTGGGAAACAGCTCCTGGAGCACCCCAGCACCAGCAGACCTCAACTGAGAGAGAGAGAAAAAGAGAGAGAGAGAGAATACTAAATCAGTCAAATGGAGAGACAGGAAGGCAAGGCAATTCAGACAGACAAGCGCCGTACCTCACAGCAGCTTAGGTCCAGGTGGAGGTCACTGATGTGAGGGTTGGAAGACAGGCCAAGGAAGAGAGCTCTGAGATCGGCGGAGATGGAGAGAGAGAGGAGGTCAAGAAAGGTCAATGCATAGCAAACTCATTTCAAATCGTTTTCTTTATTACCGTGACAGATTTTCCATCAACTTCCCTAAAATGAAACCATGTGGATTTCTATTCACATACACTGAGGGGTGTTACAGCAGTCTTAACGGATTTGGGAGAAAAGGAGCTTAGAGATTTCTCAACTACTTGGCCAAGGACCAGTAAGTGCTTAAACTGAAGTGCAGGAAGCGTGGTAAAGTGTTACACAAAAAAAGACACCTTCGCTTGATAGGGAGATTGGATTTACCAACAAAACACCTTTGACAATACCAACATGTTAAAGAATTCATTAAGTGTAGGTAAATAAATTATGGACTGACGTAGACTGAGGTAGTCCAGAGTGAGCCTGACATTTTTGGGAGGTGGCCAGAGCGGTCCCTTATCTCACCTCAGAGTGTCCGGAGGGAGCTTCATAGAAGACAGGTTGACGTGCGTAAGACTGAAGGCTGAACTGAAGAACTGCCTGAAGACAGGAAGAGTCTCCCTCACTTTCCTGGAAGAGAGAGAGAGAGGGCGAGAGAGAGAGAGCGCGAGAGAAAGAGTGGGAGATAAACGGAGGGAGAGAGAGAATGTAAGATAGAGAGAACGAGCGCGTGAGAGACAGACAGAGATAGAGGCAGGCAGTAAATGGCCTTCAAAAAAACAAGACTATAACATCAGACAATGTGAACAACACGAAACAAGTTTAAGTTACAAAAATGGTTTTGTATCAAACCATCTGTAAACACAACTGGGGGTAAAATATTTGCCTTGTGGACACGTACACACACTTCAGAGCCCACAGCGGTTGTACACCAGCACAAGAATAAACTCATTCTGAGCAGAAAAAGCCCTCTGAGCCATACCAGGTAAAAGAAGCATCTGGGCATTTAATCGTAATATCGTAATATTCCTAAATTGTAGAACAGCATATCTAACCCTCATTTTAGCCTGACCATACAAATAATTCAGCATATAGTGACAGAAAGAGAGAGACAGAGGTGGTAGAGATAGAACTCAAGGGAAAGATGGAGAGAGAGAGAGAGAGAGAGAGAGAGAGAGAGGGTAAGGGGTTAATGGGGGCTCATGTCAGAGCATGGCATAATGATAACAGGTCCGTGTTCCCAACATGTGCTCGCCAACCTATGCGCTCATCAGCATAAATCCTGTCAGAGCGTGGCTGCAGGGGACTTAAGACTGGCTTCAGTCACACAGAGATGGGCAGCAGATACACACAACACAGAGGGGCCAGGGTAAACATTGAACACTGTTACAGTCAATGATTTGGAGGAAAGAGAGAGGAGAAAGAGTGAGAGTGAGAGACAGAGAGAGAGAGAGAGAGAGAGAGAGAGAGAGAGAGAGAGAGAGAGAGAGAGAGAGAGGATAGCGCTGGCTGTTTAATATCCATGAGTTATTCATTCTTATCAGCTCAAACCGATTTATGTTCTATTTCATGTGGCGAGATCAGAGCTCAGGCAGAGAAACCAAGGCTCCACTGACTGCTGCTAGTGAAGGACAAACACACAGAGAGGGAGGGATGGGAGGGGGGAGAGAGTGAGAGGGACATGTCAAAGAGAAGAGGGAAGGAGCAAGAGTGAGAGAAGGAGCAAGAGAAGGCGAGAGAGAAAAGACAGAAAGAGAGGCATGAGAGGAATGGAGAAAAAGAGGATAGAGAGGGTGAGAGCTCTACAGTAGCAGGGTGACGTTAATTGTCATGAATCTTGCCATGGACGCAGAAATTCGAGATTTGCGTTAGATGGGCCAGCTACAAAATTGGATATATCGTTAAAGTTTTGATTTTTGGTCTTGCACTTCACATTTCCATATAATAAAACTCATGTCATATACAGTACAGTGTCAACGTTTATTCACTGTGTATTCACACCCCTTGACTTTAAGTGTTACAAAGTGGGATTTAAATGGATTTAAATGTAATTTTATGTCAATGATTTACACAAAACACTCTGTACTGACAAGTTTTAACAAATGTATGGAAAATAAAACATTAAAATATTGTGATTAGATAAGTTTTCAACCCCCTGTCGATAAGTGTTAAATGACTGGCAGCGATTACAGCTGTGAGTCTTTCTAGGTAAGTCTAAGAGCTTTGCACACCTGGATTGTACAATATTTGCCCAATATTTTTTTTCTAATTCTCCAAGCTCTGTCATTAATAGACAGCCATTTTTAAGTCTTGCCATAGATTTTTAAGATGATTTAAGTAGAAACTGTAACTAGGCCACTCATGAGTATTCTATGTCGTCTTGGTAAGCAACTCCAGTGTATATTTGTCCTTGTGTTTCAGGTTATTGTCCTGCTGAAAAGTGAATTTCAGTGTCTGTTGGAAAGCATTCCGTTTTTTTCATCCTTAAAACTCCCTAGTCCTTGCCGATGACAAGCAGACCCATAACATGAGGCAGCCACCACCAGAAATGAAGAGTGGACTCAGTGATGTGTTGTGTTGGATTTGCCCCAAACATAACGCTTTGTATTCACATTCTTTGACACATTTTTGCAGTATTACTTTAGTGCCTTATTACAAACAGGACGCATGTTTAAGAATATTTTGTTCTTTACAGGCTTCCTTCTTTTCACTCTGTCATTTATGTTAGTATTGTGGAGTAACTACAATGTTGTTGATCCATCCTCAGTTATCTCCCATCACAGCCATTAAACTCTGTAACTGTTTTAAAATCAACATTGGCCTCAGGGTGAAATCCGTGAACAGTTTCTTTCCTCTCCGGTAACTGAGTTAGGAAGGGCTCCTGTATCTTTGTAGTGACTGGGGGTATTGATACACCAACCAAAGTGTATTTAATAACTGCACCATGCTCAAACGGATATTCAATGTTAGCTTTTTTTTTACCCATCTACCAATAGGTGCTCTTCTTTGCGAACCATTGGAAAACCTCCCTGGCCTTTGTGGTTGAATCTGTGCTTGTATGTAATTGTACAGTATGTGTGGGGTACAGCAATGGGGTAATCATTTAAAACTCATGTTAAACCCTATTATTGCACACAGATTGAGTCCATGCAACTTATTATGTGACTTGTTAAACACATTTTTACTCCTGAACCTATGTAGGCTTGCCATAACGAAAGGGTTTCATTTGTAAACATTTCTAAAAACATAATTGCAGTTTGACATTATGGGGTATTGCGTGCAGATCAGTGACACAAAATCTCAATTGAATAAACTTTTGATTCAGGCTGTAACAAAATGTGGGAAAAGGAAAGGGGGTGAATACTTGTTCCAAGATGACATGGCGTCATACCCTGGGTTGTTCTGAACGGCCACGGAACACGCACCTGAATGCACTCATGACTCCTTTCTATGCGCTTCTCTTTTCTCTGAATTGCTTTGTGCAAGCCTAACACTGTAAGATCGTATTTTATAACCTAGTTAGTCATGTTGGCAATAGAACAAGCGCTCAAATAATGCCCAGCTGACCCAGATTGCAATTTAAAATGGGCCCCTTTTGGATTGTGTTAACAGGATTGCAGGGTTGTGTTCCAAACAAAACAACTACAAGTGTGCTTGCTCTAGTGCCTTTACGGCACAGCTGGGAGAGCTCAAAAAAGAACCTTATAGCTGAACTTGGAGACACTAGTTAGTCCTCTCACTCAAACACTTGTAATTGTTTCGTCATCTGTTGCACCTACCCCACGTTTCCCAGGAACATTCTTATCATGTTACTGAATGTATCCAGAGTACTTTCAGATTTCGTTATCAACAAATGCAGTGAAAAGTACAGTACATGTAAAATGCACATACAATCAACAGTGTAATGTTTGGATTCACTCTTGTGTCAGGTGAACTGTTGTGTCCTCACCTTTGGTCTAATAATTTCCCCATTATCTCCCAACTGTTCCCTTTCAATTACAACCATGATTAGGCATTTCATATTTATTTTGTAAGAAACATTTCAATGTAGTCCTATCCATATAGGCCAATTCCCATGAGGGTAAAGGGTTCATTTAAGGTTAGGGTTAGGCATTAGGGTTAGCAGTGTGGTTAAGGTTAGGGTTAAAATCAGATTTTATGACTTTGTGGCTGCGTCAGCTATTGACCCCTCTGCAGAGCTGCCTCCAGGACAAGATTCATCACAATAAATGCCAACCTGCTGTATAGTAATAGTAGAGAGAGAGAGAGAGAGAGAGAGAGAGAGAGAGAGAGAGAGAGAGAGAGAGAGAGAGAGAGAGAGAGATAGTAGAAAGAAGAGAGCGGGAGCGGGGGAGGTGATGGAGACCGAGAAAGTGCTGGCGCGTAGAGAGCCTGGGGATTTGAACAATAATTCCCTTCCAAAATTAGTCTCATTTTTCACAAACTTTTCTATAATGGATTAATCTGCGGAGCGGAGATGGGGTTGCTGCTTTGCCAGTCCTGAGGGAGGCCAGATGAGAGCAGATGAGAGATGGATCATGTCTGCTCTGCGCCAGCCTGCTCTGCTCCGCAAGGTAGGTAAACACTGGCTCAGAGACAGAATAGATAGATGAGGGGGCGTCTTGTAGAGTTGTACACATTTCTATCTAATTCTGTCTGCGTGGTACAGGGGTGAATGCCCATCTCTGACAGAATGTGTTGTGCTCGACATGGACACTTTCCTGAGAGAGGATACTGCCGGTTGCCTCTCAGGGATAAACAAAGTTAAGTGAATAGAAATGGATTAAGGCCCAGCCAAGATAGACAGTCACCTCACCTGTGAGAGAAGCAGTTCTTGGAGAGATTCAGGTAAGAGAGATCAACACAACATCCCCTCAGCAGAGCACCGAATAACTGTTACGGATCGAAACCAATGAATTAGCATTACTAATCACATATTCTGTTAACAAAACAAATACATACAAAGATCAATCATGTAAATAAGCGTGGCAGTTTCATGATCATTTTGCCAACACCGTAAGTCATTTTGCAAAAATGCTCATGTGCCAATAAAGTGACATTCGAACAAAGTCAGCCAGACTCTCTACAGGGGAGATTATATGGAGAAAACAACATTTGAACGCAACAACATCGTCAGAAAAAAAATCATCCATGAAAGAAAGTGGCCTCCTTTCATCCCAAAGACACATCAGAGGAAGAGGAATGAGTTGGGAACGAGCAATGGCAGACCAGAAGCTTCCTGTCTCAGATCACACTGTAATATTCTATACAAAATTCATGCTCAACATAAAAGGCATATTCTTCCTGTTATTGGGGCAGACTGTTCCTTCCCAAGTTATACAGATGAAATGTCATGCTTATACGTTTGTAGAATCCCAGAACTGTTATACTGTATATCCAGATTAGGGCGTCCACACTTCCACTTTAATTATTCAATAAGTATGTTAGTTAAGACTATCCTGACCCTTGACCAGACAAAGCATGTATCACTTTTAACTGTATGATCAAAGTATGAAGCACTCTAGAATGGAGACACTACTAACCGAGTCCACAGTGCAGTCGGTCCCAGAGAGGTCCAAATGAACCAGGCAGTTTGGCTGGGCTAGGAACAGGTACATGTTCTGCAGAGAGGTAGACAGAGAGAGAGCCTTTAAAGAGAGGTGTGCGCGTGTGTGTGGTTGTGTGTGCGTGTGCATGGGTGCATGCTACGTGCGAGCAACAGTACGTGCGCGTGCGTGTACATGTGGCGTTTATGTGTCGGTCTCACCGTGGCGTCCTCCCCAGACAGAATCCCAGGGTTTTTGCTCAGGTCCAGGTGAAGGAGAGAGTTGGAGTAGTCGTCACTGGAGCAGAGGGCCTGCGAGAGAGACACCACTCCTAAGATAGAGGAAGGGAGAGGGGGGATGAATGAATAAAGAAATATGCATCAGTAGAAATAGTCTGTTGACATAGAGAAACACAGTAACTGCAGTGGAGGAGGGAAAGAGTTTCAGAGCACCACTATAAACTGGCCAACTATCAGCGCTAACTACTAATCACATAAAACTCTCCATCTGAAACCAAAAGACAAATATGGCCCTTGGTCCATTACATTAGAGCAACCCATTCAAATCACTGCAGAGATTTAGAGAAAGAAATAGAAACAAGAGCAGGCTCAGGGAGCAGTGAACTCAATAAAGCCCCAAAACAGCCGACTTGCAGGGCCAGACCTTGTACTCTCATGTTTACTTTGAAGCTTGCAACAAAAGGTTACAATTAGAGCAATGAGGCAAAGACTGTGGAATAGTTAGCCCTGTGCCCGACCCTACTACAGTAGATTAATCTCATCCCTAATTCGCCCAGATTAAAGAGGAAATTAGCACACAGCAGACAGCAGAGCAGACAACAGACAGGCATGTGGCACATACTCTGAGAGGGAGCAGGTAGGAAATCCTCTGCCCATCAGTGTGAACCCTCGCATTCACATATTATGACTGTCTTTTTGATGAGTCATCTGTAAATCTATCAATCTATAAATAGACATTGATCATAAATGTGCTCTTGACAAATATAAGAGAACATAAACGTTAAAAAATATCTTGAAAACCCCTGGCCCTATAGACGGGTTAGCTGAGAACATCAGGAACACAATGCACACGCTTCAAAGGGGCAGCAGGTTGTGTGTTGTTGTGATTCTGGATGGCCATATAGCTAGCAACAATGACAAGAAACTGCAATGTGGGGAATCTTGAGTGGCTCGTTTCAGTTAGTTTTATCTTGTTCTTGCTACCATGTCTTGTTTTGAGGTGTTCTGACTGATGTCATGTCTATGCTGATATGGCTAAGATTTGCTAGCTGGCTAACCAACAACTGTAACGATGTATTTGAGGGAAGTGCACGTTGTGCAACGTTATGTTTTCAATAAACATTGGAGACTAAATATAGTTTACATGTTATCGACAATCTTAAACAACCCGTCTGTTTTGCTCTATAGTTGAGCACGTGTCGGTTTTGTTGCTAAACAACCAACCGATCTATATGAGTTCATGGAGGAGAGGTGACCACCACAGGGGGGCACTGTGGCCCAGGGGACAGAGGGAGGACAGAGGGATGAACACACCCTTGGAGGAGAGGGACGTCTTGGAGAGGTTGAGCAGACGAAGGCCTTTGTTGAGACGACACACCAGCTGGACGAGGTTGGACACTCCTGGAAGAAAATAAACACACCTGAGAGTGTCAGAATGAAACACACACACACACACACACACACACACACACACACTGACGTCCACAAACAAACAGTCACACACAGGAACATGCATAGATCAGAGAAAACGCACACAATCACACACCCTTGACAACCCCACACATGACCAGCAAAATCAACACATACACACAGGTATAATCTACGCAGACAAAAAAGCGAATCTAGTACATGTCGTCTATAGGCGATGTGAGCGGAAGTGACAGGTGAAAGAGGCAGATTCTGATGTACTGACGAGAGTTCTTGGCCCGCCTACAACCCTGACACACAAACATTAAGAGAGGACACACACGCAAACACACACATCTGCCAAGTCCAATCAAATCAAATGTTATTTGTCACACGCGCCGAATACAACAGGTGTAGACCTTACAGTGACATGCTTACGTACAAGCCCTTAACCAACAATGCAGTTTTAAGAAAATCACCGCACAAAAAGTAAGAGATAAGAATAACAAAAATGAAGCTATTTTCGGTCATAAGAGACGGTAGCAGCAACAGTATGTACAAAACAAGTTACGAACTACGCAACAACAAAAAAGATATATATTGCATGGTTGGTTAAGAGCCGATAAGATGGCAGACATCCCCTCCGGGCGCCATCAGCCCTACAAGTAAACAACACTGAGAAAGATGCACCCAGACTGCTATTCAAACACATGACTGATGCAGCAAAAGACTGAGAGACAGTGTGCCACTGAGGGTCCAGTACCTTGGTTGTCCAAGGTGTTGTGGGCCAGGTTGAGAGAGTGGATTGCAGAGGCAGGATTCTCTGACAGAGCCGTCGCCATTTTCTGAGGGAAATCTCTGAAATAGCCAACATAGAGAGAAGAAGGATTGAAGACGGTTTTGATGATTCCAGTGATACATTATACATCTGTGTATATCTGAGTCATGGAAGATAAAAAGCTCAACTCAGCTGTGAAGTCGGGATGGTTAGACAAGAATTTAGACAGATAAAAAGAGAGGAGATGAAAGGGAGAGACGTGGCAGAACAGGAGGAGGGGAGGAGACTCACGATTTGAGGCCAACGTTCTCCAGAGTGAGTTCCTCCAGACTGCTGGACTTACTGATGGTGTGAAGGACCTGCTCCACCACCTCTGACCCCTGGGGACATCAAACAGAGACACTGTTACATACCTGGACAAGCTCCTTATGGATAAAACATAGTTTTAACCGACTAAAAAAGAAATAAACCCTGCTAGTCCAGTCTAAACACAGATGGATGTTCTCAGGCTGACAGACAGACAGACAGACAGGTTTATGAAACATAACCAGATTTTACATGCAATCAGTAAAGTACAATGGATAGTTACAATGCGCATGTCTGTGCAGTAGAGTTTGGTGAACCAAGTGTTGTACGCCATGGAAGCCACAATTACCGCCAGGTCCCTGAAATAGACACACACAATTTCAGGCTTAGATTTATACAATAGAGCCGTATCAACTAGAAATACTCATCAAAAACTCATTACATTCCCACAGCCAAAAAAATATAATGTTTTTCTCCAGCAAAACAAATTAATCAGAGAGAGCCATATGGATGGCTTTAGAAATGATGTATGATTCTGCAGCACACTCTCCTTGCTGGAGAGAGAGGGCCCGAGGAACGAGAGAGGGCAGAGAGAAGGATCAATGGGCTGACTGAGAGAGGCCAGGTCAGTGGATTACTCAGTGTGAGGTTCAACAGAGCCATGTTTCGATCCTGGCCAACGGCCTAAAACCGTTTTATCCTGCCCAACACACCATTTGTCTAGTAGAGGGTAGTGAGAGAGGGATGGAGGGAGGGAGAAAGGAAGAGAGGCAGAGAGTGAGAGAGAGAGCGAAAGAGAGAGGGAGAGAGAGAGAGAGAGAGAGAGAGAGAGACAGAGAGAGAGAGAGAGAGAGAGAGAGAGAGAGAGAGAGAGAGAGAGAGAGGGCAGAGAGAGAGATGAGGCAACAGACAGAGAGACTAACAGAGAGGGAGAGAGCGCTCTTTAAGGGGAATGCCCTCCCTCCATTACAGCGAATCATTAGCGCCCAGTCCAGTGTATCATGGCTGAGGGCTGTGTTCTCATTTCTCATGCCATTGTGGAGGGGACTTCACTCTGGCTGGCTAAAGTGTGTGTGTGTGTGTGTGTGTACAGTATGTGTGTGTACACTCCACAACCTCTCCCAGTGTTCCCCACCAGCCAACAGCAGCTCCCTCATACACCAAACTACTGGCACGATTTCCCTGAATCAACAATTCCATTAAAAGTGTGAGCTGCACTTCCAGCCCATGTGTAGAAGAGAACTGTTTACTACCACTATTGGTCCCCTTGGGGCCTGTAGGGCACTAGAGCATGACAGTCTGCCAGCTATACTCCAGAGAGAGACACACACACCACACACACAACACACCAAACACACAACACACACCACACACCACACACACCACACACACCACACACACCACACACACCACACACAGGAACCATGTTTAGCTGCTGCAGCGTGCCCAGTGTGGGGAGCGATGTCTGAACCTGTTGGGCTATTGCTGCAGGGCCACACAGGCAGCAGAGAGAGAGCAATGTATCCACTTTCATAGCATGAAGAATGAAATGAAATAGAAGAGGATGACAGTCAGCAGAAAAAGCATGGCTGTGTCGGAGGCTGTAACTGTAGAAGGCAGAAATCAGAAAGGATTTGGGGGGGAATGTGAAAGGACACGGCCCAGAGGGATGCACCACAATTGCCTCCTGGCAGGGAGACAGGAGAGGCGGAGAGTTAGGGAGGGCCAGCCCAGAGACGGTGGTGGAACTTGGTTTAAACTAGAGGCACCTCACACAGGTGAAGTCCCATGAAAGCTTTACACTGTACCCCTGACACTCACTCACTGACATAGTCCCATCTGAGAGCAGAGTAGGGCTGGAATGTAAGTGGACAAGATGAGGGGATGACGGGGGGAGAAAGGGCATAGCACAGCAGTATTCTGCAGCATCGTTATGCATACAGAACAGGTGGGGTACCTGCTGTCCAGGTGGCTGAAGTCCAGCAGGTTGAACTCCCTGTTGTCCTGAGAGTGATAGATAGTGTCCACATCCTAAGAGAGAGTGGAAGTTGGGAGGGTGGGAGGGAGGGGAGAGAGAGGGAGGGAGAGAGAGCGATAGAAAGAGTCAGGTTACAAATATGAAGGTACCCGCGATACTGACAGTATAGCTCCATTGATTGAGCACTACATTTGGTTGATGTAATGCATATGTGGTTTTCTTACCCACTGTACTTCCTCCTTACAGCCGATGCCATTATAGTCGCACAGAGCTGCGTAGGTCTCAGAGAAACCGCCTGAGAGAAAGAGAAAGAGAGAGAGAGAGAGGGAGGACGAGGAGAGAGAGCAAGAGAAGAAAGAGAAAGAGCAAGGGGGGAAAAAAGTTCATATTGAGTTGAGATGAAAGACACGAGCATGAAAGAACTTGAGTTAGAGATATTCAAATCCTTACTGATCACATACAGTCACAGATGAGTTGGTTCTAAACACAATAACATATGCTCCAGGTGAATTCAAAATGTGTCACCGACTTGACAAAGAGTGTGAGTTTGAGAGAGAGTGAGTAGGCGGTTCACCACAGGTTTTCTGAGTCTCTACAGATGATTCGGAGTTTGGTGAAAACTGGAGGACTCCATCAGAGACGTCCCCCTCTGCTCGACAGATGGTCGGACTGCGAGAGACGGAGGGAGGGAAAGAAGGAAGAAATAGAAAGAAATAGATAGATATTAACATCTCAGTCAGTGAACAAGCAATATGGATACAGTATACTGCATCTTATACATGTTTGGGACATGACTTTACTACTACATTAAATACACAGTATCCTTAATCAAGGTGTATAGTAGACCCAATCCTACTACTACCCTACTTAATCTCTGACCCTAATCCTTACTTTAGCTCAATAGCCCTAACTAGTCTTTACTTTAACCTTCTGTAGTTCCTTTAACTACATTCTCTCTGTATCCTGTTAAATTATCTGTTGGAAAACAGATATTTTGGAATATTAAATACTGTAGATGTCTCAATGGTCAATACCCAGTACAGAGCCAATCCTGATGATGTTACAGTCTGCAGCCAGGCTCCCCCTTCTTACAGACTACATAGCACGGTTCGTAGCAGTAGGTGATTCCACAAGTGAGACTTACGCATACATGGAGTTATTGAATATTCGTGAGAGAGCAAAGTTGATATGGTTCATCATGTGATCAAGGTGGTCTTGTGACTGCAGTCTCAAGGAGTGGGTCGATTTGTCGGTGTCTATGACAACCTGAAAGGTGTGAGTTGACATCATGGAGGTTAAACAGAGCTAAATGGAAACGAGAGTTGCTTCTCAGTTGACAAAAATCGGCAAAGCTAAAACAAATTTTGCCCGATAAACACTCTTAGGAATATTAATGCCAACGAACCTCAGTACCCTCAAGAGGTTTTGGTAAACAAACATTTATGGAATATGTGAAATGAGGCAGACGATTGGTTGTGGGAATACAACAGGATCTCACCTGATGATCTGGATAAGTGTTCATTGCTCGAATTTCCAGGAAGTTGAAAGTAACCTCCACCTGAAATGATATTGATATTGTGCATTGTAACCAATATGACCAAGTTATCCCTTTACTGAAAAATGACGACGATAATCTTCAGAATCATCCTCATCATCAAAAATAACACTATTAGTCTATTAAATAAAAAAAATCGTGAAATACCTTGGCGGGGACTTTGACAGCAAATAGATACATTCGCCATGTTGCCAGAACCTAAAAAGTGAAAAGATTCAATTTGCTGTCAGACAGAAGGAAATAAAAAATACAAATCATCATCGCAACGAATAACACAGCACAAACCCCAATACAGGGGACCAACCACCATGTCTGTTTACTCAAACATCACATTACTGTCTTGCCTAGATGTTACTTCCTAGCATTTTAAGACATTGTGATGCTGACATTTCATTACTTGAGGTAGTTATTTTCATTTGATTCTAGTGTCAATGTAGCTTGAATTGATTGAGGAGTAAGGAGTTGAGGAGACACAGGGGGAAACAGGAGAAAAAGCTACAAAAATAATCCTGTTTTATCCAGATCAAGGGATTACCATTAAGTGGTTGGCAGGAGGGAAAGTGGGCTATATATTCAAAGTTGGGTCTGCAGAAGTAATTAATCTCATTCATAATTCAAACGTTCTAATTAGCATACTCCGTCCACGCCTTTATTACACACACCCTGCATCCCTCCATCCTTAAGTCTATTCTTTGCTCTCTCCTTCCCAAATCTTAACCCAATTCCAGTCAGTTCTCCTTTTCTTTAACACCTCTCCTCTCTCACCCCCTGCAATCCTTCCATTTCTTTCTCTATGGAAATCTGCTCTTTATTCCAACAAACTATCTTCTTAAGCCTCCCATCTCACCATCCCACCTCTCTGTGCATTGTACCCTCCCTCCCTCTTCTCTCTCTCCTCCCCGTCACTCTTGCCTTTCTTATTCGCTTGGAGGTTTCTTTTCTGTTTCTGCTCTGTCACTTTCAATTCCTCAAGGCCTCTCTGTGCTGAATCGTTAATGGCAACCCACCGTGCGGCAGAGAGAGAGAGAGAGAGAGAGACAGAGACAGAGAGAAAGAGACAGAGAGGCTAAGGAGAAAGACAGCGAAAGAGGGAGAGATGGAGACAGATTTCCCATGAATAAAGTCTTCATATTGGACATCTCTCCACGCTATTCTTAGCTAAGTTAGCCCGTCGACAGTGGATCAAGCTGTATCAGATGAGACTGCCAGGAAAGCCAGGCAGCCAGGGAGTTGACCCTGCGGTATGTCAGAGGAAAGACAGGCAGCCTCAAGAAACCCCCCTTTGAAACAAGGCCTTTTGAGAGCCCCTATTACAGAGATTGTTATTCACATCAGAATGCCCTGACATGTTGGAAAACTCAGTTATATAAACCTGATCAGAGAACAGCAGTGGAGAGAACACTTTTTGATGATAGCTGAGAGGCTTGGAGCGAGAGAGAGCGAGAGAGAGCGAGAGAGAGCGCGAGCGAGAGCGAGAGCGAGGAGACAGAGATGTAAAGCCTTTGTCATCAGACACAAAAGATAGGTGCGTAAACATGGCCATCAATAATGTAGGTCTTATGGTGGGCTTTGATTTGATTGAGCGCATCTTCAAATATAATTCACCATCTTTTCAGATATCATTATTAATACCAATCAATGGATTGTTGATTTTGGTTAAGAGTATGTTTGTTCGAAAATAAGTGTAAATCAAAATCAATGTTAACATGTTGGATATTAGAATTGGAGAAAGCAATAGATCTAGAAATCTTCTTTTTTTTTTTTAAATACACTTTTTTTTTTAAATACACTTTTGTATTGGTGGCTAGTAGTGTAATACTCCCACTTGTTTGGTACATTCAAGGTACCATGTGCCGAACTGAAAATGTAGTTTAGCGGACCTAATCAGAGACAAGTGGCTGAGCCTGCGGCTATGGAACCATGACCAGTTCACCAGACGTGCTACCTTGTCCCGAAACTGCTGTTTTTGACCCTCTCTCTCCCTCTCTCCCTCCCTCTCTCTCTCCCTCTCTACCGCACCTGCTGTCTCGACCTCTGAATGCCAACTGACATTTATTCCTGAGGTGCTGACCTGTTGCACCCTGTATATCCCCTGTGATTATTATTTAACCCTGCAGGTCATCTATGAACGTTTGAACATCTTGAAAAACGATCTGCCTTAATGGCCATGTACTCTTATTATCTCCACCCGGCACAGCCAGAAGAGGACTGGCCACCCCTTAGAGCCTGTTTCCTCTCTAGGTTTCTTCCTAGGCTCCTTCCTTTCTAGGGAGTTTTTCCTAGCCACCGTGAATCTACATGTGTATTGCTTGCTCTTTGGGGTTTTAGGCTGGGTTTCTGTACCAGCACTTTGTGACTAATGTAAAAATGACTTTATAAATACACTTGACTGATTGAACTGTCCAATCACAACCCTGAAGAGAGGAAACATATAACTTTGCCCCACTGTCTGTGAAGTCTCATCAGACTCCTCATACATATACAGTAGACGGTTCTCCAAGCTGCTCTGAAATGACCAATCAGAATCCTAATATCTGAGGGGAGATGACTTTGGCCGAGCTGGATCAGACAGTCAATGAGATACCTGGGTGATGAGATAGGGGGACTTTAACCTGGCTGTCTGAGACATACAGGGAGAATCTTAAAGAGGCAGAGGAGTCGAGTCTTAAAGAGAATCTTTAGAGACGTGAGTGCCTGTGATTGGGGCTGCAAAGGTGCCCTTCCAGCCATGATGGCACAAAGTCAAACACTCACAGTTCAAAGAGCCAGGCAGAGCCAGAGTTGGTCTGTGTGGAGAGAGTGTGGGTAGGCAGGCTGGGAGGGAGGGAGATGGTTTGGCTTATATTAATCATAAGCCATCAGGCTCTGGGTCTGCACTTCAAACGAGACCTGCAACGCGTCACATCGCTGCCTCTGGGAGACGAAGCCACAGAGTTTGCCAATAGCGACGGAACTTAGGCTTACAGGAGCTTTAACTATCAAAATAGAGCTCAATTGAATTAACATGACATTGATTTCATTATGATTGAAATATAATAGACATGTAGCCTATACTGTATTCATCTTTTAATGTACTCATCTCAGTTCATTTGAAGCATCTTTTTCTCCTCCAATTGCAAAGACATTGGTAACTTTATATTTGTGGTCAACTTCATTCTGAAGTTATCGGCAGTCACAGAGATTGTGTGTTTTAGCGGGGATCTTCTGTGTATAAAGTGACGCGAAAGGGCAAAAAAGAATCCAACGATGCACTTAGCACCGACTCGACAAAGTGCGACTTTATTACGAATAAGCAGTTTCTCACCCAGAAGCTGTCTTTATTGTCGCAGAAGATTTTAACCAAGCACCTTTAAAACACATCTTGGTAACACTTCATTTAAAGGGGTCCTCGTTACAGTGTAATTACATATGTAATTACACTGTAACAAGTATTGTAATTAATTGTAATAATTTATAGTTACACTGTACTAACAACATGTAACTGGTGGTCATTTCAGTTTGTAACCTCGAATGCTTGTTTCCCTGCTTGTTACAAATTCTCAAGTTTCCGATAGCATCCAAACGCACCATTTGTCAGCCTGCACAAACCACCTTATAAGTGTTTTCCAATTAAAAACCAAGCACCTCATTGACAGAACCCTGCTATAAAGGGATCTGGAGTCTGATGGCCAGGCCCAGGTCCAGCTTTTGTGACATGGTGAGGTAGGATCCAGGAGCAGAGAAGAGAACCAGATGATGAACCAGTGGTTAGGATAAACGTAAACACTTTACTGGGAAAAAGTCAACCCAGTAGGTACAAAATAAAAACAACAAACATTATAGCTCACTCAGGAGACAAACACACATGGCAACGAAATCAAGTTTCTACAAAGGGTGACAGAAAACACATCTCTCTATAAAGAAATCACAATTAGTAACAGAAAGCACCAGTGTCAAATCAAATCAAAGTTTATTTGTCACGTGCGCCGAATACAACAGGTGTAGACCTTACAGTGAAATGCTTACTTACAGGCTCGACCCAACAGTGCAAAAAAATTTAAATTAAATAATTATAAATCTATTTAAAAAATTGGTATTAGGTGACCAATAGGTAAGTAAAGAAATAAAAACAACAGTATATACAGTAGCGAGGCTATATACAGTAGCGAGGCTATAAAAGTAGCGAGGCTACATACAGACACCGGTTAGTCAGGCTGATTGAGGTAGTATATGTACATGTAGTTATGGTTAAAGTGACTATGCATATATGATGAACAGAGAGTAGCAGTAGTGTAAAAAAGGGGTTGGCGGGTGGTGGGACACAATGCAGATAGATAGCCCAGTTAGCCAATTTGAGGGAGCACTGGTTGGTCGGTCCAATTGAGGTAGAATGTACATGAAAGTATTGTTAAAGTGACTATGCATATATGATAAACAGAAAGTAGCAGCGGGGTGGGGGAGGCACAATGCAAATAGTCCGGATAGCCATTTGATTACCTGTTCAGGAGTCTTATGGCTTGGGGGTAAAAACTGTTGAGAAGCCTTTTTGTCCTAGACTTGGCACCAAGGAACTTGAAGCTTATTACAGTCTCTAGGACGGTCTCTGCCGCAAACGGTGACAGGTGGAACCATGCCAGCTTTCGATTAAAATATATGGAAGCTGATGAGCGCTATGGCAAAAAACAGAGGGTTTAAATCATTTGTATGTATTTATTGTTAAATCATTGAATGGTGCATTTGACGTGGAAAACAACAGTAGCTAAGGAGGGCAGGGCTGAGAGGAGATAGAATCATTAGATCACTTGTTTTAGTACTGCCCATACGGTGCATTCAGAAAGCATTCAGACCCCGAGACTTTTTTCACATTTTGTCATGTTACAGCCTTATCCTAAAATTGATCAAATATATTATCTCATATCTCATCAATCTACACACAATATCCCATAATGACAAAGCAAAAACTTGTTTTTAGACGAAGCCAAATAGAAATATCACATTTACATAAGTATTTAGACCCTTTATTCTGTACTTTGTTGAAGCATCATTGGCACGATTACAATCTAGTCTTCTTGGGTATGACGCTACAAGCTTGGCGCACCTATATTTTGGGAGTTTCTCCCATTCTTCTCTGCAGATTCTCTCAAGCTCTGTCAGGTTGGATGGGGAGCGTCGCTGCACAGCTATTTTCCCATCTCACCTTCAATGCTGCAGACATTTTTTGGTACCCTTCCCCAAATCTGTGCCACGATACAATCCTGTCTCGGAGCTTTACAGATAATTCCTTCGACCTCATGTCTTGGTTTTTGCTCTGACATGCACTGTCAACTGTGGGACCTTATATAGACAGGTGTGTGCCTTTCCCAATTATTATATATATTTTTTATTATTTCACCTTTATTTAACCAGGTAGGCCAGTTCAGAACAAGTTCTCATTTAATACTGCGACCTGGCCTGGATGAAGCAAAGCAGTGCGACAAAAACAACACCACAGAGTTACACATAAACAAACGCACAGTCAATAACACAATAGAAAAATCTATGTACTGTGCGTGCAAATGTAGAAGAGTAGGGAGGTAAGGCAATAAATAGGCCATAGAGGCGAAATAATTACAATTTAGCATTAACACTGGAGTGAAAGATGTGCAGATGATGATGTGCAAGTAGAGATACTGGGGTGAAAAATAGAAAGAGGATAAGTAACAATATGGGGATAGTTGGGTGTGCTATTTACAGATTGACTGTGTACAGGTACAGTGATCAGAAAGCTGCTCTGACAGCTGATGCTTAAAGTTAGAGTGGGAGATATAAGTTTCCAACTTCAGTGAATTTTGCAATTCGTTGCAGTCATTGGCAGCAGAGAACTGAAAGGAAAGGCAGCCAAAGGAAGTGTTGGCTTTGGGGATGAAATATACCTGCTGGAGCGCGTGCTACAAGTTGGTGTTGCTATGTTGACCAGTGAGCTGAGATAAGGCAGGGCTTTACCTAGCAAACAACTTATGGACAACCTGGAGCCAGTGGATTTGGCGACGGATATGTAGTGAGGGCCAGCCAACGAGAGCATATAGGTCGCAGTGGTGGGTAGTATATGGGGCTTTAGTGACAACGGATGGCACTGTGATAGACTACATCCAGTTTGCTGCGTAGAGTGTTGGAGGCTATTTTGTAAATGACATCGCTGAAGTCAAGGATCGGTAGGATAGTCCGTTTTACGAGGGCATGTTTGGCAGCATGAGTGAAGGAGGCTTTGTTGTGCAATAGGAAGCCGATTCTAGATTTAATTTTGGATTGGAGATGCTTAATGTGAGTCTGGAAGGAGAGTTTACAGTCTATCCAGACACCTAGGTATTTGTAGTTATCCACATATTCTAAGTCAGAACCGTCTAGAGTAGTGATGCTAGTTGGGCAGGAGGGTGCGGGCAGCAATCATTTGAAGAGCATGCACTTAGATTTACTAGCATTTAAAAGCAGTTGGAGGCCATGGAAGAAGTGTTGTATGGCATTGAAGCTTATTTGGAGGTTTGTTAGCGCAGTGTCCAAAGAAGGGCCAGATGTATACAGAATGGTGTCATCAGCGTAGAGGTGGATCAGAGAATCAAGAAATTTCTGTTTGCTTTCCTAACTGACTGAGTATATTGGTTCATGACTTCACTGAAAAGTTGCATATCGCGGGGGCTATTCGATGCTAATGCAGAACGCCACAGAATGTTTTTGTGCTGGTCAAGGGCAGTCAAGTCTGGGGTGAACCAAGGGCTATATCTATTCTTAGTTCTACATTTTTGAATGGGGCATGCTTATTTAAGATGGTGAGGAAAGCACTTTTAAAGAGCAACCAGGCATCCTCTACTGATGGGATGAGGTCGATATCCTTCCAGGATACCCGGCCAGGTTGATTAGAAAGGCCTGCTCGCTGAAGTGTTTTAGGGAGTGTTTGACAGTGATGTGGGGTGGTCATTTAACCGCGGACCCATTACCCACGCAGGCAATGAGGCAGTGATCGCTGAGATCCTGGTTGAAGACAGCAGAGATGGATTTAGATGGCAAGTTGGTCAGGATGATATCTAAGAGGGTGCCCATGGTTACGGATTTAGGGTTGAAACTGGTAGGTTCCTTGATAATTTGTGTCAGATTGAGGGCATCGAGCTTAGATTGTAGGACGGTCGGGTGTTAAGCATGTCCCAGTTTAGGTCCCCTAACAGTACGAACTCTGAAGATAGATGGGGGCAATCAATTCACATATGGTGTCCAGGGCACAACTGGGGCTGAAGGGGTCTATAACAAGCGACAACGGTGAGAGACTTGTTTCTGGAAACGTGGATTTTTAAAAGTAGAAGCTCAAATTGTTTGGGCACAGACCTGGATAGTATGACAGAACTCTGCATGCTATCTCTGCAGTAGATTGGCAGTTCTATCTTGTCGGATTCCTTCGACCTCATATCTTGGTTTTTGCTCTGACATGCACTGTCAACTGTGGGACCTTATATAGACAGGTGTGTGCCTTTCCCAATTATTATATATATTTTTTATTATTTCACCTTTATTTAACCAGGTAGGCCAGTTCAGAACAAGTTCTCATTTAATACTGCGACCTGGCCTGGATGAAGCAAAGCAGTGCGACAAAAACAACACCACAGAGTTACACATAAACAAACGCACAGTCAATAACACAATAGAAAAATCTATGTACTGTGCGTGCAAATGTAGAAGAGTAGGGAGGTAAGGCAATAAATAGGCCATAGAGGCGAAATAATTACAATTTAGCATTAACACTGGAGTGAAAGATGTGCAGATGATGATGTGCAAGTAGAGATACTGGGGTGAAAAATAGAAAGAGGATAAGTAACAATATGGGGATAGTTGGGTGTGCTATTTACAGATTGACTGTGTACAGGTACAGTGATCAGAAAGCTGCTCTGACAGCTGATGCTTAAAGTTAGAGTGGGAGATATAAGTTTCCAACTTCAGTGAATTTTGCAATTCGTTGCAGTCATTGGCAGCAGAGAACTGAAAGGAAAGGCAGCCAAAGGAAGTGTTGGCTTTGGGGATGAAATATACCTGCTGGAGCGCGTGCTACAAGTTGGTGTTGCTATGTTGACCAGTGAGCTGAGATAAGGCAGGGCTTTACCTAGCAAACAACTTATGGACAACCTGGAGCCAGTGGATTTGGCGACGGATATGTAGTGAGGGCCAGCCAACGAGAGCATATAGGTCGCAGTGGTGGGTAGTATATGGGGCTTTAGTGACAACGGATGGCACTGTGATAGACTACATCCAGTTTGCTGCGTAGAGTGTTGGAGGCTATTTTGTAAATGACATCGCTGAAGTCAAGGATCGGTAGGATAGTCCGTTTACGAGGGCATGTTTGGCAGCATGAGTGAAGGAGGCTTTGTTGTGCAATAGGAAGCCGATTCTAGATTTAATTTTGGATTGGAGATGCTTAATGTGAGTCTGGAAGGAGAGTTTACAGTCTATCCAGACACCTAGGTATTTGTAGTTATCCACATATTCTAAGTCAGAACCGTCTAGAGTAGTGATGCTAGTTGGGCAGGAGGGTGCGGGCAGCAATCATTTGAAGAGCATGCACTTAGATTTACTAGCATTTAAAAGCAGTTGGAGGCCATGGAAGAAGTGTTGTATGGCATTGAAGCTTATTTGGAGGTTTGTTAGCGCAGTGTCCAAAGAAGGGCCAGATGTATACAGAATGGTGTCATCAGCGTAGAGGTGGATCAGAGAATCAAGAAATTTCTGTTTGCTTTCCTAACTGACTGAGTATATTGGTTCATGACTTCACTGAAAAGTTGCATATCGCGGGGGCTATTCGATGCTAATGCAGAACGCCACAGAATGTTTTTGTGCTGGTCAAGGGCAGTCAAGTCTGGGGTGAACCAAGGGCTATATCTATTCTTAGTTCTACATTTTTGAATGGGGCATGCTTATTTAAGATGGTGAGGAAAGCACTTTTAAAGAGCAACCAGGCATCCTCTACTGATGGGATGAGGTCGATATCCTTCCAGGATACCGGGCCAGGTTGATTAGAAAGGCCTGCTCGCTGAAGTGTTTTAGGAGTGTTTGACAGTGATGTGGGGTGGTCATTTAACCGCGGACCCATTACCCACGCAGGCAATGAGGCAGTGATCGCTGAGATCCTGGTTGAAGACAGCAGAGATGGATTTAGATGGCAAGTTGGTCAGGATGATATCTAAGAGGGTGCCCATGGTTACGGATTTAGGGTTGAAACTGGTAGGTTCCTTGATAATTTGTGTCAGATTGAGGGCATCGAGCTTAGATTGTAGGACGGTCGGGGTGTTAAGCATGTCCCAGTTTAGGTCCCCTAACAGTACGAACTCTGAAGATAGATGGGGGGCAATCAATTCACATATGGTGTCCAGGGCACAACTGGGGGCTGAAGGGGGTCTATAACAAGCGACAACGGTGAGAGACTTGTTTCTGGAAACGTGGATTTTTAAAAGTAGAAGCTCAAATTGTTTGGGCACAGACCTGGATAGTATGACAGAACTCTGCATGCTATCTCTGCAGTAGATTGGCAGTTCTATCTTGTCGGATTCCTTCGACCTCATATCTTGGTTTTTGCTCTGACATGCACTGTCAACTGTGGGACCTTATATAGACAGGTGTGTGCCTTTCCCAATTATTATATATATTTTTTATTATTTCACCTTTATTTAACCAGGTAGGCCAGTTCAGAACAAGTTCTCATTTAATACTGCGACCTGGCCTGGATGAAGCAAAGCAGTGCGACAAAAACAACACCACAGAGTTACACATAAACAAACGCACAGTCAATAACACAATAGAAAAATCTATGTACTGTGCGTGCAAATGTAGAAGAGTAGGGAGGTAAGGCAATAAATAGGCCATAGAGGCGAAATAATTACAATTTAGCATTAACACTGGAGTGAAAGATGTGCAGATGATGATGTGCAAGTAGAGATACTGGGGTGAAAAATAGAAAGAGGATAAGTAACAATATGGGGATAGTTGGGTGTGCTATTTACAGATTGACTGTGTACAGGTACAGTGATCAGAAAGCTGCTCTGACAGCTGATGCTTAAAGTTAGAGTGGGAGATATAAGTTTCCAACTTCAGTGAATTTTGCAATTCGTTGCAGTCATTGGCAGCAGAGAACTGAAAGGAAAGGCAGCCAAAGGAAGTGTTGGCTTTGGGGATGAAATATACCTGCTGGAGCGCGTGCTACAAGTTGGTGTTGCTATGTTGACCAGTGAGCTGAGATAAGGCAGGGCTTTACCTAGCAAACAACTTATGGACAACCTGGAGCCAGTGGATTTGGCGACGGATATGTAGTGAGGGCCAGCCAACGAGAGCATATAGGTCGCAGTGGTGGGTAGTATATGGGGCTTTAGTGACAGCGGATGGCACTGTGATAGACTACATCCAGTTTGCTGCGTAGAGTGTTGGAGGCTATTTTGTAAATGACATCGCTGAAGTCAAGGATCGGTAGGATAGTCCGTTTCACGAGGGCATGTTTGGCAGCATGAGTGAAGGAGGCTTTGTTGTGCAATAGGAAGCCGATTCTAGATTTAATTTTGGATTGGAGATGCTTAATGTGAGTCTGGAAGGAGAGTTTACAGTCTATCCAGACACCTAGGTATTTGTAGTTATCCACATATTCTAAGTCAGAACCGTCTAGAGTAGTGATGCTAGTTGGGCAGGAGGGTGCGGGCAGCAATCATTTGAAGAGCATGCACTTAGATTTACTAGCATTTAAAAGCAGTTGGAGGCCATGGAAGAAGTGTTGTATGGCATTGAAGCTTATTTGGAGGTTTGTTAGCGCAGTGTCCAAAGAAGGGCCAGATGTATACAGAATGGTGTCATCAGCGTAGAGGTGGATCAGAGAATCAAGAAATTTCTGTTTGCTTTCCTAACTGACTGAGTATATTGGTTCATGACTTCACTGAAAAGTTGCATATCGCGGGGGCTATTCGATGCTAATGCAGAACGCCACAGAATGTTTTTGTGCTGGTCAAGGGCAGTCAAGTCTGGGGTGAACCAAGGGCTATATCTATTCTTAGTTCTACATTTTTTGAATGGGGCATGCTTATTTAAGATGGTGAGGAAAGCACTTTTAAAGAGCAACCAGGCATCCTCTACTGATGGGATGAGGTCGATATCCTTCCAGGATACCCGGGCCAGGTTGATTAGAAAGGCCTGCTCGCTGAAGTGTTTTAGGGAGTGTTTGACAGTGATGTGGGGTGGTCATTTAACCGCGGACCCATTACCCACGCAGGCAATGAGGCAGTGATCGCTGAGATCCTGGTTGAAGACAGCAGAGATGGATTTAGATGGCAAGTTGGTCAGGATGATATCTAAGAGGGTGCCCATGGTTACGGATTTAGGGTTGAAACTGGTAGGTTCCTTGATAATTTGTGTCAGATTGAGGGCATCGAGCTTAGATTGTAGGACGGTCGGGGTGTTAAGCATGTCCCAGTTTAGGTCCCCTAACAGTACGAACTCTGAAGATAGATGGGGGGGCAATCAATTCACATATGGTGTCCAGGGCACAACTGGGGGCTGAAGGGGGGTCTATAACAAGCGACAACGGTGAGAGACTTGTTTCTGGAAACGTGGATTTTTAAAAGTAGAAGCTCAAATTGTTTGGGCACAGACCTGGATAGTATGACAGAACTCTGCATGCTATCTCTGCAGTAGATTGGCAGTTCTATCTTGTCGGAAAATGTTATAGTTAGGGATGGAAATGTCAGGATTTTTGGTGGCCTTCCTAAGCCAGGATTCAGACACGGCTAGGACATCTGGGTAGGCGAAGTGTGCTAAAGCAGTGAATAAAACAAATTTAGGGAGGAATGAAAACCAAGGCTTTCATGCATGTCAACAGAAGTCAACAAATGAGAGCGCCTGGAGAAAGGGAGCGGTGCTGGGGGCTGCAGGGGTTAACCCCTACATTTGCACACACTGTACATAGATTTTTATTGACTGTACGTTTGTTTATGTTACTCTGTGTTGTTGTTTTTGTCGCACTGCTTTGCGTGGGGGGTTAGATACTACTGCATGGTCGGAACTAGAAGCACAAGCATTTCGCTACACTCGCATTAACATCTGCTAACCATGTGTAGGTGACAAATAAAATTAGATTTGATTTGATTTGATTATCTTGGCCAGGTCGCAGTTGTAAATGAGAACTTCAACTGGCCTACGTGGTTAAATAAAGGTGAAACAAAATGTAAAAAATAAAAGGGTATGCTAAAGGCTATAAGAACTGGTTGTCTATAGTGCGTACAGAATAGAGAGTAAAAGTAGCAGATTTCTTGGCGCCGAAGAATAGATTCAAGGCATAATGTACAGACAAGGGTATGGTAGGATGTGAGTACAGTGGAGGTAAACCTAGGCATTAAGTGACGAGGAGCGAGGTTTTGTCTCTAGAGGCACCATTTAAGCCAGGTGAGGTCACCGCATGTGTGGGGGGTGGAACAAAAGGGCTAGCTAAGGCATATTGAGCAGGGCTGGAGGCTCTAAAGTGAAATAAGACAATAATCACTAACCAAAATAGCAACAGACAAGGCATATTGACATTAGGGAGAGGCATGTGTAGCCGAGTGATCATAGGGTCCAGTGAGTAGCTAGGCGAGCTGGAGACACGGCGATTCAGACAGCTAGCGGGCTGGGGCTAGCAGAGCCTGTTGAAACCACCTCGTACGGTTACGTCGGCAGACCAGTCGTGATGGATCGGCGGGGCTCCGTGTCGGTAGTAAAGGGTCCAGGCCAATTGGCAAAAGAGGTATTGTAGCCAAAGAATTGGCTGATGGACCTCTTCGGCTAGCCAGGAGATGGACCGAGCGCGAGGCTAGCTCCAGGCAAACTGGTGCTTGCTTCGGGACAGAGACGTTAGCCAGGAGTAGCCACTCAGATAGCAGCTAGCTAGCTGCGAGGATCCGGTGTAAAGTTTCAGAACTTGCGGTAGGAATCTGGAGATATGGTAGAGAAAAAGCAGTCCGATATGCTCTGGGTTGATATCGCGCTATACAGACTGGCAGGAATTGACCGGGCTGTGGCCGGCTGATGTCCGAGTTAACGGTGATGACCGCTAGCAGGTGCTAGTAGCTAGTTAGCTGGCTAGCTTCTGACGGGGGTTCTGGTTCTAAAATATAAAAGATTGCAGATCCGTACCACATTGGGTGAGGCGGGTTGCAGGAGAGTATGTTAATTCCGTAGATGGAAATTCAGATTAAAAATAAAAAATATATATATGAAATATATACAAAGAAAACAATATATACATGGGACGGGACGGGACGAGACAAAACAGACATCCGACTGCTACGCCAACTTGGCTATGCCATTTCCAGTCAATTGAATTTACCACTCCAGTTGTAGAAACATCTCAAGGATGATCAATGTAAATAGGATGCACCTGAGCTCAATTTTGAGTCTCATAGCAAAGGGTCTGAAATGTTATGTAAATAAGGTATTTCTGTTTCTTTTTTACATTTGGAAAAAGTCAAGGGGTCTAAATACTTTCCTAATGCACTGTATGTAGCTGTTTTTTCATCTCAGGTTCATTAATGGCTGAAGAACTACAACATTTACCTGGAGATAACTCTGCAGATAGCACTAGTGGGTTATTTAAAAAGTCATAGTCAATTGATCAATAATATAATACTGTTAGCAAAACAAAAGTGTGCAAAGCTGTCATCAAGGCAAAGGCTGGCTACTTTGAAGAATCTCAAATATAACATATATTTTGATTTGTTTAACACTTTTTTTGGTTACTACCTGATTCAATATGTGTTATTTCATAGTTTTGATGTCTTCACTATTATTCTACAAGGCAGGTAGCCTAGTGGTTAGAGCGTTGGACTAGTAACCGGAAGATTGCAAGATTGAATCCCCCGAGCTGACAAGGTAAAAATCTGTCGTTCTGCCCCTGAACAAGGCAGCTAACCCACTGTTCCTAGGCCGTCATTGAAAATAAGAATTTGTTCTTAACTGACTTGTCTAGTTAAATAAAGGTAAAATAATTAAAAGAAAAAACTCTAGAATGTAGAAAATAGTAAAAATAAAGAAAAACCCTGGAATGAGTAGGTGTCCAAACTTTTGACTGGTACTGTATATTTACCCCAAAATATGGGGGATTGGAAATGATGCAGACAATTACATTGATAGAAGCCACAACAGATCTTCAATATTACATTTAATCTACCCCCTAAAAAAAAGAAAAAAGAAAGGAGGGCAGGGCAGGGCAATGGGGGAATTACTTCACTAACCATCAATCAACATTTTTTTACACATTCATAAATAGTTAGCCGATGGCAAAAGTTGTGAGATATTCATTCAGTGTTTGCCAAATTGTGAGCCTATTAAGCTTGGTTGAACAATGGTTAACAAAAGCACTTCAAATTGTCATAAGCTAACCTATTATTTCACCATGTAACTTTGCAAGGGTTTCACGGTTGAAGAACATTCTCACTTTTGGATGGGCAGGTAGCCTAGTGGTTAGAACGTTGGACTTGTAACCGGAGGGTCGCAAGTTTGAATCCCTGAGCTGACAAGGTAAAAATCTGTTGTTCTGCCCCTGAACAAGGCAGTTAACCCACTGTTCCCCGGGCGACGAAGACGTGGATGTCGATTAAGGCAGCCCCCCGCACCTCTCTGATTCAGAGGGGTTGGGTTAAATGCGGAAGACACATTTCAGTTGAAGGCATTCGGTTGTACAACTGACTAATAATGGTGACTTTGACTTTGGTGCTCTTATTTATTTATCCCAGGAATTTTGGCATCACGTCAAGATCTTCCCATCTACGCAATGCACTCAAAATAACGACGACCTCGAATGTGTCAGCAATTTGTGTTGGCACTGACTCATAGTGACAGTGCGCAAAGAACCGGGATCAAGAAGAATGTTGTGTGCAAAATACAAGCATAAGAGATTGCCGCGAAAGAAACAAAGTGTTGTAGAGGAGTCAAAAATGTCCACACAGACGAGACAAGTTAGTGTGGTATCCCGGGAGATCTACCCCGGGGGTTTGTGATAGAGGAGAGGTACGTGCAGCGATGTTGACTCCCTCTGCTGGGAGTACATTGGCTGGGCACCCCGACGCTGATGGCCCCAAGTAGAGGTAATTAGGGGAGAGTGCCAACCAGCCATGCAGGCCACATAAAGGGAGCACCGTGGCACACCGCGAGACAGACACAGAGCAGAATCTGAGAAGAAGGAAAGAGCCAAACCTAAGTTATTTTGTTGTTATCTTTATTTTGTTGCCTAGTAAAGTTGTGTTTTCTGACTAGAACCTGCATGTCTCTGTGTTAATCTCTGCATGCTCAACCCAACACCCCACGGTTTACCACAGTAGGTTTTCCATGTAATTTTTCTTCTTTTTAGATTCAGAAATTGTGCTGGATGATTTAGCATAGGTAGTTAGCTAGCTAGCTAATGTTTGCCAGCCAGCTACAGTAGCTAGCCTAGTGTTGGCTTGCTATGTAATGATAGCTTGCTAGCTGACGAATGCTAGCTAGATAGCCAACTACACTTTACTGCAGTCACATTACCAAATTTCCCTCTACTGGCCTCATGGGTGGGTTATTCATATTTTTCATAATTTCATAATTAATAAACATACTCTTTTTTTTTACGCTGAAAATGTTGGTGTTCTATGTCAAACGGTTCTGTTATATTTTAGTATTTTGTGATGTATATAAAGTATAATATTGGGATGCATTGAAGACATTTCCAACTCTATATCTGACTTGGTACAGGTGGCTTATTTCTTTTAAGACCTTAACCATGCGTATGAGGTCTATACTTTTGTTTCAAAGTAGATTTGTTTAAGACAACCAAGAAACACTCTGACTCTACTTCAGCCCACTGCAGTAAAATGTTGATTAATCTACACTAAAGCTACCCCTTCAAAAAACATAGTTGACTTAAATAAAGTTACTTAAAAAAAATGTTCACTACAACCAAACTACTTTGTGAATAATTTGAAAATGTAAATTTGAAATGTCATAGCCATTGCAAGAATCGATCACTTTGGGGTCATATGTTAACAGAATGTGTAATTTAAACACAAAAACTGTTTCAAGTGAGAATTAGGCAGGTCTGACACCACTACATGGCACGACTATTCCACCACTACATGGCAAAAAAAGTAATTAAGTACTGAAAACACTACCTACATTTGAATTTAGTTCAACTATCACCAAGCTATTGCCAAATTTTGTTAAATTACAAGTTGAACTATATGTAGTTCACTACTCCAACACTGCAACTAGGTTAGCTAGCTAGTTAACTTAGTATCTACAGAATAGACTTTCCATGTCTTGACAGCTTACATTATCTAGCTAGCTACCTAAAGCTTGCAAATAGCTAGCTAGCTGGGCTTGATGGTCTTATCTTCCCTGAACCTTGTTCTCAGGGTATCCGTACGGTACTCCATGGTATTACGTGAGACACACCCAACATGTTAACGCTACTTGTGTCCACACACTTATGAGTAGTTATTTTTCAATGTCAACACCAGCTAGCTTATAAATTATAGCAAGCACCATTATCAGCATGACGCTAGCTGGATAACACAACAGCTAGCTAGGTAGCTAGGCCTAGCTATAGGCCTAAATCCTAAATTATAGAAATCATGATAATGATGATAGCATAGATATTCAAAGAAGGTTTCTATACCGTCTCTGATGATAGCTAGCAGGCGCAAGTAGGCTAATTGTAGAGTGTCTTTGCAAAATTGTCATACATTCTTCTTCTCTACCACAGATTCACACAAGGTCTCAGACTCCGGGATGGGAAAATGCTTACAACAAAAAAAAACAGACAAAGACAAAGACGTTGTCGATTTCCATTGTTACTTGTGATTTTAAAAAGGCAACTCACAGTACTATAGGCTTCGGATTTAATTTGAGTCACCACTATTAAAATATTTATTTAATGTTACTGCATAGGCCTATATCTTTGTTTATTCTAATTAATCACATTATGAATCCAACAATAAAAATCCTTATTATTTTGTAAGAAATATAAGGTATTTTTACGTTGCAATTAAGTTGACTAAAGTAGACGCTCATCTTTTGTTTTCACTTGCTAATGAGTATTAAGTAATTATATGGTATTTGCTCATAGGTAATTATATATATCTATATATATCTAACGTACTATGTAGGTACACAATAATCAAGATACACTTTTGAACTAGATAAGTCCTGTGTAACGCCTAGTACTTACATTGTACTTAGGCAGATACCACAGGTACTCTGTGGTGTACTAGTGGGTTTATCCCCCCACATGGATGGCAAGGAGGTTGATGTTGTCATTAATGGGCAACATACACTTTCATTATAAATACATTTGATTATTTTATTGATATGAATCTAGGATGACACCCATATGATAGACACCTCTCAGGGAGGTTGACCTATATCTGATGTGTTTTTGTAAACTCAACCAAGTTTACCCAGATTATACACTTTTACGGGGGCAACTGCTAGCAACAACATTGAGTGGAGATTTTGAACAGTGTGCATTCACGGGTAGGTAATCAGAGCCTGTTGAGCCTCCACCTGTTCTAATCAAATCAAATCAAATTGTATTGGTCACATACACGTGTTTAGCTGATGTTATTGCGAGTGTAGCGAAATGCTTGTAGTGTAGCGAAATGCCAACGCATCGGTCCACGAGATATTACAACCTAGTGACAGTTGGTACTGAATCGGATGAAGCTGAGAAGAAATAAAAACTATAAATTGGTGAATTTAGTGGAAACTTGAACATTTGTAACAAAGTTTTTTTATTTTTTACAATTAACTACAATCCTTGTTACAGTGTAATTACTCAGGTAATTACGCTGTAATAAGGACCCCTTAAAATGTAGTGTTACCAACATTTTTCCCAAATTTCACCAACATGTATTCTGTCCCGCGAATGGAAACAATGTGCTGGACCGTTTATATACAAACATCCGTGTATATACTTTAGCCACCCCCCACCCCCACTTTGGCCAATCAGATCATGTCTCTCTGTTCCTACTCCCCGCCTACAAGCAGCAACTCAAGCGGGAGACACCAACACAGAGAATAGTTTGGCGCTGGACAGAGGAGGCAGACTCAAAGGCAGTGTTCAAAAACTCATAAACTCAGGACTCATCCATCAACATTGAGGAATATACTGTACAACATCAGTCACAGGCTTCATTGGGAAATGTGTTGATGATATTGTACCCACAATAACAATCCGAACATACCCAAACCAAAAACCCTGGATGTACGGAGATATCCATACCATGCTTAGAGCCCCTACTGCAGTATTCAACGTTAGCAGAACGAACGAGCTTAGCAAATCCATTAGGGACGCAAAAAGACATCCAGGAAGACTCTCCCTGCTCCAGATGACCAGGTGCTTTCCATCTCTGAGGCTGATGAGGAAAACTCTCAAAAGAGTGAATACTCACAAAGATGCTGGCCCAGATGGCATCCCTGGCCGCGTCCTCAGAGTATGCTGACCAACTGGTGGGCATCTTCTCTGACATTTTCAACCTGTCTCAGTCACCAGGCTGTGGTTCCCACCTGCTTCAAGGAGACCACCATCGTCCCAGTGCCCAAGAAAAACACGGTGACATGCCCAAATGACTATTGCCCTGTCACACTCACCCCGGTCATCATCAAGTGCTTCAAGAGGCTGGTCAACAACCCCTCCTTCACACTGACTCTTAACAGAGGGGCCCACCAAAGGTGTGTCTTCAGCCCTCTACTGTACTCCCTGTTCACCCACGACTGCGTGGCTTTGCAGGGAGTTTTTCCTAGCCACCATGCTTCTACATCTGCATTGCTTGCTGTTTGGGGTTTTAGGCTGGGTTTCTGTACAGCACTTTGTGACATCGGCTGATGTTAAAAAAGGGCTTTATAAATACATTTGATTGATTGACTGATCATCAAGTTTGCTGACGACACCCTGGTTGTAGGCCTAAAAACAAACAACGACAGGTCAGCTTATCGGGAGGAGGTAAGTGAACTGGCATTGTGGTGCCAGGACAACAACCTTCCCCTCAACGTCAGCAAAACAAAGGAGTTGATTGTTGACTTCAGGAAGCAGAGGGAACATGCCCCGATCCACATCAATGGGACTGCAGTATAGAAAGTCAACAGTTTGAAGTTCCTCGGCGTCCACATCACTGAGAACAACAACACCAACACACCTGTCAATAGGGTGCAACAGCGTCTCTACTTCCTAAGGCGGCTGAGGAAATTGGGCATGCCACCCCAGGTCCTCTCCAAATACTACCACTGCACCATCGAGAGCGTCCTGACACGTTGCATCACGGCCTGGTACGGGAATTGCTCCATCCACAACCACAAGGCCCTCCAGCAGGTGGTGAAGACAGCCCTGTACATCACTGGGACCAAGCTCTCACCCATCCAGGACATCTACTCCAGACATTGCCTGAGGAAGGCCCTCCGCATCATCAAGGACCCCACACACCCCAGCCACGAGCTGTTCACTTCCTTACCATCAGACTCAGAGACAGTTTCTATCTACAAGCCATCAGACTACTGAACACTTGAACTGGACTGACCACCTGCACTGACTCTCCTCACCTTAGCATTCATCTATACACACACACACACACACACAGATATACAGTGGGGCAAAAAAGTATTTAGTCAGCCACCAATTGTGCAAGTTCTCTCACTTAACAAGATGAGAGAGGCCTGTAATTTTCATCATAGGTACACTTCAACTATGACAGACAAAATGAGGAAAACAAATCCAGAAAATCACATTGTAGGATTTTTAATGAATTTATTTGCAAATTATGGTGGAAAATAAGTATTTGGTCACATACAAACAAGCAAGATTTCTGGCTCTCACAGACCTGTAACTTCTTCTTTAAGAGGCTCCTTTGTCCTCCACTCGTTACCTGTATTAATGGCACCTGTTTGAACTTGTTATCAGTATAAAAGACACCTGTCCACAACCTCAAACAGTCACACTCCAAACTCCACTATGGCCAAGACCAAAGAGCTGTCAAAGGACACCAGAAACAAAATTGTAGACCTGCACCAGGTTGGGAAGACTGAATCTGCAATAGGTAAGCAGCTTGGTTTGAAGAAATCAACTGTGGGAGCAATTATTAGGAAATGGAAGACATACAAGACCACTGATAATCTTCCTCGATCTGGGGCTCCACGCAAGATCTCACCCCGTGGGGTCAAAATGATCACAAGAACGGTGAGCAAAAATCCCAGAACCACACGGGGACCTAGTGAATGACCTGCAGAGAGCTGGGACCAAAGTAACAAAGCCTACCATCAGTAACACACTACGCCGCCAGGGACTCAAATCCTGCAGTGCCAGACGTGTCCCCCTGCTTAAGCCAGTACATGTTCAGGCCTGTCTGAAGTTTGCTAGAGAGCATTTGGATGATCCAGATGAGGATTGGGAGAATGTCATATGGTCAGATGAAACCAAAATAGAACTTTTTGGTAAAAACTCAACTCGTCGTGTTTGGAGGACAAAGTATGCTGAGTTGCATCCAAAGAACACCATACCTACTGTGAACCATGGGGGTGGAAACATCATGCTTTGGGGCTGTTCTTCTGCAAAGGGACCAGGACGACTGATCCGTGTAAAGGAAAGAATGAATGGGGCCATGTATCGTGAGATTTTGAGTGAAAACCTCCTTCCATCAGCAAGGGCATTGAAGATGAAACGTGGCTGGGTCTTTCAGCATGACAATGATCCCAAACACACCGCCCGAACAGCGAAGGAGTGGCCGTAAGAAGCATTTCAAGGTCCTGGAGTGGCCTAGCCAGTCTCCAGATCTCAACCCCATAGAAAATCTTTGGAGGGAGTTGAAAGTCCGTGTTGCCCAGCGACAGCCCCAAAACATCACTGCTCTAGAGGAGATCTGCATTGAGGAATGGGCCAAAATACCAGCAACAGTGTGTGAAAACCTTGTGAAGACTTACAGAAAACGTTTGACCTCTGTCATTGCCAACAAAGGGTATATAACAAAGTATTGAGATAAACTTTTGTTATTGACCAAATACTTATTTTCCACCATAATTTGCAAATAAATAAATTAAAAATCCTACAATGTGATTTTCTGGATTTCTTTTTCTCATTTCGTCTGTCATAGTTGAAGTGTACCTATGATGAAAATTACAGGCCTCTCTCATCTTTTTAAGTTGGAGAACTTGCACAATTGGTGGCTGACTAAATACTTTTTTGCCCCACTGTACACTCATCTCACCACTGTACACTCATATTCCTGTCTTTTATTCTTTCTTATTGTTGTTGCATTGTCGAGAAGGAACCTGCAATTAAGTATTTTGTTGGACGGGGGGTATACCATGTGTGTCCCGTACACACAACTAATACAACCTGAACTAGTAACAATGGTTTTTGTGAACCAGCTCTGAGATTAAACTATGTTCCTACGAAGTCCTAACGATGAATTTAGACTTAAGATGCTTTTGAGAAACCGGGCCCTTGCCGCTCTAATCTAGGATCCCGTCTCTCTGGCTCTGCCTAAGACAGCTTTGAAGAATGGGTGTGTGCGCCTGCATTCACACAAAATCCTCAGTGTCTCTTGGGAATTTTGTGTGTATGCGCACCAGTGTGTGTGCCGGTTTGTGTGTGCGCGCATGTGTGCGTATGTGTGTGCACGTCCCCTTGAGTATGTGTGTGCGCACGAGTGCGAGCGGCCACCCAAACCCACGCACTTGTGCGCACACACATCCTCACGGGGACGTGCACACACATACACACACATGCCCGCACACACGCACGCACACTGGTGAGCAAACACACAAAATCCCCAAGAGACACTGGGGACAGTCTGCTTTCACCCAGGTGAACCCAGAATCAAAAGGACACAACCTTTCCATCTTCCCTGGCAGACAGTCTGACAGAGAGTAAGGGCATGTTTGAAAGCACAGCTGCCCCAGGTCCTGCTCTATAAGCGGCCTTTAAAAAGAGACAGAGAGAAAGAGGGAGAGATGGATAGAGAGAGATAGACGGAGGGAGGAGGCAAATGAGGGAGAAAATGCACGGCTTAGAAACACATCTTGTTGCAGATCGTGCTCACATAAAAGTCTGCACAACCCTAACTCAAAGAGACTTGCAAGCGAGCCCTGTGGGGGGGTACGGAGACTTACACATCCCTGTTAATAGACAGAGAAATGTCCCTGTAGTAAGACATCTATCATCAGATCAACAGATCAATCATACCACCATTAGATGCCTGCCATCTACAGACATCCAACCATTACGGCATTCCCCAACAAGTACTCTTGTATCCAACGATGATGTGCATGTGTCAACCTCTTTAGCTGACTACCAGAACTCACATGGCAAAAAAGCAATCTTGATCCAATTCAAGACTTTTCAGTCTTCATTATGTGGTGCTAATACGAATCAGAGTGAGGTACTCTGTTGTGTTTAAGATAAACAGCTCTCCTCTCCTGCCACTGAACGTCTCTACAAGTAGCCTCCTCTGTTGACAGATCCCTCCTTGTACCTTGTAAAGGAGAAGAGAGACATGAGGGAGACTAATAGAGAATGTGGAGATCTAAGTGGAGAAAAGGTTTGAGACATCCGAGTGTGTTTGGAGTAGCAATCACATCCCAGTAATAGGGCCATTGGAGAGAGAGAGCTGGGAACCAATGACGGGCGAAAACGAGCAACGGATCGAGATAAATAATGGACGAGGGTAGAAAAGGCAGCAATTGGGTCATCAAAACACATCAGATTTCTTCCTTCCTTTCCCCCTCTCCTCTGCTGCTCTGAGCTCTCATCACCCCTTTCCCTGGTGCCCCCCTCGACTCGCACCACCCCTCCTTCTCCTCTGCCCCTCCCTCCTTCACTCCTCTCTGTCTTTGAAGATGTTTTGTTTTGGAGTTGGCGCTAATCTTCAAATGAGTGCTCCGAAATGCATGCCCTCTGTGTGTGTTCCAGTGTGTGTGTCCATGACAGGGTGTGTTTATGTGGTTGTTTGTGTATCTGGGCGTATGTTGTTACTCTTCATAACGTTGCCCTCAGCACAGCGGCGGACGTCTTGCTGAGCATACTATGTGTCTGTCTGAATGAAAGGCACTAGGAGTGTGAGACTGTCTGTGTCTGTGTGTATGTGTGTGTGCATGCGTCTGTGAGGCACAGCGTGACAGCTGGAACAGTAGACTCACATAGACAGCTGAATACCAGCACAACCCCAGAGGGAGAAAGGACATAGAGAGAGACAGGGGGGAGGGACAAACAAAGAGTAGATGAAGTGTAGTAGGCTACATACTCAACAGCGAGCTCACTGCATGTGTGTTTTAGATACACTACACTTTGTTCCAAAAGCTCTGTCCATTTACAAACAGTTACGTATGCACAATACACATGTAGGCCTCTATGCTATATTTTACTTGTCATCATGCCATGTTACGCCATAAGTGTTTTGAGAAGTTGCATCAGCAAAACCCATTTAGACTAACATTCTCGTGAGGCCTAATTGAGTTCTGTCGGATAAAGGAGGGAGCAGAGTGGTTCACTTCAGCTTTATGTGTTGAGATAAAGATGGAGGAGGGGAGGAGAGAAGGACAAGATGAGAGATGATGAGGCGGGAGAAGAGCGAGAGAGCAGGGAAGGGGAGGGGGGTGGGAGAGTAATAGAGATGGACAGATACGGAGGAGAAGAAAAGGAAACAAAGACAGAGACAAAAATAGAGGGTGTGTGGCAATGACAGCTAGTCTTCTCTCAACCCAGCACCAGTTTACACTCAGCAGGAAGAGGAAATGAGCATGTGCTCGCAGGAAGAGGAAATTAGCTTGTGCTCTTACTTCTCTACCACCCTTGTGTCCTGTGTGTGTGTCATTAGTAACTTATACGGGTGACTAATTGAGGATGTCTCAAAAGCAGCAATGTCCAGAAGTGTGTGTGTTGGCTCGCACAAGCTGCTAGGACACCTCTCAGTCCGCTTACACACCCTCAGGCACACACATGCTGGCATGAGCACGCGCGCGCACGCGCACACGCACACACACACACATACACACCATCCCCACGCCTCTGGCATTAGAGGCACACTGCCACTTCTAATAAAGTTTGAAAGGATGGACTCAATGCCCCATGGTGTCTCGTTTGCTCCTAGGGGGAGTGTGTGGAACACCAAGCTTGAATGCCCGATTAAAATGGATTGTACTCTAATTTAAAGTTCAAAATACACTGCATTGACTTGAGATATAGAATCCAGATTTCTGACAGTAGAGTGTATTGTGGGGCCTCACCAGTATCCTGTCCTCTGATTTGCCGTGCTTGGTGTCCTGCTTTACAGCTCGCACAAACCTGATAGATGGTTTATCAATGAGCCTCCTGATGCTCTCTGTGGAATGAAGGCATAAAACAAGTCAATACTGCAAGTATATTCCTCTCTCACAAAAACACTCTCTTACACACAACATTACAAACACCACGGCACAGACACACATGAGAAAACAAGAGGAAACGAAACTGGTTTTATATTTAGCCCCAGAGGCAGAACTGATATGGAGGTACAGTCACATTGTGAGACGAAAGAGACAGAGGGGCATTGGAAACAGCTTTAGTAAAATGTTATATTAAAGGAAGTTTTATCAAAGTTTTACCAAATAGCTGATACACATCACACTATTTCTTAAGCTGCCATATCCAAAAGACACCAAAAGCCTTCAAACACTAAGGCTGCTTTTACACAGGCAGCCCAATTCTGATCTTTTTTATCACTAATTGGTCTCTTGACTAATTTGATCATCTCTGAAAAAGATCTGTGAAAAGAGCTGAAGTGATTGGTCAAAAGACAGAAGAGGGGGATGGGAACAGAGGAGGGAGAGACGAGGAAGGATCAGAGAAAGACAAACAGAGAGTTAATGTAGCTGTAATCAACTTTAATCTCTGTAAAAGCTCAGACACAGCGATAGGATTGTCAAACCTTTGCCTGCCGACAGTATTTAGCACCCGTGAACAGAGTGTCGGCAGTCAATCTTTTTTGTGTTCAAATAGCAAAGACCTTGGAACTCGTCGGCCACTAAGCCTTGTTAAAATTCTCCAAACCAGAACGTGGCAGTAGTGTTATTTGGCAATGCATATTTGAGCATATTGCTTACGGTCTAGATTCAAAGCTATCTGCGCTAATGTTGCTATTTTGTAGAAAGCCCTTGTTGATACTATGGCCACAGCTACCATTGAAGTCGGACGTTTACATACACCTTAGCCAAATACATTTAAACATAGTTTTTCACAATTCCTGACATTTAATCCTAGTAAAAATGCTCTGTCTTAGGTCAGTTAGGATCACCACTTTATTTTAAGAATGTGAAATGTCAGAATAATAGTAGAGAGAATGATTAATTTCAGCTTTTATTTCTTTTAACACATTCCCAGTGGGTCAGAAGTTTACAAACACTCAATTAGTATTTTGCAGCATTGCCTTTAAATTGTTAAACTTGGGTCAAACGTTTCGGGTAGCCTTCCACAAGCTTCCCACAATAAGTTGGGTGAATTGTGGCCCATTCCTCCTGACAGAGATGGTGTAACTGAGTCAGGTTTGTAGGCCTCCTTGCTCGCACACGAGCAAAGAGGCCCAGTTCTACCCACACATTTTCTATAGGCTTGAGGTCACGGCTTTGTGATGGCCACTCCAATAACTTGACTTTGTTGTCCTTAAGCCATTTTGCCACAACTTTGGAAGTATGCTTGGGGTCATTGTCCATTTGGAAGACCCATTTGCGACCAAGCTTTAACTTCCTGACTGATGTCTTGAGATGTTGCTTCAATTATCCACATAATTTTCCTTTTTCATGATGCTACCTATTTTATGAAGTGCACCAGTCCCTCCGACAGCAAAGCACCCCCACAACATGATGCTGCCACCCCTGTGCTTCACGTTTGGGATGGTGTTCTTTGGCTTGCAAGCCTCCCCCTTTTTTCTCCAAACATAACGATGGTCATTATGGCCAAACAGTTCTATTTTTGTTTCATCAGACCAGAGGACATTTCTCAAAAAGTACGATCTTTGTCCCCATGTGCAGTTGCAAACCATAGTCTGGCTTTTTTATGATGGTTTTGGAGCAGTGGCTTCTTCCTTGCTGAGCGGCCTTTCAGGTTATGTCGATATAGGACTTGTTTTACTGTGGATATAGATACTTTTGTACCTGTTTCCTCCAGCATCTTCACAAGGTCCTTTGCTGTTGTTCTGGGATTGATTTTCACTTTTCACACCAAAGTACGTTCATATCTAGGAGACAGAATGCAGTCTCCTTCCTGAGCGGTATGACGGCTGTGTGGTCCCATGGTGTTATACTTGCGTACTATTGTTTGTACAGATGAACATGGTACCTTCAGGCGTTTGGAAATTTCTCCCAATAATGAACCCGACTTGTGGAGGTCTACAATTATTTTTTCTGAGGTCTTGCCTGATTTCTTTTCTTTTTCCCATGATGTCAAGCAAAGAGGCACTATGGTTGAAGGTAGGCCTTGAAATATATTCACAGCTACAACTCCAATTGACTCAAATTATGTCAATTAGCCTATCAGAAGCTTCTAAAGCCATGATATAATTTTCTGTTTAAAGGCACAGTCAACTTAGTGTATGTAAACTTCTGACCCACTGGAATTGTGATACAGTGAATTATAAGTGAAATAGTGTGTCTGTAAACAATTGTTGTAAAAATGACTTAGATGTAGATGTCCTAACCAACTTGCCAAAACTATAGTTTGTTAACAAGACATTTGTGGAGTGATTGAAAAACGAGTTTTAATGACTCCAACCTAAGTGAATGAAATGCATGCTCTTCAACCGATCGCTGCCCCGCACCTGCTCGCCCGACTAGCATCACTACTCTGGACGGTTCTGACTTAGAATATGTGGACAACTATAAATACCTAAGTGTCTGGCTAGACTGTAAACTCTCTTTCCAGACTCACATTAAGCATCTCCAATCCAAAATTAAATCCAGAATCGGCTTCCTATTTCGCAACAAAGCCTCCTTCACTCATGCTGCCAAACATACCCTCGTAAAACTGACTATCCTACCAATCCTTGACTTTGGCGATGTCATAAAATAGCCTCCAACACTCTACTCAGCAAATTGGATACAGTCTATCACAGTGCCATTCGTTGTGTCACGAAAGCCCAATATACTACCCACCACTGCGACCTGTATGCTCTCGTTGGCTGGTCCTCGCTACATATTCGTTGCCAAACCCACTGGCTCCAGGTCATCTAAAAGTCTTTGCTAGGTAAAGCTCCAACTTATCTCAGCTCACTGGTCACCATACCAACACCCACCCATAGCACGCGCTCCAGCACGTATATTTCACTGGTCATCCCCAAAGCCAACACCCCCTTCGGCTGCCTTTCCTTCCAGTTCTCTGCTGCCAATGACTGAATGAATTGCAAAAATCACTGAAGTTGGAGACTTATATCTCCCTCACTAACTTTAAGAGTCAGCTGTCAGAGCAGTTTATCAATCACTGCAGCTGTACACAGCCCATCTGTAAATAGCCCATCCAACCAACTACCTACCTCATCCCCATATTTTATTTGTTTTTCTGCTCTTTTGCACACCAGTATTTATACAATTTAAAACAATTTAAAAAATCCCATTATGCCAGTGCCAGCCCATAGCCAAATGTTTAGCTAGCTAGCTAACATTAGCACATTTTCTAACTAGCAAAACACAGCTAGCTAGCTATGGACACTGCACTAATTCAGCAGCTAACACAGGCAGCTGATTCATGGAAACTAGCTAATCCATTGCAATTGTATTATAATATCAATACTAGCTTGAGTGGTTAGCTGGACACCTGTTCGTCAAACATCTTGTTCCAAAATCATGGGCATTAATATGGAGTTGGTCCCTCCTTTGCTGCTATAACAGCCTCCACTCTTCTGGGAAGGCTTTCCACTAGATGTTGGAACATTGCTGTGGGGACTTACTTCCATTCAGCCACAAGAGCATTAGTGAAGTCGGGCACTGATATTGGGCGATTAGGCCTGGCTTGCAGTCGGCGTTCTAATTCATCCCAAAGGTGTTCGATGGGGTTGAGGTCAGGGCTCTGTGCAGGCCAGTCAAGTTCTTCCACACCGATCTCGACAAACCATTTCTGTATGGATCTCGCTTTGTGCATGCGGGCACAAAATTGGAAACACATAATTGTCTAGAATGTTATTGTATGCTGTAACATTAAGATTTCCCTTCACTGAAACTAAGGAACCCGAACTATGAAAAACAGCCCCAGACCATTATTCCTCTTCCCCCAAACTTTATAGTTGGAATTATACATTGGGGCAAGTAGCGTTCTCCTGGCATCCGTCAAACCCAGATTAGTCCGTCGGGCTGCCAAAGGGTGAAGCGTGATTCATCACTCCAGAGAAGGCGTTTCCACTGCTCCAGAGTCCAGTGGCGAGCAAGCTTTACACCACTCCAGCCGACTCTTGGCATTGCACATTATGATCTTAGGCTTGTGTGCAGCTGCTCGGCCATGGAGACCCATTTCATGAAGCTACCAACAAATAGTTATTGTTCTGGCGTTGCTTCCAGAGGCAATTTGGAACCTATGACAGTGTCACGTTGAAAGTCACTGAGCTCTTCAGTATGGCCATTCTACTGCCAATGTTTTTCTATGGAGATTGCTTGGCTGTGTGCTCGATTTTATGGCTGAAATAGCCGAATACACTAATTTGAAGGGTTTTCCACATTTTTTGTATATTTTGTAATGTATTTTTTGTGCCATCCCAAAGCCTACATTGCATATGAAATACCCACTTTTTCCATTTTTTTGTTGGCACCCCCACGTCGGGGTTCGCTCTCTCTGATTGGCTCAAAGTCAAGTTGTTGGCAACTGACGAGCATTGTGATTATACAAGTAGAATTGGTAGGTTCGTCGCTACCGGGTCGGCAAGCAGCAGATAACACTTTTGTTCTAGCATGAATTTTGAATAAGTGGGACACTTTTTGCTTTTCCGTTTTCTGTAACCTCTTTCGACATCTATCCAACATATTAGCCCAACACATTTCTGAAATCCTCATGATGTTTCCTAATCACACAAAAAAACTAATGTTGATATAATATTCACAGAGGCATGACACACTCATTTGTGTACACTAAGTCCAAACCATATTTTCTGTTTGCATTTGGTAGACTACGACAGCAGGTTAGATGAACTGGGACACGATTATTATAATCCTAATTGTACTCCAATGACAATTCAATTCAATTTCGAGTGATTAGGAAACATGTGTTGGGCTAATATATTGATTAGATGTCTGAACAGGTTACAAACCCACTTTTTCACTAAAATAACAGTACTAATAACAGTACTACAAAAAACATGCTTACAGGATATAGTACTACAAGCCGTCCTACTTTAGCTAGCTATGGTTGGTAAAGCGGGACAACAACAAAAATGATTGAAATACAAAAGGTAAACAAAATATTGGCAACTTTTGAATGTATATTGATGCAATAGTACATGTAAATAGTATGCACATTTACATCACAATTTGGCACAATGCATTATTTATGACAGTTGTATAACCTTAACATCAAAACAGAAAAAAGCTATGTCACTTATCTTACTGTGCGCTTTGCAGGGTGAGCTCCCACTTTGAAGCTTGCTCTATGATGTCACACCAATGAAGTGATGTACTTTTGATCATGTGGTTTCTCTGCCAAGGGCTTAGTCACAATAGTGTTGACTTTCTCGTCAGACCAATAAATAAATGTGTCAGGATTAAGCTGTCCCAGTTTATATGATGTCCCTCTCTTTCTGAATTCACCCTACCTCAATCCAGGAATGAAAAATGCATTGTACTCCCAAATGTTACACTGACAAGGTTGAACGACTGCTTGTTTAACAGTCATTCAATCTTCTCAGTATAACAGTTGTAATAATGGGACAATTCGGAGTACAATGTATTTCTCATCCCTGGATTGAGGGACGTTTTCTGAGACATTTCTGGTGCCGGCTCCGCCGTGTCTTAATCTACACAGGAAGTCTGTCTTACCCTAGTGTAGCTGTAAGTAAGAGGGTCGGATCTGCTGGCGAAGTTAAAAACATGCCTTGATTGTCTAATGGACCTGCTCTTTCTCCATGAGTGCCCACCACACATCCCTTCCTTTCTCTGTTCCTTTAGCTCTGACTGGTCATTACCACATCCAAGTCCAGAAACAAACAAGGGATTAATGTCACGATAATTAACAGTGGTGTCAGTCGGTGTGTGTGTGTAATGTGTTTGTGTGTGTGTATATGTCAGACACTACCATTGTGTTGGCATGTGTGACCAATGTGAGTGTGATCGTGCTTGTCACATGTATAAATATAACTCTCAGTGCGTGCGCGTGTGCCTGTGTGTGTCTGTGTCTGTGTGTGTGTCTGTATGTGTACTAAGCAGTGGTATGCTGAGCGCTGCACACCCTAAGGGCACTATAGCCCATCTCTTCAGTGAAAAGGGCCTCTCAATGCAGAAACTCATGCCTGCAAGCTTCAAACAAAACTATTGTTCTCACATAACACCCCTACACACAAACACACTCAAAGGAAAACTCTTAAAGCCAAGTCAAAGCACCCAGAGACACGCACAGGCAGGCACGCATTTGCAGTAACACACATACAACCAACTCGCTACTGGCAGAAGTGGAGTTTAATAACCGTTTACAGTATGATTGTGGTAAATACAGAGCAGGCAGCCGAACCAAAGCAATCTCAACGTAGCCTATATAATTCGATTCGGATCGATTGGAATAACAGGCTATCATTCCTGACGTGGGCTTACACAGCCTTTAGCCTGCGCAGGGAGAACATGGAACGTCAGAGAGAGTGAAATGTTCAATAAAATAACCATTGGAATTCATAACAGCGATAGGCTCTGTATTCTGCCCAGGAAATATAGTCTGTCGGCTACAGCAGGTGTCGAGCATGACAGTGATTTTAAAAGAGCAGTTTTGCGCTTACCTGTATTTTCCCTGCTGACGTGAACGAAACCTGCAGCGGTGGTCTCTTTAGAGGCCATAGCGCGCCCTGACTCCCCGTCTGCACTACGTATAATCAAGGTAGAGAGCCGCTAATGCGTTTCAACTGGCAATCGGAGAGTAGCGCGGGCGACTCCAGTTCCTATAAACATATCATATCAGGGAGAGAGAGAGAGACAGAGAGAGAGAGAGAGAGAGAGAGAGAGAGAGAGAGAGAGAGAGAGAGAGCGAAAGAGAGCGAAAGAGAGCGAGAGAGAGAGAGAGAGAGAGAGATGCATCAGTCAACGCAAGTAGCATTGACCCAAGTGCTTCAGATATTACTTTTAATATTTGAGGGAAAATAAAATAATAACACTATAATCTCGAATCTCAAATAATCTCAACACTAATACTAATACCACGTCTTATTAAAAGTCTAAAAAGTCTAAAAGAACATTGAATAATCGTATTAAATTGATAAAAATATTCTAATGATAATCGTTATCTTTAATATCATAATTAATAATGACTCCATTTTGCTTCATTAGACCAATAACTATTGGCTAATTTCATTAATATCAAGAAATCGCCTACAGTACCTCCCATTGACAATATATGGCCATGGAGACAGTTTTTGTGAGCTGGATGATTGCCAACAATTATTATACAGTATGGACTGCTGCAGTAAAAACTGGAGACGCAGTCACCACGTTTCCATCTACAGTTTTTATGCGACTAAAGTCATACTGTATTAAAAAAAATCACAACCGCTGTAATGGAATGGAAAGAGGACGGTTCGGTACCGTGGTAAAGTTGCAATTGTGTGGGCAGCCTGGCCACCGTCAATGCATCTAGTTAGGAACTACCAACAAAGTGCACGGTCACAATATTAAAATGTGAATGCCTCTTACACCATGTTACTTAGCAACATTATTCTTTACACAGAGAGGCATGTTACATACTCTTTAGTTTTCTCGTAAAATTATTCCTATGTTTTTTAAGTATACATATTTATACACAAATCAACTAAATTGCAATAGCTCCTTGACCATGTGACCTAGATGCCTCGAACCAACTTTGGAATGTTCATAGGTTTGGGACCCACATAGCACACCCTTTGGTTTCCCCAGCAAGCATTTACACAATTTTATATCAATATTTGAACATATACAATTTAAATAGCTCTTCAACCACATGATTTAGCAACCTAGTTTCACCTGTCCATTATTACTTATATAAACAGTCATGTTGCACACACTAGTTTTCTCGTAAAATTATTCCTACATTTTATAAAAAGTATATACAGTGCATTTGGAAAGTATTCAGACCCCTTGACTTTATCCACATTTTGTTAAGTTACAGCTCTATTCTAAAATTGATTACATAGTTTTTTCCCCTGATCAATCTACACACAATACCCCATAATGACAAAGCAAACAAACAACTGAAATATCACATTTACATAAGTATTCAGACCCTTTACTCAGTACTTTGTTAAAGCACCTTTGACAGCGATTACAGCCTTGAGTCAAATCAAATCAATTTAAAGTATAGTCTGTCGGCTACAGCAGGTTACCAGATGGGTAACACTTTATTTTAAGGCTCCGTAATAAACCATTTATAAAGCATTTTACCCCTTTTTCTTCCCAATTTCGTGGTATCCAATTGGTAATTACAGTCTTGTCTCATTGCTGCAACTCCCGTACGGACTTGGGAGAGGCGAAGGTCGAGAGCCGTGCGTCCTCCGAAACACAACCCAACCAAGCCGCACTGCTTCTTGACACAATGCCCACTTAACCCGGAAGCCAGCCGCACCAATGTGTTGGAGGAAACACCGCACACCTGGCAACCATGTCCACCACAGGAGTCGCTAGTGTGCGATGGGACAAGGACATCCCTGCCGGCCAAACCCTCCCCTAACCCGGACGACGCTGGGCCAATTGTGCGCCGACCCAGAGCCTGGACTTGAACACAGAATCTCTAGTGGCACAGCTAGCACTGTGATGCAGTGCCTTATACCACTGTGCCACTCGGGAGGCAAGCATTTATAAATTGTGTGTTCATTATATTAATCATTAAACCCATGTTAATAAACCATTTACTAATCATTAGTAAAGTATTTTTGCAGTCCCTAATCTAAATGCAGTGCTATTCATACTTTATGAATACTTTATAAATGTTTTGAGTGACCAGGGTAATTTCTCACATAAAGATGGGCATGTCATTGGTAGGCATTCCTGCAGTACCTGGTCACTCAAGGACACAACACAGGATGTTTCAGGAAATATATTGTATATACATGAATAACTGTGAATAACTAGCTTACTAACATTTACAAATGTGGGAGTAATGATTAATAAATGGTGAGTAGACGGTTTGTAAATGCCTTATAAATGGTTTATTATGGACCCTCATAATGAAGTGTTACCCTAGGCTAGGATGTTGCTGGGCCCAGCACAGGCACTGTGGTCCCCTGGTCTTCTGGTCCCAGTTATGCTAGGCACAGCTCAGCTGCGGCAGCAGCAGTCAAGTGTAGTGGACATAGGATGAAGAGAGAGAGAGAGAGAGAGAGACACACTGACACAAAAATGTATATTTTGGGTCTGTATTATATATGTAATAGTAATTAACTCTTAGGAAAGTGGGGACAAATACAATATTCTAAAACTCACATAAAAACAATATGCACATTTTCCCAACAGAGATGTGCTTCCATTAAATTGACTTGATGCAGATAAAAGGCTGTGCGTGATAACATAGTGCACATAAATATACAATTTGTGGTTTAATTCCCATGTACCGAATAAAGTTAAATGGGTTTCCATCGCATTTTCAACTCAACTGAAGGTTTTCTCACAAAAAATGTTGCGCTATATAGGGAGTGTGCCCACTCTGGTATTGGCACATGCGCTGTAACTAACAGCTCGCAGATACAGTGTGGATATAACCCACTATGACTAGGGAAACCATGCAGTTAATTAGGCTACAGATGGAATAAGTTATGACCACTTCACAGGGTGGTGAAAGCGCACTGTGATCTTGATGCTTCTTTCCAATAAATATCAAGGGTGTTTTTCTGGAGACATGATGATTACTGCTTGACTGCTGTTTGACAAATACAAATATTCTCAACCATGATAATCTCATCATGTAGACCAGTGGTCACCAACCTTTCCTGAGTCAAGATCACTTTCTGAGTCAAAATGCAAGCTGAGATCTACCGCTCAGATCAACAAAAAAAAATCATGGCTTAAAAAACGTAAGCCTATGCAACATTAACCAATTAAAAACAGTTATGTAGCAATGAGGTTTGTGCAGTAGGCTATAGGCCCAACACATTACCAACGCATATTGGCTACACTTAAATTGCCCTGCCAATGAGGTCCTTCTCAGACCCTTTTTAAATTATATTTCAAAATTTTAGGTGCATGATCCCACTGATAATAGATCATTGTTGTATTACTTGTGATGCATAGCTTTTACTGGACTGATGGCCTGCATCTGATGGTCAGTATGAGGGGAGGGAGCAGCCTTGAGGCTGCCTCTCACCTGACTCACTGTCCCTCCTCTCACTCCCTCCCTTCACTGAGAAAAGGGGTTACAGTCTTCCAGCTGATGGCGAAACTTAGGAGTAACAACATGAATTGGTGAATAAGGCAGAAATAACGAAGTGTGACTTATGACCAGATAAATGGAAATATTCCTCGATATTAAAAAAGACACAAGCTGCAAATAATAACAACGCAAGCTTATCGAAACACTTTGCTACACTCATTCATTGCAGCTGCAGTGCTGGTTGTAGCGTGAGTGGAAGTAGGGAGATTGCAAATGTATGGCTTATAAAACTGTTGAATAAAGTGTTGACAGTCCTGAATAACAACTTAAACATGAGCTCACTCGTAAAAACAGCAGCTATCGCTCTGGTATTGAAATCTCACATTATCAACTTTGCTGTGCGTTCAAGGCTTCTTTTTACAGTCTATGGATCTAGGAAACTGTGCAGACACAGTGATCTTGGCTATCTGAATGGACAGTGGTAGGCCTATAGGTGCACTTAATTTGCTCTCTGAGCCTGCCTGGTAGGCAGAGCTCTATCTTCAAAATGGGAACACTTTGCTACTGAATCAAGTGCAACTACCGCCAACAGCAGAAACATTTATAAATAGGTACGCAAGGCTTTATCTTTGGGTTTTTTGGTGATTGATTAGGAATGGCTTGGAGATCGACCTGTTGGTGACCACTGATGCATTTTGTGTGCACTAAATCACCACGCTCTGACTTATGTCCACAACAAGTCCATTTTGTGGAAACACCACTGGTGGGAAGATGCAGATTTTAGAATATTCACATGAAAATCTGTCACCAATTAGATGGAAACCTAGCTACTGAAGCAAATATGTTGAGTCTGTTTGAAGGGCAAGACAGGTTTGGCCATTTGGTTATCTATATTGTCCGTTTGGTGGAAACACCACTGATGGGAGAACGTGTATATTTTCTTTATGCAGATTTTAGAATATTCAACAAAATACCCTCTCACAAAAACACTCTACTACACACATAATTACAAACACACCACCACCCTGTCACACTCTCTCTCTCTCTCTCTCTCTCTCTCTCTCTCTCTCTCTCTCTCTCTCTCTCTCTCTCTCTCTCTCTCTCTCTCTCTCTCTCTCTCTCTCTCTCTCTCTCTCTCTCTCTCTCTCTCACACACACACACACACATACACACACACACCACACACCACACACACACACACACACACACACACACAAAAACAAGAAACAAAACTGGAACAGACATGATTCTGAAAAGGAGGGGTATGGTAGAGTTATGAGACAAACGAGAGAGGGGCAAAATGAATCATTTCCCTTTGTATCCTTGAAAGGATTGTTACAGAGTACAAAGGGCTTGAGAGGCCTGATTGGATCAAGCAGCAAATAAATCATGAAGCAGAAAGAGTCTAGTGTGATTATTCCACCGATCTGAACCATTGCTTGTCGAACCCAACCCTAAGTCATTTCACAAATATCATTTCTGCTATTGTTTTACAGCTTCTTTTGTCCCTTTCGCTCTGCAGTGAAGTGGATGATGAACCCATGTGTGTGAGCATGCACCATGCACTACACACACAAACAGTTCAGGGTTAGCTTGCATTTGTGAGGGGTGAGTGTATGTGTGTGTGAGGGCACAGGAGCAGCTGGCTCTGGTGTCATCCCTAACACTGGCCCTAAAGGGGCCCCATGGCCACATAAACATGTTTGTGTCGGTTTGTGTGTGAGCGGAGACCTTTGTGTCTGTGTTTCTCAAATGATGTCACTGGAGTGAAAGACCCCAGTGGGGGGGCATAACAGCAGGGAGAGAAGGGGGGAGGGTGGGAAGGGTGAGTGGAGGAGGAGAGAAGACAGTGAAAACTGGCAGGTTTAGGATCTCCTCTCCTTGAATTTGCTTTCCCAGTTCTTCAACACTATGATCTCATCCTTTATTAATGAATACTGTGCATCATCTCAAAGATAGGAGCAGGGATGTCCTCAGTGTACTCTCACTTACTTCTCTGTCTGTAAAGATGTATGTATGAACACTCCCAGTAAAATGACTCAGACATGTTATTTCCACTAAAACGTTTACAGTTGACATTCCTTTGGACCATCATGCATGGTCCTATGGAATAGATCATAAAATAACCTCTAATCTGTGCATTTTCTTAACAAGAATTTTCAATTACAAAGTGGTGCTTAGCTAAAGAAGATTTACAGACTGTATCCATTTAATCATTTTAGGTCTTGGTCTTTTCCTGACTGTCTACAACAGGATGTGTGCAAGTAGGATGAGGCAGTTACACTTCGTATATATTAACAGTGCTTGGGCCTACCAGTGCTTATGGTGTGCTGCCCTCACCTGGTGAGACTGGGTAAAATCCTATTCCTTTCTCTCCTCTATTCCATTTCACATGAATGAGCATTGGCTGATACAGGCATGAAATGAGTGCTGCATATAGTAAATTATATAATGGTAATTATGTCTGCTTTTTTGAAGCTCACTGTGCTGAACATGGAAAGTTAAGTTTGTCACTGTGTTCGAGTGCACATTTCAAAGCAAATCATGGTGATTGAGGGGGGGGTGGGGCCATACACTATTATAAGCCCTCCACCCCTGGCCCAAGGCATAGCATGCAGCTAGGGCCCAAACTCTCTTCAACTGGCTGATGGGACTACATGGGTGACCTTTACAGCTTGTGTTGTGACTGAGCAGACAGATGTAAAGCAGCCTATCAGTCATACAAGCCCACAGAGAATTAGATGCCTGTGAAGCCTAGCCTTAACACTCTATGCAAGGGAACAAAGAATAGTGTACTCATAGAATAGTGTCACAGCTGCAGCCTTTCCTGGGTTTTTCCAACTTTTATCGCCGCTATAGCACCCTGGCTTCCCCCCTGTCTGCACTCACCTCTCCCAAGGTTCCGTTCACGTGGTCCCCAGCTGCTGACCGGGCTATTCGGGATCTCAAACACTGCTTCACCACAGCTCCCATCTTGGTTCATCCTGACCCGTCCCACCAGTTCGTGGTGGAGGCCGATGCTTCGGATGTCAGAATTGGGGCTGTCCTGTCCCAGTGGTCTGCCCTGGACATTAAGTTGCATCTCTGCGCCTTCTTCTCCCACCGCTTCAATGCCACGGAGAGAAACTACGATGTGGGGAATCGTTAGCTTTTCGCAGTTGAAGATTGCGTTGGAGGAGTTGAGGCAGGGGCTGGAGGGGGCGGAACATCCATTCATTGTGTGGACCGACCACAAGAACCTGGAATATCTCCGCACCGCCATGAGCCTCAATTCCAGGCAGGCTAGGTGGGCCCTACTGTTCACCCGGTTCAACTTCTCCCTCTCCTACCGACCAGGATCCAAGAATGTCAAGCCGGATGCCCCGTCACGCCACTTTAGCCCTACGACTACTACCCCTTGGGGGTCCAGATAACCGGATATTCGTGCCTGACTTGGCCAACTCCTCCAGGCTTGCATAACACCTGGGCTCCCGTCGGATCCTGGCTTTTGTGTGACAACGCTTTTGGTGGCCTACCATGGTTCCTGATGTCTCTGCATTTGTCACCGCTTGGACGGTCTGTGCACAGAACAAGACTCCTCGGCAAGCTCCAGCTGGTCTCCTCCAACCTCTGCCTGTCCCTCATCGTCCCTGGTCTCACATCTCCCCTGGACTTTGTCACGGGTCTCCCCCGTCTGATGGCAACACCGCCATCCTGACCATTGTGGATCGGTTTTCCAAAGCCTTCCACTTCATTCCTCTCCCCAAGCTACCCTCTGCCAAAGAGACGGCCCAGCTCATGGTGCAGCACATCTCCCGGATCCATGGACTGCCAGCCAACATGGTCTCCGACCGGGGGTCCTCGGTTCTCGTCCCAGGTTCTGGAAAGCGTTCTACACCCTCATTGGGTCGTCAGCCAGCCTGTCCTCCGGGTTCCACTCCCAGTCCAAAGGCCAGTTGGTGCGAGCCAACCAGGACCTTGAGACTACTCTGCACTGCCTGGTATCCGCCAGCCCCACCACCTGGAGCCAGCAGCTTGTGTGGGTGGAATACATCCGCAACATCCTTCCCTGCTCTGCCACGGGCCTTTCACCGTTTGAGTGTTCCTGGGGTATCAGCCCCTGCTCTTCCCTGAGCAGGAAGAAGAGCTCGGCATACCTTCTGCCCAGATGTTTGTCCGCAGCTGTCGTCGTACCTGAAGGAGAGCCCGGTCAGCCCTCCTCAAGACCACCTCCTGGTATCGACGACAAGCGGATCACCACCGGACCCCGGGTCACCCGTATCATCTCAGGCAGAAGGTATGGTGGAGCACCCGTGATCTGCCTCTCCGGGTGGAATCCCGCAAACTCTCAAACTCGAACAGCGTCTACCCCAAGCCATAAGACTGCTAAAAAAGGCTGCTAAATAGCTAATCAAATTGCTACCCAGACTACCTGCATTCACCTTTTTTTTTTTACTAAGTCTCTTACACGGACTGTATGCACACACACTGGTTTCTACACACACACACACACACACACACACACACACACACACACACACACACACACACACACACACACACACACACACACACACACACACACACACACACACACACACACACACACACACACTTTCATACTCACCACATAAGCTACTGCTACAGCTCAGTCATTTATCTACCCTGTGGCCTAGTCACTTTACCCCTACATTTACGGTGCATTCGAAAAGTATTCAGACCTCTTGACTTTTTCCACATTTTCTTACGTTACAGCCTTCTTCTAAAATGGATTAAATAAAAACATGTCCTCATCAATCTACACAGAATACCACATAATGACAAAGTGAAAACATGTTTTTAGAAATGTTTGTGCACATTTATAAATATTTTAAAACAGAAATGCCTTATTTACATAAGTATTCAGAACTTTTGCTATGAGTCTCGAAACTGAGCTCAGGTGCATCCTGTTTCCATTGATCATCCTTGAGATGTTTCTAGAACTTGATTGGAGTCCACTTGTGGTAAATTCAATTGATTGGACATGATTTGGAAACGCACACACCTGCCTACAGTGCATTCAGAAAGTATTCAGACCCCTTCTCTTTTTCCACATTTTGTTACATTACAGCCTTATTCTAAAATGGATGAAATTGTTTTTTTTTCCTCATCAAAGAACACAGTGGCCTCCTATAATTCGTAAATGGAAGAAGTTTGGAACCACCAAGAATCTTCCTAGAGCTGGCCGGCCGACCAAACTGAGCAATCGGGGGAGAAGGGCCTTGGTCAGGGAGGTGACCAAGAACCTGATGGTCACTCTGACAGAGGTCCAGAGTTCCTCTGTATAAATGGGAGAACCTTCCAGAAGGACAACCATCTCTACAGCAGTCCACCAATCAGGCCTTTATGGTAGAGTGGCCAGACGGAAGCCACCCCTCAGGAAAAGGCACATGACATTCCGATTGGAGTTTGCCAAAACGCACTTAAAGGACTGTCAGACCATGAGAAACAAGATTCTCTTGTTTGATGAAACCAAGATTGAACTCTTTGGCCTGAATACCAAGCGTCACGCCTGAAGGAAACCTGTACCATCCCTATGGTGAAGCATGGTGGTGGTAACATCATGCTGTGGGGATGTTTTTCAGGGGAAGAGACTGGGAGACTAGTCAGTATCGAGGGAAAGATGAACAGAGCAAAGTACAGAGAGATCCTTGTTGAAAACCTGCTCCAGAGTGCTCAGGACCTCAGACTGGGGCGAAGAGTCTTAGTGGTTCCAAACTTCTTCCATTTAAGATTGATGGAGGCCGTTGTGTTTATGGGGACCTTCAATGCTGCAGAAATGTTTCCGTACCCTTCCCCAGATCTGTGCCTTGACACAATCCTGTCTCAAATCTCTACAGACAATTCCTTCGACCTCATGGCTTGGTTTTTTCTCTGACATGCACTGTCAACTGAGGGAGCTTATAAAGACAGGTGTGTGCCTTTACAAAGTATGTCCAATCAATTGAATTTAGAAGAAGGCTTTAATGTAACAAAATGTGGAAAAGGTCAAGAGGTCTGAATACTTTCTGAATGCACTGTATTTCCGGGTTCTGTGCTCTGCTCTTTTGCCGCCAGTTGCTTTCGGTGTATCTATCATACAATGTGTCCATATGGCAAAGGGGGACACATTCATAACTAGAGTGCAAAGGCCTGCCCACCGTCCCACCATAGATGGAGCCCTGTCTGTGCAAAAGCCCACCATTCGATCCCATGGAATCTGAACATCCCCTGTGCTCGGGAATCGTGAGACAGAACAATATATCCTTGTGAATAGCATGTCCTGACATGTACAGTGCCAGTCAAAAGTTGGGACACACCTAATCATTTATTTGGGCTGCAATTTCTGAGGCTGGTAACTCTAATGAACATATCCTCTGCAGCAGCGGTAACTCTGGGTCTTCCTTTCCTCATGAGAGCCAGTTTCACCGTAGCGCTTGATGGTTTTTGCAACTTGAAGAAACTTTCCAAAAAAATATCATGTTCCGCATGTCATGACCTTCATGTCTTAAAGTAATAATGGACTGTTGTTTCTCATTGCTTATTTGAGCTGTTCTTGCCATTATATGGACTTGGTCTTTTATCAAATAGGGCTATCTTCTGTATACCACCCCTACCTTGTCACAACACAACTGATTGGGTCAACTGCAATAAGAAGGAAAGAAAGTCCACAAATGTACTTTTAACAAGGCACACCTGTTAATTGAAATGCATTCCAGGTGACTATCTCATGAAGCTGGTTGAGAGAATGCCAAGAATGTGCAAAGATGTCATCAAGGCAAAGGGTGGCTTTGAAGAATCTCAAATATAAAATATATTTTGACTTGTTAACACCTTTTTGGTCACTACATGATTCCATATGTGTTATTTCATAGTTTTATTATTATTATTCTACAATGTAGAAAACAGTCAAATAAAGAAAAACCCTTGAATGAGTAGGTGTGTCCAAACTTTTTACTGGTACTGTATGTCTCCATGAGATGTCATCTTAAAACTAGTTAGGGAGCAGCGGCAGTGTTAGGAGTTTTGGAGAGTCTGGCGTGCCCAAAGTAAAATGCCTGCCACTCAGGCCCAGAAACTAGGATATGCACATAATTAGCCTTTTTGAAATCTAACAACGCTGTGAGATTGCCAAGAGTCTAAGCTTTTGAAAAGTGTGCAACACTTGTATTTTTATAAATGTTTTATAATACTACATTTGCATTTTGAATTTGGCGCTCTACATTTTTCCGGATGTTGTCAAGGATGGGGCGCTAGCGCTCCACTGCTCCTTAATTATCCCCAAGAGGTTAACCGACTTCATTTGGCTTCAATACGCTGTGTAGTCTTCACATAGAAATGAATTGTGTTACGTAACTGATGGCTTTGTCCATTCATATACACAGTCATTGGTAGTGATACAAGTGAAGCCTTGGTGGTTCCTTGACCCTGAGACACTTTCATGGGCACGTTTCATGGTCTGTACGAAACTCTCCGCCAGCCTGTTGGTTGATGAGTGATATTGGGGGGACCTGATGTGCTGTAGGCCATTCACCTGTAGGAACGTGGCCTTTTTTTGCAACACTAGCTGCGGTCCATTGTCGCTAAAGAGATGGAGTGGTGAGCCAAACCGACTAAACACTTCTCCAAGCTCCTCGATTGTCTTTGAGGTAGTAGACCTCATGATTGCAACCTATGGCCACTTGCTATGAGCATCCATAACTACGAGAATCCTTCTGTGTTCGAATGGACCTGCGAAGTCAACATCTATGCGTTGCCATGCCTCCTCTAGCCAATCCCACAGATGAAAAGGTGCAAGTTGAGGTATAATTCCGATCATGTTTTTGCTATTTCCTCAATTCTTCCATCCAGTCCAGGCCACCAGAAGTAGCTTAGTGGAATTTCCATTCCATAAAGCCTGAGTGTAGCTGTTGCAACACTGGTTTCCTCAGTGAAGGCGGAGTGATACTGACAACTCAGTTCTCCTGGAAAGTTAAGGTTTCAGATCCTGATCTCTTCCTGCTGCTTTACCTTTGATGATGATGTCCAAAACTTCAGATAACAATGGTCATTTCTGGTGTTTCTCCACACTTGTGTTGAAGTGACTGATGTGTTTTCCACATGTCTGAAGTAGAAGATGTCCACTTTGCGTGACTCTGGTTTGACCAAAGGTAGTGGTAACCTGGAAAGACCATCTGCGTTGCAGTGCAGTTCTGACTTGCGGCACTTGATTTCGTAGGTGTGTGCTGACAACAACAAAGCCCATCTTTGCATTCTGCTAGCACACAGTATGCAGTCCAAAGATGCTCGTCAGCGGAGGAAGATTTGTAAGAAGGGTGAACTTCCTCCCGTACAGATACTGGTGAAACTTACTGACTTCAATGCCTAGGCCTTTGCGTTCTATCTGTGTGTAGTTACTTTCTGCTTTGTTCAAAGTCTCCGATGTGAAAGTGATCGGCTTTTCTTCACTGGAAGGCATGATAAGTAAGATGGAGCCGACAGATATGGCAGCTCTGCTTCTAGCTCCTCAGCAACTTTGCAGTATTTCTTTTTTTTGTATGTTATTTCTTACATTATTAGCCCAGAATTTGTTTTGTGCTATTACATACAGACGGAAACAAGCCACATTTCTTCAGCTTCCTGAGTTTGAAGAGGCGCTGTTGCGCAAAATTCTAGCACCCCCATAACCCTTTCTCAAATGCAAAGACAGGCAGCCATCACGGAGTGAGTATTTTTCAACTAGCTAGTGCATAGTGACACCTACTGATATGAACTGGTAATGCAGGTTTGGTTAGAATAGAGTGCAACAGAATGAGTGACTTTCAATAGAATATTCTTAATGAAAAGAGGGATATTATTTTCATAGAAAATGTTAAAAGTAGTTGATTTAATGATTATATGGATGACAGGTTATATGGATTACAGCGCCAGGGAACCAAACCACAAGGTAAGTGGTTTGTTTCACAGTCTGCTGTGTGTAGGGTTAATGTAACCCTGCCTTACATAAAGCTCACAGAATGAATAATTGCAGAAGAGCACTGTAATCAGATGAACAAATCGGTTTTATGACATAGAATGTAAATACTTTTCTACATTTGAAACCTGTCCCATGCTTAACATTGTGGGTGTAAAGAGTGAAATTAATATTTAAAGGTCCAATGCAGCTGTTTTTATCTCAATATCAAATCAATTCTGGGTCACAATTAAGTACCTTACTGTGATTGTTTTTAAATTAAAATGGTAAAAAAGCAACAAAAATAGCTTCGTAGTAAAGAGCAATTACTTAAGCAAGAGTTTTGCTAGGATTGCCTGGAAGAGGTCTGAGTGGGTTAGCTGTTATTGGCATAGAGGTTTGGAACTCTCTTATTGGTCTAATAACTAAGTCCCACCAAAACATGCTGAAATTTACGCCATTTTTTTAAAAACAGCTCACACTAAAAGGCCATTATCATTAGTTTCACAATTTCACAGTATTATTCCAACCTCATAGTGTGGACATATGTATAAAACATTGGAAAATCACATTTTAGACTGTAAGACGTTGTAACCATTCTTTGCATAATGCTCAGCCCTGCAACAATAGTTCACTAAAGTACAGAGTATGTTGTCCATTGAAGTTGTTATCTCCGGTTCTTTTGATACCAGATTCAGAATCATTAATAAGGTTTGTGGTAGTTTGAAAGGGTTTGATCCAGCTTAGGCCAAGAGCGTTTCAAATTCGCATGACCCGACAAGAAATCCCCCAGCCCTATAGTCATAGCACAGATGAAAGGGAACCTATCTAAAATAATCTTTCGTCCTAGCTTACGAATAGGACCCAGAGTTTTACCTGACCAGGTAATGAGATCAGGAAAAACTCCAGGCCCCAGAAAATATATGAATTTTGAACCTGTGGTGTTTCCTCTGGTAGGAGGGGAGGAGTTGTTGTATATTAGGCTTGTACCATTTGCACCTCCATACGTATAAGCTCTTTGGTCCTTAAAGAGTAACGGCTCGCCTACTCCCAAGGTAGACTGGCTCTGGCAGACAAATAAGCCAAATTCTCCATCTAAACATGAATCGATTCTCAATTGCGATACAGTTCTAGAAACCTAACACCCTTTACTTTCATATCACATCAAAATATACACGTATTTACACTGTTTTAACCGGCTTTATCACAGTGGCAGCCAACAGTATTTTTCAGTTTCAACACGTTTTTGGCGGCCTTCTACCATTACACACAGGTGTATGGAGTATGCTAGATGGCTAATTAGCACTGGTGGTCGCCTCTGTCTTCCGCCTGTCTTCCGTAAACACGAGTTGTAACATGTGTGGCTGTGTGGAAACACTAACCCTAACCCTATAAAAGGTGTGTAGTAAATTACTATTTTTATTTTTTAGAAAAGTTCTAACTAATATAAAAGATACGTTCCTTATGTTTCCAAAGCTGTACCACAAGCGATGCGTTCACACTTAGAACAAGCGTTGAGACTCTTAAGAAAAGTTCTCAGGGAAGAAGATACCTTCATCAATAGGTGCTAAAGATACCCAGATAGCAATGATGAATCGGCCTAGAAGCGGCCCTCTTCCGGGTGCCGGAACTGATTAAATCGGCCCGGAATCGGGTGTCGGACTCGGCCCAGCATCAAAATGAATGACTGCCCAGAATCGGGCCGTTTCCGTCTACCGGAATTCAGCCGACTTTGCCGGCATCTTACCAGAATCCCTCCAGAATCGGCCCGATGCAATTTTAAATAAACATATACAAAATTACCCGATTTAGTAATTTTTTTATGATTTACTTTTTATACATACAAATTATACCCAACCACAAAAACACATTTTGTGTCGAAGGAAACACCATACACCTGGTGACTGTGTCAGCATGAAATCGCCTGGCCCACCACAGAAATCATACAGCACGACGGGACAAGGATATCCTGGCCTACCAAACCCAATTGTGGGTCTCCCAGTCACAGCCAGCATGGGTCTTGAACCAGCATTTGCAGCAACTGTCTTAGACCGCTGCTCCACTCAGGAGGCTCTATCCATAAAGTTTTTGATGCTTTATAAATCATTTTGATAGATTGATTGCCATGCACAAAGTACCAAAATACTAAAATACTACATTTAAATGTTAATTGTATTTTTGGATCACAGAAACATGAGAAAATATGGAAAATAAATAATGAAATGTTCATTACATAAAGCAGCCAGTGTAATCATCTGCCAGAGAGTAGCCCCAATCGTCCCGAGCCCCAATACATTTGGGCCAGATAACTCTCACCGGAATCGGCCCTAGCCCCAAGTGATACATTTGGGCCAGATAACTCACACCCGAATCGGCCCAAACTCAATCCCCGCACCCTAGCCATAAGAAATACTGCGGAATGCGGCCCAGACTCGGGCCACATGACGTCGGCCGAGTCGGACTCTCAGCTGGAGTCGGCCCAGATCCTCTGTGCTAGCTGGGTAGTTATTATCAATGAATGGGTTAGGTGCTAAAAATCTTTCTACACTGAGGACAGATAGACGTCGCCCTCAATTTCCCAGAAGCCAGCGATGCGTTGCATGCGAAGATTATGCCCACACGGAGTGGTTGTTGGATTTTTCAGTAAATTTAGACATATCGAGCATTTCAAGTTTTCCAGACCAAGGTATACACCTCCTTCAGCCATTCTCGTTAGGTAAAATCACAGACCAAAGGGTAAACCTGTGGGGAAAAGGGGTTAGTTACCAGTATATTTGGTAAAACGTTTGGTTAGCTAGCTAGCAAAGTGACCTCAGAGACATTTGGCAGGTTAGCTAGCTAGCTGCCTGCCTGCCTGCCTGCCTGCCTGCCTGCCTGCCTGCCTGCCTGCCTGCCTGCCTGCCTGCCTCAAGTTTGTTCGAAGAGTGAGAAGGATTCTGCTTCCCGCCTAGTACTCTGGGTGTGGTTAGAAACATTAGCAAGCTTTTCATTGGATGTATTTGTAAGAGATTGCTACTGTAATAACTGGGAGCCCCTGCTTTCAAACATAAAACTCAGGACAGGATGAAAAATTAGAAGCAACATAAAATTGTAATTGTGATTTTGTTAGTAGGATTTTGATTGAAAAAAATATGTTGTTCAGATCTAATTAATAAAAAATATTAAAGTTATGTCAAATGATTATGTCAGTCATCTAGTGTAAACAATTGATTGTAACAGAAGACAAAGTAATCACACCCCAATCACACAAAAATAATGATGAAAATGTATTATATAGAGTACACACACCTGCCATTAACTGTAGGCTTCATCTAATTTCCACCAGGTGGCAGCAGCAACTCATGGATTTGGTGCTTGTAATCTGTTTGAATGAATTTACCAACTCTGCCAGGTCATTCCAATATTGTATGAAGAAACAGATTCAGAGCTCCTTCATCTACCTTATTGCATTCAATCTACTGTTTATGTGTTCAAACAATGGACATTCACATTACACAAGGAATTACAATGCTTGTGTTTCTGTGTCTTCCTAAGGACATTTACCGTTATCATTATTTCATGCTCTGTGTCATAAGAACCACTGCAGAGAAGGAGTAAGTCCAGAAACCTTTGAATAGATAGGATGCAATATCCTTTTATTAGTTATTATTCCAGTCATTTATTTTGTTAATAAACCAATTTGACAATAGGCCCCGAGTGTATGTGTGTGTGTGTGTGCGTGTGTGGGTGGCCGTTTATCATTTCCCTGTCATTGTGCTTTCTCTCTGATCAGCTGTGCAAATAGAGGCAGAAACAAAGACACACACCACAATTTAAATTTAACCACAGATATGATCACACAGCACAGTGCAGCACCCCTCCCAGGCAGCTACTCTGATAAATAAAAGCCCCTGACATGATCTACTGCTCTTAGAGTTTAGAAACGTTCTGGGGTCATATTTATTTATGTTCTCTACAATGTAGACAACATCAGGAATCTATAAATATAGATTTATGCCATACTCTATATCTCCCATAGGAATGCTTTATAGACACTGTCTGTACTTGATACCTGTCATATTGAGAGCACAGGCAATGTCTCGTATCATTTTACCTCACAGGTATCCCCTAGGCAAATCCCAGTCAGCTCTACTCAGTCTTTTTTTGTGTGTCTTTTTTTGTCTATGCATGAACTAATAACGACAAGAGGTATTCATGAAGATCGTGATATCTGATTGGTGAGTTAGATAATGACAATAAGAATGCATGCAAACATTAATTCTACTCTGAATGTAAAGGACATTTAGGAAGTACCATACACAGTATGGTGAGTATGTTGTGGGTTGTTTTATATTAGAATCATAAGTTTTGCTTTTATATTTTTTTGTCAGAGGACATGAGAAGTTTCTTCAAGATGTCTAGTACTGGACAATTGCTTTACGCGTATGTAAGCATGATAAAATATCATGTCCCCTCGGCTAACATCACATCTCTGAAAAGCAAGACAAGCAGTCATAAAAAAAAACATTAGCAAAATAATGCTTTTATTTTGAATACAAAATAAACAGAACGTTGCAAACAATCCAATAATTGAGTTCAGACTATATCATTCAGTAACAATACGGCAGCGTACCCTAGTGGTTGGAGCGTTGGACTAGTAACCGCAAGGTTTCAAGATCGAATCCCTGAGCTGACAAGGTAAAATTCTCTTGTTCTGCCTCTGAACAAGGCAGTTAATCCGCTATTTCTAGGCTGTCATTGAAAATAAGAAGTTTGTTCTTTACTGACTTGCCTAGTTGCCTAGTTAAATAAAGGTAAAAATAAAATACAGTTTGCAACATATCAGTCTGAATCCTTATAAATCTAATTCTCACCTTTTTCAGTCATCACATTTCCTTTGGAGAGTAGGTCTAGTTCTTCCTGTGTAACTTACTAACCCTAAAGCTTCCATTCTATGATTACCCCTACCCCTGTCTTCCCCTGTTACACTATAGATTCTCTGTCAACTTACTGTGGGGAGATCGAAGTCTCATTAAGATTGCTAATGAAGATTTAATTTTCTACTTCAAACGAGCCACTGAACACAGAGCAGAGAGAGAGAGGGAGCGAGAGAGGAGAGAAAGAGAGACACAGCGGCATGTGAGCTCCCGCATTTTCCAGCATGTTTTTACAAAAAGATAGATTTAGAGTTAGATAAACTTGGACTTTTGAGCAAGGACATATACAGGACACTACCCTCCACAACATAGCCTTCACTCCAAATCAAAACTCCAAACCTACAACCTGATTTTGGACAAAATTACCTGGAAGTATTCATACTACCAAAGATTCTTATTTCCAAGCTGTACAGCAAATGGTCAGGCAAACAAACAACAGAAACCTGAAACTGAGTGAGGAATGTTTAGTCTGAAGCTATTTTTAAAGCCAAGAAGAAAAATACATTACAATGATATACTTTACTTTATAAGGACTGAATGCTAAGTAAAGGCTACCAAGCTTGCTAGGACAGAACAGATACAACTTCAATTAGCACCGAGGTGTGTAGTGAGAGGTGTCAAAGCCCTTGAGCCCAACAATGGCAGGAGGGTCTCACAGCCTACCCCACCCAAATGCAGAGGCCTTTTAAAGCCCACTCCTGCTGTTCAGAGGTAATTACAATACAGTACCATATAGATGTATAAAAGGATAAAGCACAAAAAGAGTACAAGCTAATTATGGAAAATCAAGAGACTTTTTGCTGACTATTATAAAAATGGGAACATAAGCAACTTAATCTTCCACACAGATCATCCCCTGGCATAGCACAGTGCTATATCAACACAGTACTTCTCTTTTAAGTAGGGTGGTGTTAGCGATGGGTAGAAACTCAGGATACTAGACAACGAGGACTCTGAGTCAGACAATGTGAACCTGGACAAATCTGGAACAGTAATGGTACAGGACAACCCCAAATAGTTTCAGCTAGACTTACAGTATGAAATAGATACTCAGCAGGATAAGCTCTTTCTTGAGAAAGATACCCCCACCCCGAGCGTGTCAGACCAGACCTTTTCATTATACAACCCCACAGACAAGAAACCCCAAGCAGAAAGTCAACCTCCCATCACAGAGTACTACTCCCTCATTGAAATTAAGGATAAATTCACCCAACTGGAGGTAAGGAAGGTGGAGCTGCGAACAGCTGTGAACACACTCCAGTCTGCACAACAAATTGTCCAGCTCAAAAGAAAAACCTCAACCAGACCCGGAGAGCTGGAGGTGGAGAGTGACATATCTGCAATCTGGACTGTGGTGAGATAACATCAAGTCGGACACCATTTTAATCATGGGAATCTCCTCTTTCTAATTATGTAAGGCTGGGCAGCTAGCTCAGTTGTCATCAAATGCTAGCTCCAAAATACTTTCTGCCCTTGGAACGCTGAGCTCTCCCCATTGTTTTCCTATGGACGCATGCCGGTCAATTTCGTCAAATATCTCACTGTGTATATATATATTTTTTCAAGTCAGGCACCATTTTAATCAGGAGAATCTCCTCTTTGTAATTATGTAAGTCTGGGCAGCGAGCTCGTTTATCATCGATCGCTAGACCAGAAATAGTCCAAAGTTTTTATTTTTTCCCTACTTTTTCATTACATAGACATAAGCACAGTTGACACCATCGAGGTGCGGATGTTTACTTTCTACACAAGTTGTTTTTTTCCAGTTTCGTCTGACAAACAGATTGTAGTGGTAAAATAAAAAGGGATACATTTCTTTTGTGCCATTTAGGCGAAATTGAATTCTAAGCATCACTCCAGTCAAAACAGGCTCTGCGAATGTTCGATTCCATTCATTTGCTATGGCTGTTTTTCAGCCTTGGGTGAATTTTGACTCGTTCTATTGTCCAGCCTATAGATAGCCAGAGCGAACTTACGAAAGCACCTGAATGTCCATTTAGAAAGCACAACTATAGCATTTAGTTAAGCTAAGAATTTACGGGAATAATCAAGTCAATAAACATTGGGTAGTTAGATAGATAGCCTATAGTTAATATACTGGCAAGTTTGATGTATAACTACTAACGTTAAGTAGCTAGCTAACAAACTGGTACATACAAATCAAATCAAATCAAATTTTATTTGTCACATACACATGGTTAGCAGATGTTAATGCGAGTGTAGCGAAATGCTTGTGCTTCTAGTTCCGACCATGCAGTAGTATCTAACAAGTAATCTAACAAATTCACAACAACTACCTTATACACACAAGAGTAAAGGAATGAATACGAGTATGTACATATAAATATATGGATGAGCGATGGCTGACCGGCATAGGCAAGATGCAGTAGATGGTATGGAGTACAGTATATACACATATATATGAGATGAGTAATGTAGGATATGTAAACATTATATAAATGGCATTGTTTAAAGTGGCTAGTGATACATTATTTCATCCAATTATAATTATTAAAGTGGCTAGAGATTTGGGTCGATGACCCGAGCGGCATAGGCAAGATACAGTAGATGGTTTAGAGTACAGTGTATACATTTGATATGAGTATGTCGGATACGTAAACATTATATACAAAATTGTTTAAAGTGGCTAGTGATACATTTGTTACATCCAATTCCTATGTATAAAGTGGCTAGAGATTTAAGTCAGTATGTTGGCAGCAGCCACTCAATGTTAGTGATGGCTGTTTAACAGTCTGATGGCCTTGAGGTAGAAGCTGTTTTTCAGTCTCTCGGTCCCAGCTTTGATGCACCTGTACTGACCTCGCCTTCTGGATGATAGCGGGGTGAACAGGCAGTGGCTCGGGTGGTTGTTGTCCTTGATGATCTTTTTGGCCTTTCTGTGACATCGGGTGGTGTAGGTGTCCTGGAGGGCAGGTAGTTTAACCCGGTGATGCGTTGTGCAGTCCTCACTACCCTCTGGAGAGCCTTACGGTTGTGGGCGGAGCAGTTGCCGTACCAGGCGGTGATACAGCCCGACAGGATGCTCTCGATTGTGCATCTGTAAAAGTTTGTGAGTGATTTTGGTGACAAGCCAAATTTCTTCAGCCTCCTGAGGTTGAAGAGGCGCTGTGCGCCTTCTTTACCACGCTGTCTGTGTGGGTGGACCAATTCAGTTTGTCCGTGATGTGTACGCCGAGGAACTTAAAACTTTCCACCTTCTCCACTACTGTCCCCTCGATGTGGATAGGGGGGTGCTCCCTCTCCTGTTTCCTGAAGTCCACGATCATCTCCTTTGTTTTGTTGACATTGAGTGAGAGGTTATTTTCCTGACACCACACTCCGAGGGCCCTCACCTCCTCTCTGTAGGCCGTCTCGTCGTTGTTGGTAATCAAGCCTACCACTGTAGTGTCGTCAGCAAACTTGATGATTGAGTTGGATGCGTGCTTGGCCACGCAGTCATGGGTAAACAGGGAGTACAGGAGAGGGCTGAGAACGCACCCTTGTGGGGCCCCAGTGTTGAGGATCAGCGGGGTGGAGATGTTGTTTCCTACCCTCACCACCTGGGACCGGCCCGTCAGGAAGTCCAGGACCCAGTTGCACAGGGCTGGGTCGAGACCCAGGGTCTCGAGCTTAATGACGAGCTTGGAGGGAACTATGGTGTTAAATGCTGAGCTGTAGTCGATGAACAGCATTCTTACATAAGTATTCCTCTTGTCCAGATGGGTTAGGGCAGTATGCAGTGTGATTGCGATTGCGTCGTCTGTGGACCTATTGGGACGGTAAGCAAATTGGAGTGGGTCCAGGGTGTCTGGCAGGATGGAGGTGATATGATCCTTGACTAATCTCTCAAAGCACTTCATGATGACGGAAGTGAGTGCTACGGGCGATAGTCATTTAGCTCAGTCACCTTAGCTTTCTTGGGAACAGGAACAATGGTGGCCCTCTTGAAGCATGTGGGAACAGCAGACTGGGATAGGGACTGATTGAATATGTCCGTAAACACACCAGCCAGCTGGTCTGCGCATGCTCTGAGGACACGGCCAGGGATGCCATCTGGGCCGGCAGCCTTGCGAGGGTTAACACATTTAAATGTTTTTCTCACATTGGCTGCGGTGAAGGTGACACCGCAGGTTTTGGTAGCGGGCCGTGTCGGTGGCACTGTATTGTCCTCAAAGCGAGCAAAGAAGTTGTTTAGTTTGTCTGGGAGCAGGACGTCATGGTCCGCGACGGGCTGGTTTTCTTTTGTAGTCCGTGATTGACTGTAGACCCTGCCACATTCCTCTTGTGTCTGAGCCATTGAATTGTGACTCTACTTTGTCTCTATATTGACGCTTAGCTTGTTTGATTGCCTTGCGGAGGGAGTAGCTGCACTGTTTGTATTCAGTCATGTTTCCGGTAGCCTTTACCTGGTTAAAGCAGTGGTTCGCGCTTTCAGTTTTGCGCGAATGCTGCCATCAATCCATGGTTTCTGGTTGGGGAAGGTTTTGATATTTGCTATGGGTACAACATCACCAATGCATTTGCTAATAAACTCGCTCACCGAATCAGCGTATACATCAATGTTGTTGTCAGATGCTATCCGAACATATCCCAGTCCACGTGCTCGAAGCAATCTTGCAGCATGGAATCAGATTGGTCGGACCAGCGTTGAACAGACCTGAGAACGGGCGTTTCCTGTTTTAGTTTCTGTTTGTAGGCTGGGAGCAACAAAATGGAGTCATGGTCAGACTTGCCGAAGGAGGGCGGAGAATAGCCTTGTATGCATCACGGAAGTTGGAATAACAGTGGTCCAGGATTTTACCAGCCCGGGTGGCACATTCGATATGCTGGTAAAATTTCGGGAGCCTTGTTCTTAAATTAGCCTTATTAAAATCCCCAGCCACAATAAATGCAGCCTCAGGATATGTGGTTTCCAGTTTACATAGAGTCCGATGAATTTCTTTCAGTGCCGTCGATGTATCAGCTTGAGGGGGGATGTACACGGCTGTGATTATAATCGAAGAGAATTCTCTTGGTAGATAATGCGGTCTGCATTTGATTGTAAGGAATTCTATGTCAGGTGAACAAAAGGACTTGAGTTCCTGTATGTTGTTATGATCACACCACGTCTCGTTAATCATAAGACACACACCCCGCCCTTCTTCTTACCAGAGAGATGTTTGTTTCTGTCGGTAGCGATGCGTGGAGAAACCAGGTGGCTGTACCGACTCTGATAACGTGTCCTGAGTGAGCCATGTTTCCGTGAAGCAAAGAACGTTGCAGTCTCGAATGTCTCTCTGAAAGGCAACCCTCGATCGGATTTCGTCTACTTTGTTGTCAAGAGACTGTACATTGGCGATTAAAATACTCGGGAGAGGTGCACGATGCGCCCGTCGACGTAAGCTTGACCAAAAGACCGGCGCGTTTCCCTCTTCTCCGGCGCCGCCGTTGTTTTGAGTAGCCACGTGCTATCCAGTCTGTTGTTGTGTTTGGGTTAACGAAAGGAGAATCCTCTTTGGGAAAGTCGTATTCCTGGTCGTAATGTTGGTAAGTTGACGTTGCTCTTATATCCAATAGTTCCTCCCGGTTGTATGTAATAAAACTTAATATTTTCCGGGGTAACAATGTAAGAAGTAATACATAAAAAAACAAAATACTGCATGGTTTCCTGAGAACGTGAAGCGAGGCTGCCATCTCTGTCGGCGCCGGAAGTAGAATACTGCTGTAATGATATGCTATGTGGTTCATAAGACAGTGTAGCTAACAAATTGTCAGCCAACATAACATGTAAGGTAACTCATTTGAAAAGTCATTACTTTATTACATTGAGTAGCAAGCGACCCCTTGGTCATTAGGGCAAATCTAGCCTGTGATAGGAGTTTTTTTTTCACACCTAACTTGGCTATTAGACTATTTTGGGGCGGCAGGTTGCCGCCCCGTTGGACTAGTAACCTTAAAGGTTGCAAGATCGAATCCCCGAGCTGACAAGGTAAAAATCTGTCATTCTGCCCCTGAACAAGGCAGTTAACCCACTGTTCCTAGGTCGTCATTGAAAATAAGAATTTGTTCTTAACTGACTTGCCTGGTTAGATAAATAAAATTCTTTAGTAAAGGTTAAATAGTCTATTGTTCAGCTATTAATCCCCCTCTCCAACTTGCAACAAATTGTTGTTCCCATCTCATTCCTTTCACTCTTCCACGCGTCATCATTCTGCGCCTGAGTGGCTCGCTTGTGGGTGTGCTGGCAGGATATGGCAGCATCTTCAGTTGTTCGTCAGGAATTCTGCATACAGTAGCACGTTGGTTATTCACAGGCAAATTGATGTCAGCTGCTAATTTTCAGATTTACACCACATAAACATTTTCACTGGACTATCTGTTGCTGCCAAGTCATGATTTCCCTGGGGGATAGCCTTGCAATAACCAAGTGGTGAGACACATAACCCTCTATATTTAAATGTTTCAGGTACACTTCGATAGGTGTCTGCGTTACATACAGTATCTTCTATTGACATTATCTTCTATTGTTTGTCCTCATGTGTCTGTTTTCAGCATAAAGTACTCTGTTGACACTTAGTGTGAACACCAGGTGAGACCACACACACACACAATAACAGTCTCTCTTCTTCACTTCATCCCTCTCCCCATTCTCCTTAAATACTCTAGGTTATATCAGCTGTTTTGGTGAACCTTTCCCGCATCTGAACTGGCTGACACAGTTGGCACAGCATGGTCATAGGTGAGAGGTCACTTGATCGGGTCAACAGGAAGTATTATTAAAGAGATGCTTTACATTGAAATACAGACAGAGATGTTGTTGTCCCAGAGTGGCTGACCGTGTTAGAATAAAAAAACAAGGCTTAATCATGCTCTCTCTCTATCCATCTGTCACTCGTCTGCAGGTATGTTTTGATGTGAGAGAGGAAGCCAAGTCCCGTCATCGTCACCTCACCCGCTCTTAAGATAACCTTCGGGCCAACTGGGGGCCCAAGGCTGGTTAGGAGACACCGCAATTGTGATGAACTAAGAGAATATTAGGGTAGTACTGTAATTAATTAACTTCTTAGGGAGCGGCTCCCGAGGTGACGGTTTTGGAGAGTCTGGCGTGCCCAAAGTAAAATGCCTCCCACTCAGGCCCAGAAAATAGGATATGCACATAATTAGTACTATTGGATAGGAAACACTCTGAAGTTTCTAAAAGTGTTAACATAATGTATGTGAGTGTAACAGAACGGATATAGCAGGCGAAAACCCGAGGAATATCCATCCGGAATTACTTTTTTTTGTGACCTTTGCTCTGTTTGACAGTCTCCCTATTGATTTCAAAGGCAAGCAGCTCCGAGATTTCAGTACCTATGGCTTCCACTAGATGTCAACAGTCTCTATACAAAACCAGGAAACAGTAGCCCTGACCAGAACGGATAGGAAGACAATATGGTCAAGTGAGCTCAGATGTCAACAAGCTTTTGCGGGCGCGCAACCGAGTGCGCGCTCCACTGTTTTTTCCTTTCTTATCATTCAGGCTACAATCCGGTTGAAATGTTATAGTAAATATACATAAAATGATACCTAAGGAAACATAAAAAATGATGTTTGATTTGTTTGGAGAAATATGATAGGTATAATGTGAACGCGTTCTCTTCACGGTTCAATGGGCGACTCAATGGTGGATTTTATGATCATAACGCGCGCCAAACAAACAGAGATTTATGGATATAATAAATGACTTTTTCTAACAAAAGAAGCATGGATTGTCTTCGTTGGACACTTGGGAAGCCCTCAGCAGAAGTTCTTCGAAAGGTAAGGGATTTTATATTAGCGATTTTATGCGTTTTTTGAGACCCGCATTGGGTTATGAATTTATGCTATATAACACCTGGATAATGAACTTCTTTCAATAAAGTGTTTCACATTCTCCACTGGTTGAAATTAAGTATCTTATTGAAATACTATCCTGTGTCCTCAGATTAATGCAGATGAAGGGAGTAAGATATGCATAGTTTTTTTTTCTGTACATGAATTACAAATCAATCATGTTTCTAGTCTATTGCGTAGTTACAATGTGTAATCATTGATGTCCCAGGAGCAGGAGTGGTAAACACTGTTGAAGGGTATAATTGTAATACACACATGCAGACACAGCATCATTCAAATAATGGAGTTTGATATGACTGAAAAAGAATGTATCAGAGATTCATACCTGAACCACACCTTTATTTGCCAAGGAAGAGTGTATGATCAGTGAATATATTCAATGTACAGGCTACAATGTGGGGATCTCATGCGTGGTAATAACTACAGTACATGTATATAGTACTTGCATCCTTGGCATAATAAAGTTATTATATTCTACTCTATCCATAGGCTTCATTAATGCCATTCAGACTTGAAGTTTATACAACAACTATAATAGCTGAGATTCATAGATTGGTATGTAACGTTTTGTCAGCCATCTTTGTTGAAGAACGCCACCAGGCACGGGTGGCTATCGGCAAAATTCGTCATTGGAACCACTCGATATGATTGGTCATATAAAAACCGTGGGACCCAAATGCATAATGAATGCTCTAACTCCCCCTTGTGGTGGTCTGGAGCAATGAAGCCTTGATGCTGGGCACCTCTAAGTCCCGCGGTGCAAGCTCACAACTTTTAAAGGAGGAACCTTTAACATTCACCTATTGTTCATCTCTTGGCAGTAGTACTGTAGACTACTTTATCACTGACCTCAACCCAGAGTCTCTCAGAGTGTTCACAGTCAGCCCACTGATACCCCTATCAGATCACAGCAAAATCACAGACTACTTGAACAGAGCAATACTCAATCATGAGGCATCAAAGCCAAAGAAACTGAATAATATTAAGAAACGCTATAGATGGAAGGAAAGTAGTATGGAAACCTACCAAAAAACTATTAGGCAATAGTTCCTGGACAAAACGTTCCACTGTAATAGTGAAGGTGTAAACTTGGCAGTAGAAAACCTAAACAGTATATTTGACCCTTCAGCTTCCCTATCAAATCTAAAAATGTAAAACAGAAAACAGAAGAAAATGAACAACAATGACAAATGATTTGATGAAGAATTCAAAAACCTAAGAAAGAAACCAAAAGAAACCAATCCAACCAAAAACATAGAGACCCAGAAAACCTGAGCCTACACCTTCACTATGATGAACCACTTAAACAATACAGAAATACACTATGGAATAAGAAGGAACAGCACACTAGAAATCTGCTCAATGTAATTGAAGAATCCATAGACTCTAACCTCTTCTGGGAAAATTGGAAAACACTAAACAAACAACAACACAAAGAGTTATCTATCCAAAACTGAGATGTATGGGTGAACCACTTGTCCAATCTGTTTTGCCCTATAACAAAGAACAAACAGAATGAGGTGGAAACTGAGCTGCACTTCCTAAACTCCTGCCAAATGTATGACCATATTAGAGACACATATTTCCCTCAGATTACACAGAACCACAAAGAATTTGAAAACAAACCCAATTTTGATAAACTACTGGGTGAAATATCAGTGTGCCATCACAGGAGCAAGATTTGTGACCTGTTGCCACAAGAAAAGGAACAAACACCTTTGTAAACCTGTTGCCACAAGACAAACACCTTTGTGACCTGTTGCCACAAGAAACAAACACCTTTGTAAATACAACCCATATTTATGTGTATTTATTTTCCCTTTTGTACTTTAACTATTTGCACGTAATATGACATTTAAAATGTTTTTTATTATTTTGGAACTTTTGTGAGTGTAATGTTTACTGTTAATTGTTGTTTATTATCTACTTCACTTGCTTTGGCAATGTTAACATATGTTTCCCATGCCAATAAAGCCCTTAAATTGAATTGAATTGAGAGAGCGAGAGCGAGAGCGAGAGCGAGAGCGAGAGCGAGAGCGGGAGCGAGAAAGAGAAAGAGAAAGAGAAAGAGAAAGAGAAAGATGCTATACTTGTCTTAAGGGCAGGAAGTTCCTGTGTCCACGATTGACTTTCTACCCTAAGTTTCCACCATGTTTTTCCACCCCCGTAATCAAAGAAATACACACACACACACATACACTTGCAGTACTGAAGTTATGTGGGATTTAGTGTGTCAGTTAGGATCCAACAGAATGAAGAATCTCCATCATGTCGTGTCTTCCCTTTGTACACACACCAGCCCTGTGCTCTGATGTAATCCTGCAGCACACTGTGTAAAGTGTGTAGAGTAGTAGCCTTCCTTGGCCCTGCAGCACTGCTTCCCAGGCATGGCCATTCTAGCCCAGCTCTGTTATTAGTACACTATTATGTATTATTCAGGCTATAATTACTGTTGTTCTGCTGCAGTCAGTGTTTCATCTGAGTGAACAGCACTGGAAATTCAGATTGGAACTCAGATGGTAACATCACTTGACATTATCTATAGACACTGAAAAAGACAGTTAGACTTAGTTAGACTTAGTTCATCATAAGTGTATCCAATCATATACATGTATACATTTAATACAGATCATTTCATTACAGAAGTAGCATATTAGTGTTTTGTTTGCTTCCTCGTGTTCTAAAACTACCCACTCTCCAGGACACCTAGAGCTAGGAACGAGAGACTGAAAAACAGCTTATATCTTAAGGCCATCAGACTGTTAAATAGCAATCACTAGCCGGCTCCCACCCGGTTACGCAACCATGCACCTTAGAGGCTGCTGCCCTATATAAATAGACTTGGAATCACTGGCCACTTTAATAATTGAACACTAGTCACTTTAATAATGTTTACATACTGCTTTACTCATCTCACATGTATATACTGTATTCTATTCTACTGTATTTTAGTCAATGCCACTCGACATTGCTCAATCTAATATTTATATAGCATTTCGCTACACCCGCAATAACAGCTAAATATGTGTATGTGACCAATATATACGTATATATTTTTTTAAGAATCCACTTAGGCATTACAGTACATTCAGAATCATGTGCAGTTACAGTATAGCCTAGGTTCCGGCGTAGTGGGGCTGCGCTCCTCTCCGGAAGTTGTAGAATTTGGCATTTTTCAAACACCTGAAACAACTTTTTTTCTGCAATGTAGAGCCGTAATCATTATGCATAATTCTATGTAAAAGAAATATATACTTTAAGCATACCTCTTTACCTGTTCAATTGTGATTTTAATGCCTTAGGAGTTTAGTACAACTGCTACACTGGTATATAGTGTCATAAACCAGTAATTAAAGCTTATTTTGTCAATTCCCAGCTAGCACATTTTGGTTCCTCGTAAGTTATGGGAACATACGTTTTTTGTTTCCCTTTGGTTTTGGGAACGAAGCCATACTGTAAGTTTCTTGACCGGTAAAACTGAACGCTTTTTAAACATTTTGAGAAAGGAAATAAAAAATGTACCTGTTTTGGGAACGTGCAGTGCCTTACAAAAGTATTCAGCCCACTTGACGTTTTTCATATATTGTTGCATTACAACCTGTCAATTAAATATATTTTTATTTGGATTTCATGTAATGGACATACACAAAATAGTCAAAATTGGTGAAGTGAAATGAAATAAATAAATAATGTAAAACGGAAAAGTGGTGCGTGTATATGTATTCACCCCCTTTGCTATGAAGCCCCTAAATAAGATCTGGTGCAACCAATTACCTTCAGAAGTCACATAATTAGTTAAATAAAGTCCACCTGTGTGCAATCTAAGTGTCACATAATCTGTCACATGATCTCAGCATATATATACACCTGTTCTGAAAGGCCCCAGAGTCTGCAACACTACTAAGCAAGGGGCACCACCAAGCAAACGGCACCATGAAGACCATAGAGCTCTCCAAACAGGTCAGGGACAAAGTTGTGGAGAAGTACAGATCAGGGTTGGGTTACAAGAAAATATCCCAAACTTTGAAAATCCCACGGAGCACCATTAAATCCATCAGAATGTTTTTTAAGGAATATGGCACCACAACAAACCTGCCAGTCGAGGGCCGCCCAACAAAACTCACGGACCGGGCAAGGAGGGCATTAATTAGAGGCAACAAAGAGACCAAAGATAACCCTGAAGGAGCTGTAAAGCTCCACAGCGGAGATTGAAGTATCTGTCCATAGAACCACTTAATTTTTTTTATTTAACCTTTATTTAACCAGAAAAGCCCATTGAGACCCAGAGTCTCTTTTTCAAGGGAGACCTGGCCAAGAAGGCAGCAACAATCAATACATTACAGAATTAAAACATACAACAATACAATACAACAACATGATCCAGCCTAAAAAAAAGCATTTAAACTCCTCCGTAACAGTCTCCCATCAATATTTTAAATTCATTCAGTGGCACTAACATATCTAGATGAAGCATGGATTGTAGATTATTCCATGCGTCTGGTGCACTGGAAGAGGAGAAGGCAGTCTTGCCTAATACTGTGAATGTCCTGGGGACTTTAAGTAGCAACCGCCTAGCAGACCGGGTATGGTAACTGCTGGTGGTGAAGTGGACCAGACTACAGAGGTAAAGATGGAGTTTACCCAAAAGGGCTTTGTAGATGAACACATACAAATGTATCTTTCTGCGCATATAAAGTGAGGTCCAACCTACCATTTGGTACAATGTGCAATGGTGGGTGAGTGACTTGGCATTTGTAATAAAGTGCAAGGATGCATGAATAACAGAGTCCAGTCTCTGTAAGACGGAGGAGGTTGCATGCATTTACAACAAGTCACCATAATCAATTACAGATAGAACAAGCTTCTTTCTATCCATAAGCGGGAAGCAAGCCTTACCAATACCTAGGCATTTGTAGGATGACACTTTTTCAATGGATAAGCCACCAGATGTGACAATGCTAACATTCTCTGGCAGAGTTCTAGCTCAGGGGAAAGGTCATGAATTTAGTTTTTTGTATATTCAAGACCAGTTTGAGACCAACAAGGAAGGCCTGCAGTGACTGAAAAGCAGTCTGGAGCTCTTCAACAGCCTGAACCAGAGAAGGGGCACATTAATATATAACTGTATCATCTGCAGGTAGATGTAACTTTGCTGGTTGCATCCCATTTCCCAAATCATTCATAAAAATTGAGAACAACACAGGAGCTAAAATGGAACCCTGGGGCACACCTCTATTAATCTCAAGAAAGCTAGACTTGTGATTGTCAGTGTATACACATTGTGTTCTGTCAGAAAGATAGTTCCTAAACCAATTTACTGCCCCTTCACTGAGACCAATGTTTCTGAGTCTAGCTAGCAACAATTCATGGTCAACTGAATCAAAGGCCTTTGATAAATCCACAAACAGAGCAGCACAATGTTGCTTTTTATCAAGTGCATTAATGATGTCGTTTGCCACTGCCATAGCTGCAGTTGTGGTGTTGTGCCCCGATCTAAAGTCAGACTGAATGCCGCTCAATATGTTATTTTCAATTAAGACGTTTTTAACTGTGAGTTCAATAGGGATTCATAGACTTTGGCCAGGATAGGGAGTTTAGAGATAGGACGATAGTTATTAGGATCTGAAGGATCTCCACCCTTTAGCAGTGGGAGGACATAAGCTGATTTCCAAATGCTGGGTATGGAATTGGTCAAGAGACTCAAGTTGAAAATGTGAGCCACATGTTCAGTAATAATACCAGCTGCTATCTTTAAGAGGTAGGGGTCCAGGTTGTCTGGACCTGCAGACTTTTTAGTGTCTATTGCCTTTAGTGCTTTATAGACCTCAGTATATGAAACAGGCTCAAAGTTAAAATGGTTCACATGAGGGCCTATATCATAGTTGACTGTAACAGAGCTTACAATAGAGGCCTGGGACCCACCATTATCAAAAACGGAACCAGCAGATATGAAGTGCTTGTTAAAAGCCCCTACATTATCAGCTTTGTCCTTCACTTCATTAGAATCCATCATTAAATGGTCAGGAAGGCCAGAGGATACATTAGAACCTGACACTGATTTGATTAGCTTCCAGAACTTGGTAGGGTTGTTTAGGTTCTCTGTGACTGCATTTAGATAGTAATCTGATTTGGACTTCCTGATCAGTCCTGTGTATTTGCTTCTTAGCGCTCGGAAGGAGGCCCAGTCAACAGGAGCATTTGTATGTCTAGCTTGAGCCCAAGAGACATTTCTCTTTCTAATTAATTCTGCCAAGTTATCTGAAAACCAGGGATTGTCCCTTCCAATGATTCCACATTTTTTCACAGGGGCATGCTTATCACAAATCAACCCAAATTTTATATAAAAATAGTCCCAGGCAGTGTCAACATCGGGAATCAGACTTCCACTGTCAATGTTATGGTAAAGATCATGTAAGAACGCTTGCTCATCCAACTGCCTAAAATGTATTTTAAAAATATAACAGGGTTTGGATTGGTCATTTTTGTATTTCTAACACATGCAATTGCACAGTGATCACTGACATCATTACAGAATATCCCAGTCAATGTGTATTTGTGAGAGGTATTCGTTAGAATAATGTCCAATAGCGTTGATTTGTTTGGTGCTCTGGGATTCGGTCTTGTAGGCACATTAATTAATTGAGCGAGATTCAGAGTCACACAGTTCTTTAAAAGAGTTCGATACAGATGTAAGCATGTCCTAGTTCAAATCTTCTAAAATAGTGAATTCAGAGTCATTTATCTTTTGCAGGACATCAGAAAGAGAGTTAAGTGCGTCTCCCGAAGCCAAGGGCGGTCTGTAGCAGCCGACTACAGTGATGTGGGAGTCCTTATATATGTTCACTTTAACCTCAAGCATTTCAAAATGTTTGAAATGCTTCAGAGGTGTTAAACTCGGATTTCACATAAATTGCAACCCCTCCTCTTTTACTCATCTGATCCGTTCTAAAAAACGTGTACACATCAATAGAAATCAAGTTATTTGACATAGATTTCTGTAGCCAAGTTCCTGATAAAACCATTACGTCTGCATTTGTCGTTTTGGCCCATATCCTAATCGTGTCTATTTTTGGAAATATACTTCTGACATTAACATGCAAGAGTCCAAAACCTGCTCTGTTTTTAAAATCATAGGGAGTCGGTAGAGATTGCATGGTATGTACCGGCCCAGGGTTTGGTCGCACATTACCAGAGATCAACAATAAAAGCATAACAATATACCTCAGTTTCCCAATGCGTGAGGACTTTGTGGAGCCAGCACTATTGTCAATAAAACAAACTGAGTCTTTCGACACAGAAAAAAAGTAATTCAATAGTTTGAGATTTTGGAAGTATGCCATCAAGTGTAGGTCCAGTTGCATTTGAGAGTGGTACACATGTAATTGCAGAGAGAGACCAAGTTCCTGGTGGTATTGACATGGTGGTGTCGTCGGAGTGTTGTAGGGCATAAGGCGATTGTAGGGCATAAGGCGAAGATAATTCACTCACCCATTGATCATTCAGCCTATTTAATCCAGGATGGCATTGAGTAAAGAGCAGGCACAGTAACAGATACATAATACCGGTTTTTAGAGTTATTTCAGCACAGGTGTGCCACGACCAGTAGACGTTGTGTAAAACAAGGTAGATTTTACCACCGCCCACGGTGCATCAGGTTTTCCAATCCGATAACCGCTTCTCTGCGCCTAGTCTTCAGTGCGCACCTGCGCTCGCGTAGCAGGCCTTGCGCGCAGACAGACGCTCCTGACACAGCGAGCTCCAACTCCAGAAAGGTGTCATTTTTTTTATAAAAGGCCTTCTCAATCCGAAATCTTTGTACAAGTAAATTTTGTAAAACTATTATTTTGTATATACCAAAATAATAGTTGGTATATACAGCATCCACCTTCACATAAAAAGTATTTGCTTCTGTAAACAAGATCAGGGTCATTAAAACAGAAAAACTCTTAAAACTCTTATCTCAAGGATCCCACATACAAACGGACAGACTGATTGGCTACCGTCTTTAAGCCGTACACTCCACAGAGCTGGGCTTTATGGAAGAGTGGCCAGAAAAAAAGCCATTGCTTAAAGAAAAAAATAAGCAAACACATTTGGTGTTTGCCAAAAAGCATGTGGGTGACTCCCCAAACATATGGAAGAAGGTACTCTGGTCAGATGAGACTAAAATTTAGCTTTTTGGCCATCAAGGAAAATGTCTGGCGCAAACCCACCACCTCTCATCACCCCGAGAACACCACAGTGAAGCATGGTGGTGGCAGCATCATGCTGTGGGGATGTTTTTCATCGGCAGGGACTGGGAAACTGGTCAGAATTTAAGGAATGATGGATGCCGCTAAATACAGGGAAATTCTTTAGGGAAACCTGTTTCAGTCTTCCAGAGATTTGAGACTGAGACGGAGGTTCACCTTCCAGCAGGACAATGACCCTAATGCATACTGCTAAAGCAACACTTGAGTGGTTTTAGGGGAAAAATTTAAAAGTCTTGGAATGGCCTAGTCAAAGCCCAGACCTCAATCCAATTGAGAATCTGTGGTATGACTTAAAGATTGCTGTACACCAGCGAAACCGATCCAACTTGAAGGAGCTGGAGCAGTTTTGCCTTGAAGAATGGGCAAAAATCCCAGTGTCTAGATGTGCCAACCTTATAGAGACATACCCCAAGAGACTTGCTGCTGTAATTGCTGCAAAAGGTGGTATTGACAAAGTATTGACTTTGGGGGGGGGTGAATAGTTATGCACGCTCAAGTTTTCTGTTTTTTTTGTCTTATTTTTTGTTTGTTTCACAATAAAAAATATTTAGCATCTTAAAAGTGGTAGGCATGTTGTGTAAATCAAATGATACAAACCCCCAAAAATCTATTTTAATTCCAGGTTGTAAGGCAACAAAATAGGAAAAATGCCAAAGCCACTGTACATTTTTAGGTTGCAGAGAGGTTCTGTTAACGCTTTACTATGATTCCTTTAAAGTTTTCCTGGGAGGTTTTATTAACATTCAGAGTACGATTTGAATGTAACATGTTTCAATAACACTGCTAGCTAAATTTGGGTTAACTGTTTTGAACTCCAAGTACAGATAGGGCACATGAAAAACTCAAAGAGAAAGACAATAGTTGAACACTTTTTAACAATTAAATTTCTTCAAAAATGGAGGAGCAAGAGAGAGAGAGAGAGCTAGCTCTATATTTGACATTTTTTTTGCTAGAAAAAATGCAGCTAGATAGTTTAGCCTACTCAAACACCTTGCTCAAACAGAGGCATGCTATGGTAGCTAGCTATGACTATCCAACACTGGAACGCTACCAAGTAAGCTTTTCGTTTCACAAATTTATTGCCACGCGGTGTAACTGCTAAACTGCTTACTGAATGTACACTGTAATGCATGATTGTAGCAGGTTACTAACACATTAGTTCTATTAGTTATGTTGACTATGACGTTACTTTAGCTAATATGGTGAAGATGTAGGCTGTGTGTAGCGGTTATGATATGATGGTTTGGCTTGGAAAGTTTTTTTCACCTGGTCACAGACAGCTGTGTTGTTTATTGAAGTCCACAAGCAAAGGGAAAAGGTGAGAGGAGGATTGTGAGTAGATGCAAGAAGGAATACAACAAGCTGTTTGTATGTGGTGTAACGATCTTCAGTGACGGACCAAGGCGCAGCGTGCCAGGTTGAGTTAAACATGTTTATTAGTCAACTCACTCAAAACAAACGCAACAAACGAAGATCAATAGGTGTAGCACCAACGACACAATAACAGAGTCAACTTCCCACAAGGAAAGGAGGAAAAAAGGGCTACTAAAGTATGGCTCCCAATCAGAGACAACGATGGACAGCTGTCCCTGATTGAGAGCCCTACCCGGCCAACAACAAAGAAATACAAAAACTAGAACATAGAATGCCCACCCCAAATCACACCCTGACCAAACCAAAAAGAGACATAAACAGGCTCCTACAGGTCAGGGCGTGACAGTACCCCCCCCAAAGGTGCGGACTCCGGCCGCAAAACCTGACCCTATTGGGGAGGGTCTGGGTGGGCATCTATCCGCGGTGGCGGCTCTGGTGCGGGACATAGACCCCGCACCACCTCTGGCTCCCTCGTTGCGGGCCCCGGACTGGGCACCCTCGTTGCGGGCCCCGGACTGGGCACCCTCGTTGCGGGCCCCGGACTGGGCACCCTCGTTGCGGGCCCCGGACTGGGCCGTGGAGCAGGCACTGGATACCTGGTGCGTGGAGCTGGAACAGGACGTTCCGGGCTCTGAAGGCGCACAGGGAACCTGGTGCGTGGAGCAGGGGCAGGACGGGCCGGGCTCTGAAGGCGCACAGGGGACCTGGTGCGTGGAGCAGGGACAGGACGTGCCGGGCTCTGAAGGCGCACAGGGGACCTGGTGCGTGGAGCAGGTATGGGACGCGCTGGACCCACGACCCGCACAGGGATCCTGGAGCGTGGAACAGGGACAGTGCATGCTAGGCCCACAACGTGCACAGGAAACCTGGAGCGTGGGACAGGGACAGTGCATGCTGGGCCCACAACGCGCACAGGGATCCGGGAGCGTGGAACAGGGGCAGGATACACTGGGCCGTGAAGACGCACTGGAGGTCTCGAGCGTACAGCCTGCACAACCCGTCCTGGCTGAATGGATAATTCCGCCCTGCACCTGCGGGGCGCTGGCACAGGACGTACTGGGCTGTGGAGACGCACCGGAGACACAGTACGCAGAGCCGGCACAGGATATCCTGGTCCGAGGAGGCCAAGAGCGCTGAGCCGGCACACTCCTCCCAGGCTGAACACTCCTACTAGCAAGAACGATGCGGGAAGCTGGCATGTCGCGCACCGGGCCGTGAACACGCACTGGCAACACCGTGCGTTTCACCGCCTCACACGGTGCCTTACCAGTGCGCTGCTCCATCTGGTAAGCACGGGGAGTATTCTAATGAACTTATCCTCTGCAGCATAGGTAACTCTGGGCCTTCCTTTCCTGTGGCGGTCCTCATGAGAGCCAGTTTCAGTTTCATCTCCACCCGGCACAGCCAGAAGAGGACTGGCCACCCCTCATAGCCTGGTTCCTCTATAGGATTTTTCCTAGGTTCTGGCCTTTCTAGGGAGTTTTTCCTAGCCACCGTGCTTCTACACCTGCATTGCTTGCTGTTTGGGGTTTTAGGCTGGGTTTCTGTACAGCACTCTGTGACATCAGCTGATGTAAGAAGGGCTTCATAAATACATTTGATTTGATTTGATCGTAGCGCTTAATGGTTTTTGCGACTACACTTGAAGGCATTTTCAAAATTACTTGCGTCATGCACAAAGTAGATGTCCTAACCAACTTGCAAAAACTATTGACATTTGTGGAGTGGTTGAAAAACGAGTTTGAATGACTCCAACCTAAGTGTCTGTAAACTTCCGACTTCAACTGTACATATAAAGTGGGTAAAACAGTATGTAAACATTATTAAAGTGAACAATGTTTAATTAATGACTACGTACATAGAGCAGCAGTCTCTAAGATTCAGGGCAGGGTACTTGGCGGAAGCCGGCTGTTTAACAGTCTGATGGCCTGGAGATAGAAGCTGTTTATCAGTCTCTCTGTCCCAGCTTTGATGCACCTCTACTGTCTCTGCCTTCTAGATGGTAGCGGGGTGAACAGGCCGTGGCTTGGGGGGCCAAGCCCAATTTATTCAGCCTCCTGAGGTTGAATAGGTGCTGTTGTGCCTTCCTCACCACACTGTGGTGTGAAGGGACCATTTCAGGTCATCGGTGATGTGCACCTTGAGGAACTTTAAGTTTTTGACACTCTCCCTGTCGATGTGAATGAGGGAGTGCACTCTCTGCTGTCTCTTGTAGACCATGAACCAGCTCCTTCATTTTGGTGACGTTGCGGGAGAGGTTATTTTCCTGGCACAACTCCACCAAGGCTCTTACCTCCTCCCTGTAGGCCAGTTGTCACCAAACCTTTCTGAGTCAAGATCATTTTCGAATGTCAAAAAGCAAGCAGAGATCTACCTCTCACATTTTTTAAGACATGTTTTTTTTAAATCTAACATTAACCTAATAAAAACAGTTCTGTAGGAATGAGGTTTGTGCAGTAGATCTAATACAGTGTCCCAGCATATTGACTATATGCCTGGCCTGCAAATATAGTTATTCTCAGACCATATTATATTTTACAATAAATCAGTAGGTGTAGCACTTGTGAAGCACAGCAGAGCATACATTGAAATAATTCGCAAATAAAAAAAAATATTTTCCTGGACTGATTGTACCTGCATCTGATGGTCATGGTGCTTTCAAAACTTGGTCAAATCATGATGGCAGTGATCAACAGGAATAAAAGTCGGAGCTCTAGAAAGATGCCGTAATTCTGAGTTGGATGACCGTTCCAAAAAAGATTCTCAGTTTCATCACGTTTTTTTTCAAGTTCCCAATTGTGTTGACTGCATTGAAGTCGGAAATCTGAGATTTCCCGAGTTCCGGGTTCCCAGTTATTTTGTACATTAGTCTCAGAAGAGGAAGAGAGCATCTCAGGGTCCGCATCTCACAGTCCCTGCTCTTGCCTTCCTTTCCTCTGGTGAGACTGACCAGAGAGAAGGGACACCATCTTCCATCTGAAGGCTAAACTTGAGTTGCATCTGTCTCATGCACAAATTAATGTTGTTCTGATGACAAGAAAAAGTTAAATATTCCTTGATATTAAAATAGACACGACAAGCTGCTAATAATAATAAAACGCAGGGCTATCGATACAATTGGCTACTCATTCTTTGCAGCGCGAGTGGAAGTAGGAAGAAGCACATTTTATGTTTTATGTTGAATTAAAAACAGGGTTGACAGAGCTGAATAAAAACATGAACTCACTCATAAAAACAGCAGCTCTTTGCTGTATTCTTTGACAGTCTCTCTCTGGTTATGGTTTAAAAAGTTATGAAATCTCATGCAGGCTAGTGTCAAACTTTTTTGTGGCCGGGGTCATGAAAGCTGTAGGCACGGTGATTTGAGCTATCCGATTGGCCAGCGCAGTAGTCCCAGACATAGTTTGTCTTTTCAGACAAATTAAATGGTTCAAAATGGGAACACTTTGCCAACAAGATGGCCAGGGCTTCTGAATTAAGTGCACCTATTGCCAATAGCGCAACACAATAATACAAAAATAAATAAAGGAATGCCAGCCTTTATGCCTTTGTTGGCTTTTCTACAGAAATGTTTGATGATCGACTAGGAAGATTAAGTAGTCGACCGCAATCAACCGGTTGGTGACCACTGTTGTAGGCTGTCTTGTTGTTGGTAATCAGGGCTACCACTGTTGTGTCAATAGCAAACTTGATGTTTGAGTTGGAGACGTGCCGGGGCTAAGCATGCACCCTTGTGTGGCCACATGTTGAGGATCAGCATGGCGGACGTGTTGTTGCCTACCTTCACCACCTGCGGTCGGCCCGTCAGGAAGTCTATGACCCAGTTGCACAGGGAGAGGTTCGGACCCACGGGACTGATCTGGGCCTGCAGCCTTGAGAGGGTTAACACGCTTGAATGTCTTATGTCGGCCACAGAGATCGGGAGCACACAGTTCTAGTGAGCGGCAGAGGCCCACGTTGGATGCTCCATGTTGTTTTCCTCGAAGCGGGTGAAGGTGTTTAGCTTGACTGGGAGCGAGGTGTCGGTGTGCACAGCGTGGCTGGCTTTCCCTTTATAATCCGTGATTGTCTGGCAACCCTGCCACATGCGTCTCATGTCTGAGCCGTTGAATTGCGACTCCACTTTGTCCCTGTACTGTTGTTTTGCCTCTTTGATTGCCTTACGGAGGTCATAGCTGGTCTGTTTGTACACTTCCATGTTCCCGGTCACCTTGCCATGGTGAAATGCAATGGTTTGCGCTTTCAGTTTTACGCGAATGCTGTCATCTATCCATGTTGTTTGTCAGAGCTCCAATCTGCAATGGGGCCGACCAATCAGCTGCTTGGAATCCAGGAAGCCATCCTGAAATACACACACACATACAAACCCACAACAAGACAGAAACTGGGGAACGTAACAGTTATAGATACGTTCTAACCGTCACAGTAGGAACAACATCCTCTATGCACTTCCTGATGAACCCAGTCACCGAGCCAGTGTACACGTCGACAATATTTCCAGAGGCAACCTAGAACATTTCCCAGTCCGCATGATCAAAGCAGTCTTGAAGCATAAATTCCAATTGGTCAGACCAACGTTGAACTGTCCTTACAACAATTGCTTCATGCTTAAGTTACTGCTTATTGGCGAGGAGGAGCAGGACGGAGGCGTGGTCTGATTTGCTGAAGGATGGGTGGGGAGGGCCTTGTAGCTGTCCCGGAAGCGAGAACCGTGTTCTCTCCACGTGCAGCACATGAGATGTGTTGATAGAATTTCAGGAGAGTTTTCCTCGGATTTCCTTTATTAATGTCCCCAGCTACAATGAATGTGGCCTCAGGATATGCAGTTTCCAGTTTGCACAAAGTCCAGTGTAGTTGGTTTGGGGCAGAATATACACGGCAATTTAAACCAGGTAGGCCAGTTGAGAACAAGTTCTCATTTACAACTGCGACCTGGCCAAGATAAAGCAAAGCAGTGCGACAAAAAACAACAACACAGAGTTACACGTGGAATAAACAAAAGTACAGTCAATAGCGCAATAGAAAAATCTATATACAGTGTGTGCAAATGGCGTAAGGAGGTAAGGCATTAAATAGGCCATAGTAGCGAAGTAATTACAATTTAGCAAATTATTATTTCTTTTTTTTTAATAAAAACCATATGGGGATGAGGTAGGTAGTTGGTTGGATGGGCTATTGACAGATGGGCTGTGTACAGCTGACAATAGACAGGTTTACAATAGACAGGCTGGTTGTTTAGCAACAAAACCGACGTGTGCGCGACTATGGGGCAAAACAGAAGGGGTTGGCTTAGATTGTTGACAACGTGTCAACTATATCTTGTCACCAATGTTTATTGAAAACATAAATACATTTGCACAATGAGCTTCTGTTGTCTCTCAAATTCATAGTTACAACTGCTGGTTAGCCAGCTAGGAAATTTTAGCCGTATTAGCATAGATGTGTCAGTCAAAACACCTTAAAACAACATGGTATCAAGAACAAAATAAAAATAGCAGAAACTAGCCATGTATGATTCCCCTCATAGCAGCTTCTTTTCATCGTTGCTAGCTATCTGACCAACCAGAATCACAGCAATACACAGACTTCTGCCTCAACGAAGCGTGTGCATTGTTTTTGTGACGGTCAGCTGACCTGTCTATAACCAAAGAACATTTTCTCGGGAGGTATTTCGGTAGCATTTTATGGGGAGGTAATCCAGGTCAGGAGAACAAAATGACTTAAGGGCCTGTACGTTACCACAATCACACCATGAGTTGTTAATCATGAGACATACCTCTCCATCTGTTTTTCCTGGAGAGTTCTTTCTTCCTGTCCGTGTGATGAATGGAGAGCCTCACTAGCAGTATGGACGTGCACAATATATCCAGAGAGAGCCATGATTCCATAAAAATGTTTGTTACAGTCCCTTATGTCCCTCTGAAAGGAGATCCTTGCCCAGAGCTCATCTATTTTGTTGTCCAGGGACTGAACATTTGCGAGTAATATACTAGGAAGTGGTGGATATTTGCTTTCCACCTGAGTCTGACTAGGACCCAACTTCTCTTCCTTCTTTTCCGGCTTCAACGTTTTGGTGTAGTACCCGGGGTGACTAGGGCTGCCTCGGGAAGTCCAAACAAAGGATCCAGGTCCAGGAAGTCTAATTTTTGGTGAGTGACCTTTGATCTAATGTCCAAAAGTTATTTCCGGCAGTAGGTAATAATACTAGAAACATTCAGAGAAAATATAGTAAGAAATAACACTTAAAGAGCGACTACCTTTAAAAAGCAACAAATCCCTTTGAAAATGGGCTATGTGGCACCGATATGAGTCAGAAACAGTTATTCTAGTGTCAAAATTGACTACAAAATGACATTTTTTTTATGTTGGTCATAAAGTCAATCTCATCAAAAATGGGGTTTGGATCAGACGTGCGTCACACCAGGTAAATGAAGGTTGGGTTTTGATTTGATGATGTCCATTTTCCCACTAACATGGGGTGAACAGCTGTGTTGATTGTTCTCTATACAATAGCATAGACAGTGAGACAGACCTGCCCAGTAGCTCTAACTGTTTACATAAGATAACACGTCGCACATTTTTTTACTTGAGAAATATTGCACCACACACCTTAGTTCTTGTAAAATTGCGCAACTAAAACATCCTCGGTCAAAACGTCAAAATTAATGGCACATTTCTTGAGTTATCTTAGATTTTGAAGAAGTGAAATAAGCTTCTACGTCTACAGTCTCTCATGGGGGCCAAACATCATTCAAATGCGGAATTGGTCAAAAAACAAACCTCCAAGACAGAAATCTTGTTTTATTAATGAGCAACAGAAAAACACTTGCCAACCGCCATGTTCAGTGGCTATAAAATAAAAAACAATACTGTAAAGTTGGCTAGGAGATAGAAACAGGGCGACCGTGTCTGTCAGCAGCATCTTGTATATCTTGTAGTGTGTGTGTGTTACACCGCATCTTGTAGTTACACCTCCCACACTGCCAAAACATCAGCTATCACTTGATCTGATTGAATCCAGGCTTTACTTTATTCCTCCTGATTTGGGGCATATATAGTTATTGAAACGAGCTAATTTAGCAAGATCTGTCATGGAAATAATTTATGAAAAACTGAATAAACATAAAAAATCCATTGTATTAGTCTTTACTTTTTAAAAATACATCTCCACACTGTTTGTCAACACAGATTAATCACTATCAGTCTGCTAGAGTGCGGAAGGTTCTCTAAACGTTATGTTCAGTGCACCCTGTCACCCGGCAAACAGAAAAGTCCAAAGGTCCAAAACTCTCTGATTTTCATTATTGTACTTAGATCCCGTGTCTAGAGTAGCGCGAATCAGAACACACAAGGTGTTTCCACATCTGGGAGTCAGAACACACACTCCGTTCTGAAATGATTTCAAATGCTTTTTACCTTGCTGACTCAGCCATGTCCGCAAAAAAAAGCATTACATTACAGTAAATACTAAAATATTTGCTGAATACTACAGTAGTCTGCAAAAACACTACAGTGCACTTGTCGAACGAGCACATGCCTCTCAAATACATACTATTCATTGTAGTCTTTTTGCGGACATGACTATTGTATACTATAGTATTCACTGTAGTGTTTTTACAGACATGACTGCTGTATACTATAGTATTCACTGTAGCGTTTTTGTGGACATGACTGTAGTATACTGCAGTATTTACTGTTGTGTTTTGTGGTAACACCTGTAGTGTGCGGACATGACTGTAGTATACTGCGGTATTTACTGTTGAGTTTTGTAGTAACACCTGCCGACTAGGGTTAGCTAAAATGACTATGCCAATTACTTTTTAATGAGGGGAACACCTCACTCAACCAGAACATAAGACAGAGAGGTTCATGACAGGCCACCTATTGAGTTGGGTCAACAGTTCTGAGCAATGCTACGAACCAGACAACACCTAACAAAAATACAAATAAATGTATTACAATTGTAACATCTAAACGTGAGACAGGTTCTTGGCCCATTAAAGGGAAACAGTACAGAGGCAGATATAAAGAACAAGCTTAGAGGATTAGGTTTGCTTGTTTGACAGATAACACATTAAGAGTAAACCAAAATGACTTCTCAGATCTGTTACTTCCCTTAGATAGCGTTCTGAAACAGTGGTTTCACAGAGATTCAGCTGGCCAAGTTCACAAGATGACCAAAAACAGTAACAAACAACAATGTACATCTGATGGTAGAAAATCAACAGTTAACCACTGCATTTACATAAACAATATATATTTTAGAATTTCAAAATGATTTTACTTAAAGACTGACACCTTATTGGAGGGCACTGCCAATAACCCACCTGGAACTCAAACCATTTTTTCAGGACAGCATAGTCACAAAGTGGTTTTGCTCACAGAAATAAACCAACATCAACAACGCCGTACAGCCTTCCAAAGCGCTCACCTCAACATGACAACGGGGTTCTTTTATACATTTCCTGCATGTCCTCCTTTAATATGGGTGCCCAGGGAAACACTGACCAAAACTTTGGTTTGTAGCATGTCACAATATACTTAATGTACAAGGTTGTAAATGATTGAGGTTAAGGTGAGGTTATGGTGATGATCCCATCTACTGTGGGACTCCAGTTAAAGAGCAGGAGGAGGCAGAGATGCAGTTCAGTTTAAGAGTCTATATAGATCTGGGTAATGGAGATGATGCACGGCAGGGAATTATTGACAGTTGTTGACATGACTCTGTCATTACTTGAGACTTGGTTGGCTTTGTAGGGAGTATGGTTTATCTAAAAAGAGACACAGAAAGGTGCAAATAATGGGCAATAACAGCAATGAACATACACAATTAAATTGGCTGTTATTGGCAATAATCAACGATAAGCAAATGCAATAAGCCTATGAATTGGTAAAGCTACTTTCTTAAAATGTTGTTCATGACGCCCCTGGTGAATACTACAGTAAAGTCTGTAAAAACCCTAGAGTCATGTCCGCAAGAAATACTACAGTGAATACTAGAGTCATGTCTGCAAAAACAATACAGTAAATACTACAGCATACTACAGTCATGCCCGAAAAAACACTACAGTGAATATTGTAAGAAATTGTCTGGTTTTGAAAGGACTGCATGGCTGGTTTTAGTGGATGGTGACGACCACCAAATGGATCCCGTCAGAGAGACTCGGATTTACAGCTTCTCTTTGATCACTTTGATTTGTTTTATTTAAGCAGGTCAATCATCAGAGGACATTGAAGTAATAGAATGCAGTACAGTGCCCAGCGTAATTATTGTGACAGAGTAAAGCATTTTCTCTTCTTTTGACTCAATGAAATCAAACAATGAATATGAGGTTAAAGTGCACACTGTCAGCTATAATTTGAGGGTATTTTCATCCATATTGGGTGAACCGTTTAGAAATTACAGCACAATTTGTACATAGTCCCCCATTTTAGGGGAGCAAAAGTATTAGTACAAAATCACTTATATGTGTATTGAAGTATTTGGTTCCATATACATACGTAGCACGCAATGACTACATCAAGCTTGTGACTCTACCAATTTGTTGGATGCATTTTCTGTTTGTTTTGGTGTTTGAGATTATTTTGTTCCCAATAGAAGTGAATGGTAAATAATGTATTTTGTCATTTTGGAGTCACTTCTGTTGTAGATAAGAATATGTCAGGTGACTTGGCGGCCATTTTGGAGAGGCACGTTGCCACTGTGATAGTGAGTTTGATAGTGAACTGGGCATTAAACATGGAATAATCCGCAACAAACACTATAGTATACTAGTCATGGAAGGGTACCAAAATAATTCTGCAGCATTGAAGGTCCCCAAGAACACAGTGGCCTCCATCTTTCTTAAATGGAAGAAGTATGGAATTACCAAGACTCTTCCTAGAGCTGGTCTGCCGGCGAAACTGAGCAATCGGGGGAGAAATGCCTTGGTCAGGGAGGTGACCAAGAACCAGATGGTCACTCTGATAGAGCTCCAGAGTTCCTCTGTGGACATGCGAGAACCTTCCAGAAGGACAACAATCTCTGCAGCACTCCACCAATCAGGCCTTTATGGTAGTGGCCAGACGGAAGCCACTCCTCAGTAAAAGGCACATGACAGCCCGCTTGGAGTTTGCCAAAATGCACCAAAATACTCTCAGACCATGAGAAACAAGATTCTCTGGTCAGATGAAACCAAGATTGAACTCTTTGGCCTGAATGCCAAGCGTCACATCTAGAGGAAACCTGGCACCATCCCTACTGTGAAGCACGGTGGTAGCAGCATCATGCTGTGGGGATGTTTTTCAGTGGAAGGGACTAGTCAGGATCGAGGGAAAGACGAGCAGAGCAAAGTACAGAGAGATCCTTGATGAAAACCTGCTCAAGAGTGCTCAGGACCTCAGACAGGGGCAAATGACCCTAAGAACACAGCCAATACAACGCATGAGTGGCTCCCGGACAAGTCTCTGAATGTCCTTGAGTGGCCCAGCCAGAGCCCGGACTTAAACCCAATTGAACGTCTCTGGAGAGATCTGAAAATAGCTGTGCAGCGATGCTCCCCATCCAACCTGACAGAGCTTAAGAGGATCTGCAGAGAAGAATTGGAAAAGCTCCCCAAATATAAATGTGCCAAGTTTGTAGCGTCATACCCAAGAAGACTCGAGGCTGTATTTGCTGCCAAAGGTGCTTCAACATAGTACTGAGTAAAGCGTCTGAATGCTTATGTAAATGTGATATTTCAAATATTTTTTTAATATAAAATTGCTACAATTTCTAAAAAACAGTTTTTGCTTTGTCATTATGGGGTATTGCGTGTAGATTGATGAGGAAATAAATAATTTAATACATTTTTGAATAGCATGCTGACCACACCGCTCGCGTCGCGTGCACGAGCGTTGCAAAATAAATGTACACATACATGCTATATAATCATTGCAGCCACACTGCTTGCACGCCACCATCTTGCAGAGAGGGAGGTGAGTGACTTTTTCAACTCCAGCAGGGTGCCCAGACCGCTGCAGTGTACGGAATGAGCCGGCGCTCCACACTCTATTCCGTAGTGGACAGAGCGAGGATGTCCAGACGGAGTTGGCATGTCGGGATGGCAACATATCCTTGGACGTTCTCATCGTGATGGCCATCCGTCTGGATAACCTTCTTCGGGAGCGCCTGTGTCCACCTCTTCACTCACCTCCCTCCTTTGGCTGTCCTGAGGCAAAGCCTGAACTCATGGAGGTAGGAACCACACACATCTCCGCGGCAGAGTGGTGTCGCCGGAGACAGCTGGGGCTCTGTCCCTATTGCGGCCAGGAGGGGCACCAGCTTCAGCGGTGTCCTGTGAGTCCCATCCCGGGGTCCGCTAGAGGAGAAGGGCGGCCCCGTGACCTTCCGTCTCCCAGGGTAGGCATGAGTATTCCATTATCATCGTTGTCTGCCAAACCCTTTTTGGTTCACATTTCACTGGCTGGCTGTCCCTCAAGTGTTGTCTCTACAGCTCTAGTGGACTCCGGTGCCGCTGGGAACTTCATCGACCAGGCCTTTGCCTCCTCCCTGAACTTAACTTCATACCCACTCTCCTCTCCTTTTCATGTCCAAGCCCTGGACATGCGACCATTGTGATCCAGCATAATTACGCACATCACATCACTCACCCTCATCATGGAACCCATGCACCAGGAAAGCCTTCCCTTCCTCATCACCACTGCACTCGTACACAAAGTCATCCTCGGCCTTCCGTGGCTTCAACTTCATAACCCCACAATCTCCTGGTCGAGGATGAGAATCACAGCATGAGGACCAGAATGCCGGAGGACCTGCTTTCCCGCACCCTGTGGTTCCACGTTGGTGGAGGGTCCTGTGAGTTCCCTCCAGTCTATCAATCTGTCCTCCCGAATCGTTGGCCCTGTGTCTTGGGACGTAGATGTGGACATCCACCAGGCTCTGGAGAGGGAACCCGCTCCTCCTACCTGCTATCCAGAGCGCATCTACGTCCCCACGGGGGTGAGAGATCAGCTGTTGATGTGGGCACACACATGCCTCGCCGCTGGACACCCAGGTATCACCCTCACCATCCAAATACTGGTGGCACACCTTGGCGCAGGACGTCGCCCACTATATCAACTCATGCACCGTATGTATCCAATCCAAATCTCTCCGGCACGCTCCAGCAGGGAAACTACTTTCCCTTCCCGTGCCTCAGTGGCCTTGGTCACATCTGTCCATAGACTTTGTAACTGATCTTCCTCTTTCTGATGGTTTTACCACTATTATGGTCGTTGTTGACAGATTCTCTAAATCCTGCCGTTTTATCCCTCTCTCTGGTCTACCTACCGCTCTCCAGGTCTCTGAGGACACCTATCCAGCAGGTCTTCTGGCACTATGGCCTTCCTGAGGACATACAGTTGAAGTCGGAAGTTTACATACACAGTATACTACACAATTCTCAAGGGATAGTACAGTGTGCAAAAGTCTATTTTAAGCACTACATGATCAAGCGACACTAGTGTGGAGTATAGTATACTACAGTTTACTACATAATTATATAGAATTCTATAGTAAGTACTATAGTAAGCTGTAGTATTTGTTTTGCGTGGGTAATCCACCCACACACCTATGTGTACGCATACACACACACATACACACACAGTCAGTCACACACATACACACACACAGCATTCAAAGGTAACACACAAATGATTAGTAAAATTGTTCCATTGGAGAGACCAATAAGAAAAGACCACCTTCCAGGTGTGACATCTCTTTAAAACATATTATTTTTTATTCAAATTTACAAAAAATAAAAGGAAAAATACAACATAATAAATACATTTACTTTATTCAGCACGCCATCTTGGAATTTGATCAACATCGTGCAGGAGTGATGAAGTCCCAAAGGGAGACTGAGCCTGGGGTCGTCTGGTGGCGTTAAAAGTTCATGACCTTCTACCCTCCAGAACACACACAGAATATAACCACACACCCCTGAAACCCCACATGTATAGAATGTCAGGACCTGCCATTAAATGCACTGTATTTTCATTTGCATTTAATTGTGTGGGTAAATGGTTTGATAAATATCCTGACAATCTCACTTTCCTCTCTGACTAAAGTGTGTGTGTGTGTGTGTGTGTGTGGGGGGGGGGGTGACCAGGAATGGGAAACCCCGGTCCTGGAGTGCCCCTGCGACAGGAGGCGACTGATTCAACTAATCATGCCTTTGATTGGACCAATTTGGTGTTTCGATTCCTTTCCTCCGGAGGTGACATAATCAGTTCAATCAAGTAGTTAAGTGATGGCGGCACTACAAGCCAAGGCCTCGCCATCTACAGATCAATCAGCTGGAGCATCACTCTGATTTAGACCAATCAGCACAAGCAAAACACGAGGAGCCAATCGGCACTGGCTAACCATGTTTCGGGGGACACAAGTCATTATTCCACAGTAGATGAGGCACCTATCAGTTTATAATTACAACACACACATATATCACATTATCTATATATATAGGTGTGAACTACATAGCATATTCCACAACGTATGTGAGGGTGTTTACAGCTGTATGTGGTTATTCCCTGTGAATAGGGCTTGACTAGCCCTGATATGGCTAACCTCTATAGTCCTCAAACTTAACTCTGGACCTCTAAGCCAGTTCCACTGTGTTTTTCATTTTTCCCCTCTAATCAGGGACTAATGTAGACCTGGGCAATTCATTATCAGATAGAACAGAAAACCAGCAGGTTCCGGACCTCGTAGGGTAAGAGTTGAATACCCCATGCTCTATAGCCTCCACTATGGTGTCTAGACTATACAATACTATGGAGGCTAGCCATATCAGGGCTGGAGTTTGACCAGCCAAGCCTGGTCAGACCCTGTGTTCCCCAGGGTCCCGCTACCCCCCCCCCAGAGATTGTGCACTACTACAGTAGTCCTGGCAGGGTCCAGTCAAGTCTTTGGCCCGATTTGAATACATTCAAAACGCATCCCTGATTCAGCCCATTCTTGAAGTAATAGTCACGGATCTAACACAATTTGATAGGTGAAAGGAAGGGTTCCCTTTCATAGCTTTGACTTGTCAAATCAGTGATAACTCCAAGGAATGGAGAGAGGAAGGTTGAGTTTTAAAAGTATTTCAGGACCTTACACAGTGACACAGTGTGAATGGGTAAGGGCTGTTGTGTCTGTGGCTCAGGTATGGGGAAGTGATTGTGGACTCTATGGTGATTGTGTAGACTTTCTATTTTCACTAGGGGTTTGTCACAATCTGAGCCAATGTTAAGTTAACAGTGCACAACGTTTGGGCTTGGCACATAAAGTCTAAGCTGACAGCAGTCTCTATATGCTGCCTCGACACTGAGCAATAGCTATATATGTATTCTTTGGGGTCAGATCCATTACAGCTCCAGTCAATTCAGCGAATGGGTTGTGACAATTGCATTGGAGAATAGAATACAGCATAGGGCAGTTTTCATGGTCTAGTTAAATGGTTTTCAATGGAAATTGAATTAATCGAAATGCTGGCTTAGAAAGCTACCTCATGCAAGACTTCTAGTTCTAGTCAGATACATGGCTGATGAAGAAGAGTACCTCACAAGTAATCTAGTGCGCATGTTCTGTACGACACTTTTTGCCAGGTTAAAGAAATATTTGAATACTTGGATTTTCCACAAGGATGTGTGTTAGGCACAATATTCACAATATTCTGGTCTGTCCTAACGTAAAGTACATGGTGCCATTTTAGTTCAGGTCAGGTTTATCAAGTCCAGTCTGATTTAAATATTAATCTAGGCCAGGTCTAAGTTGTCCCAACAGTGCTCTGTTCGAACATGACAGTTTTTCCACTTTTATTTTTTGACAATTATCTTCTCTTTTAACAATGGTATTCACTGATATTTACAAATGCATGTACATACAGTAGAACAGTAGTTATTGTCCATAGACATCTTCTTTAAAAAACAAAAAAACTTTATCTGACATTATTCATAGTCTAGTATTGAACGCCACACAGTATAAAAGTGCATTCCAGCTGAAAACCCAGCTCATTCTTAAACTGACCTCTAACCTTTGACCTTTACGGGGTCCAGTCGTTTCTGTTCGCTGGGTCTGCTGGTTTTCATTCTGACACTCTTCACTGATAAATGGAAGATATGGATTGGACAGTTAAGATTTTTCAGTGTGAATAGTTTGGCGGTTGGTTGAGATTGTTCTCAAATCATGCAGACTTGGTCCTCAAGACATGTTGATTGAATAGATGGAGGTTTTGCATAAAAAATAGTCATGTCTCTCCTCTCCTCCCTACATACAGTAAAATAATCGATTTAGAAGAGATTTATTAGATTCATACGTAGATTCAATGCATCTTGTTAATACTTTGCTTTAGTGATTTATTACACAATCAATGCCTGATAACACAAATTAGTCTTCAGTGTGTGGGTCGTTCCATCAATTCGGTGACTTTTGAGAAGTGTAACTTGATCAAAATAAACTTTTGATTTCACCTAATTTAAGCATTTTTTCATCTTAATAAAAAACATGTTTTCCCATCTCAAGAGGTTAAGTAAAAAAGGACTATAGTAAGTGCTTATTAAGTGCCAAACAGGATTAAGTGCCAAACAGTAACAGGGTTGACCGTAAAAGGGGTTTACCATAACAGAGTTGACCGTAACAGGTTTGACAATTTCATCTTAATTCAGCCATAAATCCCCTTGTGACAGGGGGAATGGAAGATTTTCTGTGCAATAGAGTGCGGCAATTGAATGCAAGCTTCACAAAAAAAATAAACATGTTAAAAAATGCCTAGCCTGTGTTTGTAAACACAACAACACTCAGCTAAGCCTGGGAATATCATATCCCTTTTTTTCTTCTCACAATGTGTATTTTCCGGTGATACGACTTTTTCAGGGATTTAAATGATTCATCGTTTTAATTTGGAATGAAGTAGTGAGTTGAATTATTCACTTTTCTGCCTCTGCGGATGGTATAAATGCAACAGTTTCTGCACAATCATCTCTCTTCCTCTCTCTCTCCTTCGTTTGTCTTTCTTCTCTATCCCTCTGTCTTGTTCATGTTATATCCCTTTCTCCTCTGTGTGGTACCCTAATTTTCCATACTTCTTTGTTGAATGTATTGTCTTGCTTGCACATCATCCATCCCCCCAAAATAATTTGTTTCCAATTTCTCTCTCTCACATGCACACCCTCATCCCACACACACACAAACAAAGAAACGCATTCTTTCACTCCCTCTCTCCTCTTTCTATTTCTATAGATGTAGAGCTGAATGAAAATCCTGTCTTGGATGTTTAGGTTGTTTCACTTTGTCCAGACCACTTAACAAATTGTTGCTGCTTAGTGGAGAAACATCATGCACATTGTCTCAGTATCTGTGCTCACACATATCAGCCTTTCACCACTTATTGCTTTAAATTACATCAATCACTCCCTCCCCTGCCCTCGCTTCCCTGGGCTCATTTTTATCTGTCTCTTTCTATTACTCTCCCTCTTCATCTCTCTCTCCTTTAACTTCTCTTCCCATTATTCTAACTCTGCTTGCCTTTTAATCATTCTTCCACCCTTCCCTCATTCTCTCTCCTTTTTTCCTTCTCCCTCTCTGTCTTTCCCCTCATCTCCAGACTGCTCCTCTTTCTGCCCCTCCTCTTTTTTAGCCTCTTTTTTGTTGTTCTCTACCCCTCCCTCCCCATCCTTTCCCTCTTTTTCTTTCTCCCTATCTCGGAACAGCTTGGCTAGCTCCTGAAATTGCGGACCCCACTCCTCCAGTCCTCCTCCCCACTCCTCCTTCTCTGCATCCTTCTCTCCCTCACTCTCCAGCGAACTGAGGGAGCCTGCACGTGACCCTGTGCCCTCCAGCCCGTACACCTGCACCGAATCATAGGGAGGCTGCGAGGGGTCAAAGGTGACCTGAGCCAGACGAAGGCGGAGGAACTCACCCACCCTGAGGGCCAAGGAGTGGCCACCTGGTACTGGAACCCCTCTCCCCGCCTCTATCCCTGGGACCCACCCTGCCCCATACCCCATGATGCCCCCATATGCGCCCCTGGCCTGCCCTGGGAAGGGCAGCATCTGGGGGGTCATATCCCTCCTTCCTAAAATGTATGCCCCAATACCCACCCTGTCCCGCCAGTCAGCCATGAACCCTTCTGGGTACATCCCCCCGCAAGAAGTGCCAGTCAGAGATATCCCTCCGCCCTCCCTGTCCGGCCTGGCCACCACAAAGTTGCTGCCAATCTCCAGCCCTCCCCTCCCCAGGCTCCCAGGGTAGTCCTGCCTCTGTCCCGCTGCCTCCCCCTGCAGGACACTGGTGTAGTTGCGGGCGGCTAACTGCTGAGACTTGCTGTCTGGGCCGTTCGCCCCAGGGCCTCCAACTCCACCACCAGAGGAACCTCCTTCAGCTAAGCCGGAGCCGGTGCGTTTGGGGGAGAGGCCTGCGCGGGATGCTCTGCGGCCCGCCATGGGCAGGGTGGCCGAGTCACACACCCAGGCACCTCCCTGGCCAACCACGGAGCCAGAGCGGGTCAGGACCAGGCTGTGCTCCCTCTCCCGGGGGAGGGTCTCAGACTGGACCTGCAGGGGACGGGGAGGAGGAGGAGGGTCAGTCAGGGACAGGGGCAGGGCAAGGGAACGGCGCTGTTAAGTGGAAGTAGAAGATAAAGGATAACAAGATGTGATATTGCGGTTGAGAGGAGAGAGAATTGTCAGGGAACGAATGGAGAGATGAATTGGAGAAATAATTAAAGCAGATAGCCGGAGAGTAAGTAAAAGGCCAAAAGAAAGAAACAGGGAGATAAGGAAGACGAGGGAGAGAAAGGAGATGTCGTGAGGGAAGAAAGCAAAAGGCAGAGAGACAGAAGAAGAATAGACAGACAGCGCATAAGATACAGAGTGAAAGAGAAACCGAGTTGAGAAGGTAAGAGAAGCAGCAGAGGTTAATTGAGCACTAGAAAGAGCTAACAGTGCACTGTGAGTGGAGGATGAAGAAGGAGGAGAAAATCAAGAGACAAAACGTTAAAAAAGGAAAGACTTCTAAATCATTTTTTTTTTTTAAACATACATATTCATCATAATCTCCCCTCAGAATCCTGTTCAATCAGCAGTGCAATAACCATACCAAATGATGACATTTATTCACTGATTGTGATATACAGTGTCTGTCTCTTACCAAGTCCACTGAGTCCTGACTGTGGCTCTGCTGTTCACTGCTGTTCTCTGTACAGTTGTTCATAGCTCCCCCCCCCCCTCCGCCTCTCTCCTGGCTGTCATTGGTCCGCGGTGTCCCTCCATCTGATGTGCTAACCCCACTCTGTGGGCCTGTTCCGTCTCTGCTCTCTCTGCTGCTCATTTCAGACGGGCCTATGTACACGGCCCCTGGCTCCAGGGCCCCCACCATGGCCCCCTGATTCTGGATTACCAACGAGTGGTCCGGCTGGCCCCCAGGGAAGCGGTAGGCCAGCTCAGCCAGGCCCGGCTCAAACTGGCTCCCTGGAGTACGTCGGAGAACAGGGAGGGTATGGCTGCTGTAGCAGAGGCGGCCGTACATCGGCCCTCCGGGGCCGGAGTAAGCCGGGTCCAGGGTTGGGTTCTGGGCCCAGCTATAAGACTGGGCTTTGTCCTGGACGTGCTGGGAGTAGCGTCTGGGGGATAGAAGATAGGGTGTGACAAGGCTAAACTACATGTTATAGCATGTTACAGCAGCTTTATACAGAAACAAATACCATTGAGGGATAACTTAACATAGACATCACTCAGCACAATAGACCGTGTTTGAGGGAAAGTGGAAATGAGTGGTGCCCAACAAAGTGTAGAATAAAGTGTCATAGTTTTCCTCTTTATTTTTAGATAAGAGGCTGATTAGTTTTGAGGCAATAAATGATCTAAGTGGAACAATACAGTCTTAGAGAGACTCCTGAGAACTCTTGAGGACTGGAGTTTTGTCTGCCTGTGTTTCTTCACAGTGCAGCCTTCAATTAAACACACACTCACATGTTCCTGCTGTCCAGGGTGCGGTATACCCTGCGTGAGCTGTGGGGGGCGCTCTGGAGCGCTGCAATGTCGAAGGCGGCCGTGTCGGCCTCACCCCCACCCTCGTCGTCATAGGTGATGATGTTCTCCCGCACATCGTCCTCCTCCAGGGGAGACAGAGAGTCCCGCTTCTGACGGCGCAGGGACAGGGACAAGGCACTGACCGCTGGGGGTGGGAGGTGGGGAGAGAGAGAGAGAGAGTAAACAATTTACTGGTAGGGGCAGATTAGAGCGTTAGTATAGCATATCTCTGCCCTGCATGCTAAAATCAGTAATTGACTTAGAGCCACAGCCAGTCAGACATAGATACACTGTGTACTGTACTACCCCAGTCACATTGGAACTGGAACGACGTAGGCATTCAGCAGATCATTCCCAGTAAAATTCCAATCCAATTTGATGTAAATTAGGTTTGTGTTTCCCAGTAGAATAACTAACCAACTAATCATCAAGTCTTGATTGGTTGGATAAGGTGTGCTAGTGTGTTGTAACGAAAGCCTGCAGTGAACATTCTGTGGATCTCGCCCTCTGAGACCAGGATTGAGTATATTTACCCAGCAGAGTGGCAACACAGGCCAGGATGGCCAGCAGGGCGGCGGTGCTAAGCCCAGGGGAAGGAGAGGTGGACTGCTGGGGGACACACACCGTCTCTCTCTCCCACTCCCAGTCTCCCTCCGTCTGCCTCTCCTGCCTCTCCTTCTCCCCAGCCCGGGCCCCTCCTCTCAGGCAGGGGCAGACGGACACGGTGACCGTCCCGGTGGAGGTCAGGCCAGATGTCCCATCCCTCAGTACCAGGGGGACGTGCAGCGTGAGGGAGAAGGAGGAGGAGCGGGAGAGGGGCTGCAGGGGCGACAAGAGCAACAGGGTGGCGGTGGGGCCTGGAGGAAGAGAGCGAGACAGAGGGAAATACAACATAAGAGGGGAAAAAAAACCACAAGTAACACAACTGAATTTATTTGAATGAAATCTCTACTCTATTATATTATTCCCATAGCTTCCCACAGCTTTCCTCAGAGGACGTGTCCGAAAGCATTGGGAAAAGATGGATGTAGAGTAGAGGCAAAGGTAAACAACAGGGGAAACAAAAGGGGAGGAGGATAAAAGACGTAAACAATTGAAGGCACGGAGGCTGTGAGATGGATGGTAGAGGAGATAGGTAGAGACAGAGAGAGAAGAGGGGGAGAGGAGTGTGTGTGGGAGAGAGGGGGCCGGAAAGAGAGAGGGGAGCGAGATGGGACGTGTGTGTGAGAGAGAGACGTAGGGAAAGAAAGGGAGAGAGACTATACACACCTCCACTGTCCCTGATGCTGAAGTTGAGGGCGACGCTGGACTCTGGAGGGATGCTGAAATAGACAGCGCTGTCATTCCCTCCCTCATCTCTATCAATCGCACGCAACACCTGCACCACCTGAATGGAAGAGATAAGAGAGAGTGTGAGACCAGACACAGAGGAGGAACGGTTGGGAGGGGGGAGGGAGGATGGGGGAGGGAGGAGAGAGAGACACACAGACAAGAAGAGAAAGAGAAAGATAGATAGCAGCAGAAAGGTAGAAGAGATAGGAGGGGGATATGAGAGAAACAATGGAGATTGAGAAAGAGTACTTTGTAACAACGCATTCCTTTAACTACCGCCAACATCCCCCCGTGCAAGAGTTCAGCATTTACCTAATCAAAACAAACAGACTGCTAGATAAAACCTTTAATACCAAGTAGGAAGTAATTAAAGTATATCTAGCCTTAACAGAGTAGGGAATGACTTGGTTGGCTTTCCGTATACAATCTACTAAGCCTGGGTTCCGACTGTGGAGATGCACTTAGAAAATAAATTATCTTATTCGATCTAGTGAATATTATCTCAGTTTAAACCATTGGGACTCTCTTAAAATACTGCCTGTGGAGAACAGGCAATACAACATACCTCTTTAATGGACTTTAGAGTGCATTAGTGCTAGTGCAGTGATTCAGACCAGGAATAAGACGTTAGGAAGTTTCTGAGTTATGCAGTAGCTAGGGCTCTAATTTTGAAAGGGTTTCTACATTATCAACTTTATTTTCTCTGTTTTAATGTCTTTATAAAAATATATATATATTTTCAGATCCATTATATACTGAACAAAAATAAATGCAACAATTTCAAAGATTTTACTGAGTTATTGTTCATATAAAGAAATCAGTCAATTGAAATAAATTCATTAGGCCCTAATCTATGGATTTCACATTACTGGAAATACAGATATGCATCTGTTGGTCACAGATATCATTAAAAAAGGTAGGGGCGTGGATCAGAAAACCAGTAAGTATCTGGTGTGACCACCATACATGGACGAACTGGGATATTTTCAGGTCCCAGAAATTGTGTACACATCCTTGCGACATGGGGCCGTGCACTATCATGCTGAAACATGACTTGATGGCAGCAGATAGATGGCACAAGAATGGGCCTCAGGATCTCGTCACGGTATCGCTGTGCATTCAAATTGACATTGATAAAATGCAGTTGTGTTCGTTGTCCGTAGCTTATGCCTGCCCATACCATAACCCCACCGCCGCCATGGGGCACTCTGTTCACAACGTTCACATCAGCAAACCGTTCGTCAACACAACACCATACACGTGGTCTGTGGTTGTGAGGCCAAATTCTCTAAAACGACGTTGGAGGCAGCTTATAGTAGAGAAATGAACATTACATTATCTGGCAACAGCTCAGGTGGACATTCCTGCAGTCAGCATGCCAATTGCACCCTCCCTCAAAACTTGAGACATCTCTGGCATTGTGTTGCCTGACAAAACTGTATTAGAGTGGCCTTTTATTGTCCCCAACACAAAGTGCACCTGTGTAATGATCATGCTGTTTAATCCATTTCTTGACATGCCACACCTGGTGGATGGATTATCTTGGCAAAGGAGAAATGCTCACTAACAAGGAGGTAAAGAAATGTGTGCACCAAATTTGAGAGAAAGAAGCTTTTTGTGCTTACGGAACATTCCTGGGATCTTTTATTTCAGCTCATGAAACATGGGACCAACACTTTACATTTTGCGCTTATATTTTTGTTTAGTGTACAACAGTTGGCTAATGGGTTACTTCCCTGCAAGACGGTTCCTGTAGATTCACAGATCGTGAGACAGAACAACAAAGACACAGGCACACAAAAGAGGGAATAAACACAGATAGAAGGAACAGATGGACAAAGACAACATTGGAATAGAGACAACATGGCAATGTGGAAAAAGCAAGACAGAAATAGAGGCAGAAAGAAGGAAGTGTGGACTAAATGATCGAAGGAATCGACAAGAACATTCAAATACTTTTTACACATGCACGGCAGCACACACACACCCACTCTCCCTCTGACTGACCTGTCCGGTGGCTGATGAGTCACACATGGCTGTTGTGTATTTTCTGTCCAGCTCGGGCGCATTGTCATTCAGGTCCAGCGTTTCTATGGTAACCACCACTCTGGACACCTGGCTGGGGTTGTCTGAGGGAGAGGAACCAGGGACATCTGTGTCACTACAGAGAGCATTTCACGACCGCAGAGTGGCCAACACATCTCAACTCTGCTGATCAATCCACTAGTGTGTCCTCGTGATCTAGCCTACATGGATGCCTTCAATAGATTTGGTTCGAATCGAAGGTAAACATAACATTTGTCATGTGATGTTTTAACAATCTGGTTGAATCTAGGGGTTATTGCTATATTTTAAGATTGAGCGTTGGAATTAGAGCCTCCATCCCTCTCTTTCCACATCAAACTGACTTTTCAAAGCTCCAGCATCAAACAATGACAATACACACGTTAGGAGAGCCGACATTTATGCAAAGCAGTTACATCAGGGCACAGTTTATATGGATTGGGACGAAGTCCACACTGCATTCACACACCCACACACACTTTGGAATGCACTGACTCATAGTTTGGATTGCTCACATGAGTCCACACACACATTTCGGCCCGTATACACACACACACACATTTTGGGCAGCTCACCATACAGTCTCTTTGGACTGTGTTCACAAACTCTGAGCAGTAACACCATGTTATGGATGGAAGCCTTAGGTCCACATTGCAGGCAATGAGCTCCCAGTGTAGTGGCAGGCAGTGAGAGCAGAGGAGAGAGGCTGCCTCTGGCCACTGAGAGAAGAGACAGTTAGCAATACTGATACTGCCTCCAACGGTCTGGTTACTCTATGGAGCTCATTAATCAACTCTGGCAGCAGCAATACAACTACTGAAGACCCACTGCCACGCTGGCCAGTAGCACTGCCTAAATAAAGACTAGCACTGTCACCACACTGACCACTACTGTTGGCACTACTGTGTTACCACCAACTGATATGACTTTAAGGGGTTAATTTGGGATTTTTCTTAGCTGGTGGAAATGGTAGTTTAATTAGGATCTGCTGTCTCCCATCCAAGGTGGTCACCCTCCATTGGTTCCCCCTAATATCACACCCGGTGCTAACACTTCTATAAGCCCTGCTACTATCACCATGAATAACGCATTGGGGCACTACAGTGCTGCTACTGCTGGTACCACTGGCACTGTGTAGCTAATATAAGCCATCAAGACATAAAGTAAAGCTGCTTAGTGGAGTGTATTGTATTTCAGCTCTCTACGACTTCATTTTCGGAGGGTTTATAGGTGTAATGACAAGGGTGAAAAGGTAGACTACAGCTAGCGCAGAGTTAATCCTGGTCAGATCAAGTGGTCAGGAAAAACTCCTAGTCTTAAATGATGACAAAGTTGTGCCCTCTGACCTCTCTGCGTGGCGATGACGGTGATGTTGTGCCATTGTTCGCGCTCGCGGTCCAGTTCCATGGCCGTGGTGATGAGGCCGCTGTCCGGGGTGATACGGAACAGAGCCTCTGGATCTGACTGGGGATCAATAGAGAACCTGGGAGAGATGGAGGGTGGGGGGAGGGAGGGAGAGAGAGAAAGAGGAAGATAAGGATGAGAGGATATAAATGGCCAGGGAATTACTATTGCAAATTATCGTAGTCGATACGAACTCATTTGAAGTAGATCTGACTTATCTAAATATCTCAATGAACGTTCTAACTACCGTTCATAGGCGGATTGGCCGTCTGGCAATTCTGGCAAATGCCAGGAGGGCCGGACCATCTTTTATTGGGGTGGGCTGGTCCCAAAAAAACAAAAACATTTATACATATAACACTTTAAAAAATGGACATGGACATGGCCAGGAGCCAGTTTTTTTTATGACTTATGCACAATTTCTCTGTTGTCATAATCATCCGCATTAAGCATTTCGCTAACCAGAGGGCAACGGCCGGCCCCCCTATCAAGCGTAGGGGTTGGTAATGTTCTCTAGTGGCGCAGCGGTCTAAGGCACTGCATCTGAGTGCAAGAGACATCACTACAATTCCTGGTTCAAATCCAGGAAATGTATTGTATCACATCTGGCCGTGATTGGGAGTCCCATAGGGTGGTGCACAATTGGCCCAGCGTCGTCCGGGTTTGGCCAGGGTAGGCCATCATTGTAAATAAGAATTTGTTCTTAATTGACTTTCCTAGTTAAATAAATCAAATGAAATAGTTGTGAAGGGATTGGCTCAGTGTTCTGTCATTCATGGGGACACTATGTCACTACAAAATCTACAGGGAGAGCTCTAAAATTCAAGCCCACTAAGGCTCAAGGTCATTGGCCACAGAAAAAATTACATTATATCACCGGTAGCTTTGATTGGACAGAGCATGTCAACATCATACTTTAAAAATCTTAGTTTCAAGCTAGCAGTCATCATCATGAATCAAGTCAAAAATCTATTGGCAAATCCTTCTCAATCGTTGTCATATGAAGAGAAATTATGTATGGTGGTCACACCAGACACTTACTGGTTTTCGGATCCACGTCCCTATCTTTTTTTAAAGGTATCTATCTGTGACCAACAGATGCATATCTGTATTCCCAGTAATGTGAAATCCATAGATTAGGGCCTAATGAATTTATTTCAATTGACTGATTTCCTTATATGAACTGTAACTCAGTAAAATCTTTGAAATTATTGCATTTATGGAAATTCTAAATTCAACAATGAGTGGTTTGGAAGGAATCAGTGGCTAGCTGCAAGCGTTGCAAAGCAATCACTAGCCTGCTATTCAGTGGAGTGGGTGTGTGGTCCAAGTCTGGGTTTAAGGGTCTCTTTTCCAAGCTTAAAAGTTAAAAGTAAACATTGGCCATGCTGTCAATCCAGCATGGCTTCTGCCGACCTCAAAACAACTGGAAACTAGGAACTGGGAAATCTCAGACTTCAGTGAGTTCAAGACAACTGGGAACTCGGAAAGAAACTAGATCCGACTGGAAAAACATGTTTTGAACGGTCATCCAACTCGGATTTGCAGGTTGGGAAATCAGGCCTCTTTCTAGAGCTCCGACCTGAAAATCACTGACGTCATGATTCGCCTTTGTTTTTTTCCCGAGTTCTCAGTTGTTTTGAAAGCACCATCAAATCCAGAAAATGCCAGACTTTGATGACAAAGTTTGATGACAAAATTTGCCCACAAGAAGGACTGCCGCGCCACCTTCCTGTTCAAGTGAGCACAGCACAACAAGGTGAGTCCAAAAAGGTATTGCATGCTGCTGCATAGATGATGTAATATGCCAGGGAGATATGCATACTGTAGCTAAGAAAGTAATACTAAGTGTATGTTGTGTAGTAAGCTGTTAGTAGCCCACGTGTCTCACCCTAATAATTTGCTCCCTTTTCCCCTCATAACTTAGCCTACTGTTCTGACTTGGTGGGGCACATGTTTTAGAGAAATGTCATCATCAAATATTGTAAGAGCTTTCATTGTCTGCTTATATGCCCCCTTTATTTATTCTACAGTTCTAACTTGGTATACAGGGAGAATACTGTAAGAACGGCCCATGTTCTGAATTCTGTCGCTGTACATTTCAAAAGTGCTGAACAAATAGTTATATTGACTAAGTCCATCCAAACTCGCTCATTATTGTCTTAATCGAAATTACGGATTGCCTCTTATCCACTTGTTGTCCCCTTATGCCTTAGTTTGTACATCTCAATTGTCAGTAGAAAACCACATTTGTTTAAGCAAGTCAGCCATTTCAGCTATGTTTTTTTAAAAGGCAGTAAATGAGGCTGAATGAACTGTTTCGCTGCCAGACAAGGCTCTGTTGATAGCCAGGTGTAGCAGTGGTAAGAATTCACTCCATGGTGCTGAAAGGAAAGCTCTGCTGTTGGGACAGTTTTATGTAGGCCCTAACAGTTTGTGGGCACCGTTTGTCACCGTTATAGTGCAATTCATGTATTGTTTAGTGTTGTGTTGTGTAGTGGCTTTTCTGGCATGCATTTAAAAAAAAAAAAAAATTGCCCCACCAAGATTTATATGCTAAAATCGCCACTGTGCCAGTCACTCAGTCAAAACGGAAAGGTGTTTGCCGAAAAAGTTAGAGACCAAAAAAGAGCACTTGAGGCCGACGCTGTAAATGTGTGAAATTAAACAACTTATTTGCTAAAGGTTCTGGTTCTGCTGGTTTGAGTGCTCTGTCTGTGAGAAATGACAGATAAGCTGCTGTAGTGCAGTCGAGGTAGGAAGAAAAAGGAGAAAGACACACTTACGGACACTGACACAGATCATGTAGCCTACTGCTGCCAGTTAGGCCTAATATTTTGTCTGTATAATGTATGAAATATATTTCATACCTACGATAGTAGGCTAATTAGTGAAGGGGGGATTCCGAGGAACATTTAGATACTAGGCTACCTGCAAAATAGTCTAACACGCCATTAGACTGGCTTTTATAACATGTAGTTAAGGCAATAGCCATCTACTAGACATTTATACAGTGCTTTTTGCTAAACACAAGTCATCATGTATAAAGGTCAATTGGGGCAATACACCCAGTCACTACAAAGATACAGGCGTCTTTCCTAACTCAGTTGCCGGAGAAGAAGGAAACTGCTCAGAGATTTCACCATGCCAATGGGGATTTTAAAACAGTTATAGAGATTAATGGTCGGGATATGAGAAAACTGAGGATGGATCAACAACATTGTAGTTACTCCACAATACTAACCTAAATGACAGAGTGAAAAGAAGGAAGCCTGTACAAAACAAAAATATTCCAAAACATGCATCCCGTTTGTTGCAAAGAAATGTACTTTTTGTCCTGAATACAAAGCGTTATGTTTGGGGCAAATCAACACATCACTGAGTACCACTCATCATATTTTCATGCATGGTGGTGGCTGTATCATGTTATGGGTATGCTTGTCATCGGCAAGGACTATGACGTTTTTTGGATAAAAATTATGTTGGATGTTCCTGAGTGGCCTAATTACATTTTTTTCTTAAATCGGCTTGAAGATCTATGGCAAGTCCTGAAAATGACTGTCTAGCAATGATCAACAACCAACTTGACTGAGCTTGAAGAATTTTCAAAAGAATAATGGGCAAATATTGTACAATACAGGTGTGCAAAGCTCTTAGAGACATACCCAAAAAGACTCACAGCTGTAATCGCCCGCCAAAGATTATCCTACAAAGTATTGACTCAAGGGTGTGAATACTATGTAAATTAGATATTTCTGTATTTCATTTTTAATACATTTGCAAAAATGTCTAAAAACATGTTTTCCCTTTGTCATTGTGGGGTCTGTCCAGATGGGTGAGAGATAAAAATGTCTATTTAATCCATTTTGAACTCAGGCTGTAACACAACAAAATGTGAAATAAGTTAATGGGTATGAATACTTTCTCAAGGCACTGTAAACACTTAGCTATGTGGGCAGGGGGGGAACACTTGAAATGCACTGATTTTAAATATGTAGTTAGGCTGTTATTAGGTATTATATAAGCCAATGGTCATCTATAAGGCATTTATTCAGTGATTTTCTTCTTTGTCTAATATACAGTACCAGTCAAAAGTTTGAACACCCCTACTCATTTAAGGGTTTTTCTTTATTTTTACTATTTTCTATATTGTAGAATAATAGTGAAGAAATCAAAACTATGAAATACACATATATATATTTTAGACTTGAGATTCTTCAAAGTAGCCACCCTTTGCATTGATGACAGCTTTGCACACTCTTGGCAGTCTTTCAACCAGCTTCATGAGGAATGCTTTTCCAACAGTCTTGAAGGAGTTCCCACAAATGCTGAGCACTTGTTGGCTGCTTTTCCTTCACTCTGCGGTCCAACACATCCCAAACCTTCTCAACTGGGTTGAGGTCAGGTGATTGTGGAGGCCAGGTCATCTGATGCAGCACTCCATCACTCTCCTTGGTCAAATAGCCCTTACACATTCTGGATGTGTGTTTTGGGTCATTGTCCTGTTGAAAAACAAATGATAGTTCCACTATGTGCAAACCAAATGGGATGGTGTATCGCTGCAGAATGCTGTGGTAGCCATGCTGGCTAAGTGTTCCTTGAATTCTAAATAAATCCCAGACAGTGTCACCAGCAAAGCACCCCCACACCATCACACCTCCTCCTCCATGCTTCACGTGGGAACCACACTTGCAGAGATCATCCCGTTCACCTACTCTGCGTCTCACAAAGACACGGCGGTTGGAACCAAAAATCTCACATTTGGACTCATCAGACTAAAGGACAGATTTCCACCGGTCTAATGTCTATTGCTTGTGTTTCTTGGCCCGCGCAAGTCTCTTCTTCGTATTGGTGTACTTTAGTACTGGTTTCTTTGCAGCAATTTGACCATGAAGGCCTGATTCACACAGTCTACTTTGAACAGTTGAATTTGAGATGTGTCTATTACCTGAACATTTATTTGGGCTGCAATCTGAGGTGCAGTTAACTCTAATTAACTTATCCTCTGCAGCAGAGGTAACTCTGGGTCTTCTTTTCCTGTAACGGTTGTCAGAAGAGCCAGTTTCATCATAGAGCTTGATGGTTTTTGTGACTGCACTTGAAGAAACTTGCAAAGTTTTTGACATTTTCCAGATTGACTGACCTTCATGTCTTAAAAGTAATGATGGACTGTCGTTTCTCTTTGCTTATTTGAGCTGTTCTTGCCATAATATGGACTTGGTCTTTTACCAAATAGGGCTCATTTCTGTATACCACCCCTACCTTGTCACAACACAACTGATTGGCCCAAACAAAATAAGAAGGAAAGAAAGTCCACAAATTAACTTTTAACAACACACACCTATTAATTGAAATGCATTCCAGGTGACTACCTCATGAAGCTGGTTGAGAGAATACCAAGAGTGTGCAAAGCTGTCATCAAGGCAAAGGGTGGCCATGTCACGACTTCCGCCGAAGTCGGTGCCTCTCCTTGTTCGGCGGTGTTCGGCAGTCGACGTCACCGGTCTTCTAGCCATCACCGATCCATTTTTCCTTTTCCATTTGTTTTGTCTTGTTTTCCCACACACCTGATAATCATTTCCCTCATTACTGTCGGGTATTTAACCCACTGTTTCCCCCTATGTGTGTGTGGGGAATTGTTTGTTTGGCATGCCGGTTGACGCCGGGGTTGTTGTTTTCACCCGTGCTTCGTGGCAGCTGGTATTTTGCGGGTGATTTGGACTTTGTGCTGCCTTACTTGTTTTGGGCATTCGTTTGTGACGCGGTTGCGTTATTGTAATTTTGACTGGCCTTATTAAAGTGCTTAGTTCCCTCATCTCTGCTCTCCTGCGCCTGACTCACTCACACCAGCTACACCCAGTTCATGACAGGCCACTTTTAAGAATCTCAAATATAAAATAGATTTTGATTTGTTTAAGAAGTTAACACTATTTTGGTTACTACATGATTCCATATGTGTTATTTCATAGCTTTGAGGTCTTCACTATTATTCTACAATGTAGAAAATAGTAAAAAAATAAAGAAAAACCCTGGAATGAGTAGGTGTGTCCAAACTTTTGACTGGTACTGTATGTGTTTATTTATTCACAACTAAGATGGGTAACACTGCATATTAAGGGTCCGTAGAAAAAACATTTATAAGGTATTTAGAAATTGTGTGTTCACCATGTATTAATCATTATTCCCAAATAATAATTTACTAATCTTTTGTAAAGTATTTTTGCAGTCCCTAATCTAAAGTGAGTGCTATTTATACTTTATAAACACTTTATAAATGTTTTGAGTGACCAGTGGAATTTCTCACATAAAGATGGGAATGCCATTGGTAGGCATTCCTGCACTACCTGGAAAAAGAACAAGCACACAACACAGGATGTATATACAGTACATGTGTGAATAACTAGCTTACTAACATTTACAAATGTGGGAGTAATAATTAATAAATAGTAAGCTAATGGTTTTTAAATTCCTTATAAATGGGATACTACGGAACCTTAAAATAAACTGTTACCCTAGGCTAGGATATTGCTGGGCCGAGCAAAGCCAGTGTAGTGTGGTCCCCTGGTCTTCTGGTCCCAGTTATTCTAGGCTTAACAGCACAGACAGCTCAGCTGCAACAATCAAGTGTAGTGGACGTAGGGAGAAAACAGAGAGAGAAAGTGCGCGCGAGAGAGACACTGACGCACTGATGCATGTACTACCAGTTCATTGATATTTTGGCTCTATATTATATATGTAATAGTAATTAACCCTTAGGATAGGGAGGGACATGTATTACAGCAATAATAGTAGTAAGGCTTTCATAAGGTATTATGAGCCATTGGTCATCTATTAGGAATTGATTTAGTAATCGTTCTTCTTCATCTAATAAATGTGATTATTAATTCACAACTAGGATGTTGCTGGGCCCAGCACAGGCACTGTGGTCTTCTGGTACCAGTGCTGTAGAAAGGATGCTATGCAGAGACAGTGGAGATAGGAAGAAAACAGCAATTAACACTTTGGAGTGTGGGGGCCTGCTACCATTCACCACACATTTCCTATTCCTGCTTTGTGGGAGTTAGACTCGGTAGTATGTGTCAAAAAAGGGCCAGCACCTACTATACTCACAGTTTTGTTGAATTTGCATTTCTGAAGAGAAAATACAGTGCATTCGGATTATTATCCAGACCCCTTGACTTTTTCCACATTTTGTTTTACATTACAGCATTATTCGAAAATTGATTAAATTGTTTTTTTTTCTCTTCATTAATCTACACACAATACCCCATAATAACAAAGCAAAAACTGGTTTTTAGAAATTTGTGCATATTTATAAACAATCTAAATTTTAATATAACATTTACATAATTATTCAGACCCTTTACTCAGTACTTTGTTGAAGCACATTTGGCAGTGATTACAGCATCGAGTCTTCTTGGGTATGACGCTACAAGCTTGGCACACCTGTATTTGGGGAGTTTCTCCCAAGCGCTGTCAGGTTGGATGGGGAGCTTTGCTGCACAGCTATTTTAAGATCTCCCCAGAGATGTTCGATCGGGTTCAAGTCCGGGTTCTTGCTGGGCCACTTAAGGACATTCAGAGACTTGTCCCGAAGCCACTCCTGCGTTGTCTTGGCTGTGTGCTTATGGCCGTTGTCCTGTTGGAAGGTGAACCTTCGCCCAAGTCTGAGGTCCTGAGCACTTTGGAGCAGGTTTTCATCAAGGATCTCTCTGTACTTTACTCCATTCATCTTTGCCTCAATCCTGACTAGTCTCCCAGTCCCTTCTGCTGAAAAACATCCCTACAGCATGATGCTACCACCACCATGCTTCACCGTAGAGATGGTGCCAGGTTTCCTCCAGACGTGACACTTGGCATTCATGCCAAAGAGTTCAATCTTGGTTTCATCAGACCAGAGAATCTTGTTTCTCATTGTCTGAGAGTCTTTTGGTTCACTTTGGCAAACTCCAAGCGGGCTGTCATGTGCCTTTTACTGAGGAGTGGCTTCCGTCTGGCCACTACAATAAAGGCCTGATTGGTGGAGTGCTGCAGAGATGGTTATCCTTCTGGAAGGTTCTCCCATCTCCACAGAGGAACTGGTCCTGGTGGTTCCAAACTTCTTCCATTTAAGAATGATGGAAGCCGCTGTTTTTAGGGGACCTTCAATGCTGCAGACATGTTTTGGTACCCAGATCTGTGTCTCGACACAATCCTGTCTCGGTGCTCTACAGACAATTCCCTCGATCCATGGTTTGTTTTTTTCTCTGACATGCAGTGTCAACTGTGGGACCTTAAATAGACAGGTGTGTGCCTTTCCCAAATCATGATGAATCAATTGAATTTGCCACAGGTGGACTCCAATCAAGTTGTAGAAACATCTCAAGGATGATCAATGGAAATAGGATACCTCCAAGCTCAATTTCGAGTCTCATAGCAAAGGGTCTGAATACTTATGTAAATTAATAGATTTGCAAACATTTCAAAAAATGTTTTCGCTTTGCCAATATGGGGTATTGTGTGTAGTGTGTGTTTTTTTTAATCCATTTTAGAATAACGCTGTAATTTAACAAAATGTGGAAAACATCAAGGCGTCTGAATACTTTCTGAAGGCACTGTACATATAAAGATAATTTTGCTTTGCGCCTTTCTTAGTGTGTGAATGCGTGCGTTTGCACATGCTTGTTTGTCTTTCAGTCGGTCGGTCTATATCATAGATGGCATACATAAATGGATAAACCCATCGATGATGTCACACCATTCATTTCTATGTGAAGCCTGAATAGCGCATTTGAAGTCAAGGAAGTTGATTTTAGCGACTAAGATGGCATATTTTCAAGATATAACGTGCAGTTTGAGCTAGTCCAGGAAGTAACATTGCAGGCTAGCTCAGTGCTGACCCCTCTCATTGAGGATCTCAAGTTGAAGGCCGGCCGGGGTGGACCCTCGGTCGGGGTCGGTCGGGGTCTCAACTTATTGTAGAGAGTTGGTAGTATACAAACGTGCAATTTAAAAATTTGGTTGTGCATCTGCTATTTTTCTCTTGTTATGTCAGTCACTGACAGTTCCAAAATTAGCCCACATGAGCAAAATATCTTTAGATTGGAAAATTAGTCTAGCGGCCAGCTATCTATACTTGTACTGCACATTTTCTCTCCCCATGACAAAATGTATAGAATTGCAGCAAGCTTACTCTAAAACTTCAATCTATGTCTCTGCTGTCAAGAGGGGTCCGCTAAAATATTTTGCTTGCAAGGTGGGGGGCCCCAAAACCAAAATGTAACTTGATTGCATGTGTGAGTATGGATGTGGGTACGCAGACCCACAAGCCACTGAGGCCCCTCATGATAGCCCCCACCCCCATCAAAGCTGCCCATCCCTGATTTTTACGAAGATTGCCATTTTCCCATTCACTATAATGGAGGATCCCGGTCGGCCTTGAACTTCAGGGCTTTAATGAAAGGGAACAGAAGTTCTCCCCTGGTCAGTATAGGATCCACTCTAGTCCAGTACCTGATGTTATTGGTGAGTCCAGTATCAGGGTCCACAGCACTAACCCGTCCCACGGTGCAGGCGGGAGGGCAGTTCTCCGACACATCCATGCGGTAGCGAGCCCGGGAGAAGCGGGGAGGCTCATCTGCGTCCAGCACGGCCACCCGGATGGAGGCGCGGTCCTTAAAGGGCCCACGGCGGAGGAAACGAGGGTCCACCATGGGGTTCAACACCTCCACGGAGAAAGAGTAGGAGCTACGACTCTCATAGTCCACAGCCTGCAGAGGGAGGGAGGGACAGTTATAGATACACCTGCAATAACATCTGCTAAGTATGTCTATGTGACCAATACAATTTGATTTGAGAGAGAGAGAGAGAGAGAGAGAGAGAGAGAGAGAGAGAGAGAGAGAGAGAGAGAGAGAGAGAGAGAGAGAGAGAGAGAGAGAGAGAGAGAGAGAGAGAGAAAACAAGGTTACAGTAACTACCAAAGGTGTCTACATGTTGGTTCTGTAGTGCAACATTGCCAAGGGATATTGTATCACGCGTTCTCTTTACAACACCGGTAGTTAATGTGTTCACATTCTCGTGTGTGCTCCTGGGTATGGTGTGGAAACATACACATTTCCATACAATAGCAATAAGCTCACCTTGACTGTGAAAATAAAATCATATTGACATTTCGCAAACGTATGTTTTATTCAGTGGTAGAAACTTAAACATAAGCATCAAGTATGATGCATTGACCTGGTTAACTACAGGCACATAATGTACCCATGCTATTACATTCACAGATGTAGTCAGACAAGTAGGAAGCTGTGAGGGTTTCATGATACAGCTCCAATCTCGTCTGAATCTGGCATCTGCTGAGACGTTATGACTGTCTGCCTGTCTGTCTTTCTGGCTGGCTGCTCATTGTGGTTTCTCTTAGCAGGAGGGTTCCTCTAGGAATGAGCCCGTCTCTGATCAGATCATGAGAGGTGATTGCTAGCGGGGGCAAAGCCCTACCTTGATTACATTCTGGAGAGCAACACGGCTGGGTCTGGTTAAAAACAGTGTTCTGAGGTTTTCTTCCATGCCAATATTGGATGGAGTCAGTATGATTGGCAGAAACATGCAGACTGGACTGGACTAGGTATAAATAGAGTGATTTGGTATGAGCAAAAAACGGAATGTCCATCTTGGAGGAAAATATGGATATTTTTCTCTTCTTTCTGATCTCCCCTCTTTTTTTCATTTTCTCACAGTTGTAAAGAACTGCATTCTCTTACAAGAAATCTGTAATTTTAACAGGACAGAGATTGATTAAAAATGATGCAGTGAGAAAAGGGGAATTGAAGGGCACAGATATTGAAATATAGGCAATACGGGAAGATTTCGAAGCAGGAAAAAGGGAAATGTCAGAGAGAGAGAGCCAGGGAGAGTGAGAGAGAGGGAGTGAGGGGGTAGACAGAGAGAAAGGTTCTCTAACAGGATCCCATTAGAGGGAGAGAGAGACAATCTGTCTGAGGAGGAGAGATGTCACTTACACTGTGAACACACACTTATCACCCACTCCCTCCCTTCCCCCCTCCCTCCCTTCATTCCTCCCTCCCGCCCTCCCTCTCTCCCATGCACTCCATCACAGTCTCCACTCCCATCCTAGTGTGTAGAGGTCCATCTCTGACACCCAGAACACACACTCATCTCTTTTTCTCACTCAGGCTTACAGAAAGCACTTATCACAACCACCGCCTCTCTTTTTCTGTCTCACTTCCTCATCGTATGCTGCTTTCTCTCACCACCTCCATCTCTCTCTTTCACTCTTCCACTCTCACTCTCTCACTCTCACTCTCTCTCCCACTCTCTCACTCTCCCACTCTCAATATCTCTCTCTCTCTCCCACTCTCACGGTGCATGTACACTAGATAGCGGTAAATTGCTGCGTGCCGCTTAGGCCGCCCATTGTGACTCGCTTGTGGGCGTGCTGGCAGCATATAGCAGCACGTTCGATTGTGCATCAAGAATTCAGCATAGCAAGTTTGTATGAAGGTCTGGTTATTAAATGGGTACATAGTTCAATAGTAATATCCTCTAAAATTCTCTGGTGACAAACTTTGCAGCCCTGTTTCCAATTGTCCACATGGCTGGGAGAACCTATTCAAGTAAGTAAATACATTTATTTCGAAAATGTAAAAAAACGATTGTATTATTAGCTAACTAGCTACAGTGCAGGCTAACTCAGATTTTATTTTACCTATATTTAACTAGGCAAGTCAGTTAAGAAGAAATTCTTATTTTCAATGATGGCCTAGGAGGCAGGGGCAGAACAACAGATTTGTACCTTGTCAGCTCTGGGATTTGACCTTCCAACCTTTTGGTTACCAGTCCAACGCTCTAACCACTAGGCTACCCTGCCACCCCAGCTGCTAAATGAGCTAGCTATCTAGCCAACTTCACATACTGTATAGATAGCTAGCTAAGTGAATGAAATATCACCATTTACCTAACTTCATATTAGCTAGCTATCTTGATGTATTTATCAGTGTAAAAAACAAACTCCAAATGCATTTGTAGGTAGCTAGCTAACAGCCATGGAGGAGAGTGAAAGGATAGCAGCCCCAACTGTCAGTGAGAGAGAAGGCTATTCTGGATAGGGCAGGTACTTTGTGTAGTTCCAGTCCCTAGAAGTGAGGACGGAGATAATAGTAGCATAATATTCAGTGTGGTGTAATTTGACTATAATAAAGTCTGTTTCTTGTGAGGTTTTCTGGCCTCAGATAAAGAGAGCTATGAAAGCCTGTCTACACATGAAGAGGTCCCAATGAAGAGCAGTGGTTCTCAGTCCTGGTCCTGGGGACTCAAAGGGGTGCACATTTTTGTTTTTACCTTAGCACTGCACAGCTGATTCAAATGATCAACTCATCATCAAGCTTCAAGGGGTATTTATGTATTCATTTGTGATGCTATCCTTGATATGATCATGTTATTGTCACATGCTACACATTCACATATGTGTGTCCATGCATCTATCAATCCAATGTTATCATGATTTGTTATCAGGGATATTATACTTTAGTAATCCACAATGACCTGGTGATGTAAAAGTCTCTAATAATTACATTGTCTTCCATATTCCTATAGATACAGTGAGGGAAAAAATAATTTTATCCCCTGCTGATTTTGTACGTTTTCCCACTGACAAAGAAATGATCAGTCTAGAATTTTAATGGTAGGTTTATTTGTACAGTGAGAGACAGAATAACAACAAAAGATTGCTTCTGTGGACAGGTGTCTTTTATACAGGTAACAAACTGAGATTGGGAGCTCTGCCTTTAAGAGTGTGCTCCTAATCTTAGCTCGTTACCTGTATAAAAGACACCTGGGAGACATATCTTTCTGATTGAGAGGGGGTCAAATACTTATTTCCCTCATTAAAATGCAAATCAATGTATAACATTTTTCATATGCGTTTTTCTGGATCTTTGTTGTTATTCTGTCTCTCACTGTTCAAACAAACCTACCAATAAAATTATAGACTGATCATTTCTTTGTCAGTGGGCAAACGTACAAAATCAGCAGGGGATCAAATACTTTTTCCCCCTCACTGTAACTGGAGAATCCTTCAAAACGATTGCCTAGGGCACTGCAAGGTTGGGTGACTAGGGCCATCTGGGACTGCCTCCTGGAAAAATTCAGGTGTGTGAAGGCTACCTGTGTCCTGCATAACTTCATGAGGATGGACACGAGGACCAGGAGAGGATCTGCAGCTCGCCGCCGTGTGCCAGAGGAGAAGTCTGCTGCTCCGCAGGATGTTTCAAGGATGGTCCAACAACGTAGCAAGAGAGGCAATCCGTGTGTGGGAGATCTTCACCTCCTACTTCTTCAAAGAGGGTGCTGTTCCATGGCAACACCATAAACTACACTATACACAACCAAATGCTATTTTAAGAGCCATTCACATTGCAATAAGAGTATTCTTCCATTTACTTAGCTATGTCAACTGCAGTTATTCAATTCCCAGTTTCTCTCCCTTTGATTTCTACTTATCAGGTGAGGGTGCTGTTTAGGTAAGGGTGTGATGTCTGTACAAAAACAAAACAGGCTATTTTAAATCGACCATATTGAAAATATTTAGAAGAATTAGACACCCTATAACCCACACCTACACACTCATGTATCAATCTGATTGATGGATTGTATTGTGCAGTAAGCAGGCTCCGGTGTATAACTGTTGCTACTTCCACCTTCAAAGAATAGGCAAGAGGGCCATAGTAAGGATAGTAAGACACTTCATTATAACTACGCTATATTGTTTGTCCTCGTGTGTCCATTCATGTTTGTCAGCATAAAGTACTCTGCAGCCACTTAGTGTGGTGTGGACACCAGGTGAGGCCACACACACAGATTCCTGTTGAACACTGTCTCTTCAACTACCTTATTTTCTCAATAACAGTCTCTCTCCTACACTTCATCCCTCTCTCCTCTTCTCCCTAAATCCTCTAGGTTATATCAGCTGTGTCGGTGAACCCCTCCCACATTTAAACTGGCTACATAGAGGGCACAGCATGATCAGAGGTGAGAGGTCATTTGGTCAGGTCAACAGGACGTATTATTAAAGAGATGCTTACATTGAAATACAGATAGAGATGCAGAAGTCCCAGAGTTAATGATCCAAGGTCAGTTTTGCATTTCACCTCCTGATTATTATGATGATGAACAATGTTAGAATAAAAACTAAAAACACAATGCTAAAACAAACTCTCTCTCTCTCCCTCTCTCCCTCCCTCTCTCTCTCCATCTGTCTCTACTCTGCAGATATGTTTTGATGTGAGAGAGGATGCCAACCCCCAGTCCCATCATCGCCACCTCACCCGCTTTTAAGATAACCTTCGGGCGACTGGAGACACTATTATGTAACTGTGATGAACTGAGAGAATATTAGGGTAGCACTGTGATTCATTAATCATATGCTGCCTTCCCTGCTCCTCTGTTCTTACCTCTTTCCCTTTCTGTCTTTTACACCTCTCTCGCCACCTCTTATTCTTCCTCTGTTTTTATAATGCACAACAGATGTGCATTGAAGTACAGATTGAACTTGTATTTATAATATTACAATTATAATATTTATAATGCATGTATTTATAACACTTGGATAATGAACTTCTTTCAATAAAGCGTTTCACATTCTCTACTGGTTGAAATTAAGTCTCTCATTTGATGAAATACTACACCCATCCTGTTTATCAGATCAATGCAGATGAAGGGCATTAGATATTGAGATGAAGCGGTTTTAGAGTATTTACATGATGCATAGGAAGTTTAGTGTACTGTTTTTAAAATTATATTTCGGTATATATGAATTACAAATCAGCCTTTAACTAGTTGAATCCTGTTTCTAGTTTATTAGTTACAATGTGTAACCATTGATGTCCCAGGACCAAGATTGGTAAACACTGTTGAAGTGTATAATTGTAATACATACATGCAGACACATCATCATTCAAAGACTGGAATTTGATACTCCTGGTATTGGACATGAGTGAAAAATAATCTCAAAGACATTCATACCTGAACTGCACCTTTATTTGCCAAGGTAGAGCACATGATCAGTGAATATATTAAATGTACAGGCTACAATGTGTGGATCTCGTGCATGGTAATAACTACATGTATATACGACTTGCATCCTTGGCACAGAGTTATATTATATTCTACTCAATCCATAGGCTTCATTCATGTAATTGAGACTGTTTTGAAGTTGATACAACTGGCTATGATAGCTGAAGTTCATAGCTAGGTTCTGAACTAATATTTATACCAAACGTTTGGGTCCATACACAGATCAGCTAGATAGTTAGCTACACATCCATAGGCATACAGATATTTTTATCCTCCACTGCACAATAAGCAATAACATAGGTAGCTACGTTTTTTCAACTATCTACATTGCATGGCAAATATCAGCAAGGCAAGCTTACACAATTGTACATTCAATTTGCATGAAATGCTTTAGCTAGCTAGATTCTTTATATCCACTGTTTCACAAGATAACAGCCTGGTTTGCTGGTATCTCAGGAGTCCCTAAAACAATAAACAACCAGAATTACAATTTCATTCTCATAAAGCTAGCCAGCTAGCTTGCTAAATTGCAATTTTCGTAAATTAACTTTATGATAAAAAAAATATGCATAATCGTTTGTCTCTTCATTAAATAACATATTCCTGTTTACTGTACAATTTTATGCATGATTCTTACATTTGCTTCCATCATAGTATTTTTGTCAGCCATCTTTGCTGAAGAAAGTCTCCATAGCGTCAAATTCGTCATGGGAACCACTCGATATGATTGGTCATCGCCCAGAGGTCGCCGCTGGTGATTTGCATAAAGTTGGGAAAAGTTTATTCTTTACCGCCTCCAACGCCACCTTCGCTCCACCCAAAGATCCCCCACCCTTCACCGCTTCTCATCGCTTTCCTTCAATTGAATGGGAAGCGGTGTTTCACCGCGCGGCATCCTGTGCTAGTGTATCATGCCCATCACTCTCTCTGTCTCTGTCTCTGTCTCTCTATCTCTCTCTCTCTCTCTCTCTCTCCCACTCTCACTCCCACTCTCCTTGTCTCTCTCTTCCCACTCTGTCTCTCCCACTCTCTCTCTCCCACTCTCTCTCACTCGCTCTCTCCCAATCTCTCTCGCCCAATCTCTTAATCTCTTAGTACAACCTTCTCTTGTCCTGTCCTGCACTCACTCTTTTTTGAAATTCAAATTCTTTCTCTGTAACAATTGCCTTTTGCTACGGTCTAAGCATGAAATTAATTAACTAACCAGTATGGCACAATAGTCAAATACATCATGCATCAAATACGGCTCATGCTCATACGTGTGTGGGGGGGGGGCAGGCTGATCAGTGAGGCTTTAAATGATCTGAATCTGACTTCTTTGCAGCTATTGTATATGTGTAACCGGAGTTTCCATTTTACTGTAGGGGAATATGCAAGTGAAAAATGATCTCTTTAACTGCACGATGCTGTATAAGAGCCTTCTCTATCCTGCTGGCGTAGCCTATGTGAGGTTTTACCCAATTCTCAACATTTTACATCAAGATTATGTCTTTGTCTGACTACTCAAGATTGCAGACTTAGCTCTGAGCAATTTTGCAGACAGACATGCAACTTTAGTACTGCTGGAACAGAGTATCCTCTAAATCTCTCTACACTTTGCTCTTTCTCTCTCCCTCCTTTCTGTCACTCACTCTGTTCATGTCCTTCCTTCCTCCCTTTTTCTCTTTTCTCTCCCTCTGCCCTCTGTATGTACACTCATCCCTATATTTTGGAATATCCCCCTTTTCCTCTCGCATCCTCATTCTCCCTTCCTCCCTCTCTTTCATCCCTCTATTTCTCTTTTCCTCTCTCTCTCTCTCTCTCTCTCTCTCTCTCTCTCTCTCTCTCTCTCTCCCATTCTCTCTCTTCCATGTCCCATGTTCTACCCCCTCTCTTCCTTTCTCTCTCTTCTTCTCTCCAAGGAGATTAGTACAATCTCTCTTCTCAGTGAGAAAACAAACACAGATAATCCTTGGAGCGCTGCTAGCCGGTGACCGTGGATCAGCCAGCCGTTTAAAGTGAGAGCATATGGAAATAATGGCTAACCGATGGAATTAAAGTGTCCCTAGGTGGAATCACACAGATATATGAATAGAAGGTTTACACAGCTCATACCCCCAAAAACATACCTTGAGTGGAATCAGATCATTTATATATTGGGGGAAGATGATCGTCTTTTATGATGTAGCATATACTATTTAGCAGACACTTTTATCCAAAGCAACTTACAGTCATGCGTGCGTACATTTTAAATCATATCCTGGCTTTGCAAGTACCATGCTCTACCAACTGAGGACAATTTGTCATTTAACTCCAAAATGTTGCTGAGGATCAGTGTCATAGACCTGTGTAGCATGCAGCTGTGTAGTCAGCACACTCTGGACTCAGCTAGGCCTTACTACCCTTAGGCACTTCCAGAGCTTGTGACTAGAAGGTTCTATCTGCATTTTCTGTCCAAATGTAGCCTTGTTCTGTTCAATGTTGTCTACCTATACAGTACTCCTAACCCTTGACTTATTCCACATTTTGTTGTGCTACAGCCTGAATTAAAAAATGTACACACAATACCCCATAATGACAAACGAAAACATGAAATGTTAGCAAATTTATTGAAAATGAAATATTCATTTACATAAGTATTCACACCCCTGAGTTAATACTTTGTAGAGACACCTTGGGCTTCTTTCTGGGTACGTCTCTAAGAGCTTTTCATACATGGAATGTGCAACATTTGCCCATTATTCTATAAAAAATTCTTCAACATATGTCAAATTGGTTGTTGATCATTGCCAGACAACCATTTTCTGGTCTTGCTATAGATCTTCTGGTAGATTTAAGTCAAAACTGTAACTCGGTCACTCAGGAACATTCACTGTGTTCTTGTTAAGCAACTCCAGTGTAGATTTGGCCTTGTGTTTCAGGTTATTGTCCTGCTGAAAGGTGAATTCATCAGTGTCTGGTGGAAAGCAGACTGAACCAGGTTTTCCTCTAGGATTACTTTAGTGCATTGTTGGAAACAAAACGTATGTTTCGGAATATTTTAATTCTGTACAGACTTCTATATTTTCTCTCTGTCAATTAGATTAGTATTGTGGAGTAACTACAATGTTGTTGATCCATCCTCAGTGTTCTCCTATTACAACCATTAAACTCTATAACTGTTTTAAAATTACCATTGGCCTCATGGTGAAATCCTTGTAGTGACTGGGTGTAATGATACACCATCCAAAGTGTAATTAATAACTTCACCATGCTCAAAGGGATGTTCAATGTCTGCTTTTTTATTTTCACCCATCTACCAATAGGTGCCTTTCTTTGCAAGGCATTGAAAACCTCCCTGGTCTTTGTGGTTGAATCTGTGTTTGAAATTCACTGCTCAACTGAGGGACCTTACAGATAATTGTTTGTGTGGGGTACAGAGACGAGGAAGTCATTCAAAAATCATGTTAAACACTATTATTGAACACAGAGTGAGTCCATGCAACTTATTATGTGACTTGTGAAGCAAATGTTTACTCCTGAACTTATTTAGGTTTGCCATAACAAAGGGGTTGAATGCTTACTGACTCAAGACATTTCAGCTTCTCATTTTTAATTGATTTGTAAACATTTCGAAAAACATAATTCCAACTTGACATTATAGGGTATTGTGTTAAATCCACTTTTAATTCAGGCTGTAACACAAAAAATGTGGAAAACGTTAAGTGGTGTGAATACTTTCGGAAGGCACACTGTATATACTCTAAATACCTTGATTCATGTTGCTACGTTCAAAAGAAGACAATCCAAAAAATGTCTGACACCATTCAAACCAATGAGGGTTTGGAACTTGAAAGCCACATCTCTACGAATCATCTTTTTGCAGATATAACCTTATAGTCCCAACCCCTTGACTTCATGTAGATGTGAAAGGATTGGATACTGTAGGTATACACAATATGGTAATAGCTCCCCCTTGACCTCTGACAGGGTAGGTTTACATTCCTAAAAGTGCCTAGGGGGTCAGTTTGGGAGTTTTCTTACCAGCCCTATACTACCACGTGTGAGTAGAGGGTACCATGTCAATTAACTGTCTCTGATTACAGATGTTATATCCACCACTGGGTGGCAGCTTTGCAGAGCAGTAACAAGGAACTCCTTGCTTAACCTTAGTTCACTTGATGGTTCAGGTATATATACCTGAACCACCATATATATAACATCAATGGGATTGAGATGTTTACCCAGTAGACCTGTAGTTTGTACCAACACAAAGGTATGCGAGTGGCAGTGGTGTCATTTAAGACTTGAGAGATTGGATAGCAAAATGTATTTCCCAATTCCAACCACATTCTAGTGGTTTCGAACCTTCACTTTCTCTGCGTTTAGGCCCGTGTGCACAGGGACTAGATCTCATCTCAATCCACTGCCCTCAGAAAAACCCATTTAAAAAACCTACTGGTGTGCTCATATAAGCCTATAAATGAATAGTTGTCTATTTTCAAATCCCCGGCCACCATTTAGAGGTTGAATTAGAGTGACCTATGCCCAGGCAGTTTAGAGGGAGAATCACAACAATGAGTCAGACTGAGACAAAAACTGCTAGTATCCAACAAAATGGCCCCTGAGAAAAGAGAAAAGGAGAGGAGGAGGATGTGTGAGGGGATGACAGAGGGAGAGAGAGAGAGAGAGAGAGAGAGAGAGAGAGAGAGAGAGAGAGAGAGAGAGAGAGAGAGAGAGATGGAGAGAGAGAGATGGAGAGAGAGGGGAGATAGAGTTTGCTGTGGCCCTGGGAGACTGACTGTGAATAAGCAGTGATAAGAGACAGGCAGTCTCCAGTCTTTACCCAGACTGACTGCCGGAGTGTTAACGACCCAGCTTCCCCTGCACGTCCCTGGCTAACCCTCCACCACCCTCACCTCACCCCACCTCTCCACCCTCTACCACTGCCCATGGGCCTGTCGCTGTCTGTCTCTGACAGATACACACACACACAAAAAACACACACAAACACTCACACACACACACATACACACACACACACGCGCACACACATGCGCACACACAAACACACACACTCCATCTCTCCCCGGCCCCCTCTCTGTCATCTGTCACATCACACAGTGCTGAACCTCAGTCTTTTAGGAAGGCATCACCATTTTTTTCCTTTTTTAAACGAATGACTGTATTCCTTCACACCTTTTTGCTCATTCCACTGAGTGTTAACAAGGATAGCTGCAAGTCAAGGTCAACAGTGTGTGTGTGTGTGTGCCCGGGCACACGTGTGCCTGTGTATGTGTGTGCGCCTGTGTCTGTGTGTGCGCCTGTGTATGTATTCCAGTGTGCGTCTCCCTGTGTGGCTGTGTGTGTGTCTCTGTGTGGCTGTGTGTGTGGCTGTAAGTCTAAGATCAATGGTAGAAAGATTCTTCACACATCGAGGTCAGGGAAGACTCAGTGGTAGCAGAGAAGACCAGCGAGGTCAGGGCAGACTCAGTGGTAGCAGAGAAGACCAGCGAGGTCAAGGCAGACTCAGTGGTAGCAGAGAGGACCAGCGAGGTCAAGGCAGACTCAGTGGTAGCAGAGAGGACCAGCGAGGTCAAGGCAGACTCAGTGGTAGCAGAGATTGTTCCAGTTGGAAATATTTTCCTCAAGGGCAAAAAGATCATCACTTTCCACAAAATACCTCCCTTTTTTTATGTCTTCCCTACAGACAAACTGGCCATCGACAGTGAGCGATTCAGTACACACAAACCTCAACACACACACACACCTATCACATACAACACATACCCAAACACTGCATTTTTGGGGGGGGTAAATTGTGGTGGGAGCTTAGCGCCATTTTACGCTTTGTTTCTTTTCTATTAGTGTGGTATCTTTTATGTTTTCCATTAGTTGCGTGTGGATTCGCTGAAAGGCTAAATCCCTTGTAACCTAAAGTATTCTTCTCCGCTACACCCACCTACCTAGCGCCCACCTATCATTCTTATCCTCCCTCTGTCACAACGACAACCGTATGTTCCCTGAGCCAATATGGAAGAGCGCTAGAGAAGACGGACGTAAAAATGATTTTGAAAAGTTCCATCTATTCTATTTCTTTCTAGAATATCTTTTTGGGGAAGGAGGGAGAGGTGAGACAAAGTCCCATATTGGAAAAATAATTGTAGGTTTTGTTTGGCGTCCTCAGTGCAAGGGAGTCGGAATCCGAGGGGAGATAGGAGAGGGATGTGAGAGGAGAGGGAGGCAATAGAGGGATGTGAGAGGAGGTGTGTATTTGTTTACAAGTCATTTTCCCTCTCATTTCTCCAGTGACTGAGCACACGGTGAATTTATCACTTCTATCTCCCTCTGCAGGATGCTGCTTAGACATTCTCTCTATGTTATTGCTCTCTCTATCTCTCTCTCTAACTCTGCAGTTTTTTCTCAAACAAACCTCTATTTTTCAGCCTGCCTGTCTTCCTTTGGATGTGTTTTTCTGCTTCATTGTGGTCTCTCTCTTTTCTCCCTCCTCTCTTTCTCACTATCTCTTCCATCTGTTTTTGCTCTGGCTGTCTCGCTAATTTCACTCTCTTTTCCCACCCCCTCCCTCCATCCCCCCCACCCAAGGGGCCAGGATTCTGGTCTTGAAGCACGGTTTCGATTGCACCTACAGTCTTGCTTCGGTACTACAGTTTAACTGATGCCCGAACCAGAAATACAATTTCCATAGACGGCCACATAGAGAAGTCCGATTTGAAAATTCCAAATAAGACACTTTAGTCATCACCTTTGTCCACAAAACATCCATTGAATAATTCAAATAATTGAGGCCGATTTTTTTTCTAGCACCCGAAGATAATAACATTACATATTCATCCAATGTCTGCCATGTTTTTGGATGACATGATGACGTCATCGCTAGTGCGCATGTGAAGTTGGGTCAAACCGGATGCAACCCGGATATAGACGGCCCATGAATCGGCGTATGCAAACGTGAGTAGATTACGTTGAAAACATTGGTCGGGCTTTTTGGACGCAGACTCCAGTTCTTTTACACCCCTTTCCCTCACCTCTCTCTGTTTCCCCTTCCCCCTCCCTCTCCCCCTCTCACGGTCTCTTCTCCCCTCCCTCCCCTCTCTCTCTTATCAAAGTAACACATCCCAGGCCTGGAAATCCTTTACAACCCTACCTCCGGCCAAGGCTTTTTCAACACATCTCACAAACCCTGGGGGGGGGCTGTCACGGTGACAAGCACGCACGCACGCCAAGACGCACGCACACACACACACACACACACACACACACACTCACACTGGATGACCATCAGAGGCGCCTCAGAGTCTCTCATATCTCAGATCTAAGTGACAGGCTATATTAAAGAGCAGGGTATATTTTTAACACTCACACACTGTGTATGCGCCTCTTTGAAAGGCTAATTTAGCTTCAAATAGCATATTTCAGGCGTGTCTCTGAGACAGACTAGAGGTCTTTGGTGTTGCTGCTATTGATGTCAGTCAACATCTACATCACACGTGAGAGAGGCCCACTCACAGGTGAGTAATAACGCGTGAGACAGACACACATACACACACATGTTACACGCAACAAATACAGTGTCAGCTCTCATCCCCAACCACACGTCTTCATTAGTAGATAACCCAGAGTGACAGTCAGCTCTGGGGGGAATCATCTAGAATCAGACAGCATCAAGGCAAATGTGAGCTGATTCAACAAGCACACACACAGATATGGCCGTCTGGCTCACAGAGAAAACACTAGATATCCAGCATAGCAGGCTCACCGGTTTCCTCTCTCTCCTCCTTTCCTCCTCCTCATCATCTGTTCCATTATTCCACCTTGTTCCGCCCTCCCTCGTTCCCTCCAACCCTCTCTCTCGGGTGACACCAAACACGTTCCCTCGCTTACTACCACATCTATCTTCCCTCTCACCTTGTTCAGTGTGATCACAGCCTCTTGGTTCGTTCCGCTGATGTTGAAGGTGTTCCCCGTCTCTCCCTCCAGGATGGTATATTCCAGCTTGGCATTGTCGCCCAGGTCAGCATCTGTTGCTGAGATACGGCCCACCTCCGCCCCCGGAACAGCCAGCTCGGACACGGAGAACGACCACATACCTGGAGAGAGAGAGGAGGGAGGAAGAGAAAAAGAGAGATTGAGATAAGGGATATGATGAAAAACAGGGAGGAGGGGGAGTGAGTGACAAAAAGGAGGATAGAGAGAGGGAAGAGGCCATGGCAGGGGAGAGAGGCATATCACAGGTTACATGACACTCCTTTCTTCTTGTCTATGTTGTTTGTGTTTGGTGAGACGCGATAGAGAGGACTCATAAATGTCAACGTCTGTGTTTGTCTCCTGCTGTTATTTCTTGTCTGCTAACAAGTTTGATTATTAAAGGTCCAATGCAGCGTTTTTTTTATCTCAATATCCAATCATTTCTGGGTAACAATTAAGTACCTTACTGTAATTGTTTTCAATTAAAATGGTCAAAAAGAAACAACAATAGCCTCTTAGCAAGGAGCGATTACTCAAGCAATAATTTAGCTAGGAGTGTCTGGGAGTGGTCTGAGTGGGGAGGGGAAATCTGAAAACTAGCTGTTTTTGGTAGAGAGGTCTGGAACACTCTTTTTTAATGGTCTATTAACTAATTTACCACCTGGTTATGTCACCAGGCAGGCCAAAACTCCCATTCCTCCAAAACAGGCAGAAATTTCAGCCGGCCTTTTCAAACAGCTCTTACACAAAAAATGCATTATCACAATTTTCACTGTTTCATAGTATTATTCCAACTTCATAGTGCTGAAATATATATAAAACACAGGACGATCACGTAATGGATTGCACTGGGCCTTTAATCAAGGACAAATAACAGGCCTTTGGTTCTTCTCCACTCAGTTATGTTTAAACATGCAGAGGACTTTACCTTTAAGTGCTCTTCACATTAAATCACCACAGTTAAAGGCCCTTTTGCTGGAGCTGCAGTTTATATTCCAGAGAAACACACTGCTCCCGTGACTCAATCTTTCTGGGATAGAGCACAGAGCAATACAGTAGCTAGCTAGTCAGTCACAGGTCTGCATTGCTCACGCACAGTCCATTTTTTACACTTCACAGTCGCTTGGCAAACGGGTGTATACCACACACGGACCATCAACTCAAGTGACAAGATCAAGGGAAGTGGGGAGAAAGAAATCTATATTTTTGCCATACATACACAAAACTGACGTGCCCATTCAGCAGAGCAGCTATCTACACCTTGCTATTGCTCGGAAAATCTGATGAACACTGGGGCTCAGACAGAATAACATCGTAAGAAGTGTTTTGTGACAGTAAAAATGATAACCAGCACTTCAGCCAGACAACATCGGGACTACATCAAATAAACAAGGAGTAAGATAGTCTATATCCGTCTACATCAGAATAAGACAAAATGTTAGATAAGGATTTTATCCTTCACAACAAAACACAAGACAAAAGTTAAATTGTAATGTATTAATCCAATCGATGAATTATGGTAGAAGATTATGTTAGCCATCACTTTTAACATTGGATAAACACCAGAATTGTGTCCTATATTTCTTCAAACATAAGGAGAATGTAGTGTTAGCCACCACAATTGACATCAATCAAGCGGCATCATGTCCACAGCTACACACGTCAAGTCATCAAGCTAATTTCTACAGTACAACCTCCAAGTGCTGGGCCCTTGAGAGTAAACTGCTCCCTGGTCATTCACCTGCTCTTTGATCCTCTGACCCAACGACAACCTTCTCCTTCTTCTATCTAAAAATTATTTATTCTATAAAGCAACAAAATATGACAATATTCACATATGTACATAGCTAGTTTTCTAACACAAAGAATGCTTATAACATCTGATTTAGGATCCAAGTTCTATCACTGACATGTTTGAGTAGGGCCAGGAGGTTTTTCCTGACCACATGAACTCATGTTTTCCTCATTAGGGCATGTGGTCAGGAACAACTCCGGTCCCTAGGGGCCCTCGTGTGTGGGTGTGGTGTCCTGAGGGATTGGCTGGGCACGATGTCAGCAAAAATATACATTTATGCTCCGTAGGCTATGAATAATAAAGACATATTCTTTGTATTCTAATAATGAGTTAAAGAAAGAAAAAATGTGTATATTACAGGATATAAATGTACATTTCCGTCTCCTAAGGCAGCGAAACATGAAACTCAGCATGCTTACGCCCACAGAGACTCCAGGGCCTGGGCCTGCCTACTGAAGGGGAAACTGTGCCAATGAATCAACATTACATATCAGTTTATTTGCCATGACGACAAATCAACCATCTGGGACACTGGGCACCAGAAGGCAAAGACTCAGACCATCCCACAAAACAGTCATATTACTAATGACACCCAAAATTAGCTAAGTTCTATTCAAGTGAGCCCAAAAAAACATATCAGCCTACCCACACAGATGCAGAGAAACTCTCTCTCATTAACATACACAACAAACACTCACTGTAACAGTTGTCTATATGTCGATTTACTGCTTGAAGGCAATCATAAATCTCAGAGCTATGTTACACAAGAGCAGTGATGCAGGTGTGTGCACCACACACACACACACACGCACACAAATGCACACACACGCACACACACACACAGACACAGCTGTAGGAGTGAATGGGGGGAGGCGTGATGGCGATGGCAAAGTAGTCATTATCAGTTTTCCTCTCACCATGTAGTCAAGCGGGCAACTGAAATCATTCATCATGTCCACTGGAGATCGATGGAGTAGGCGAGAGGGAAAGAGAGAGGGAGCGACAGCTCCAAATAATATGAGGACAGGACGCCAAGGCACCAATAATCACACATCACTTGAAACTCCTGGCTCTGGCCTTTCTAGAGAGCTGAGGTGAAGCATCATGGTGGACACAGGATCAATACTTTGTGGCTCTCTGATACAGTGCTCCCCACCAGGCTTTGGTAATTGTGCTCAGGAGAGAGAATCGAACCCCTCCACGGTGCTCTGCTCAAACCCCTCCACGGTGCTCTGCTCAAACCCATCCACGGTGCTCTGCTCAAACCCCTCCGCTGTGCTCTGCTCAAACCCCTCCGCTGCGCTCTGCTCAAACCCCTCCGCTGTGCTCTGATCAAACCCCTCCGCTGTGCTCTGCTCAAACCCCTCCTCGGTGCTCTGCTCAAACCCCTCCTCGGTGCTCTGCTCAAACCCCTCCACGGTGCTCTGCTCAAACCCCTCCACGGTGCTCTGCTCAAACCCCTCCACGGTGCTCTGCTCAAACCCCTCCACGGTGCTCTGCTCAAACCCCTCCACGGTGCTCTGCTCAAATGCACTTCAAAGAGAAACACCTTCAACTCGCCATCTTCCCCCTCACCTCACTGGAGATAACAGAAGATTACTAAACAGATTGTTTGTGTTCAACGGTTAAATTACGAACACCGTGATTGGTCAGGGCACCTAGGCAAAGTGTGGTTGGTTTAAACAGGCCACATTGACGGGAGATTAGTGTGAAGGGGAAGTGAAGTGACAGCCAGTGGGAGTTAATTAGGGGTGGCTGTAGTTTAATACAGGTTTATCTGTGACATCACACTGAGACAGGAGGACAAGGTGCTGAGGATAGAGGGAGGAGGAGGTATGGGAGTGAAAGAGGGACACAAAGAGAAGAGGTGACTAGTCCTAGTAAAAGAGATTCTGAAAGGGGGATCTAGGTTATGAATTCTGTGAAATGAAACAAAAAGGAAAATGAAAAGAGAGAAGAGGACAGGGATAGTGAGTTGCAGACACTGCGGGGTTGGCTACAGTAATAACACTTGGAGAGGAGAGGGCCGAGAGAGATGAGGGGGCATTCTGTTTAAGTCGAGTAGGACCCGTCTTATTTGGGTAGGAGGCTTTCTGTTTCTCCCAAGTGGTGGGAGTAAGGAGAGTCATTAAAAAAGTGTCTAGCTGGCTAAAGTGCACGCACTGGTTGAAAATAGCCGGAATAAAATCTGCATCCATTTAGTAAGAGTCCATCACACAAGCACTTCTAGTGGAGGAGGCTTAAGGGAAGAGAACAGCAAGGGAGGGGGAGAAGGGAGGAGAGTGGGAGAAAGGTAGGCATAAATATTAGTAGCCTAATACAGAGAGATAGATAGGGGGAGAGAGAGAGTGAGAGAGATAGAGAGAGAAACAGCGAGAGAGAGAGAGGGAGAGAGGCTTGGCTATCTGACTGGCTGACTAACTGGACATCACAGCACCACTCTAATACTGCAGGACCAGGCAACAAAGGGTTAACATAGCGTGCCTGCAGGATGAATGAGTCCTCCACAACATTACTGCCACACTTAGAGAGACAGGATATATATTACATACTGTAATGAGTAGGAGGAAGTGAATAGTTCCCAGGGACACAGAGGACATTGACTGACTGATGGGTATTACTGAGAGAACACTACAAATGGACAGAATCAGTATGACTAGTACACCGACTGGCCATAGAAAGGGATGCAAATAGGGAAAAGAGAGGATGAGAGCAGGAGAGAGGAAGTGGAAATGCATGAGAGAGAGAGAGAGAGAGAGAGAGAGAGAGAGAGAGAGAGAGAGGGGGGCAGGTTGAACGCAAATAAAGAAAAAGTGAGAGAGGGAGGTAGAGAGCAAGAGAAAGAGAGAGAAAGAGAGTCTGAGAGTAATGTTTCCAGCAGTGATTTTACTATTGAAGCAGAAAGCGCTGAAATTTTGATGAAATATTAATAAAGAGGAAAGAAATGGGGAGAAAAATAAAATGATGAAAAGGAGGATAATATTAATCACCTCTAGTTTAATTAGGACTTCTTCTGAGGATGAGGAAGTTAATTAGCAATAACAATTATTGGAATTATTGCTATTACTTAATTGTTTTGTTATCGTCATTATCACTATTACTTTTGTAATTGCAACTGAGCAACGATGCCCAACTAAATGAGTCAAACTTAGTTAAAAATCAAACACCCGACTTCCCACAATTCATTGGTGCAGAGTAGCCGAATTCCAGGGTCAGGTTTAATTAACACTGGGTTGCCGTGGTACCCTGAAGGGAGGCTGGAGGGGAAAGCTTACCCACTGAGTCTAAATTCTACTCTTTAGAAGACTAGGAAACACAATTGTTTCCAACAATATATTTTGTGGGTTGGGTTGCCTAAGACTAGAAAGACAGAGCTGTGGGGAAAAAGAGAGAAGGATATACAGAGAGAGAACATACACTGAGGGTATTTGTCAAAATGCATACAACCGTGCTCCGAGCACACAAATTAGAGTCCAAATCAAAGTACGCAAAACTGAGCACGGGGGGGGCACTTCTCGAATGTGTACTCTGTTTCTACATATTTTGAAGCATGCATCGATGCAAGCTTCAACGGAAAGCATGTAAAGAAATATGACGCAACCACGTAAAAAATGACACAACATTTTTTTAAGCGAAGCCAGAGAAAATATATATACACTACCGTTCAAAAGTTTGAAAGATCACTTAGAAATGTCCTTGTTTTGAAAGAAAAGCACATTTTTTGTCCATTAAAATAACATCAAATTGATCAGAAATACAGTGTAGACATTGTTAATTTTGTAAATGACTATTGTAGCTGGAAACGGCTGGTTTTTAATGGAATATCTACATAGGCGTACAGAGGCCCATTATCAGCAACCATCACTCCTATGTTCTAATGGCACGTTGTGTTAGCTAATCCAAGTTAATCATTTAAAAGGCTAATTGATCATTAGAAACCCCTTTTGCAATTATGTTAGCACAGCTGAAAAGTGTGTTCTGATTAAAAAAAAGCAATAAAACTGGCCTTTAGACTAGTTGAGTATCTGGAGCATCAGCATTTGTGGGTTTGATTACAGGCTCAAAATGGCTAGAAACAAAGAACTTTCTTCTGAAACTCGTCAGTCTACTCTAGAAATGAACGCTGTGTACTACTCCCTTCACAGAACAGCGCAAACTGGCTCAAACCAGAATAGAAAAAGGAAAATAACATCTCAGGGTCCTTCTCATAAAATTTTGGCAACAACCGTAAGTTTCCAAAAATAGCAAATGAGTCCGGTCACGACCCCTAGATTCTCCCAAACACAATACCTTCAAGATCCCGGACGAGCCCCCACGTAACAAAAAGGGAGACAATGTAGATATAAGGAATAACAAAAATATATTTATTAACTGAAGTAACCTAAATACAATTAACAATGGTGTGTGTAGTCAGTAATCAGTAGTCCGGGCCCAGGTGTGTCCCAAGTCGCTGACGACCCTCCCAGCTCCACCCGCCGACATCCTAATAAGGAAAACAAGAGCAAAGAGAAAGAATATGGCAGACAGAGTGGGAGGGTCGTCACAGCCTACGCCGGACAACGCTGGGCCAAATGTGCGCCGCCTTACGGGATTCCCAATCCTGGCTGGATATGATGAAGCCTGGATTGATGCAGTGCCTTAGACCGCTGTGCCACTCGGGAGCTATAAAAAAAACCGATATAAATACACACCGACTTCGGAATGAAATGTTGCCTATTCACATCTCACATGTTCCCTGACAACAATATTTTATATTTTAAGCTAATAAATACATGTTGTGTTAATTTTGGCATGTTTACCTGCCAACGTACCATAGATCGCAAGCCCATTATAAGTCAATAGGGCTAACTGGCTAGCTACTAGTACTGTTAGCTAGCCAGATAGCCACGAAGAATTGTTAGCTAGCCACCAATGAAGAATGGACATTATATTGCATAAAACTGTCTAGCTAGATTATTACAATTCACATATCTAGCTGATAATTATGAAGTAAAATGTTTGCTTTGTGTATATCTTGGTTTGTCTCTATTGTTGCCATTGTCCTGGCTGGATGAAGGTTCAGTGAATGGGGAGGTGAAGCGTGAGGTAATACAGTAATTGTCCACACTCTCGTCCTCACAAGAACGCACTCAAGAGAACGTGGTCGGAGAATGCAGTCAGAGCATGAGAGTGTGGAGCACGTTAGTATGCATATTGAGAAACACCTGAGTGTACAAAACATTAACAGACTGATCAGGTGAAACCAGATGAAAACTATGATCCCTTATTGATGTCACTTGTTAAATCCACTTCAATCAGTGTAGATGGAAGGGGGAGAGGACAGGTTAAAGAAGGATTTTTAAGCCTTGAGACAATTGAGACATGGATTGTGTATGTGTGCCATTCAGAAGGTGAATGGGCAAGACAAAATATTGAAGTGCCTTTGAACGGGGTATGGTAGTAAGTGCCAGGCGCATCGGTTTGTGTCAAGAACTGCAACGTTGCTGTTTTTTCAGTTTCCCGTGTGTATCAAGAATGGTCCACCACCCAAAGGACATCCAGCCAACTTGACAAAACCGCGGGAAGCATTGGAGTCAACACGGGCCAGCATTCCTATGGAATGCTTTCGACACCTTTAGAGTCCATGCTCCGACAAATTGAGGCTGTTCTGAGGGCAAAAGGAGGGGGGGGTGCAACTCAATATTAGGAAGATGTTCTAAACGTTTTGTACACTCAGCGTAGTTGTGTTCAGTGGAGTGCAGACTAGATTATGAAGGGCAGAGAGTGGGCGATCTCATATTCTGATGAGCTCTGTGAGTTCTTCAAGGCCTTGGAGGAAGAGTCGAAGGTCAAATACAGGGGCAAGTTCCAATCGTTTCCTCACATTTTCCTGCCATGACCCAGACCTTCTCTCCTCTCTACTGGCTCCTGCTTGGCCATAGAGGCAGTGTTCATCCTAGCCTGTCCAGATGTATGTGCTTTAGTCAACTGACGAGGATCAGAGTTGGCACATACAGATCTGGCATGGCAATGGTTTTCCAGGCCTCCTCTCCTCTCCTGAGCGACTGCGTAGCGACTGAGGTCAGCTCCCCTGCCCACATATCCAATCCTAACAGTCTAATGGCTGTGTTTATTCGCCAATAACTACTTCACATCATCACTTATCTTTAACCCAGTGAAACAGCTGGACGGGAGCACTGCAAACCGAAGGCATTTAGAGCACAGCAGAACAGCCTTCGTTTGCAGATTAATTTGCTAGATTCATATTTGACTGTATAATCTACTGTATACACTTTGAAGTGGTGAGCATTTGTTTAACAACGCAAGCATTCGGGGGGATGTTGATGTGGATTCATGCATTGTGTATTACCAGCATAAATGTGGAATCAGGTTTCCAGCCAGGCTCATACATAAGAGATGAGAGCGGACAGACAGGCGATTTCACCTCTACTACCGTTGTCGCTGACAGAATGTTTTCTTTGACATCACTGGCACATTTCCACATCTTCCTATTTGAGCAGCAGACAGGGAACGTGTTTGGTTGGACATGGTCAGGCAGCCACTCAAACCCCCTGCTGAAACCCCTCAGAGGCAAGAGTGGCAAATGCAAAAGTTCTGCCAACTACACACGTCCCCTTGGGGTGTTCCATTTTTTCAAGCTAGGCTCTATTTTAACCCTACCTCCTCCTCCTCCTCCTCCTCCTCCACCACCACCACCACCACTACCACCACCACCACCCACTCCTGTCTAACTCTACCCCCTGCCAGTGACAGTCCCCACGTGAGCCAGCCAGCAGCATCCCCACACGAGCCGTGGATGGGTAAGCCCCCCCGTGGCTCTCACAGTCAAGCAGCTACATTCATACGTGCCGACAGAGACAGACAGAGAGAGAGAGAGAGAGAGAGAGAGAGAGAGAGAGAGAGAGAAAGCCCTGCCGCGAACGTTCCCATTAGCATGGAAATCACTTCTCTCTCCTTTTCCGCTCTGCCTTCCGTCCACTGATGGCTCGGCACAAAGAGAATGGCTTTAACTCCTTGTATTCTGTGTGAGGGCACACTGCCACGTTAGATGACAAGGAAGGCAAAAAAAAAAACGGATGCCATTTTCTTTCAGCTCGTGCTCTCGAAGATGGATAGACATGGAGGCGCTTCTTGATGGATTTCATTTCAACACTGGTGACGAGACAACGACGACGGCCCAAGGTTGTTCCTCCTGAAAACTACAACAAATGGCTGCTGCTGGCTTTAATGATGTTTCAAACTCGCCCCTCTCCCCTCTTCCTCTTCCGAGTAATTCGTATTTTCAAGAAGTCCTGGAAGTCTCCGAATGTACTCGTGGGCTTCCATAGCCAGAGTGGCATGTATGCCTATTCTACCTTGTGTTGTAGAGATTACAGATGAATATCTCCCCACAGGCTCTTTTGCTGCATGGGGTCTGTGGAGGAGAAAGCTCATCTAGGAGAGTGCTGTTAGTGTATTCCTCTAAGGGACTGGAGCTGGATTGCTGTTGCTATAACCAGTACCCCAGTCTGAGTGTTCACTACCCAGGCCTATAATCACAACAAACAGCCTGTACCCAGGAGGCAGTGGCGCTGCGACCCTACCGACCCCACATCTCCTTCCCTCACAACCCCGTAGGCATAACCACGCAGGAAGGGTAGTGTAGGCAGGCATTGCCCCAGAGGAGCATATCCAGGCAGCACCATGCCACACCACAAACTCTGGGGCAATGCCATCCCGGGCTTAATTGTGCGTTGTGATATGATGGAGCGATTTCAGGGACGTTTTCATGGCCCACAGTTAACTATAGCACCCAGAGGGCTTCTCTATCAGAGGGGAGCCCTGTGTGTATACTCGGTGTGTGTGTGTGTGTGTGTGTGCGTGCGTGCGTGCTTATTTGCATTCTCTCAGCCGACCCAATCAGCTGTATCAGTCCATAAATCATCCTCCCAGGACATACAGTACAGCAGGCAGCCACGTCTCCACGGTCACATGACAAGGCCCATCCACGCTTCAAAGCCCCAGAGCCCTGCAGCCTAGCCCTGAACCAGAGATAGGACTAGCGACGTTTCAATGCACTGTTTCCACAAGCAGAATGAGATGAAATGATTACGGCTCACATGATTGCAGCTGTCCTTATGGCTGGGACGAGGCAGTTTATAGCTTAACTCTTATTCCCTCCCTCCTTCTCTCCTCTTCCCATCCTCCCCCCCCATCCCTCCTTCACGCTCAGTGAACTTGCACTCCGGACTCATTTTCATGCATTCAAACGAGCATCTCATGTCTTTATCATGTCATGCACAGGGAAAACAGTGGTAACTAAAGTCTCAGTGTGGGAGGCGCCCACTGGAAAAACGCATAGAGAAGCGGAAAGTGGGTGGTCCCATTGGAAAGACGCAGAGAGAGATGGTAAGCAGTCAGACATTGGGAAAAATAAGGGTAGAGATGGGAGTTGTGTGACGCAGAAGAATATGGGAAGAGTGTATTCACGTAGAAAAGGATGAATGTCTCCTCAGATCATTACGGCTTCCTAAACATACATTAATCAGCTTCTTTAGCTCAGATTACATATTCAATGCCATACGACATGGCGTGCTCAAGCGTATGATGAGGCGGTCGAATCACAAATGCCTTTTCAATGTCATATTGAGCAAAACATTAGATGCAATGTTGCATAGAGCATATAGTTGCTATTTGCTATTGTATAGCACTGATGGGATGGAAATGTTACCAATGGTTACCACTACCACTCTAGTCGATAATGGAGTTGCTATATATGATGTTTACTGATGTGGATACACTTTGTCTGTGTTTACTGACCATATGACTAAATGACAGTTCCCTGAACATGGTGTTTGAAATAGCAGCACTCAAAACTCAAGAGTGGCTCCCTATGCAGTACTAGTGTTATACACAGGATCTCTGTGGTCAGACATTTTACAGGACTGTACGAACAAGCCACAAGCACTACTGAAACCATTCTGGATTATTATGTGGCCCTCATCAAGCTTGGGTCCTAAATTTAATTTACGGCGTGATAGGAGCATAACTGTTGGTTAATAAATGCAGTTTTATGGTCTGACTGGAGTGTACTGTGAAGTATTTTAAGGACAGAGGGGAGACATCCCGCATGGACACTTCTGTTTAACAATCAGAGAGAGTGATCGGCTCTCTGTGGTGCTCTAAAACAGGCACAGATGGGGAGTGTGAAAGGACAGTCTGAAGGGGGTGACTGGGGACAGTGGGAGTGTGTGGCAGAGAGACAAAGGGAGAGATAGTGGGATGATTAATGGAGAGAGAGAGAGCAAGAGAGAAAGAGAGAGAGAGAGAGAGAGAGAGAGAGAGAGAGAGAGAGAGAGAGAGAGAAGAAAAGAGAGAGATAGAAAGCAGGAGGTTGGGTTGGCCCTGAAGTAAGATCCCAAAGCCTGTCTCCTCTCAGCTTGTCAAACTGCCAAACATCAGTGTGTGATGCACCGTGTTAAAGGAAACAGCAGATTCAATACATGTAGATATTCTTCTTTAATTATTTACACAATACAAATATTCTAGCCCGTGAATCATATTTTAGATAAAGGGTGTGTGCACATGCATGTGACTGTGTGTCAAGAGGAGAAAGAGGGAAGATCAAGACTGAGCAAGACAGATGTTATACTTAACTTAATGTTATTGGGCCTTTTTATTGAACCATGTGCTTTGTGTTTGGTTTTCATGTATTTTGTAATTGATGTGTATATACAGTGCAACAATCTACACACAACACCCCATAATGACAAAACAAAAACAGGTTTTTAGAAATCTTTGCAAATATATTGGAAATAAAAAACATAAAATACCTAATTTACATAAGTATTCATAACCTTTGTTCATCCTTCAGATGTTTCTACAACTTGATTGGAGTCCACCTGTGAGAAATCATATTGATTGGGCATGAAGTTGACAGTGCATGTCAGAGCAAAAACCAAGCCATGAGGTCGAAGGAAATGTCTGTAGAGCTCCGAGACAGGATTATGTCAAGGCACAGATCTGGGGAAGGGTACGTAACGTAAAAAATGTCTGCAGCATTGAAGGTCCCCAAGAACATAGTGGCTCTTCCTAGAGCTGGCCACCCAGCCAAACTGAGCAATCGGGGGAGAAGGGCCTTGGTCAGGGAGGTGACCAAAAAAACAGATGGTCACAATGACAGAGCTCCAGAGTTTCTCTGTGGAGATGGTTGTCCTTCTGGAAGGTTCTCCCATCTCTGCAGCACTCCACCAATCAGGCCTTTATGGTAGAGTGGCCAGACGGAAGCCACTCCTCAGTTAAAGGGACATGACAGCCCGCTTGGAGTTTGCCAAAAGGAACCTTAATGACTCTCAGATCATGAGAAACAACATTGTCTGGTTTGATGAAACCAAGATTGAACTCTTCGGCCTGAATGCCAAGTCTGGAGGAAACCTGGCATGATCCTTACAGTGAAGCACGATGTTGGCACCATTATTTCTGTGGGTATGTTTTTTTAAGCGGCAGGGACTGGGAGACTAGTCAGGATCGAGTACAAAGTACAGAGTACAGAGAGATCATCAATGAAAACCTGCCCCAGAGCGCTAAGGACCTCAGACTGAGGGCGATGGGTCACCTTCCAGGACAACGTCCCTAAGCACACAACCAGGACAATGCAGGAGTGGCTTCAGGACAGAACTCGGACTTGAATCCAATTGCAAAGGCTAGCTTTTTCAAACAGAAAGCACTAATTCCAAAAGGTTTTGGGACACTGTAAAGTCCATGGAGAACAAGAGCACCTCCTCCCAGCTGCCCACTGCACTGAGGCTAGGAAACACTGTCACCACCGATAAATCCATGATAATCGAGAATTTCAAAAAGTATTTCTCTACGGCTGGCCACTCTTTCCACCTGGCTACCCCAACCCCGGCCAACAGCTCTTCTCCTTCACCCAAATCCAGACAGCTGATGTCTCTTCAAAGGGGGAGACACTCTAGACCCAAACTGTTACAGACCTATATCCATCCTGCCATGCCTTTCTAAAGTCTTTGAAAGCCAAGTTAACAAACAGATCACCGACCATCTCGAATCCCACCGTACCTTCTCCGCTATGCAATCCAGTTTCCGAGCTGGTCATGGGTGCACCTCAGCCACGCTCAAGGTCCTAAACAATATTATAACCACCATCGATAAAAACAGTACTGTGCAGCCGTCTTCATCGACCTGGCCAAGGGTTTCGACTCTGTCAATCACTGTATTCTTATCGGTAGACTCAACAGCCTTGGTTTCTCTAATGACTGCCTCGCCTGGCTCACAAACTACTTCTCAGATAGAGTTCACTGTGCCAAATCGGAGGGCCTGTTGTCCGAACACCTGGCAGTCTCTATGGGGTTGCCACAGGGTTCAATTCTCGGGCCGACTCACTTTCTCTGTATTTATCAATGATGTCGCTCTTGCTGCAGGTGATTCTTTGATCCACCTCTACACAGACTACACCATTCTGTATACATCTGGCACTTCTTTGGACACTGTGTTAACAAACCTCCAAATGAGCTTCAATGCCATACAACACTCCTTCCGTGGCCTCCAACTGCTCTTAAACGCTAGTAAAACTAAACGCATGTTCTTCAACCGATCGCTGCCCGAAACCGCCCGCCCGCCTAGCATCACTCTTCTGGACGGTTCTGACTTAGAATATTTGGACAACATAAATACCTAGGTGTCTGGCTAGACTGTAAACTCACCTTCCAGACTCATATTAAGCATCTCTAATCCAAAATTAAATCTAGAATCAGCTTCCTATTTCGCAAACAAAGCCTCCTTCACTCATGCTGCCAAACATACCCTCGTAAAACTGACTATCCTGCTGATCATTGACTTGGGCGATGTCATTCACAAAATAGCCCCCAACACACTACTCAGCAAATTGGATGCAGTCTATCACAGTGTCATCCGTTTTGTCACCAAAGGCCCATATACCACCCACCACTGCGACCTGTATGCTCTCGTTGGCTGGTCCTCGCTACATATTTGTCGCCAAACCCACTGGCTCCAGGTCATCTATAAGTCTTCGCTAGGTAAAGCTCCGCCTTATCTCAGCTCACTGGTCACCATAGCAACACTCACCCGTAGCACGCGCTCCAGCAGGTATATTTCACTGGTCATCCCCAAAGCCAATACCTCATTTGGCCGCCTTTCCTTCCAGTTCTCTGCTGCCAATGACTTTAACGAATTGCAAAAATCCCTCACTAACTTCAAGCATCGGCTGTCAGAGCAGCTTACTGATCGCTGCAGCTGTACACCCATCTGTAAATAGCCCATCCAACTACCTACCTCATCCCCATATTTGTTTTTTTTAATTTTTCTGCTCTTTTGCACACCAGTATTTCTACTTGCACATCCTCATCTGCACATCTATCACTCCAGTATTAATTTCTAAATTGTAATTACTTCGCCACTATGGCCTATTTATTGCCTTACCTCCTTACTTCATTTGCACACACTGTATACAGATTTTCTATTGTGTTATTGACTGTACGTTTGTTTATCCCATGTGTAACTCTGTGTTGTTGTTTTTGTCGCACTGCTTTACTTTATCTTGGCCAGGTTGCAGTTGTAAATGAGAACTTGTTCTCAACTGGCCTACCTGGTTAAATAAAGGTGAAATAAAAATAAATAAATAAAACATTTTACATCTCTTGGAAGACCTGAAAATAGCTGTGCAGAAAAGCTCCCCATGCAACCTGACAGCTTGAGAGGATCTGCTGAGAGGAATGGGAGAAACTCCCCAAATACAGGTGTGCCAAGCATGTAGCGCCATACCCACGAAGACTTGAGGCTTTAATCGGTGCGAAAGATGCTTTAACAAAGTACTGAGTAAAGGGTCTGATACTTCAGTTCTTTATTTATTAAATATTTTATGGGATATTGTGTGTAGATTGATGAGGGGAAAAACAATTGAATAAGGCTGTAATGTAACAAAATGTGGAAAAAGTCAAGGGGTCTGAATACTTTCCGAATGCACTGTATAAACGCCACATGTAAAGTGTTATTTCCATGTTTCATAATCTGAAATAAATATCCCAGTAATTTTCCATATGCACAAAAAGCTTATTTCTCTCAACTTTTACGCACAAATGTGTTTACATCTCAATTAGTAAGCCTAATCCATCCACCTGACAGGTGTGGCATATCAAGAAGCTGATTAAACAGAATGATCATTACACAGGGGAAGGCCACTGTAAAATGTGCAGTTTTGTCACCACAACACAATGCCACAGATGTCTCATGTTTTGAGGGAGGGTTCAATTTACTTGCTGACTGCAGGAATGTCCACCAGAGCTGTTGCCAGAGAATTTAATGTTCATTTCTTTACCTCCAACTTCGTTTTAGAGAATTTGGCACTACGTCCAACCGGTCTTACAACCGAAGACCCCGTGTATGGCGTCATGTGGGCGAGCAGTTTGATGATGTCAACGTTGGGAACAGAGTGCCCCATGGTGGCGGTGTGGTTATGGTATGGGCCGGCAGAAGCTACGGACAACGAACAGAAATTCATTTTATCGATGTCAATTTGAATGCACAGAGATACCGTGACGAGATCCTGATATCCATTGTCGTGCCATTCATCTGCCGCCATTACCTCATGTTTCAACATGATGATGTACGGCCACATGTCGCAAGGACCTGTACACAATTCCTGAAAGCTGAAAATGTCCCAGTTCTTCCATGGCCTTCATACTCAGCAGACATGTCACCCATTGAGCATGTTTGGGATGCTCTGGATCGACGTGTACGACAGCGTGTTCAAGTTCCTGCCAAAATCCAGCAACTCACAAAGCCATTGAAGAGGAGTGGGACAACATTCCACAGGCCACAATCAACAGCCTGATCAACGCTATGCAAAGGAGATGTGTCGCGCTGCATGAGGCAAGTGGTGGTCACACCAGATACTGAATGATTTTCTGACTCCCAGCTTAAATAAAGGTTAAAACACACATACACACACGCACACACACAAGGGTTAAGCTGTTATGCATTGCCAGTCTCACTCCCCTGCGACTTCATCACTTCACCCACTCATGCTTCTATGTTATTTCTCCTCTTCTTTTTCCTCTCACTCATTTCTTCAGAGGACAACTACCGTAATTACCATCCCACCTCCCTCTGCTCTATTCTTTCACTCCCTTTTTCATAGATTTTACACTGTGGGTATTTCTCTCCTTCTGGCAGTCTTTGTGTGTCCTGTTCCAATCTTTCTTTCACCTCCTCCCTCTTTCTGTTCTGCCTGTTCCCTCATTCCTTTTAATAATCCAGTCCCTCACTCTGGTCTGTATCTCTTTCTTTCCCTTGGGAGGCCTCTCTTTTTCTCTTTCTCCCCCTCTGTGGGTCTATTCTCCTTATCGAGAATGAAGGAGAATTTTGAGATTCTCGAGCGGTATCGATTCTCGAGAGACATTACTGTATTGTAAACTTGCCTATTTCTCAAGTCTCGAACGCTACCTCCGGAGGTCGCGCATGACTCCCGCCCGATAGTTGCCCCCCAGTAAGCAGGGCAGTGTAAACAGAATTGTCTCCTTGAGCCCAACATTCATACAGTAAAAATACTAATAGCAGAGCAATATTTTTTAAACAGCTTGACTTTTTCATGATATTTGAAACTTGTTTTATTGAGTTTTCACCTGAAATTGCAGCAATAGCTTACAGTTAAATTCTAAAATTATCACAGTAGTTTTAAGAAAGGAAAGGTCAACAACATTCCCCCCATTTTCACATATGTTAATGCTGGGGTGGAGCTGGAATTTATGAATATGAAGTAGAACAATTGTGAATGTTTGTCAATGACAATATTCTCTATTTCTCTGTCTTTCTGTGCCCACCTCTTTCTTCTCTCTCATTCTCCCTTTCTCTCTTTCTCCCTTTCTCTCTCTTTCACCATCCCACCATCTCTCTAACTCTTCCCCAGTCTCATTTTCTCAGTAACCGGCACCCTTTCGGGGACATAAATTAGAAATATTTATGATGAAATCCCTCTCTGTATCGCTGTCTCTCATCTCGTTGTCACATAAAAAAGACACTGATCTTATCAGGCCTACCTATGTAGTCATCCGTCAGACAATCTACTTATCCATCCATCACCTTGGTACAGGCTGTGTCTCCACTCCCCTTGGCAGCCAAGGCTTTTAAAAGTGCATAAAACTCCTGAGTGGACACAGAGCACCTGAGTCCGCATGTGTAACACCCTAATAGCCAACTGCCACTGAGCTATGAATCAATGTTCCACCCTGGCTAAGAAGAAACCCACGTATGGCTCCTAGAACATTGTAGAGGTGTCACAAGGTGGATCTCCACATGTTGCTGGGCTCACAAACTCCACAGGTAGTCAGGTTCCCGTGTTAAGTCAGGTTCCTGTGTTTCAAAGCTGTCATACGGTACAGTACCGCTTGGCACCTTGAAGAAAGTCATGAATGGTAGGATTGGAGGCAAAACCCAGGATGCTTTCAAAAGTCTTGTGCCGTTAGAGAAGCATTTAGTGTTGCGACCTGCAAACCATCCCATTACAACTTGTTAGGGACTATAATAATATTCACAAACACCTGGTTCAATCCATCTTATTTAAGTAAATGCCATGTGAAATTCAGTAAGCAGCACTGAATTTGGGAGAAAGGAGCTGGATTGTGGGTGTCTTTTAATTCCTGGTATGTAATTGAGCAGAGCGGCTGGGAGGCAGGCTTTGATAGCGTTCTAACCCCCCTCCTGTCACACACTGCAGCAGCAGGGGCACTACAAGCCCTGGACAGGCTGGAGGAATAAGGCTGGTTAAACAACACATCCCTTCCCACCTAGAATCCTGCCCAAAGCCACAATCTTACTGGGTCACCAGAACTGCCCCCAGGTTGGAAAAATTGTCTTTCTAGCTCAGAGCGATCGATGTGTGAAGTATACCTGTTAAAGTGTGTGTGGGAGGGACGGGTGTGTGTGTTTGTGTGCATGTGTGCGCGTGCGCGCGCGTGTGTGTATTTGTGCATATACGGGAGTAAGTGAGCATGTGTGCATGTGATATGTGTGTGTGTCACTTACTCTGTGTGAAGCGAGGGGGGTTGTCGTTGACATCACTCAGCCTCACGGTGACAGTGGTGGTCCCTGAGAGACCTCCCAGATGGCCCCCCATGTCTTTGGCCTGCAGAACAACCAGGTACTGGTCCTGGGTTTCCCTGTCCATATCAGGCACCGCTGTGCGCAGGATACCTGGGAAAAAACACACACACCAAAGACAAAAAGAGTTCAAGATCAATCATTTCCACTATGCAGAATGACCTGATTCTGCTTCACACGATTGGTTGAACAGCGGCTACCTCTAGCTGTGCACCGCTCACCAAACCCAGCCAAACCTGGAGCCAAGGTAGCTAAATCACCTTGAAACATGGATACTCTTTTAAAGCTAGTGAAAATATGAGCCTTTGCTGAGGTAATGCTTACAGTCTGTAGGGAATTAAAAAGACACCATCAGAGAAAATGTGATGTGGCTCTGGGGTGTGTGAGTTAACAAAATTACAGGCTAAGAAGAATCTTAACATTTTTCTCCAGCGCCAAATCAGTGTGTCTTGTATGCAAAGAAATTGTTCCTGTTTGCAAATAATTAAATGTGAGACGTCATTAGGAATCTGAGTATGGTACATTCTGAGTAGGCCTACCGACGCAGAAAAATGTCAGCTTTAACTGCTGGCTACTCTTCTTAAGTGGCTTAACCCAACGAGAGAAAGTCACAAGTGTTTCCCTAAAAGCTGTCTGGGTTTAACCATCTTCTATTGTACAGAAAGTGAATATCTTAATCAATCAGAGGGACAGAATTAGACTACTTCCCAAGCAAAGTCTTTCCTTTTTTCTCTTCAGTTATAGAGGTTGTAGCTCAGCCTCTGAATGTCAAATAAACGAAACAATGATATCCCCATACAGTACGCATCGGAGTCACGTCTTTCCCGGGTATTTTACAGCTTGTTATTAGCATAAAGAATCTCAGACCATTTATAAATGTTTTCTTCAAAATCTTAAGCTGACAAGGGGTAGGCCTGTGTCTTTTGCCACTTTCTTTCATAAAAAGGGAGGCAGGCCCATGGCAGGGATCATCCCCCCAAAATAATTGAGCGGATAGTCAGGGGGCCGGAACATAATTACAAATAATTTGTAGACTGGAAATTGATCACAAGAAGCCCAACCATATATAATATTTGACAAAATAATAATAATTTCAAACCTTGCTTCCATTTGTACACAATCACATATACAGTGCCTTCAGAAAGTATTCAACTTATTCCACATATTGTTGTTACAGCCTGAATTCAAAATGGTAAAAAAAAGATGTCTCACCCATCTACACAGAATATCATCATGACAAAGTGAAAACATGCTTTTAGACATTTTAGCATATTTTATGAAAATGAAATACAGAAATCTAATTTACATAAGTATTCACACCACTGAGTCAATACTTTGTAGAAGCACATTTGGCAGCGATTATAGATGTGAGTCTTTCTGGGTAAATCTCTAAGGGTTTTCCACACCTGGACTGCGCAAAATGTATTATTTTCAAAATTCTTCAAGCTCAGGAACATTCACTGTCTTCTTGGTAAGCAACTCCAGGGTAGATTTGGCCTCGTGTTTTAGGTTACTTTCCTGCTATAAGGTGAATTAATGTCCCAATGTCCGGTGGAAAGCAGACTGAACCAGGTTTTCCTCTAGGGTTTGGCCTGTGCTTAGCTCCCATCTGTTTCTTTTTTATCCTGAAAAGTCCTTAACGGTTACAAGCATACCCATAACATGATGCAGCCACCCATTTGCTTGAAAATAGGGAGGGTGGTACTCAGTAATGTGCTGTTTCAGATTTGCCCCAAACATAACACTTTGAGCAGTTTCCTTCCCCTCCGGCAACTGAGTTAGGAAGGATGCCTATATCTTTGCAGTGGCTGGGTGTGTTGATACACCATCCAAAGTGTAATTAATAACTTCACCATCCTCAAAGGGATATCCAATGTCTGTTTTGTTTTTATTTATCTACCAATACGTGTCCTTCTTTGTGAGGCATTGGAAAACCTTCCTGGTCTTTGTGATTGAATCTGTGTTTGAAATTCACTGCTTGACTGAGGGACCTTACAGATAATTGTATGTGGGAGGGTACAGAGATGATGTAGATGACTTTTTGACTCAAGACATTTCAGCTTTTCATTTCAGCCTAAAGCCTAATTTTGTCTGTCAAAGAGGTAGGCCTAACTCATATTTCTTAAATAGGAAGAAATAGGCTCCAACGCAAAGTTCTCTTGTTGTTAGTAAAGTCTAATTAAAATTAAAACTGTTGAAATGAATTATGCCTACTCTAATTTGCCTACTTTTAGCACCATGAGCCGTTCATTTTCAATTGATTGTGCTCTGGCTGCTGCTTCAATTTTCAGCACAACGATGTAAGTTACTCAAATCTGGGTTATTGTGAGGTCAATAACTCTGATAAATACATCAAGGGCAAGAAACATTTTGTTTTTAATAAAATCAATTACAGTAACATGTTATCAAAGTTGACCTCCGGTCCTCCTCATCTTCCTGCTCTCCCTCTAAAACTCAGGCTATAGACTTGTCCGCGCGCAGGAATAGTCCTAATCAAAACTGATTTCCGGAAGAAGCCTTTGACTCTCGTCCTGAACTGCCACTATAGGCCTACACATCACATCCCTTAGTTAGGCAGTACACACATTTTTGATCAGCAAGAGCAGGATGCTGCTCAGGGTTCCATTGCAGTGTGTAATGCAGACTAGTTATATTTACACCATCCCAGCAGCTATCTTAGAAATATTGGGGGGGAGGGTATTCAGACCCCTTGGAAAGTATTCAGACCCCTTCCCTTTTTCACATTTTGTTACGTTACAGCCTTATTCTATAATGGATTAAATAAAACATTTTCCTCATCAATCTACACACAATACACACAATACCCCATAAAGACAAAGGTTTTTAGAAATGTTTGCAAATGTTTTACGAATAAAAAACAGAAATACCTTATTTACATAAGTATTCAGACCCTTTGCTATGAAACTTTAAATCGAGCTCCTGTTTCCAAGTTTCTACAACTTGATTGGAGTCCACCTGTGGTAAATTCAATTAATTGGACATGATTTGGAAAGGCACACACCTGTCTATAGAAGGTCCCACAGTTGACAGTGCATGTCAGAGCATAAACCAAGCCATGAGGTCGAAGGAATTGTCCATAGAGCTCTGCGACAGGATTGTGTTGAGGCACAGATCTGGGAAAGGGTACCAAAAAATATCTGCAGCATTGAAGATCCCCAAGAACATAGTGGCCATCATTCTTAAATGGAAGAGGTTTGGAACCACCAATACTCTCCCTAGAGTTGGCCGCCCAGCCAAACTGAGCAATCAGGGGAGAAGGGCCTTGGTCAGGGAGGTGACTATTAACCCGATGGTCACTCTGAAAGAGCTCCAGAGTTCCTCTGTGGCGATGGGAGAACCTTCCAGAAGGACAACCATCTCTGCAGCACTCCACCAATCAGGCCTTTATGGTAGAGCGGCCAGACAGAAGCCACTCCTCAGTAAAAGGCACATGACAGCCCGCTTGGACTTTGCCAAAAGCCACCTAGACTCTCAGACCATAAGAAACAAGATTCTCTGGTCTGATTGGAGACTAGTCAGGATCGAGGAAAAAATGAACAGAGAAAATACAGAGAGATCATTCATGAAAACCTGCTCCAGAACGCTCAGGACCTCAGATTGGGGTGAAGGTTCACCTTCCAACAGGACAGCGACCCTAAGTCTCTGAATGTTCTTGAGTGGCCCAGCCTGAACCCGGACTTGAGCACGATCAAACATCTCTGGAAAGACCTGAAAATATCTGTAGAGTGACGCTCCCCATCCAACCTGACAGAGCTTGAGAGGATCTGTAGAGAAGAATGGGAGAAACTCCCAAAATACAAGAGTGCCGAGCTTGTAGTGTCATACCCAAGAAGACACAAGGCTGTAATCGCTGCCAAAGGTGCTTCAACAATATACTGAGTAAAGGGTCTAAATACTTACACTACCGTTCAAAAGCTTGGGGTCACTTTCACTTGTTTTTTAAAGAAAAGAAGTCCTCAAATGGCAGCTTCATTAAATAGTACCTGCAAAACACCAGTCTCAACGTCAACAGTGAAGAGGCGACTCCGGGATGCTGGCCTTCTAGGCAGAGTTCTTCTTTCCAGTGTCTGTGTTCTTTTGCCCATCTTAATATTTTATTTTTATTGGCCAGTCTGAGATATGTATTTTTCCTTGCAACTCTGCCTGTAGGCCTAACTGTTTTGCTCATAGGAAGCACTCGAGTCTCAAGTTTGGGAAGCTAATTTTCACCATAAAAATGATAAAGCATTCCATGCATTCTCACATTTGCAGACTTATGTAAGGTAGCTGACTATTACTAATGTGATTAGTAAATTGGTGTTATAGATTTTATGGTTAATGACTAAATGTTTGTACATCTAAGAATATTCTATTCTGAAAATGTATGCAATAGAGATAGGGTTATAAGACAAAATGGTAGTCCAATTACTGTGTGTGTCTAGAAATTAATATTGTGGAGAGTGGAACAGGCTGGTACAATTTGACCTAGAGAGTATCTGTGAGAACAAAGCATTCTTAGTTCTAATCAGACATATGTGGGAAGGCTTCTGGTCCTTGGGATGGGAGGGACTGTTAGGAGCTGTCCAAGGTTGACTTATGTTGCAAAGATTGTGACAAGGAATGAATGGGTACTGTGGGAAAACACTATTTCCTGGAAAGGGTGGGGAATATGGTGGGGCCTTTGTATTTCAACATTGTACCATATAAAATACTGTGTACACCTTTTAAGATCAGAGCTCTCGCGTGAATTAAACACTTTTACCTTTGACCATTGTAGACTGGGCTCCTGTCTGTCTTATTTCAACCAGTATCTTACAAATTCTGGGTTACAGACGGAGTGGTTTAATTGAAGTTCAGTTTATGAACATTGAAAACAAAATTTCTATAACAATTGGATAGTCATAAAAGCTAATTCAATCAATCAAAAAAGACTGTTCAGTGCAGTGTGTGATGGAGTAGGCCTAGGCTAGGTTATATCAGATAGGCCTATGTTTCTTTCCCTTGCTTTGCACAGGAAAAACGTGTCCTTTTATAAAAACATTTCATGCAATTCAACTACACATTATATGACTGAAGAGAATATTTTTGAATACAACTTTCAAGTGGCACTGACCCAATGATAAAGACAGTGAATATGCACACTCACCAGGGATATGGTCGATGCGCCGCTGGTGACAATAATACTGTTTGCTTGTGCAACTCCGACAGGCAATGCGATTTAAAACAACCCACAGCTTTTTTTTTAAGAAGCTAATGATCCCCCAAATAATGCTTTCTGGTGTAGTATACACAGAATATTTTCTAGATTATTATTACTATTTAATTATAATCAGTGGTTTGATTGGCAAAAGAAAACAAAACAGGCTAAATTCGTTGTGAAAATACAATGGGCCTATGGTAATGCAACATCAAGGAAATGCCTATTTTGTTTATTTACTTGCTAGGGCACCTGAATAACAATTATACATGAACAATAACTTCACATAGCATAGCTTCCTGAACAAAGGGCATGGGCTAGGTAGTCAGCTATGTGAATTCTAGAATGTAGGTTGTTTCCATACAGCGGGATTTCAGCGTCCAGTTTTTCGTGAGAGAGCCATATTTACACTTGATCACATGTTCGTGGTCAATGCAAAAACATTGGCATCCTTTAGCTCTGTCTGAACCTCCCCCTGCACCTTGTTGAACAAGGTATGGACTGCTGTTTGAGAGAAATACTTTCTCCCTGGTAAATCATATAGTCTGTGAAATTTACAAAGCATTTATTTGAAGGCGGGTTTCTCCACCGTTCAGAAGCGCACCATTCCTTTTACTAAATAACGACTTACACTGTCTGTCAGTGCTCACCATTTATCGTTTGTGGTGCTGGAAATTTTAGTAGGTAGCCTATGGTTTTTGCGCATATAATCTGTGAAGGAGGACGGTGGATGGGGGCGTATAGAGTGGAGAAGGTGAAAAGATTAAAGTTCCTCGGCATACACATCACTGACAATCTGAAATGGTCCATCCATACAGACAGTGTGGTGAAGAAGACGCAACCGTGCCTCTTCAACCTCAGGAGGCTAAAGAAATTTGGCTTGGCCCATAAAACCCTCACAAACTTTTACAGATGCACCATTTACAGCATCCTGTCGGGCTGTATCACCGCCTGGTACAGCAACTGCACCGTCCGAGGGTGGTGCAATCTGCCCAACACATCACCGGGGACACACTGCCTGCCCTCCAGGACATCTACAGCAGCGGGTGTCACAGGAAGGCTAAGAAGATAATCAGGGACCTCAGTTACCCGAGCCACGGCCTGTTCACCCGCTACCATCTGGAAGGCGAGGTCAGTAGAGGTGCATCAAAGATGGGACCGAGAGACTGAAAAACAGCTTCTATCTCAAGGCCATCAGACTGTTAAATACTCACCACTAGCCGACACCCGCCCATACCCTGCTATGAACTTTATTCACGGTCAGTAGACGGCTACCAATCGGTTACTTTACCATGCACCTTAGAGGCTGCAGCCTACGTACATAGTCATGGAACACTTGTCACTCAAAAAATGCAACGCTGGTCACTTTAAATAATGTTTACATACTTACCCACTTCACATGTATATACTGTATTCTAGTCAAGGCCTATCCTATTTAACTATTGCTGTACATATACTATTCTTCAGATACACTACATATTCTGTCCATATATACTGTCCATATTGTCTATACATCCCAGCACATATACGGTATATACAGTGCCCGTCATTCAGGGTTTTTTCTTTATGTTGACTATTTTCTACATTGTAGAATAATAGTGAAGACATCAAAACTATGAAACAACACATATGGAATCATGTAGTGACCAAAAAAGTGTTCAACAAATTGAGATTCTTCAAAGTAGCCACGCTTTGACAGCTTTGCATACTCTTGGCATTCTCTCAACCAGCTTCATGAGGTAGTCACCTGGAATGCATTTCAATTAACAGGTGTGCATTGTTAAAAGTCAATTTGTGGAATTTCCTTCCTTCTTAATGTGTTTGAGCCAATCAGTTGTGTTGTGACAAGGTTGGGGTGGTTTAGAGAAGATAGCCCTATTTGGTAAAATACCAAGTCCATATTATGGCAAGAACAGCTCAAAGAAGCAAAGAGAAACGACAGTCATTACTTTAATACATGAAGGTCAGTCAATCCAGAGAATGTCAAGAACTTTGACATTTTCTTCAAGTGCAGTCGCAAAAACCATCAAATGCTATGATGAAACTGGCTCTCATGAGGACCGCCACAGGAAAGGAAGACCCAGAGTTACTTCTGCTGCAGAGGATACATTCACTTGAGTTAACTTTACCTCAGATTGCAGCCACAATAAATGCTTCACAAAATTCAACTGTTCAGAGGAAACTGCGTGAAACAGGCCTTCATGGTCAAATTGCTGCAAAGAAACCACTACTAAAGGACACCAATAAGAAGAAGAGACTTGCTTGGGCCAAGAAACACAAGCAATGGACATTAGACCGGTGGAAATCTGTCCTTTGGTCTGTCCAAATTTGAGATTTTTGGTTCTAACCCGCCGTGTCTTTGTGAGACGCAGAGTAAGTGAAAGGATGATCTCCGCATGTGTGGTTCCCACCGTGAAGCATGTAAAAACCCACCAGCAGAACCCTCTCCACTCAGGAGATCAGTCCCTTTCGGTCAACACAATGAATGAAAATGCATTAGAATTCAATAACAGCATTGCAGACGATGTATACCTACTGTAGGTGACACACTCATACCTTAAGCATACTGTAATACATACTGTGAAAAACTTTTGGAGTTTTCACATATCCCCTTATTTAAAAAGAAAAAATGTATTTCACCTTTATTTAACCAGGTAGGCCAGTTGAGAACAAGTTCTCATTTACAACTGTGACCTGGCCAAGATAAAGCAAAGCAGTGCGACACAAACAACAACACAGAGTTACACATGGAATAAACAAATGTGCAGTCAATAACACAAAATAAAAATTGTAGATACAGTGTGTGCAAATGAAGTAAGATTAGGGAGGTAAGGCAATAAATAGGCCGTAGTGGTGAATTAATTACTGGGGTGCAAAGGAGAAAAAAAAAAGAATAACAATATGGGGATGAGGTAGTTGGGTGGGCTATTTACAGATGGGCAATGTACAGGTGCAATGATCTGTGAGCTGCTCTGACAGCTAGTTGATGCTTAAAGTTAGTGAGGGAGATATGAGTATCCAGCTTCAGTGATTTTTGCAATTTGTTCCAGTCATTGGCAGCAGAGAACTGGAAAGAAAGGCGGCCAAGGGAGGAATAGGCTTTGGGGGTGACCAGTGCAGCATACCTGCTGGAGCGCGTGCTACGGGTGAGTGCTGCTATGGTGACCAGTGAGCTGAGATAAGGCGGGGCTTTACCTAGCAAAGACTTATAGATGACCCGGAGCCAGTGGGTTTGGCGACGATTATGAAGCGAGGGCCAGCTGACTAGAGCATACAGGTCATAGTGGTGGGTAGAATATGGGGCTTTGGTGACAAAACGGATGGCACTGTGATAGACTGCATCCAATTTGCTGAGTAGAGTGTTGGAGGCTATTTTATAAATGATATCGTCGAAGTCAAGGATCGGCAGGATAGTCAGTTTTACGAGGGTATGTTTGCCAGAATGGGTGAAGGAGGCTTTGTTGCGAAATTGGAAGCCGATTCTAGTTTTAATTTTGGATTGGAGATGCTTAATATGAGTCTGGAAGGAGAGTTTACAGTCTAACCAGACACCTAGGTATTTGTAGTTGTCCACATATTCTAAGTCAGAACCGTCAAGAGTAGTGATGCTGGACGGGCGGGCAGGTGCGGGCAGCGATCGGTTGAAGAGCATGCATTTAGTTTTACTTGCATTTAGGATCAGTTGGAGGCCACGGAAGGAGAGTTGCATTGAAGCTTGTCTGGAGGTTAGTTAACACAGTGTCCAAAGAAGGGCCAGAAGTATACAGAATGGTGTTGTCTGCGTAGAGGTGGATCAGAGAATCACCAGCAGCAAGAACGACATCATTGATGTATACAGAGAAAAGAGTCATCCCGAGAATTGAACCCTGTGGCACCCCCATAGAGACTGCCAGAGGTCCGGACAACAGGCCCTCCGATTTGACACACTGAACTCTGTCTGAGAAGTAGTTGGTGAACCAGGCGAGGCAGTCATTTGAGAAACCAAGGCAGTTGAGTCTGCCGATAAGAATGTGGTGATTGACAGAGTCGAAAGTCTTGGCCAGGTCGATGAATACGGCTGCACAGTATTGTCTTTTATCGTTGGCGGTTATGATATTGTTTAGGACCTTGAGCGTGGCTGAGGTGCACCCATGACCAGCTCGGAAATCAGATTGCATAGCGGAGAATTCGGTGGGATTCGAAATGGTCGGTGATCTGTTTGTTAACTTGGCTTAGAAAGGCAGGGTAGGATAGATATAGGTCTGTAGCAGTTTGGGTTTAGAGTGTCTCCCCCTTTGAAGAGGGGGATGATCGCGGCAGATTCCCAATCTTTGGGGATGCCAGACGATACGAAAGAGAGGTTGAACAGGCTAGCAATAGGGATTGCAACAATTGCGGCAGATAATTTTAGAAAGTGAGGGTCCAGATTGTCTAGCCCAGCTGATTTGTAGGGTTCCAGATTTTGCAACTCTTTCAGAACATCAGCTATCTGGAGAAGAAATGGGGGAGGTTTGTGGGGGGTTCAGGGCTGATAACCGGGGTAGGGGTAGCCAGGTAGAAAGCATGGCCAGCTGTATAAAAATGCTTTTTGAAATTCTCGATTATCCTGGATTTATCGGTGGTGACAGTGTTTCCTAGCCTCAGTGCAGTGGGCAGCTTGGAGGAGGTGCTCTTATTCTCCATAGACTTTACAGTGTCCCAGAACTTTTGGGAGTTTGTGCTACAGGTTGCAAATTTCTGTTTGAAAAAGCTAGCCTTTGCTTTCCTAACTGCGTATATTGGTTCCTAACTTCCCTGAAAAATTGCATATCGAGGGGGCTATTCGATGCTAATGCAGTACGCCACAGGATGTTTTTGTGCTGGTCAAGGGCAGTCAGGTCTGGAGTGAACTAAGGGCTATATCTGTTTTTTAATGGGGCATGCTTATTTAAGATGGTGAGGAAAGCACTTTTAAAGAATAACCAGGCATCCTCTACTGACGGAATGAGGTCAATATCCTTCCAGGATACAAAGGCCAGGTCGATTAGAAGTGTTTTAGGGAGAGTTTGACAGTGATGAGGGGTGGTCGTTTGACCGCAGACCCATTACGGATGCAGGCAATGAGGCAGTGATCGCTGAGATCCTGGTTGAAGACAGCAGAGGTGTATTTAGAGGGCAGGTTGGTCAGGATGATATCTATGAGGGTGCCTGTGTTTACGGATTTGGGGTTGTACCTGGTAGGTTCATTGATAATTTGTGTGAGATTGAGGGCATCTAGCTTAGATTGTAGGACGGCCGGGGTGTTAAGCATGTCCCAGTTTAGGTCACCTAACGAGCTCTGAAGATAGATGGGGGGCAATCAATTCACATATGGTGTCCAGGGCACAGCTGGGGGCAGAAGGTGGTCTATAACAAGCGGCAACGGTGAGACTTGTTTCTGGAAAGGAGAATTTTTTATTGTTTTGGGCACATACCTGGATAGTATGACAGAACTCTCCGCCCCCGTTTGCAGTTCTATCTTGTTGGAAAATGTTATAGTTAGGGATGGAAATTTCAGGATTTTTGGTGGCCTTCCTAAGCCAGGATTCAGAAACGGCTAGGACATCCGGGTTGGCAGAGTGTGCTAAAGCTTTGAGTAAAATAAACTTAGCGAGGAGGTTCTGATGTTAACATGTATGAAACCAAGGCTTTTACGATTACAGAAGTCAGCAAATGAGAGGAGTGAAGCTAGGCACTGCAGGGCCTGGATTAACCTCTACATCACCAGAGGAACAGAGGAGGAGTAGGATAAGGGTACGGCTAAAGGCTATAAGAGCTGGTCATCTAGTGTGTTCGGAACAGAGAGTAAAAGGAGCAGGTTTCTGGGCGCGGAAGAATAGATTCAAGGCATAATGTACAAACAAGGATATGGTAGGATGTGAATACAGTGGAGGTAAACTTAGGAATTGAGTGACGATGAGAGAGGTTTTGTCTCTAGAGACATCATTTAGACCAGATGAGGTCACTGCATGTGTGGGAGGTGACACCTAGGTATTTGTAGCAGATTACGTCGGTAGACCAGTCGTGATGGAAACGGCGGGGCTCCGTGTCGGCAGTAAAAGGGGCAAAATATGTATTGTAGCTCAAGGAGTGGCTGATGGACCTCTTCAGCAAGCTGGGAGATGGGCCTAGCACGAGGCTAGTTCCAGGTTCACTGGTGCTTGCTTCGGGACAGAGACGTTAGCCAGGAGGTAGCCACTCAGATAGCAGCTAGCTAGCTGCGATGATCCAGGTGAAAAGGTTCAGAGCTTGCGGTAGGAAATCGGACATGTGGAGAAAAAGCAGTCAGGTATGCTCTGGGTTGAATCGCGCTGTGCAGACTGGCAGGAGTTGACCGGTCTAAGGTTAGCTGATGACCACTAGCAGTGGCTAACTGACTCCAGTTCTACAGTACAGAAAATAGCAGATCCATACCACATTGGGTGAGGCGGGTTGCAGGAGAGTATGTTGAAACTGAGGTTAAAAAGATAAAAAATATATACTAAATATATAAGAAAGAAAAAAAAGATATATACACGGGACACGACAAGACAAAGACGATCCGAATCCTGGAGCGTTTGATACCCTGATCTGTTCTATAGAGCATGGGTGAAAGGCAAACGAACCCTGGCTGAAACGAATACTGGACCTGTGTGAGTAGTGGGTCCAAGATCCAGGACCAGAGTACCAGGTATTGTGATGTGGCAGCTCGAGTCTCATGGAACTTTTTTGCCCACTGTAAACAAGCTACCTTGCTAACGTCATGTAGAATGTGCATCTTGATATTGCAACCCTGAAACGGTTATATTCAAGTCTTGTGAAAGCAAAACGTTTTCTGTAGAATTCTCACAAACGCTCCAGGAAACCGAACCAGGGTACCGAATTTCATGTGTGAAAACGCCCTTAGTGTTTACTAGCTTGCAGGCTGTCAATCACGTAGTGAGGCAACAGAGGACTCAATAGAAGACTTTCCCATCTGCCTCAGGGACCCTGGGTTGACACCAAAGCCCCCCCAAAACACACAGTAGATTTTAGTGAGGAGACAGGTCCTCTGAGCCTTTTTAATCTCCGCCTTTAATAGTTCACAAACCTTTCCTGACATCTCCTTTGAATACACGTCTTTTTGTTTTTCCTCCTTCAGAAAGTATAATTTAAGGTGGTTGCTGCAGTTTGTTGGATGCACATAGACTCTGGCAGTCTGAATACATTTCTGCCAGTTTGAACTGGTTTAACTGAGAAGGAGCAGGAGGGTACACACAGAGAGAAGGAATAGGGAAAAAGAGATGGCGGCGAATGGGAGAGAAGTGAGAGGAGGGAATATGGGGAGGGGGTAGATACAGAGGGATCGGTATGCATGGCATAGAGTGTGAGGGACTGAGAGGGGGAATGAAGGAGGGAGAGAAAGGGATTGAGAAAAGAGAGAAAGAAAGCGCTGTGGGGACACACACTGCAAAGAGGTTTGAAGAGGGAGAAAATGGTTGGGAGCAGAGAGAGAAGGAGTGCGTGCACACCAAGTGGAGAGCGGGAGGCAGTCACCTGTCTGTGGGTCCACAGAGAAGAACTGCTGTCCCTGCACCAGTGTGTACACCAGCCTGGCACTGTTCCCATAGGTTGGGTCGTCAGCATCTGTCGCTGTCACCTGGATTATAGAAGTACCTGAGGGAGGAGGGGAGAAAGCAGAGGAGCGTTAAAACAACATAACACACACACTGACCAGACACAGCAGTACATTAGCACAGCACAACAACCAGAGAGCCAAATACTGACTGACTGATTGACTCCTACCTCTCTCTTTCTCCATCTCTCTCTCCTTCTCTCTCTCTCTCTCTTACCCCCTCACTCTCTTTCGGCAGCAGCGTGACAAATACTTTATTCACTTTCTTTCTCCCCTGCTGCTCACCTTCTTTCTCTCTCGATTATGTCTGTCTCACTTCATTTCTCTTCATCTCCATCGCCAATTCCCTTTTGCTCCCTCTCTCAATCTCTCTGTCTGTCGGTTGCCCCCCTTGTCTCCCTCATGTCCTGAATCCCTGCCTTTCCTGACAGATATGGACTTTTTCCCCACCAAATAAATCAAAGACCGTCAGCTTCATGTGAGAAATTTAAATTGTAGCAAAAAAAGATATGTACAGTTTCGAAAGAAGAACTACGTTTCCCATGGGACACTGGGCTGACAAGCTCTGAGGGTAGAGGGGATTTGTGGGAGCAGCTGTTGCTGCTTTCTGACATCAAAGCCCTGACAATGTCACCGGGAGAGAGAGAGAGAGAGAGAGAGAGAGAGAGAGAGAGAGAGAGAGAGAGAGAGAGAGAGAGAGAGAGAGAGAGAGAGGGAGGTAGGTAGGTAGGTAGGTAGGTGAGGGAGGCAGGTAGGCGAGGGAGAAACTGGGTCTGATTACTGATCTATCACAGGTAGTTAACAGGCATAGGGAAGGCAAATGGAAGATGGAGAGAGAAAGGAAGGGCGAGAGGAGCGATTGTTTTGATGCACGCGGCAGTACAAGAATGATCAGAAGGACAGATCAAACAAGTTCGACTGGTGGGTTTGACGGAACAAACACAAGAGAGAGAGAAACCTATTGATATGCAGCCTGCTAAAACAGTCACAATTTGGAGTGATGACGCACTCAGACTGAGATGTATTACCAGTGAACGGATACTGTGTGAATACCATAGTGGATTATTTCTATGTGAAATACTGTAATGCGAAAAAGTAGTGGTAGAAATCAAATCCTTGTATCCACTTAAAACTAAGCTTAGGGCTGAAATTCACATGACACAATGTGTTTGGAGCAATCAAGGGAAGCAAACTGAATCTCGATTCCTAGTGACAGGAGTTGATGAAAGATATCTCAACCAATCTCTTCAACAGGCTGACTTGGTGTCAGTGTGACAACCATCATTATCCAATTCCATCACCACTGTGGCATTGACGGTGGAAGATATTACCAGTTTTATGTAACCGCTCTTTGATAAGACTCTCACGGCGCCACTATGTGCTAGTCTCGCAAACAACCCACCGTGCATTTTGAAAAACAACTTGGTAAATATTGAATCCCGGGTAAATATTGAAGCCATGATTGACTGAACAACTCAATCTGGGACCAAGCTTTGAAAAGCAAGCACACATCAAAATGGGCAAAATTATTAATAAAGGAAGCAAGCAGCAGCAGATTAAAAAAGACAACGGCTCCCCTGCAGTACCTATGTTGGCCATCTCAGGCACCGTGGCGCTGTAGGGCCCTTCCTCAAACAGAGGTGGGTTGTCGTTGATGTCCTGCACTCTGATGATGAATGTGGACGAGGGCTCCAGGGCCCGGTCGGTCTGCCGGTCGGTTGCTGTGGCGATGAGGCGGTACTCATCCTTTTCCTCACGGTCCAGGGGCTTGGTCACATGGATGTTGCCCGTCTTCTCGTCAATCACAAACACCGCCCCCGCCCCCTCGCCCCTCAGCACGTACTTGGTGCGTCCATCACCTCTGTCCATGTCAGTGTGCAGCTGAGAGAAAGAGATAGAAGGAGAGAGAGAATGATATAGATAGAGGAAGAAGGGTTAACACAAGCTAGAAAATAAACGAGAATGAATCCAAGAGAAATAAAGGGGATTATACACAGTGCTTGAGGACATGAGTTAGTCTGAGGACGAGAACACTGGTACACATCCAAACAAACACCCTCTCATCTATTCCGATCCATCCATGGGGCAATGGCCATGAACTAGGATAATCATAATCTCAATATCCATAGTAATGCATCAGCTCAGCTAGGCCTGCTATTCTCACAAACAGTTGTCTCTGAAAGCTCCTCAAACTGTGAAATACAGTTCTATACTGCTGCAACAATGAATGAAAGTAGGAATTTAGCACATATTAAGTTGAGGCCTAATCAATTATTCTCCAACTATTGAGAGTGTATTAAGGAGGACCAGGTGTGGCAGGGGTATATGCTGTATTGATCCTGACTGCTGCTGGCTTATTGGATCAGCCCTGGCTGGTTGGTGGCTGGGGCTCTCTCAAGCGGAGCGGGGTAATAGCAGAATAGGCCCTCCATCTCCCCCCCTCAGCGGTTTGCCTGGCCCCGCTCAGGGGATGCACTCCACACATCAGCATTCATTCTCATTACCGCTCAAACGTGGACAGAATAGGAACCCTGACAAAAGAGCGCAAAATTAGCCACCACTCCAAAAAAGTGTGACATTGTGAGAAAAGTGCGAGTGGGGAGCGCTTGAAAGCATCGTTGCGCGGCAACAGCTAAGCACATTTGCTAAATGAAATGAAAGTGGATACTCTGATTCTAAATATTCATTAGCTTTTTACAGATTCCCATTTCAAGGAGAACAATTGTGTAGATGTATGACCTCCCAGGAGGTAAACAATTCACATGGATGTTGACAAGACTGTTGGCGCCTGTTAACCAAATATAACCTTTTTCTAAGTTTCCACTGTCTGCAAAGTTGAGCTGAACAATTCTATATGCATTAAGTTTCCACATATTTTATCATTCCTCCTTCCACAACATGATTTCACTGCAAAGGGTAACACTCCTAGTACTGTTACCACTTTATTCCAGAAATGACTAATTAACTCTATGTAAATTACAATGTCTACAAATAAATTGGCAGGCAGTGAAGCGATTTTGTGGGAAGGGTGCTGGATTGAGACCTGCAAATAGACCTGAGTCACCACATGGCAGCTGGCCTTGGGGTCCTTTAAGGTTGTCACGGATACTGCACTTGCAGTACATCCGGCATTAGTTATTTGGGGAATCTTAACTGAAGTACTTCTATCTTCATCCTGGATGTTTTGGTTTGGCCCGCTTGGTCTGCACACCAGTGGAGGCTGCTGAGGGGAGGATGCCTCATAATAATGGCTGGAACAGAGCATATGGAATCGCGTCAAACACATGGAAACCATGTGTTTGATGTATTTGATACCATTCCATCCGTTCCGCTCCAGCCATTACCACGAGCCCGTCCTCCCCAATTAAGATGCCACCAGCCTCCTGTGCAGCACACTCAGCTGGTCAAGACCACCAGAAGTGAAGGTTCCACACTCACAAAACTAAGCACATTCAGGGTTCTTAACGAAAGGGTCGTTAACGGCCTTAACGACGTGGCTTAACGAGGGGACTTAACGAGGCCCTTAATGAAGCTCCTGACATCATTACCACTGTGAGTGGTGTCTGTGATGACGAAAGGCCGGCCAATCTCTGGCCCGGGAGGTGAGGAGAAGAGTCCTCTCAAGATATGCCATCTAACCTGGCCGTCACTGATCAACACACAGCACTGTATATTGTACCACATTGGGGCCTACATAACACCTTCTAACCTGTCCGTCACTGACCAACACACAGTATTATTTGGTACAACACTGGGGCCTACATAACACCTTCTAACCTGTCCGTCACTGATCAACACACAGTATTATTTGGTACAACACTGGGGCCTACATAACACCTTCTAACCTGTCCGTCACTGATCAACACACAGTATTATTTGGTACAACACTGGGGCCTACATAACACCTTCTAACCTGTCTTCATAACATTAACCATTAGTTTTATATGGACTCCCGTTAAATCACATACCTGTTATTTAACCAATAACAGCATAGATGAATAATCTCATCTAACATTACAGTACTACAACAACAACGCTATCATGTAGTACACATACCTATTCGCAATAACCACAACCAATAACACCCCTTAACTTCCACTGTAAGAGCTCATAACAGCCAGATACTTCATCAAATCCATTGAGAGAAAAAACAGTCAGCCACTGACTACATCAGAGAAATCACCAAACTCACCACAGTATCACCCCTCTCTAGCCTGCCAGAGTGATCGGACTCAGACCTCAGCAGTGGCAGTACTGACTGAGGAGCTTGCTACTGTGTATGCAAACCTTGGCTCCTAGACCCCTTAAATTACTTATATTATCATAAGGTAATATGCTTATACTCCTATACTCAATTTCACATTTTTGCAATAACCATACATCATAAACCACAGAAAAAGCACTCGGTGTCAACCTCTAAATCACTTAAATAACTTATAGCCGTATACTCAATTTCACATTTCTGCCTCACAATAAATCATAAAAACATGAAGAAGTAAGAAAATCCACTTTGCATCTGCGCATTAGGCTAATGAATATGTTTTCCTCGGCACACATTCTGGGGGGATGGTGTAGAAAGGGAAGGCTTGGTTATGGGAAATTGGTGTTGACTGAAGTAAAAGAGCAATAGCCTCCAGTGGCATGGGGGACTCGAGGCATCATTCCACCACACAGGGACTACTGTAGTGGGAGGTTCAATCCCCATCACACCAGGGAGAAGAATCAAAGGCTTTGGAGACCGCGTGAGGGAGGATATCCCTAGGTCTTCAACTACATTGTGGGGAATGGTCTGTTTGGTGGACTACCACTGTACACATCATGACTCAAAGAGCCAGGGTCCAATGATAAATGTATACCGTGGCTTCACAGAACAAGTGTCTAGACGTCTAGGGCTGTTTCCGTGCCGTTCATACCAGCCCACTCCTTTCATGTCCTCGAGGGGGAGTCAACAAGGGCATAGGGGAGAAAGGCACGGTATCAATTTGGGATGTGGCCAACAACAACTTTATAAACTAGCCTTGTGGCTCAATACAGAATGTGCTCGGAGCCATGTTCTAGACAGCCTCTCAGTGTGTCTTTCTTACCCTTGCAGGACACAGTGCTCCTGCTCCAGTATGTTGTGTGGACTGGCTGGCCAGAGCACTAATCTTAAAGACACTCGTCTAATGACAGAGGGTCGGATGGGTCTTCACCCCAGATCACCCTCCAGCTGGCAGGGCCCAGGGCCGGGACTGTGAGCCATGTCCGTGACCAGAGCCTTCCCCTCCACCCCAGCACCTGCAGCCTGAGGAAACAGCTGAATGCGGGCCAGGGCTCTGGAGCCATGACAGGGGCTTAGAGAGAAGGTGCCTAATCTACCCAGTGACACATAATTAAAGTCAACACTATGAGACGATATGCTGTGAGAGAGAGTCTGATCATCATCGGACGCTTTGTCCCAGCTGGATACTCCAGATAACCAGCTGGCCCAGAGGGGTAGGGCTCTGGTCTGTTACTTAGCTTCAACCATCCTCACTCTACCCCCCGTACCTCCACTACCCTCTAACACCAGAGGGGCTTAAAAACTTCACAAGGCAGACCTGTTTTTTAGCTTCCTTTTGTTTCTTTGACAGAGTTTGAAGTGTATTTCTGAGGGTTCAATTCCATCAAACCTGTTTACCTACGGCCTCATACAATCACATCATAGATGTGGGTTCAGTAAAATACCAAGGAAACTCCCCTCACCGGAGTTACACTTGGCTTCTGTGATTTTCTGGTCTGGTTTCTTTCTGTTCTTTCTCTCTAAGTGTCAACAGAACAGCAGGTATGTGCTCAGTGAGCAAGATTGATTCAAGCCTTGTGTTTGGCCTGTATTGGAGCCTTTATATAATGTGGTTGTGTTGTGGACAGTTTGTCCTGGTCTGTTGTGATCTAATTCAGTCCTGTCTTAGTAGTTTTGCAGCAACATGTCCCCCCCCCTCCACACACACACACTTTGGCCAACATTTATTATTCATCAGTATTATTACCAGACCTTATCACCACAAGCCTCTTTAATACATACTATTACTATTCCCTGCCACCATGATATATTATTCACAACAAAACTGATGCTTTTAGCTCTAGACTAGGCAAATCCGGCTTTTGATTATCATAATCAGCTGATATATGAGAGAGAACCGTGTGGTGCATAGTGCAGATAGTTTTTTGTCGCCAAATGCCCATTCAGATGATGTATACTTCACATCATATTTTTAGCAGGGGGGCAAGTGGCAACGTGGGAAAAGGCCACCGGAGGCCTACTGTAATTCACGTTTGTACATTTAAAGGGCAAATCGCCCACATATATGCCACCGTGTGCAACTGCCAAGAGGACTGCTCCTTGCCAATGAGATTTTAGAGAGAGCAGAGGGAAATAGAAAAATGGGTCTTGAAGCACTGTTTGAATGTTTTCCCTATAATTGTGTTGAGTCTGTTTGTGTGCATTGGGTGCATTTGTGTATTTTTGCATTGCATCTATTGCAAATGAGGGTGTGGATCTGTATATTGGTTATGCATCCATGCTTGTGTGTGTGTGTGTGTGTGTGTGTGTGTGTGTGTGTGTGTGTGTGTGTGTGTGTGTGTGTGTGTGTGTGTGCGTGCGTGCGTGCGCATGTAGAGAGATGGGCAGAGCGCCTTAAACCATCCCTCCCCTCCGACCCGACTCACTGGCCTCCTTCAGGGGCACTGGGGGAAGTGGAGCGGATGGCCATGCAGTCTCACTCTCAGCTCAGAGGCCAGTGAATAAATATTAGCTCAAGGTCACGAGCTGCACTCACACTGGGCAATGCATAATCAGGAGTTCACCCCAGCTAGGGCCTCCACTTCATATAATCACGACTATACCCATGTGATGTGTTTAATTTGATAAAATCATTGAGTTTAACCTGAATATGCTTTCAGCTCCATAATAGCACAATTAACCCCTGTGTGGGTTCAACTGTATAATAACATGGCTCACCTGGCTAATAAACCATATCACATGCTTGTATACTTAAGTCACTATTTTACCTCCATACATATCTTACTGTACGTTATATTCTATACATGTGCTTTACATATATTCCATACTGTACATGTTAATGGTACGTAACTCTGGCCATGGTTTAAATGTATGTAATCAGTGGGTTATCTTGGGGTAAAATGGTGGTACACCATGACAGGTATCATTGTGAGTTTCTCCAGGTAAAATACTCCATTCTCAACATTAGAGACTAAGCTATGGTAATGCTTTAAATTCATACACTCACTTTGCAAATTTGCTCAACATTATTCTGAGATTAAACACAGGCTATAAAAAGAGAAAGGAAAGCAGAACAAAGGTAGAGAAAGGCAGGCTTTTGTACGCTTTGAATTTCACCTTTAATAGACTCTACAGTTTCTCCTCGCGCTCTCTCCCTTTCTCTCTCACACACTCCCCTCTCTCTCAGCTCCCACTCAGCACAGAAGTTGTTTGAATTTGCTCTCCACGGGGTTTTTTAATATTAAACCACACTCTGTCTCGTTTGCTCCACTCCCTCTCCCCTGCCTCTTTTCTTTATTCTTTCCATGCAGGCTGCCTCTTCCCTTTCCTTACTTGTACTACTTTACTGCCTCTCTCTCCTCCCTCTCTCTCTGTCTCCCCCCTCTCCTCTCACTCCTCCCTCTCTCCTCTGGTCTCCATTCTCTTTGTCTGGCTGAGTAGGGTTGATAGACTGTGAGGTCAACTCTAGAACGTGCATGCTCCTTTCTTTTATCCTCACATGCTCTTCCGCTCTGTTAGTTGTAAGCCAGTAACCTTTCTTCCCTCATTTTCCCTCTCTGCTTAAACACTTTCCCCCATTTCCTCCTTCTTTCCATCCCTCCTTCCCCCTCTCTTCATCCCTCCATTCTACCTTTTCTGGAGAATCTGTCTTCGCCCCAGTCTCATTCCGTCGTCCCTTGATCCCCCTCCTCTCTCTCTCTCCTTCACTCCCTTATCTCTCTCGCCTATCGCTCTCGCCCTCCCTCCTCCCTCGCTCCATCTTCCTCCTCTGTCTCTAATTGCTCTCTCGCCCCTGCTGTGCTTCAGCCCCAAGGCTAAATGACATTCCCAGGGAGAGAGGAAACGTAAGAAAACACAAAGCAGTTTGGAATGAGACATTTTAGGATTATTATTGATGAGCTTCCTGCCAGCAGGTGTGTGCTGTAACTGTTGCCCCCCTACGAGCTGCTCTTCTCTTTAACTCCCCCTGTTTTCTCTCTTTCTTTTCCTCACTCTTTGCGCATAATGAGTTCCTTGTACATGTGCATAATTGTGTTTCGTGACTTTGTATGGGCATTTGTGACCTATTTGTGTGTGTGTGTGTGCATGTGTGTGTGTGCATGCGTGCGTTTGTGTGCACAGCGGCTGCTGAGTTAAACCAACATGTTGGTCTCCATTTAAGGGACAAGGAAGAGATGGTCCTCCGCTCACAGCCAAAGAGCCAAGGAACAAAGATCTGTGCAAAACTGAGGTCCAGAGAACCACACGGCCCTGCAAAACCCCCCGTGACAGCAACCAAATACCACCGCCAACACAACAAAGACTACTACCCCTGCCCACACAAGACATACTAAACACTACTACCGCCGTCGACATATAATGCACTTAAAACTTCCTCTCACAATCCTGATTGGTTCTCGTCTTATGGAATGCAGAAGTGTTATAAAAATCCAATAAGATTAAGATTCAGAGAGTATTCATAAAGATCCCTTTTAATATAATTGTTTTTTTAGAGTGTTGTGTGTGCATGGAGAGTATAATGATCTAGGTAGGTTGTTTTGGGGGGACAGGGATCATATAAATACTGATCAAATCTAACCAGACCATCTCTTACTGCGCCCTTGGTTTACCAATGACGCGCTCCAGACAGCTAGAGGGTTTTGAGTCATACAGGTGAATGACAGCTCAGGCAGCATAGATAGAATATGCACTGGGCTCAGCAAAGAAATACTTAAAATGCCATTTTAGCTTAGTGAGGCTCACACAGAGAGAGGAGAGCAGTGTTAGAGTTCACTCGAGCACTACTGAGGCAAACACAAACCTTTGCTACACGCCTCTCGACTCTGTATTCTATCAGTATTCTGTTTCACACTGGCACTGTTAGAATCTTAAAGCCCCATTACAGAACATGTGATGACAACGTCAATTAAATTCATAATTATCACATGGCTGAGATGCTGGCTCCAACAGATGAATGTAGACATCCAGAGCTGTGCTGTGTACAGACTTTCTGCCATCAAGGTACTGTGGCATTAACCATGTTTTATGTACAACAATCAATGTTTAGGGCATGAGTTATATATAGCAGTACAGTGGGGCCTGAAATGATTGACACCCTTGATAAAGATGAGCAAAAATGACTGTATAAAATAAATAATTCAAATACTGAGCTATATTGTATGCTCAAAAAAAGGGGGAAATTATATTATTTTATCCTAATACAATTGCTCAGAGAAAGAGATTTTGTTTAACAAGCAATATCTCATTTCAATGCCAAACCCACCACTGGTGTGCGTGGCCAAAGAGCTCTATTTTCACATCCTCCAACAAATGTAAACACCTGGAGTTTGCTAAACTGCATTGGCACTTGGATTGAAAGGGGTGCTTTGGTCAGATGACGTGAAAATAGAGCTCATTGGCCACGCATACCAGTGATGGGTTTGCCGTCAGAATGACAATGCATAAGCAGAAAAGAACCCTATACCTCCGGACTTGAAGATTATTGAAAACCTGTGGTTTGAATTGAAGAGGGCAGTCCATAAGCACAGCAGAAGGATATCAAGAATTAGGAAGGATTCTGTATTGAGAAATAGAAAAGGCTCAGTGCTGTTATCCTCACAATCATTTTGAACTCCACCTTTTTGAGAAAAAAAAGTATTACTTGTTAAACAAAATCTCTTTCTTTGATCAATTGTATTAGTAAACAATAATACAATTTGCCAATTTCTCTGAGCATACATTATAGCTCAGTATTTCAATTATTTATTTTATACAGTCTTTATTTGCTCATGTTTATCAAGGGTGTCAATCATTTCAAATCCTCCTGTATATATAGCAATATATATAGTAATATGCATGTGTGTGTGTTTGTGTACATGTCTGTCTGTTTGTGTGTGCGTGTGTGTGTGTGTATGTACAGTATGTGTGTGTGTGTGTGTGTGTGTGTGTGTGTGTGTGTGTGTGTGTGTGTGTGTGTGTGTGTGTGTGTGTGTGTGTGTGTGTGTGTGTGTGTGTGTGTGTGTGTGTGTGTGTCTTTGATGGCTAAGACCTTGAACTGCAATGCATCTGGCACAAGCACTGGCAGTCTATACAGTATATCCGTCATCACAGTCTCCATCATCTAACCATGATCATCTCTGTAATAAGGAGACGCAAAGCATCATAACCCCATTGATCTTCAGTGTGTTGCAGCTGAGCCTGCAGCCTGTACAGCCTGTACAGCCTGTAGCCTATACTGGGCCAGAGCAGGAAGATTAAACATTCATATTAAGATGTATAAAAGAATTATGCATGTATGTACAGCTCTGATACACTCTGAAATAAATTAGACACATACACACACACGCACACACACACACACACACACACACACACACACACACACACATACGCACACACACACACACACACATACATGCACACACACAATTGGTGTTCTGGGAGGACTCCATGTGTCAGCGATATCATATGGCGCATGTGTGTGGTCTGGCTGTGTTCCCTCATAGAGCTCAATACAATCTGCAGGCGTAAATACCTGCTCACCAGAGCATATTGGAACTAATGACTTACAATGCTGGCCATCTGTACCGCTGGACATTGAGCTCATGCATTTTGTCCTTGCCCGTTCTGTATCAATTTGGGCAATTTGTCATCCATCATACATCATGTACTAGAAGGCCTGATTGAGGTGCCCATATTAAGCATTCCCTAATAGTCAGTAGGCTACTTACAGACTCCAGTCTCAGTCGGAGAGGGCCCCTGCCTGACTGTCTGTACAGCTAGATATAAACCGTGAAGCAATTTGGCCTAAGCGTTTGTAAAATAGGATCTGCAGACAGTGAGACAGAGATTTCCCACAGAGCGAGGCTTCTTCCCCCCTCTTTCTTTTTCCCTCAGTGCTGTCTGACAGCCCGCAGCACTCACACAGAATCATTACTATTCATTTACTCAGCGAACTGGCCACACTGACTTACACATTAGCCATCTACACTGCAGCGTACCAACACAGTGCAACTCTAAGGTTAAGTTCAGCGAGAGCTTGAGTATGCTCATGTCCAGTCAACATGGCCTAACCCACATCCACAGTAGTCTTTGAAAACCAATGGAGCAGGATGAGTAGGCTACACGGTTGCTATAATGAATTACCAGAGCGAAGGGGGAGAAATACAGCCTCTGGTAGTATTTTGAGGTGGTTAATGTAGTAGTGATAAATCTATGTTTGTAAGATCTATCAAGGGCAGCAGGTAGCCTAGCGGTTCAGAGCGTCAGGCCAGTAACCGAAAGATCATTGGTTCGAATCCCAGATCCGACTAGGTGAAAAATCTATCGATGTGCCCTTGAGCAAGGCACTTAACCCTAATTTGTCCTGTAAGTTGCTCTGGATAAGAGTGTCTGCTAAATGACTAAAATGTGAATGCAAATCAACCTGAAATATCATTCTACCGGACCTACTGGACTGCTGGCCACGAGGGAGAAGAATTGACAGGTCCTGACCTGGACTGAAATGAGAGAAAACCTTTACTACTGCCTTCGGGATCAATGATGTAATGAAAAACTGAGCCCATTAATTCATATGAAGACGTCAATTCCCATTGGTGTGTGTAGATTGGTGCTAGTCATGACTGGCCGTATGGTTTAAGGGGTTTTGTTGAGCCTCAGCGCCTCATTGATTAATCTAAGTCTTCATGAGGATTGGAAGGCACCACAGTAGACTGGGCTGCTGTAAATCAATTCAAATTGAAGGTTTATGACACATACAAAACAAACCCTGCAGCTGCTGAGGACAATGAGATAGTAACACCAGTGTACATAAAGAGCATTAATGTTAGTTAATGTTAGGGTTGAATTAGGACAGTTCAGAACTGGGGGCTCTTCAACTCTGGTCCTAGAAGTGCAGGCTTTTGTACTTGCCCAGCATTAACACACCTGATTCAACTAATCATGGTCTTCAGTCAGGACCACGATTAGTTGAGCCGGGTGTGCCAACGATAGGGTTGAGAGTAGGAGTTAGAGTTCAAAATAAGTAACACATAAAGTGATTCATAACTCTAATGAATAGTTAATAAAGTTTCCTTACCCGTCCGATGAGCACCGGTTCAGGCCCGCTGTACTCTTCAATCACAAAGAACTGGTTCCAGATCCAACTCCTCCTGCTGCGTGACCGAGTCCCCTCCCCATCCATTTGACTACGGCCCTCCTCCTCATCCGCCTCTTGGAACACCAGGCCCTGCCCATTCTCGGGCTGGGACTCGACTGTCACCCCTCCACCGGCTGCCTTGTCCTGGCTGAAGCCCCAGTGTGTGTCTGGGTGGAGTTTGAGGACATGGCTGCTGTCGATTGGCTCTGTGGCGCCACCTTCAGGGTCTTGAGTGGAAATTGGGCTGAGGACTTTGAGTCCTGGTGCGGCTGTATGAAGAAAACTGTCCTTATGGGAATCCCCTGCCACACTCCCCTCTCCCTGGAGCTGCGAGGTGAACACTGAGGGAGGGACAGCATTTGACTGAGGAGAGATGCTTGAGGGGAGATGCTTGGTCGTGGCCAGAGGGTCAGTCTTACTGATCTTACTGATGGTCACCTCCCTGTCAGTGTTGAGGCTGACCTCATTCATAGGTGTTGACAGAGGGTGAGAGGTGTGCTTGCTCTTCCAAGTATCTGTACTATCTACACCCCTCGTCTCAGAGTTGTCTTTTCCCACACCAGAATCTAGAGTGACTTCACTTAAAGTGTGAACAGCCTTTTCTAGACTATGATCAGGATTTGTGACAGGGTTTATATGCGGCAGTGCAGTTGGATTATCCAATGCGAAGTGGTTTTGAGTAACAGCCAAATCTTGCTTCTGGAATTTTAGGGCCTCCATCGGGCTGTGATCCACATCAATCAAATCTCTCTTTCTGCTTCGGCTGCTCTTGCTCGGAAAATGATTCAGACTCTGAACACTCTGCATCTGTGAGTTCACAATCATCACCAGGTTCTCTTTTGACAGCAGTTTCAGGACACTGTAGCTGCCGGTCACATTTAATTTTCTGGTTGAATCCATAGTGAGTCCTTTGCCTTGCAGCCCTGTGGTGTGAACGCTCAGATCTGGTCTCACTCTGGATCGGGAAATGGATTTGAATCTGGTTTTATTGGCGTGTAGGTCTGGTCTATGGTGAACTAGGAATACTTTCTCCATCCTCCCTGTTTTGGCAGGAGTCCCAGCATTATTGGTACTGTTCTTGATCTTTTTAAGTTCTTTCTCCTGGACCGATTCCCTGTTATTGGGTGACACAGACAGAGTTGATTCTCCTTTTTTGATGGGGTCTTCTTCCAAGTCCAGAACTGGATCAGGTTTAAAAGCCTGCCTCTCCTTATTAGATGGCATGGCTGCATGATTCTGGGGTATTTTGGGGTGAGAGATAGAGCCACTATCACCCCCCAGGTCACCCCCCAGGTCATGGCCGATTGAGTTTCTAAGAGTCACCATGGGCATAACGTTTGAATTCACTCTTGAATCCCATTGGTCCGCTACTCTGTTCTCCCCTAGCTTCAGCATGTGAGTCCCGCCCACTCCTCTTCTCCTGACAATCTTAGTGGCTGAACCTTCTCCCATAAGCTCCTCCCACAGACACAGTGAGACCAATAGGAGCAGATTCCTGGTAATCATCGTGTCCTGTGGTGAGATGTCCTAGTTTGAGTGATGCTTGATGTAAGGAAATACTTGTTTTCCGGTTGTCTTCATTCTCTCCTCTATTTCTCTTTCCTTGTATCCTCCCTCTCACTTTTCCATTACGTGCCCTTCACACTGAGATGGAGGACAGGTACTGCGTTGAATATCTTTCTCTATTTATTCACAGCTCCTCTCTGCTGGTTTTTTCCCTCTTGCAGAATGTCTCATTCAGTTTCCCACGGAGGGTGAACACCCTAAGAGAAAGGATAAAGATAATTAAGTTAAAACTTTAATCATCCCACTGTGTTAATTAAAAGTGGAGCGACACAGCAAGGTAGGTAGGACGACTCACAGATGAACAAGCAGGACAGATCAACTAACGATGCAGCAAACACATTTACACAAGCAGTGGTGCGTCGCCCGGCAAAGTCCGATAGCTGTTGTTACACTGAGTGACGAAAGTGTTCAGTAGGTCGCACTGTGTTGCCATGCGCAATACTGATTTGTGCTCTTGATTTTGTGCAGTTGTGTAGTGTTTTTGTTGAACTATGTGCTGTCTTGTGCAGTGTAGGTGTGCTGGTGTGTATGACCCTTGAGCAGTGTTGTTGTGCAGACAGACCCTGTCAGTACATTCATTGGGGCGCGAATAAAGTCCAAATAATCGCAAAAGATTCCTCCTTCACCCTTTCTCCCTCCCTCTCCTGCCCTCCTTCCTGACTTCCCTCTCTCCATTTAAACAAATTGTTTTCTTAAGAAAACTCCCTCATCCTCCTCCTTCTCGCCTTTTTCTATTACCACCTCTCCCACTCACCACCCGTCTCTCTGGCTCTGCCTATCTATCCATCGCTGTCTCTCCATCTTTCTCTGCCCCAGGTTTGTTTTAGTATGCTATCCCTTCCTCTGCTCGTCTTTCCTCTCCTTTCCTTATTCCCTGTCAATCATGATGCTGCCATAGTGTCCCTCACCCTCTGTGCTCTCTCTCTCTAACTTCAATCAATCAGCCAACCCTCTCCCTTTGACGGCCCAGTGACATTGGAATTGACAGGTGTCTGGCATCCATATTGATGACACAACATACCATTATAAAACCTATATAGTACTCATATATCAAGTGGAACATTTCATTTTCACAATGACAGTATTTACTGACTCTAAGTACCACAACACAAGTTAACAGGGTATCATTCGTTGAATATGTCTGTCTGTATTTCCAGGAGCGCTACTACACATGTAGGCAACTGCAGTTTGAAGATCCAATCAGAACGACCTCTCACCCAGGCTCAATGACACCGGCTCTGTCCAGAAGGAACATATTGTGAGGGAACTTGTCGGCCAGGCGATCGTTGCCATGGGCACCTTGTTAACGGGCTGAGGGCAGGTAGCAGGTCAGAATATCGATGCGTGGTTGTTAGTGGTTGGGAGAAGGGTTCATTACTGGTGTCTATCTGGGATGTTGTGTCAGACTGTGGTTTCCCAGTGACTTTATGGGGTCAGTGCAGTCCTTCAACAGATCCACGTACGTACCTGGACTGTATTCTGCTGTCGAACAGAGTGGCACAGAGTAGACTATAGAGTGTGACTCATTGTTCTAATGAGTGGATGATGTAACATAGTAGTAGTACCATACATTGGTTGAAAACACGGCATGTGTTACTCATGGTAATAGGTTGAATGTGTTACTCATGCTGTGTCTAATGGCAATATACCCGTCAATATACACCCTCATTCTGCTCCAGGTGATGATATCCCCCACGGTATCAGCAGGGGAGCCTCCAGAGGGTATTTTCCTAATCTCAAAGTTGTGTGATGTCGACATGTGTGAACGACATTGCTCTCTAATAGACTCATCTCTAATAAACACATTTCTACATTCAACACACTTCAGAGCACTGTCCAGGTTATAAGCACTGTGACAACCAACCTGTGTGATTACCAGGCCCTGCCTCCCTTACTTCCTCAACCAGACGCTGATGAGCTATAGTGTCCCTGGGATGAGAGCAGCTACCCCAGGGTTAACGGCTCCTCACAGTGGGGTAAAGGTGAGTAGGGGGCATGCTGTATGTAGACGGTGGAACACCCTCTTGTCTTTTAACTTTCCCGCTGCTTCCTGCCGTGTTCCATTTACCCCCTCGGGTGCACAGAGTTTCTTGCTGAACTGATTAATTGGGGCCATAAATATCTTAATTAATTTTTCCCTTCCTTGGGCCCCAAACTCAAACGATCGTTTGGTTCGTTAGTATTAGAGTCAGATCTCTGGCATCGATCGCAGGAAGCCGCGTTGCAGTGAAGGCTGTCACCAACTTAACGAGACTGAACATTTTAATTACGATTCACCTCCGTCCGTGCTGTCTAGCTCTCCTTTCCTCTCTGGAGACCCATCTCTCACACAAACGCACACATATATATTATCACAAAAACACAAAACTAAAACATAGCCATTCTCTCCTAATTCCAGACACTCAGAAAGTATTTATACAAATACATAAAACACAAACACAGTCTCTTCTCAAACACACACCACCACAAACCCCACACAAACAACAACAAATATGTATGTTGTTCTGTTCCCGGTAGAAAGCTCAAGGGACCGCCTCTGGACCCACAAAAGTCAGAGAAGAAAGAATGAACTCATCTTTCTAAGAAAGGTAGTCCAAGAACAGTCGACCTTAGAATTATGCATGGAGAAACAAACAACAGAGAGGATAGGAGATAGAAGAGGCAGCCACGAGAAAAACAGGCCCGTCTTGGGAGACCGTCATTATGTTTTAAGAGCATAAAGCCATTGAACACACATAGCCCAGGCCTTGTCTTGAACCTCAGCAGATAAAAGCAGACCTGTCAGAAAGTGTTGAGTTTATAGAGCAGCACATTGAATCTGGAGGATGAGGAGTCAGTCCTCCTCGCTCCTCCTCAACAAAGATGTTGAGGACAAATCTGTGCAGATGGAATTCATCTATCCATGCCCTGATTGTGTCTGGGCTGCAGGTGAAATCTGTCACAAGACGGTAAACGTGAGCGGTGAGCATCACAGCTGCATGGGCATTGGGAACCAGTCACTGGCCATTCCCTGCCAGGCCTGAAGAGGCAAATCCCCTGAGATGTGGGTTCGTCAGGACAGAGAGAGAAGAAAGAAAAGGAGGGAAATCAACAAAGGAACCAACGGAGAGTAGAACGGAAAGAGTGTAATCCAGTCATCCAGACGAAGTCCTCGTTTTGATAAGTGCAGAACGATAAGTCCACTTCAGGGCCGGCTCTGAGCTTAGAATAAAAATCATCACCGTAATACAAAGAGAAAGAAGGGCTTACGATCCACGGGGTCCCAGATTGGTCAGAGTGTTCTATAGCTGGGTTAAAGGTTATAGCAAAATAACATTTCCAGCTAACAATTGGATCAAGTGAAACTGTTCACGGGAGACTGTGAGGATGTTGTGAATATTCTGCTAGTCCTGGTACTGTAGCAGAGTATTCACAACATCCTCACATTGCTTTAAAAACCTCTAGGGAAAAGATCTTTCATTCAGAATCCATTCCTACACTACTACAGCCCACTGGCATGATCTAAAATCATTACCAATCGGATTACTTTGAATTGAACACGTTTAGCGCTAAGTGTTTGAGTACAGGGATATACCATGACCCCTCTAACCATGTGATTTAGCAAATTCTCATGATCAGCGTTCACATCCATTCAAGTGTTAGATAATGAATAAACAGATTCCCTCCCTGCACTGCCTGAGTTCATTCTCATGGGAAACCACCTATGTTTTTAACAAGGAGAGAAAAGTCTGTATTTGGACGGTGGAACGTGCTACCAAGCTTTTTCCACACATAATATGACTCTATACTCAGACGCCGACTAACACGCATTACACCTGGGCACCGTACCTCTCCTGCATTTCAATAACACAAGTCGAAGCTTCAGTGGTCTACCTGCACAATGATAACCTAAGGTCAGAGGGGTGTTTTTGTAGCAGACAGCTCTGCTGGTCTGTGTCACGGTCTCCTGGGTAGAAATTCACCACATGGACACAGAGGAGTGGTGAGTCACTCAGGCTGCAGAGGCATTTACAGAAATTACACCTGATGCCCATCAAGACTGCCTTTCTTCCTCTTCTGCCTGGCTGTTTTCACACATCAGAAAAAGCTATCTGATCTTCTCAAAACTGCCTGGCATTTTAGAGAACACTCTCCCTGCAGGCAAAGTGTGTGTGTGAGTGTGAACAGAATGTTGTTAATGCACAGGAGATTTTCTCTAACAATATCCTTGATGCATCCCCAACCCACTCCGTACCATCCACAACACACAGCCACACAGGCACACACACACACACACACACACACACGTGTTGACATTGAAACACACGTACATCAACAAATTAAAATTGGCCATCGTCATAGAAAAGGGAGGAACAATATATTGTACGTGTATTATTAAAAAGACAAAAGCTCTACTTCCTTCTCGCCTGTTTACGTTTCAAGGGCGTTTACCGGGGAGCCTGCCGGCCCAGCTTTTCGAGGGGAACTTTTCAGGGATTAACAAACACCAAAGTGCCCAAGGTTGGAATTAGAAAACATCGCAGACCAATGGACAGGAGACGACACTATAAAAAGAGAGACGACAAGGCTACAGCTGGGAAGGAGAGACCGAATAATGACACTTAATATTTTTAAGTACGCTCAAATCAATTTACAGTAGAACTCCCTTTCTTTAAAACCCCTCGATATTATCTCCACGGGCAGCACAGCGAAAGGAGCCAACGGCACCACTTTCTAATGCCTGATCCAGATCGATAGTCTTCCGCTCCATGTGCTGTTCAACAGAACCTTTCTTCAGGAACTCCCTCAGCTACGTCTTCCTTGATTGACAATAGTGGTGGGGGTTGTTGCCTAGTAACATACTAAATGTTTTGCTACACTTAAATGGAGTCAAATGAGTCTTGTGATCAGCGGTAGTGTTTGATGTCACTCTGTACTTGTCTTGTGTGATGTTACATCAATCTAGACTAGAGCATGACTAGCATGATACCCCAAATGTTATATATTGTAGTAAGCTTTGAGGTCTGTGTAGGGCCTATGTTGGTACTTGTTTTAACTGTGTAACAACTGATGAATAATTTACCTTAGTTGTTCGCCATTGCACTAGTTTGGCATTGGTCAGTAGGCTATAGCCTGGAGAGTTGCTATGTTGTCATACCATATTACTGTAGCACTGTATTATTATATTTGCATGGTACTGTCGAGTTGAGCTAGTTTTGTGTTGTGCTCTGGGCCTCCGAGCCTCTCTCGCTCTCTCTCTGCTGCCACACTTTTTAATCCCCCTTGTTGGAGTCACAAAGTCCCAGCCTTATTAGCATATATCTCCTCTTCTGTCTGACTTTCATGCTCCCTCGGTCCTGTTCAGCTTTATTTCACCGGTGACAGATATTTTTGTAATGCTAATGACATTGGCCCAATCTCAAATGCATTTTGTTTTTGTCTTTTTCTATTTGGGTCAGTTTGTTTGTTTGTTTTCTCTTTCTTTTGTATCGGAGGGAGCAGTTAAGTGTCTTCTTTGTGCTCTCAGCTAGCCAGGTAGCATCGTGTGCGCTGTGTGCTAACAGAGGAGAGGTAGCTAAAGTGACAATGATGAATGACCTTTGTTGAGTGTATTCTACTTCACTTTCCTCTATGGATTGTGTTGATTGGGTTTTGTCTCAGAGTTGTTTTTATTTTTGGGTTATAGGATAAACCTTAGGGATTTCCGAGCTGCGAGTTTCCGAGTTTGGTCAGCTCAGCGTTGTGGCATGCGGTGGTGCATGAGATCCAAGTTGGTAGGGTGTTGTATTTTCTGTGTTGAGCGTTGTCACGCTGGGTGATGGGGTGTAGGTTCGCCGGCTCGCTTCCAGCAAGCAGCTCAAGATGTCGAGACACACACTGAGACAGACACACACATACACCACCAATCCCGTCCCTACCACAAGGTCAATTCCTCAGCACGGTTGAAATCATCCCACTCTGCAAGGGCAAGGGGGCAAGGGGCAGGTGGCAGGGGCGCAGAGGGAGACGGTCAAAGACCAACCGTAGCCTGCGGTCAGCGCTAGGGGGGGAAATCGTGACGATAATGAGGACACTGCAGAGGTGGAGAATCCCCCTTCTGCTAATGTACAGATCACAGGGCCACTCTTCTAAAAAGCTCTGTGCTTTTCCATAAAACTGCATCTATAGCCGTGGAGAAGCTTAAGCTGTAATCCTCCATGAAGGATTGAGTCTGCTATGGCGGCCTCTGAGACTAAATTGAGGGTTAGGGTGTGTGTGTAAGTTCAAGTGTGGATGTGTGCGTGCAGTATAACACTCTCCCTAATATTGTAAAAAGGCCTATGTTTGGGGAGGGACCTGGAGATGGAGAACATACGATAGAATAAGAGGGAACACAGGAGTGGGTGTCCATGTTTGGGGATGGTGAAGAGGGGATGAGAACAGGACAAGAGAAGAGAAGGGTTGGTTCTTGGAGTAGAAAAAACAGATGGACAAAGGTGCTGACATTTCCACTAACTGACCGGACAGGTGTGCATCCTCTGGACTGGAGGATGGGGTTAGACTGAGAGGGCAGAGAGTTCTGCAGCTGTAAAGGACTTGGATACTGTACCTCTGTTATTATCTCCACCCCACAGACCAGACAGGATTACTACACACTCATGTAAATGGCCCCTAATACAAGGACATCACTCTCACGGACCACTACCATTAAGAGTCCTCTGAGCCAGCATTTCACTCTTTCTTTTGATCCATCCATCCATCCCTTTATCGCTCCAATTCTCTCTCTCTCTCTCTCTCTCTCTCTCTCTCTCTCTCTCTCTCTCTCACACACACACACACAATATATCTCTTCCATTTCATTCCCTCCCTCTTTCTATCTCCTTTTCTCTCTCCCTCCCTTTCTCTTTCCCTCCCTCCCTCCCTCCCTCTCTCTCTTTCCCGCTCCCTCTCAGGGTATTAGGCATTCAAAGATCTCTCTCTGGCTGGCATGCGGTAGAAGTTATCAGTCCATCTCTCCCTTCCTTTTCCTTATCTCCCTAATCTTCGCTAATCTTCCAGCCCAGAGTGAAGTGAGAATTAGTTTCTCACTCTCTCTCATCAATCTCTTGCACCTTCCCCTCCCTTTCTCTCCTTGTCTCCCTCCCTCATTCACTCTCTACCGTTCTTTCACCTCTCTCTCGCACTCATTCCCGCACTCCACTATTCCTGCTTCATTCCTCTCTTCTTGTCTCCATTTCTCATTCCTCATTTGCTATTCTAACTGAACACCTCTCTCTCTCCTTATCCCATCTCCCTCCATCCCTCTTCCTCTCTCCTCAACGCAAAGTCGACCAGCGTGAGTCGATTAACCCTGCAGTGTGTCCTTCTCTGTCACCCTGCCACATGCGCCGCATGGCCCCAGCCAGTCAGAGGGTAAAGATATGATGACTTCCATCCATCCACCATTGTGAATCACTCTACAGAAAGAAAAGCACAGGGAAGGGCTATCCTGCCCTCAAAACAAAACCTCTGTTGCCAGGCTACTAGGTCATAACTAGATAATGTCCCCTACAGAGGGCCTTCAGACCACAGACACACACAGGAAATACACCCTGCACTTCCTTTTGTTTACAATATGACAGACTGTCCAACTAAAACCTGTCACTGTATAGGGCAATTGTAACATGCACTATGTATTTCAAGATTCTGGCCTCAATTAATTGCACCAAAAAGAAAACAACCTCACTGCAGGTACACTGAGAATGTTTACGCTGTATGTCAAGGACAGGTGTACTTTTGAGTCATTATCTACTAACAATGTCTCCGGGGAGGAACAGCTCGCAGGTGTCAGTTTTAACACCGTTAACACATCCTACACAGCATAAATACTCCTGTAACATGGTTTTCCTGTTCCTGAGATTGACCGAAGTGAGGCCTCAATCACATTTGCTATTGTTATGGAAAATATAGCTACTGTAAGGAATGTACAGTATCTGCTGTACTAGCAGCCTTGGGGCTCTATTTTCAGCTGGCGTTAAGGCGGCGCTAATGTCAAAGGCACATTAGTTAGCAATTGCGGCATTTTCCCGGCCCTAGGCTCGGCAATTTACTGTCTTATATCAGCTCGCTTGCACTCAGATGGGCATGTGGAAATATTTGAGATGTGTCCTTAAAAACAAGTGCTAATTTTAGGCAGCGCTGATAGGGATATTTAAGACCAACCAAAAGCTGGTTTTAGCGGTAACACAGTTTGTTATGGAAGCATGAATTTTGACAGTGGAAACACAGCCTATACACCAGGGACACACACTGCCGATATGAGCATGGAACAAGAGTAGGCTAATGTGCTTTTGGTGCCTGTATACGTATTTACAAACATAATAAACAAATGTTTTTTTTCCCATTTCGTTTTACTTGATTAAAAACCAAGCATAGCCTCACTTCCTCTCAATTAAGGCTTTTTTTTGTCTGCCCAATGCAATCGCTGTCATGACTTCCGCCGAAGTCGGTGCCTCTCCTTGTTCGGGTGGTGTTCGGCGGTCGACGTCACCGGTCTTCTAGGCATCACCGATCCACTTTTAATTTTCCATTTGTTTTGTCTTGTTTCCCCACACACCTGGTTGTCATTCCCTCATTACTTATCATGTATTTAACCCTCTGGTTTCCCCCATGTATGTGTGTGTGATTGTTTTATGTCATTGACACGTTCCGGCTGGTTGCGCCAGACTGTATTTGTACTTTGTGCTGCCGCACCTTTTTCCCTGTAGGCACTTGTTTTTGTGAAGCAATTGTGGCGTTCAGTGTTCATACTATGCCACAGATGAGTAAAATGCTTTTGTTCACTATCTCTGCTTTCCTGCGCCTGACTCACACGCACCAGGTACACACACGTCCTGTGACAATCGCGAAGTAGTCAAGACTGTCGATGAAGGGTTTGGCTCCTAAGACGAATTGGAAATTAATCTTAATCACCAAAGCTTTATTAAAATATCAAGTAAAACAGCGAGCTGACATTCCCTTTCGATCTATGCATTGTAGGCAGGACCACACTATTTTAGCCATGCAGGTCCCGTTTTGGACATAAAACGTAAAACCCCCTCCATGATGTAGGCTACGTGTCCATGCCCATCATGAAAGGAGAGATGAGAACCTCAGTGAATACCGATGAAACCTCATATTTAGAAGTTATTTGTAATCTGTAAAAATTGCTTTTTTTCTGTTTCATATATTCAAAACCCAAGCCCTCCCTTAGGCCTATTATAACGAAGGCTAGTTCAACAGAAATGCGTTTCTTTTTATCCTGGTGATTTTATGATATCATTACATTTTACATGTATTTATTGTTCTTGTTTTTTGTTAAACTGATTGCTTGTTTTTCGTAAAATTGTATTACAACCAAACTTATTAGAATGATTAACATTCCTGGTTTTGTTGTGACAACGTCCGTGGCACGCTTGCAGTGCAACTTCTGGAGATGTGTGACCACGATCTGATCTCTAAATGGTTCCAATTATGTTCATAAAACATAGGCCTATTTAGGAGCAGTATACAGACGGTGAGTGGGCATTCTCCCTTCTCTTATATTGGATCTTTGTCCAGCTACTGTGAAAAGTTTGGATGTGTGGAAAACCCTCCATAGTCTGCATTGTTGTAATATTATATGCCCACAGGGAGAAAGTAAGGTGCCTGTAAGTGTGACATAGCCTATTTAAAATAAGTTGTTATTTTGTTTTGTTTAGAATTGATTATAATTATTTGTTCTCTTTTTAGGCCTTTTCAATAATGAAAGTAATCTTGCTTATTGACAATGTTTGGCATGCAATTACTTAGAACAATGTGGACTGCAAATGGGTTCAAGTTAACCTATTTAGCAAAGATGGGATAGGTCTACATTTTGTTATTTCATTTCTGTAAGCCATTTAACAAACTAGAACGGACTGACATTGGTATTGGAGTTGATTCCAAGGTAACACATAAAAGATAAATACACAACCTGAATCAACTACATATTTTGCCATGGAGCACGTTCTGATTGGCCAGTGAGGGGCCAAGCCTCGACACACCCACCACTTGTTTATTCATCAAAACCCAGCCCTTTCACGCTACCGCCTGCGTTACGTTTGTTAAAATAGACCCCTTGAAGAGAGTCATAAAGAGACACGAGAGAGAAAGATCCTGATGAAGGCAAGAAAATACATTAACGCAGAGAGCAAAAGATGGAGTGAAATAAATGAAGAACAGAGGGAGGGGGATAAACAGATAAGGAGCGCTAGTACGTTATGGGCAACAAAGTTAAAAAGATAAGAGGGATGGGGGAAGAGGTTGACATAGGTAAAACCTCCCCATTCCCTACCATTCCCAGGAAAAAGGAGCGAGATGGATAGGAGGAGAGGGAGAGGGGGATCAACGTAGAGCTGAACCGATTGCTGCTGATTAGGTAGTGGATGAATGCTGGGTCAGGTTGTTTAATCATGATTGGATTTGCTCTGCAGTTTGTTTTCAGTGGAAATACAGTATATCTTGAGGGGGCATGTCTCTCCAATGTGGTTGTGTGTGTTTTAAATGGCTGCTAGATTAGATTGTGCTGAAATTAACTGGTATAGGCAACATTATCATGCATACACCAAACCTTGGGAAACCACATTCATCTATTGGAATGTGTAATGACATTGATTGGAGTAATAACACTGGCACGAAAACAACAGGAGGGCAGCTATTTTTCTTGTTATTATCCTTTAATATTATTCCTCCCCTGCTGATAAGCCAGAGTGAGAAAGGGAGAGGTGGTGTGCCACTGTTCCTGACGCTGATGGGTGGGGTAATATCTGCCCATTAATCCCAGTGATTGGCAACCATTGTAATGGGACGATCCTGTCCTCTGTCACCACGGAAACCTAGACAGACCAGGACACCTTCCCAGCAGCAACTTGTTTTTGTTTATGTCTGAAATTGACTTTGCAAACAGGCTGCAGAGAGAGAGAGAGAGAGAGAAAGAGAGAGAGAGATGGTGTCAGCTATAATAAGGCGATTGACGGTTCAATTCCCTCAGGAATAACTCGTCTATATCCCCAATCAAGCAATCAAGGCAATTAACCTGGATTCCTCTGGTGAGATCCCAGCTGTGTGGAGAGCTACGTGTAAAGATGTAACCCAGCAAAGTCTCTCTGGTAAAGGGCATCTGCTCAGCCAATCAGCAACGCAATGTAATCACGTTTCACACTGTGTTAATCACTTCAGCTTAATGTATCATTGGTATGAAAACAATCTTATACTCTATTAACGGAGAGGGAGGAAGGGAGGGAGGGAGAAAGGGATAGAGGGAGAGGAAAACAAAATAGGGACGAGAAGAGTGAATGCAAGGGAGAGCAGGAAAGTAATGACTTGAGAGAGAGCAAGAGTGAGAGAGAAAAAAGCAGCAGCAGGGGAAGAAAAGAAATGAGAAGAGGAAAAAAAGAGGAACATTGTGTACATCTCCAAAAACTCTTACTCTTCTAAAACCTCACTAATTCAATCTGGGGAATCCAGTTGAGTGACTGAGCCCCCCTTCCCCATCCACCCATCATCGTTCCCATTTCAGAATAGAGCTCAGAGAAACTCCTAATCCTCCTTCTGATACCCATACCCTGCAAAGCACAGAGAGATACAACAACACCAGAGAGAGAGAGAGAGAGAGAGAGAGAGAGAGAGAGAGAGAGAGAGAGAGAGAGAGGGGTCAGGAGATGGTGGAAAGATATGAGTATGAAAGAGAAGGAGAGGGGGAAGAAAGATGGCAAGGGAAACAGAGAGAGCTGGAGTAAAAGAAAGATGGATGGGAAAAGGGGGAATAACAGAGGATTGTGTCGTATTTGAACTCAGTCTGTTGGTCTCATCAGTCCCGACAAATTCTTCTTTAATTAAAACCCTAAATCCTCCACACTTTAAAGCCCTTCTTATAATTAACGCTCTGATCCCCCAAAGAAAAACAATTAAAAACTTTTGCGATTTTTACTTCAAACCCCATTAATTAAAAAACGCAAATGAACAATGGTGTGATATTGAGGCAGACCCCCACCTTGCTCATTAGCTGTTGGTTAATTGCTCTAAACTGCTATGTTTACCAGAGGGACACTAAAGACAAAAATATCAAAATTGCACCTCCTTAATTGCACCTCTTTAAAGATTGTGGACGAAAGGGAATGGTTTGACTTTCAAGATCACAGGAAAGTGTTTTTTTAAAGCTTATACATTCTCTCTGGGTCTCTCCTTTTGCTGTATAGAATTACAGTCTCTTAGAAGTGATCATTAGGAGACCATAGGTGTCACAATTCGTCGTTATAATAAATGGACCAAGGCGCAGCGTGCGTAGAGTTCCACATATTTAATAAAATGTGAAACATACAAAAACAACAAAGCAATAACTGCTCTGACAATAAGTCGAGCTCAACGGCACTAGCACAAACAATATCCCACAAACACAGGTGGGAAAGGAACACATTAAGTATGATCCCCAATTAGAGATAACGAATAACAGCTGCCTCTAATTGGGAACCATACACAACCCCAACATAGAAATAACACAACTAGAAAAAAAAACCTAGTCACGTCCTGACCTAAAACACCAAAAGAGAACCCCGAGCGCTCTCTATGGCCAGGACGTGACAATAGGATCCAACCACCAATAATCCATGTGTTTCTGCCATAGACATCAATACAGGAATTGTACTACTTACGCTCTCATTGTAATGGTGGACTGATGAACTGGTAACCCTTCTGGAAGCAACTCATTATATAAAATATATATAAAAAAAAGATATACACTGCTCAAAAAAAAATAAAGGGAACACTTAAACAACACAATGTAACTCCAAGTCAATCACACTTCTGTGAAATCAAACTGTCCACTTAGGAAGCAACACTGATTGACAATACATTTCACATGCTGTTGTGCAAATGGAATAGACAACAGGTGGAAATTATAGGCAATTAGCAAGACACCCCCAATAAAGGAGTGGTTCTGAAGGTGGTGACCACAGACCACTTCTCAGTTCCTATGCTTCCTGGCTGATGTTTTGGTCACTTTTGAATGCTGGCGGTGCTGTCACTCTAGTGGTAGCATGAGACGGAGTCTACAACCCACACAAGTGGCTCAGGTAGTGCAGCTCATCCAGGATGGCACATCAATGCGAGCTGTGGCAAGAAGGTTTGCTGTGTCTGTCAGCGTAGTGTCCAGAGCATGGAGGCGCTACCAGGAGACAGACCAGTACATCAGGAGACGTGGAGGAGGCCGTAGGAGGGCAACAACCCAGCAGCAGGACCACTACCTCCGCCTTTGTGCAAGGAGGAGCACTGCCAGAGCCCTGCAAAACGACCTCCAGCAGGCCACAAATGTGCATGTGTCTGCTCAAACGGTCAGAAACAGACTCCATGAGGGTGGTATGAGGGCCCAACGTCCACAGGTGGGGGTTGTGCTTACAGCCCAACACCGTGCAGGACGTTTGGCATTTGCCAGAGAACACCAAGATTGGCAAATTCGCCACTGGCGCCCTGTGCTCTTCACAGATGAAAGCAGGTTCACACTGAGCACGTGACAGACGTGACAGAGTCTGGAGACGCCGTGGCGAACGTTCTGCTGCCTGCAACATCCTCCAGCATGACCGGTTTGGCGGTGGGTCAGTCATGGTGTGGGGTGGTATTTCTTTGGGGGGCCGCACAGCCCTCCATGTGCTCGCCAGAGGTAGCCTGACTGCCATTAGGTACCGAGATGAGATCCTCAGACCCCTTGTGAGACCATATGCTGGTGCGGTTGGCCCTGGGTTCCTCCTAATGCAAGACAATGCTAGACCTCATGTGGCTGGAGGTGTCAGCAGTTCCTGCAAGAGGAAGGCATTGATGCTAAGGACTGGCCCGCCCGTTCCCCAGACCTGAATCCAATTGAGCACATCTGGGACATCATGTCTCGCTCCATCCACCAATGCCACGTTGCACCACAGACTGTCCAGGAGTTGGCGGATGCTTTAGTCCAGGTCTGGGAGGAGATCCCTCAGGAGACCATCCGCCACCTCATCAGGAGCATGCCCAGGCGTTGTAGGGAGGTCATTCAGGGACGTGGAGGCCACACACACTACTGAACATCATTTTGACTTGTTTTAAGGACATTACATCAAAGTTGGATCAGGCTGTAGTGTGGTTTTCCACTTTAATTTTGAGTGTGACTCCAAATCCAGACCTCCATGGGTTGATAAATTTGATTTCCATTGATAATTTTTGTGTGATTTTGTTGTCAGCACATTCAACTATGTAAAGAAAAAAGTATTTAATAACATTATTTCATTCATTCAGATCTATGATGTGTTATTTTAGTGTTCCCTTTATTTTTTTGAGCAGTGTATATATACAGTACCAGCCAAAAGTTTGGACACACATACTCATTCCAGAAATATTCTGTATTTTTTACTATTTCTACATTGTAGAATAATAGTGAAGACATCCAAATGATGAAATAACACATATGGAATCATGTAGTAACCAAAAAAGTGTTAAACAAACCAAACCTTATTCTATTTACAGAACTTTTTTTTTTTTTTTTGTCTCCTGTTTTACAGGATTGTAAAGTATAACTATACAAAATATACCTCCAAATATTAAGATAACATGTTTCACTAACTATTGAATCGGTTGTGTGATGTTTATGGTGCATTTTATTTTTATTTTTTTCCAAGCTATAAAATACTAAGTCTCCCCGTTATAGGATTTAACATAGAGGTGAACCTAGCAAAATGGCATTGCGGACTTTTCAAAGTTATAAATATAAATAAATAAAGGCTCTGATTTATAAACTCACTGTATATTTTGTACTATTGAATCCTTGTAGTTGGATGTTTTAGTTTGCCGTTATTAGTGGTTAGAAAGTTCGCTAGCTAGCCTCATGCTAAGCGCTAGTTTAGCCCTAGCTATATGCTACCTGAATGAATCTAGCCACAATACGGATTAGCCAAATCATGAAATCATGCCATATTTGCACTAGATAATGCCAAATAAGGTTGGAATGTTGTTATATAAATTCAACAAAATAAAATAATTTGTTAATTTTCACAAAAAAAGTACAAATCTGTTGAAATCGCACTGTGGATGAATTACAGTGAGGGAAAAAAGTATTTGATACCCCGCTGATTTTGTTTTTGTTTGCCCACTGACAAAGAAATTATCAGTCTATAATTTTAATGGTAGGTTTATCTGAACAGTGAGAGACAGAATAACAACAAAAAAATCCAGAAAAACGCATGTGAAAAATTTTATGAATTGATTTGCATTTTAATGAGGGCAATAAGTATTTGACCCCTCTTCAAAACATGACTTAGTACTTGGTGGCAAAACCCTTGTTGGCAATCACAGAGGTCAAACGTTTCTTGTAGTTGGCCACCAGGTTTGCACACATCTCAGGAGGGATTTTGTCCCACTCCTCTTTGCAGATCTTCTCCAAGTCATTAAGGTTTCGAGGCTGACGTTTGGCAAATCGAACCTTCAGCTCCCTCCACAGATTTTCTATGGGATTAAGGTCTGGAGACTGGCTAGGCCACTCCAGGACCTTAATGTGCTTCTTCTTGAGCCACTCCTTTGTTGCTTTGGCCGTCTGTTTTGGGTCATTGTCATGCTGGAATACCCACCCACGACCCATTTTCAATGCCCTGGCTGAGGGAAGGAGGTTCTCACCCAAGATTTGACGGTACATGGCCCCGTCCATCGTCCCTTTGATGCGTTGAAGTTTTCGTGTCCCCTTAGCAGAAAAACACCCCCAAAGCATAATGTTTCCACCTCCATGTTTGACGGTGGGGATGGTGTTCTTGGGGTCATAGGCAGCCTTCCTCCTCCTCCAAACACGGCGAGTTGAGTTGATGCCAAAGAGCTCCATTTTGGTCTCATCTGACAACAACACTTTCACCCAGTTGTCCTCTGAATCATTCAGATGTTCATTGGCAAACTTCAGACGGGCATGTATATGTGCTTTCTTGAGCAGGGGGACCTTGCCGGCGCTGGAGGATTTCAGTCCTTCACGGCGTAGTGTGTTACCAATTGTTTTCTTGGTGACTATGGTCCCAGCTGCCTTGAGATCATTGACAAGATTCTCTCGTGTAGTTCTGGGCTGATTCCTCACCGTTCTCATGATCATTGCAACTCCACGAGGTGAGATCTTGCGTGGAGCCCCAGGCCGAGGGAGATTGACAGTTATTTTGTGTTTCTTCCATTTGCGAATAATTGCACCAACTGTTGTCACCTTCTCACCAAGCTGCTTGGCGATGGTCTTGTAGCCCATTCCAGCCTTGTGTAGGTCTACAATCTTGTCCCTGACATCCTTGGAGAGCTCTTTGGTCTTGGCCATGGTGGAGAGTTTGGAATCTGATTGATTGATTGCTTCTGTGGACAGGTGTCTTTTATACAGGTAACACGCTGAGATTAGGAGCACTCCCTTTAAGAGTGTGCTCCTAATCTCAGCTCGTTACCTGTATAAAAGACACCTGGGAGCCAGAAATCTTTCTGATTGAGAGGGGGGGTCAAATACTTATTTCCCTCATTAAAATGCAAATCAATTTTTAACATTTTTCACATGCGTTTTTCTGGATTTTTTTGTTGTTATTCTGTCTCTTACTGTTCAAATAAACCTACCATTAAAATTATAGACTGATAATTTCTTTGTCAGTGGGCAAACGTACAAAATCAGCAGGGGATCAAATACTTTTTTTCCCTCACTGTATGTTGTGTGTACACTTGACACTTACATGCGACTTCCGCTATCAGAATACGAAGAACGCATTGAAATGATGGGTCTGATTGTGTTCAGATCTTCAGGTGGTGGTCAGGGATGCATTGTGTGTTGTTTTCTCTTCAGTTTGGACACAATCAGGCTACCGAAAGCGCATGAAGCACATATATATCCATTATAACGTTGGAGGAAATACGTGTTTGCTGGACTCATTACTGCTAGCCAGCAAGCTAATAATTAGAAGAACAAATAATTGGTTTGGCTACAGTTATCCTAATCCGTTTGTAACCCCTTTAGCTTTGTTTGCTAGCTTGCTGGCTAGTTACAGAGGTTAGCTGGCTACAGTAGTTAGCTACTGACATCAGTTGTTGTGTTATCATATTTAGCCTATTCCAGTTTGTAAAATGCATACTGGCATTTGAATATAGCGCAGGAAAAGGGAATCCGGACACACTGTGGACACGGCAGACACATTTAAATGTAGGTATAGACACATGACGCGTTTGGAATTCCATGATTAGAGCTCTATGATCAGAATACTAAAGCTGTCAAGTCTAGACGGCCTTAAAGTTCCCTTATTTGACTTACGACGCTAATATTTGTGTAAACGCTTCAGAATTGTAATCTGTGGGTGTCACCGTGTAGGCTGATACCCCAGTTCATGGACTCAAGATCCATAGATAAGGCTGTACAGTGCAAATAAGTATGCCCTCAATGCAATTCTAATGTTTAACCTTTTCATGTGTGAGTTCCAAATATCTCTAACGGTCGCCCCCACATGAGCTTTTTTATGCACGTGATGTCAGAATTGACCCATTGTTGTAAAATGTGATTGTTACACAACAAAACAGTTAACCCGGGCTGTCCTCAAACCAATGTTTCATCCTCAAAGCTATGTTTCAACTTGTCCATTTCTAATTATTCTCTAACACGTTTTATTTTCTAACAACAGTGTGTTCCGCCTCCTCATTAATTCACATAGAAGTAGCCCATTTTCCCTGGTGACGTCAATACATTTTTGAGGCTTTACTGAGCTGGACAGCCCAAGCACTTCCCCAGTGTTTCCCCAGATCAAGTACGCAGACACTTGCACAAACTCTTTTCCCGTGGCACATAGTTTGGCTGCCGCTCGCATTGCCTTCATTGTTGTTTTCCTTATAAATAATAACTTTGGACATGTGTGCGTTCCTATCAAAGTAAGTGCCTTATTTTCTATATATAGTGTTGTCATTTCTACTGTAGCATACCGTATGTATGTTTGGAGAATAATGTATTTACTGTTTTATTCACGTTCTCAAGTACTGGTGACAAATCATGCATTCCGATTCTTGCATAGATTGTAATGTGACTCGTTTCAGGAAAATAGCCATATGTCGCCCGTCACTACTTCACAGGAGAGCCATTTGAAAGTTAATTTTATTATTTTGGGGGGGCAGAAATGCCTTCTGGAACATGTGAACTTTCATGTGCCTTAATAACAAACTTGTATGCCATCTGTAAATACGAATAAAATTGTTAAATTATGAGCCTAGTTGGTTTAGCCACAGAAAAAGTCAGAAACCTTCCCGCTAGCCACGATTGGCTGAGATAATGAGTGGGCTGGACATGCCGAGAGATGAGTTCGAATTGGTCTGACATGTAGCACGCTTCTGTCTATTTGAGGTGGTCAGTATGTGTAGGTAATCCTATCTAACGTGGCTTTAAAAAATATATATTGCGTAGTAGAACTGCATAAGTGTTGCTCTCCACTTTCTGGAGGACCGAGTTTTGAAATCAGTGGAATTAGAGTATGATAGCTAAGGAGATGCAGAAAAAACCTGTCTCTGGATTACATCTTCAAACTAAGTAAGGGCAACCATGGCATATGTGACAGGGAGAAGCATCCATTCCATGTAAATGGGTAAGATAGTCTAGCTAGCTACATTTTCAGATATTACACGTTTCTAATTTTGACAGAAAGTTGTTTTCATTTCAAGTTAAAGTGTACTGTTAGCTAGCTTGCTAACGTTAGCTGGCTGGCTCGCTAGCTAACGTTACATGTATGATTTGCTTGGCTAGTTATAGCCTAATGTTAGCTAGCTAACATTGAACCTGGTTGGTTAGCTACCTGCAGATTCATGCAGGGTAGTAATGTCATGAGTTGTGATTATGAATCATTGTTTAGCTAGCTAGCTACATGTCTTAACAAAAGACTCCACTATGCAAGTATCTATTTCAATAGAATGTCACTGCGACAACTGTTGATAGATGTATCTGGCTATCTATCTACTCCAAACTGAGTGTGCCAGAGCACAGAATAACTAACACATTTACGAACACTCAACACCCGTTGAATACGGCTGGTGTCAGTAAACATTGGCAAAAAAAATTAAATTGTTTGCAGCAGCACAGTTGCAGTCACCAACACTCTGGATAACATAAAAACAGCCTACCCAGCTCTGCTAGGGTGAGTAAAATGGTCAGTGAGCTGTTCTCTCATTTGTGTCTGGAAGTAGGTAGCACGCTAGCCAACGTTAGACAGTTAACTTGGGTGCTTGACTGCTAGGACAGAATGGACAGAATGCTCAGATCAACCCTTAAAGAGATGGGTGGGTGCTGAATGGGTGTACTGGGTGGGTGCTGAATGGGTGTACTGTGTACTGTAGACAAAGAAGAGCTCTCCAGTAGGTACCAAAACATTCAAAGGCCATTTTCTCAAAAGTGAGGATACAAGTTTATCAACTTTCAAAGCAGAATTACTTTTCCATTGTCCCTCATTGTAGTGTATGATATACAATTATTTATAGCTGAGTCTCTACTTTTATCCAATGTAAAAAACACAATTTAAAATGTTCTACACAAGGCCAAATCAAGCCGATCAATCACATATGATGTGTGTTTCTAAAAGTGTTAAATAATGTATGTGAGTATAACAGAACTGATATAGCAGGCGAAAACCAGAGGAAAATCCATCCGGATTTGCAGTTTTTTTTGTATATGACCTTTTTCTCCAGGCTGCCTATTGATTTTAATGGGAACCAGCTCCTAGATTGCAGTACCTATGGCCTCCACTAGATGTCAACAGTCTTTATACAGTGTCTGGAGGCTCTAGCACTAAGCAGAACAGATAGGAAGAGGAAGTAGTGAAGGGACCACATTTGTCAACAACGTTTCACGGGCGCGAGATTGTGAGCGCACCCCACTTTATTTTCCTTTCCTATCGTTCACTTTATTGTCCGGTTTAAATAATACAGTAAATATACATAAAAGGATACCTAAGGATACATTAAAAATGATGTTTGATTCGTTTGGAGAAAGTGTATAGGTATATTTGAATGCGTTCTCTTCACGGTTCAATGGGCGACTCGACGTTGGATTTTCTGATCATAACGCGCCAACCAAACGGAGATTTATGGATATAATAAATGACTTTTTCTAACAAAAGAACCATTGGATGTCTTCGTTGGACTCTGGAAGCCCTCAGCAGAAGTTATTCGAAAGGTAAGTGATTTATTTTAGCTCTTATATGGGTTTTGTGTGACCCGCGCTGGATATGAATTTATGCTAATGTGGAAAATAGGAGAGGTGCTATCCTCAAACAATCAAATGTTGTGCTTTCGCCGTAAAGCCTTTTTGAAATCTGACAACGATGTGATATTGGCAAGAATCAGAGCTTTTGATGACTATGCAACACTTGTATATTGATGAATGTTTAATAATTCAACTTTTGGATTTTGAATTTGACGCCTTACATTTCACCGGGTAGTGTCGGGAGCGGCCCGCTAGCGCGCCGTTTCTCCCTAAGTAGTTAAATTCTATTGAGAGATTTTTTTCCTGAAAGCAGTTAACTTTCTATTTTTTCACAATTTCTCCTGTTTTAGGGAAAACACATCTGTTTTCCTAGTCTCAATCCTGGGAACACGTCATAAATCATGATTTATTTATTTTTTTATTACAGGAAATGAGCTTTAAAATTACAAAGTTTTCTCTCAGCCTCATGGCAAAATGTGTAGAATAGCAGGACATTAGCTCTAAAACAGCAATATAATCTCTGTCTCATAGCAAAATGTGTAAAATAGCATGAGATTAGATATCAAATTTAAAAAATGTCTCTCTGCCCCCTAACATGATATTGTTATCTGATAACATAAAGTCTAGACATTTACACAATTGTATTTATTCCACATTTTATGCTAAACAAAGATAAGTAGCATACATTTTTCTGAAATAATCCAATCTGTTAGTTGGACTTATTGTTAGTTGGACTTATATATATATATATATATATCCCCAGTCAGGAATTAGACATCGCTTTGCAAGCCGATGGTTTTGCGGGTGATCAGCATATGCTGGTGTGCTGGTGACCAGCTTACAGTATGTGTCCAAAACACAACGAAGGCTGGTCACCTGCGAAAACATAACGAAAGCTTGTCTCCAGACCATGCTGGTCTATGCTGGTTTTTTTTCTATGCTTGCTTTCTCACCGTTTTCTTTCTTTGTTCCTGAGGTCAGTTGACTTTTAATTAAGTGCAGCTCTCCAGAGAAAATGGGTGAGACCTCGCTAGCACAATGTCCCTGCGCGATCTCGCCATAGAGTCCCTATGAAAAATTCAGGGCCGGTGTTGCAGCCAGCAGAGAACTCCTGCCTATGCTGTCACTCACCATGCCCACAGGTCCAGACCAAAGTAGCCCAGCCTGTCTTTTCTTCCTTTCTCTGCAGCACTTCAACAACACACATTGTCACATCTCTCATCAATATTCATCCTGGCCCCTCTTCTCCAGGTCTGCTCACGTGTATGTATTTATGGTCCTTTGTTGCTCAGTTGGTAAAGCCTGGCGCTTGCAACACCAGGGTAGTGGGTTTGATTCCCAGGACCCCCCATAAGTAAAATGTTTGCACGCATGAAGTCAAAGTCACCATTATTAGTCAGTTGTACAACCAAATGCCTTCAACTGAAATGTGTCTTCCGCATTTAACCCAACTCCTCTGAATCAGAGAGGTACGGAGGGCTGCCTTAATCGACATCCACGTCTTCGGCGCCCGGGGAACAGTGGGTTAACTGCCTTGTTCAGGGGCAGAACGACAGATTTTTACCTTGTCAGCTCGGGGATTCAAACTTGCAACCCTCCGGTTACAAGTCCAACTCTCCAACCACTAGGCTACCTGACTAAGTTGCTTTGGATAAAAGCGTCTGCTAAATGGCATATTATTATATTACGTATAGGAATGTAACAATTCACCGAAACGCATCGGTCCCTGGTTCAAATGTTTAACCCTAGAACCGTTAAAGCAGTCATTTTGACTGCTTCAAGATGGCCACCATTGTTCCTGTTCCCAAGAAAGCCAAGGTAGCTGAACTAAATGACTATCGCCCCGTAGCACTCACTTCTGTCATCATGAAGTGCTTTGGCTAGTTAAGGATCATATCACCTCTACCCTACCCTACCTGTCACCCTAGAAAGACTTCAATTTGCTTACCGCCCCCCAATAGGTCCACAGACGATGCAATCGCCATCACACTGCACACTGCCCTATCCCGTCTGGACAAGAGGAATACCTATGTAGTTCATTGACTACAGCTCAGCATTCAACACCATAGTACCCTCCAAACTCCTCATTAAGTTTGAGTCCCTGGGTCTTGACCCCGACCCCGCCCTGCCCTATGCAACTTGATTACCAACAACGACGAGACAGCCTACAGGGAGGAGGTGAGGGCCATCGGAGTGTGGTGTCAGGAAAATAACCTCTCACTCAATGTCAGCAAAACAAAAGAGATGATTGTGGACTTTAGGAAAAGGGCAATGGGAGCACCCACCTATCCACATTGAGGGGACAGCAGTGGAGAAGGTGGAAAGTTTCAGTGTACATATCACAGACAAACTGAAATGGTCCACACACACAGACAGTGGAGGCTGAAAAAATGTGGCTCGTCACCGAAAACCCTCACTAACTTTTACAGGTGCACAATCGAGAGCATCCTGTCGGGGTGTAACGGCAACTGCACCGCCCACAACCGCAGGGCTCTCCAGAGGGTAGTGCGGTCTGCACAACACATCACCGGGGGCAAACTACCTGCCCTCCAGGACACCTACAGCACCTGATGTCACAGGAAAGCAAAAAATATAATCAAGGACAATAACCACCCGAGCCACTGCCAGTTCACCCCGCTTCCATCCAAAAGGCGAGATCAGTACAGGTGCATCAAAGCTGGGACAGAGAGATTGAAAAACAGCTTCTATCTCAAGGCCATCCGATTGTTAAACAGCCATCACTAGCACAGAGAGGTGGCTGCCTACCTACAGACTTGATATCATTGGCCACTTAATGAATGGAACACTAGTCACTTTAATAATGCCAATTTAATAATGTTTACATATCTTGCATTACTCATCTCATATGTATATACTGTATCCTTCACTATCTATTCTATACTATCTATTGCATCTTAGCCGCTTTGTCACTGCTCATCCATATATTTTATATTTATATATTCTTATCCCACTCCTTTACTAGATTGTGTGTATTAGGTTTTGTTGTGGAATTTGTTAGATGTTAGGTTTTGTTGTGGAATTGTTAGATATTACCTGTTAGATACTGCTGCACTGTCTGATCTAGAAGCATAAGCATTTCGCTACACTCTCAATAACATCTGCTAACCATGTGTATGTGACCAATAACATTTGATTTGATATGAAGAGTGGTCCATCGAGGCCCAGCGGTTCTAGCATTAAGATGTGAGTGCATCGGTCTACGGGACCACAAACGGATCCAAAAGTAGCATGCATCAGTCATCAAATCGATTTTAAACCTTACGAGTCGCAGGTTCACTTCATGTTTTTGCTTATATTACCTTCTTTCTACCTTCAGAAAATACCTAATATTTTCTGACAACTGATGCATTCTCTCCTTCAGTATCGAACTAAGCATGCAACTGTGTTGACAAATCAGTCATTGATCAACAAGTAATTTTGCATGCCGAACAACCCAGGCAATATCAACATCAACAATCAGTGCATTCGGAAAGTATTCAGACCCCTTCACTTTTTCCACATGTTGCTACGTTACAGCCTTGTTTTTCCCCCTAATCAATCTCCACACAATACCCCATAGCGACAAAGGGAAAACAGGTTTTTAGAAATGTTTGCAAATGTAATTTTATGAAAATAAAAAAGTGAATTACCTTATTTACATATGTATTCAGAACCTTTGCTATGAGACTCGAAATTGAGCTCAGGTGTATCCTGTTTCCATTGATCATCCTTGAGATGTTTCTACAACTTGATTGGAGTCGACCTGTGGTAAATTCAATTGATTGGACATGATTTGGAAAGGCACACACCTGTCTACATAAGGTCCCACAGTTGACAGTGCATGTTAGAGCAAAAACCAAGCCACGAGGTTGAAGGAATTGTCAGAGACAGGATTGTGTCGAGGCACAAAAAAGGATAAAAAAAACATTTCTGCAGCATTGAAGGTCCCCAAGAACACAGTGGCTCCCATCATTCTTAAATGGAAGAAGTTTGGAACCACTAAGACTCTTCCTAGAAGAAACTGAGCAACCGGGGGAGAAGGGCCTTGGTCAGGGAGGTCCAGAGTTCCTCTGTGGAGATGGGACAACAAATCTCTGCAGCACTCCACAAAGGCCTTTATAATAGAGTGGCCAGAGAGAAGCCACTCCTCAGTAAAAGGCACAACAACCCACTTGGAGTTTTCCTAAAGGCACCTAAAGGACTCTCAGACCACGAGAAACAAGATTCTCTGGTCTGATGAAACCAAGATTTAACTATTTGGCCTGAATGCCAAGCGTCACATCTGGATGACTGGGGCGAAGGTTCACCTTCCAACAGGACAACGAACCTAAGCACACAGCCAAGACAATGCTGGAGTGGCTTCCAGACAAGTCTCTGAATGTCCTTGAGTGGCCCAGCCAGAGTCTGGACTTGAACCCGATCTAACATCTCTGGAGAGACCTGAAAATAGCTGTGCAGTGATCCTCCCCATCCAACCTGAACAGAGCTTGAGAGGATCTGAAGAGAAGAATGGGAGAAGCTCCCAAAATACAGGTGTGCCAAGCTTGTACCGTCATACCCAAGAAAACTTGAGAATGTAATCGTTGCCAAAGGTGCTTCAACAACGTACTGACTAAAGGGTCTGAATACTTATGTACTTTCCGAATGCACTGTATATGGTCATTTTTAGATATACAGGGTAAAGTTGATTATTTCTTAACGAGGACAACAATTGCTTTTTCTACCGCACTGCACGGTCAGTGCTGAAATCACCATCACCCACTAATGAATTTGGTCTCTCCAACCCTGTTCCTGGAGAACTACCCTCCTGTAGAATTTTGCTTGAACTGTAGTTGTATCTAACCTGGTAAATATTATCAACCAGCTAATTATTAGAATCAGGTGTGTTAGATTAGGGTTGGTGTGAAAACCTACAGGACGGTAGCTCTTCAGGAACAGGGTTGTAGAGCCCTGGTCTAAACCAGGGTGAAATCCAAAGATATTATACATATTCATTAGCTATGTTATAGCACATTTTTTAAGATGCATATTGATACATTATTAGCTCAACACTTTGAATCTGCATAAATGACAAATTAATTAGTGGGTGATGGTGATTTCAGATCAAAAGTAGGGGGAACAAAAAGCAAAAAAGCATTGCCCCCTTATCTGATAGTGGGGTGGTAGATGCCAGTTTCCCTTACGGTTCAGGAGCCTACATACACACAGGTTATTAGGTACACCCATCTAGTACCAGGTCGGACCCCCCCCTTTGCCATGAATGGATGCACTTGGTCAGCAACAATGTTCAGATACACTGTGGCGTTGAATTGTTGCTCAATTGGTATCAAAGGACCTAACGTGTGCCAGGAAAACATTCCCCACACCAGTACGCCACTGCCACCAGCCTGTACCGTTGACACCAGGCAGAATGGATCTATGGACTGATGCTGCTTACACCAAATCCTGACTCTGCCATTAGCATGACGCAAAAGGAACTGTGATTAGTCGGACCAGGCAATGTTTTTCCACTCCTTATTTGTCCAGTGTTGGTGATGGTGTGCCCACTGGAGCAGCTTCTTCTTGTTTTTACCTGATAGGAGTGGAACCCGGTGTGGTCATCTGCTGCAATAGCCCATCCGTGACAAGGATCAACAAATTCTGCATTCCAAGATGCCGTTCTGCACACCAGTTGTACTGCGCCGTTATTTGTCTGTTTGTGACCCGCCTGTCACATCTGCTCCTTCCACGGCCTCTAGTGCTCATCCTGTGTCTCCTTGACCTGCAGCCAATCCCCCAGTGCTCTCTCCCTCTCTCTGTGTGTGTGTGTGATTGTGTGGGCGGAGACAGGTGTGCTGGAGTCAGAGCAGATCTCCACCAGCTGCAACCTGTTCCATAATCAAGACCTCTACATATACTCAGTCCTGCCTCTTCCACGCTGCCAGATGGTCATCTCTGCTCAGTCATTTGTTCCTGTTGTGCCTGTTATCCCTTGCCTGACACTGTTTTCCTCTCCGCTACAGTTCTGCCCGCTCTGACTCTGGTCCCTGTCTCCAGTCCGACTTCTCGTCAGTTCTGCTACTCTGTCCTGGATTCCCCACTCTACGCTCCCTTGGATTCCCCTCCGGACCTGCTTACCCTGTCCCAACACCTCTCGTTCCAGCCTCAGCCTCCGCACCTGGTTTCCTGCAACCCGTCCGAGCTTACCCTGGCCTGCACTACATCTTCCCCCTGTGTTTCAATAAATACCATGGTTACTTCATCCCAGTCTCCTCGTCTGAGTCTGCTCTTGGGTTCACCTGTTCCGCTCCGCATGACACCGCCTGCCCGATTCTTTCCATCCTTCTTCAACCTTTCTCATCAACAAACTATTTTTGCCCACAGGACTGCCGCTGACTGGATGCTTTTCTGTTTGTCGCACCATTCTTGGTAAACCCTAGACACTGTAGTGTGTGAAAAGCCCAGGAGGGCACCCGTTTCTGAGATACTAGAACCCGACAATCATACCACGCTAAAAGTCGCTTAGGTCACTTGTTTTGCCCATTCTGATGTTCAATCGGACAGTAACTGCATGCCTCGATGCCAGTCTGCCTGCTTTATATAGCAAGCCATGGCCACGTGACTCACTGTCTGTAGAAGCGATCCGGGTGGGGTACCTAATAAACTGGCCACTGAGTGTACATGTACATCATTTACACACACAAACCAGCACACAAGTCAACTCAGACAAATCCAGCTCAGAGGCCAAGCTCATGAGGTCCAATAGCAGCATTTTTTAAATTTAGAATGGAAAATGAATGTGTTTATGCAACAAATGTTAGTGCATCGTAGCACAAAACACCCCTGTTAATGAGCATTTCTCCTTTGTCAAGATAATTCATCCACCTGACTGGTGTGGCATATCAAGAAGCTGATTAGACCTTTGACACGTACGAACACACAGGAGTGCTCATTCTACAGTAGTCCCTGCAGCGTACGCTCTAACCGGTGTGATTAGAACACTTGTTTAGAACGTCCAGTTACGACTGACGCAACAGTCAGCATTTAAGCTGGCCACAGCTTTTTCACAGAAACATTTTTCACAAACACAGTCTTTACAATATTATGTCCTTAATGTGAGCAGTTTATTTTTGGATGCAATGTTCAGACATTCACAGAAGTAGGGACACCATAACACAATTCTCATCCAAACCGGAAAATGTAGGCTACATTAGTCGTAGCGCTAACTGAGGAAAGGATGGCCTAACACAAGCGGTCATATTTAGCTAACTCTTGGCTGACAGAAATCCTAATATTAATGATCTAATAGCAATTACTATTTACAACTCATCACATCACGGGTGACCTCACCAGTGATCGAAATCATGGAGCAATACACTTCATAAAAATCTAAAGTAATTCAACGATGGGTAGCTTGTGCGTGCTGCCATGTCGCTTCAACCAAAGATAAGATGTTACAAGATGAGTTGGGTCTGTTTGCAGTATGCATGTTGAAGGGTGTGTGTTGTCTACCATCATTCACTTCCATCATTCGCTTCCAACACCTCGTTTTGTTATAACATCTTTGATCTGACAGACGTTTATGTGACAACCAGAATGCATTTGATGATGTCAACCAACATGGCGCCACACATAGCGGGCAATTAGCTTAGCATTATCTCATCATAATCAGTACAACCTTCAAAAAAGTAATTTACAAATATGTATCCATTACAATCTATGCAAGAATCGGAATGCATTATTTGTACCTGAAAACATGTGCTACAGTAGAAATGTGAACAACTAGATATACAGAAACTATAATGATAACGTAATAAGGCACTTACTTGGATAGGAACGCATACATGTCCAAAGTTATTATTAGTAGTGAAGGCAATGCGGAAGCCAGCCAGAAACTGTGCCAGGGAGGAATAAGTTTGTGATTGGGCTCTCATCGAAGAGAGAAGTTTGTCCGGTTCAGTAATGCCTCTAACGTAAATAGTCCTCAACAGTGAAATGGGCTACTTCTATGTGAATTAATGAGGAGGCGGAACACACCTCAATTCAAACTGTTGTTAGAAGAAAAAAACTTGTTTGAAAATCATTTGAAATTGACAACTTGAAACATAGCCTATAGATTGTTAACAGGCAGCGTGCCTTGTTTTGAGGGCAACGTGGGTTAACTGTCCTGTTGCGTAACAATCACATTTTGGTGAGCGCATTCTGACATCACACGTGAAAAGGTTTTCATTACCCAGGTGCACAGCATGGTCATTACACAGGGGCACCTTGTGCTGGGGACAATTAAAGGCCATTCTAAAATGTGCAGTTTTGTCACACAACACAATGCCACAGATGTATGTCTCAAGTTTTGAGGGAGCGTGCAATTGGCATGGTGACTGCAGGAATATCCAACAGAGCTGTTGCCAGATAACTGATTGTTCATTTCTTTACCATAAGCTGCCTCCAACATCGTTTTAGAGAATTTGGCAGTACATCCAACCAGCCTCACAACCGCAGACCAGGTGTAACCATGCAGCCCAGGACCTCCACATCCGGCTCCTTCACCTGCGGGATCGTCTGAGACCAGCCACTCGGACAGCTGATGAAACTGAGGAGTATTTCTGTCTGTAATAAAGCCCTTTTAGGGCCTAATTTATTTATTTCAATTGACTGATTTCCTTATACTGTAAGAACAGTAACTCAGTAAAATCATTGAAATAGTTGCATGATGCATTTATATGTTTATGCAGTATAGATATGTATCGAATCGTCTTGAAAGGGAAAGATAAACATTCCTAATTATGTTTCCATAATTTCTCCCTTCCCTTTAAAGCTTTCCACTTCCCTGGTGCCCTTTACCCTTTATCCTTTGCCCCCCTTCCCCAGTTTCTCTTCTCCCCTTCATCCCTCCGGCTCCTCTCTTTTGATCAAGGGGGATTTGGATCTGTATGCCTGGCTTCGCATTTCATACAAGGAGCCGCCGATGCAACAAAAAAAGACCGCTTTTCTTTGCTGAGAAAGGGCATCTGAAGCCAAGCGTGGCGCAAATGTGACTGATGATGTGGTTAGCATGGTCCTTAGCGAGTTTGAGGACGTTGTTAGCATGTTCTGTGCCATGCTGTAACAATCTGATTAGCGGCATTGCACATGCAGCCCTTTCCCTGCTAAATCAGGTCTGTCAAAATGGGAAAGCCATGGATTTATTGACCGACAAAAATAAGTACAAAACACACACACAAAGCCACGTACATACACACACTAAACGATGGGCTGTGAGAATCCACCTCTACTCTCCGACTAGAGCCAGCTAGTTTGTAGAGTGGTTTGTTTTATTGTAGGGGTGTGAATGTTTAAATCGACATTGGGATCGTTAACGTTTAGAAAATGAGAAATCACAGTGTAGTTATCACAAAACTACCACTAACAGGTCCCAATCATTATCATAAAGGGAAAAATATTTGTTTTCCAAATACCTAATGCAACAATGGTGTAACGTTAGTAGGAGGAAATATGCATCTTTCAAATGATTTGCCATGGATATCAAAGTCAAAGTCACCATTATTAGTCAGTTGTACAACCGAATGCCTTCAACTGCAATGTGTCTTCCGCATTTAATCGACATCCACGTCTTCGGCGCCCGGGGAACAGTGGGTTAACTGCCTTGTTCAGGGGCAGAACGACAGATTTTTACCTTGTCAGCTCGGGGATTCAAACTTGCAACCCTCCGGTTACAAGTCCAACGCTCGAACCACTAGGCTACCTGCCGTCAGGATATAAAGCACTCCACACGTCATCGTCGTTAACATGGCAGAGAATGAAACAGGTAAGTGACAGCAGCGAAGTCCTGCATGGCAATACTTTGACAAGTTAAATGAGAAGGTGGTGAAATAAATGCAAACTTTGTAAGGTGGAATTGAGCTACAGTGGCAGTACAGGTTCCTCCATTTTCTCCCATAAAAGCTCTCCACTAACAAAAACATCCACAGAGGATTCTCCTTTCCTCTTACCCCCAGACCATTTTTCTCCTTCATAACCTTGCTCCCTCACCAGCAACATTTCTAAATTATTTATTATTCTCCCAACTCAATCATTTTTTTAATTGTCCATGCGGGTCTACCTCTCACCCTAGCAGTCTCCCACAGACAGTCAGTAGCTAGAAGAGTAGTCTGTTCTGGGGCCAGTAGCTTTCACACGTCTCTGATCTTTCTCTCGCCATGAGGTTGACAGGCTGGCGGCGCCTTTCATTCAATTAGGCCCAGTGTTGTTATTGTTATGGCTAATAATAGAGCCTCTCCGTTTTTCATGGTGGCCTGTCACCTCTTCACTCATCACAGCCACTGTCCCTTATCTCCATCTCTGCAATCAGCCCTTTTATTACTATCATCACTAGGAGGGAAGAGGAGGATGCACACAGGCCCAAAGATACAGGAGGATGGTTGGAGTGGGGGTGGGTGGATGGATGGAGTGCCTGAGGTAAAGAGAGTGAGAGAGATGGAGAGGAAGTCGTTGGAGGAGAGCGATAGATAGAGGAGGCGGATTTGTGAGCGTGCCTGCGTGGTGTTTGTGTGTGTGTGTGTGTCAGGAAGCGGCAGGGAATGAGACAGAGCCGAGAATGGGTAAGGGTAGACTGCTGAAGACCCCTGAAGGCTGTTGTTGCATTTTGAATTCAGGACGATGCACACTGACAAACGTAATTGGTGGAAACTAGCTTGTGAGGAGGAAATGACCAGTTTTGTGTAATAGGGAAAACAGAGTAATTCTCGAAGCATTTCTTTCTTTCCCTATTCTATCGCTCCTCACCCGTCGTTCTCATTTCCCATCTCATCTCTCTTCTTCTCTATTCCTCAACCTTCACGTGCTTTCTCCTTGCTCGACAGCTATTCCTCTCTCTCTTTTCCCTTCCCTCCCTCTCTGTGTTAACCTGTTATAACATAGACTTGGCCTCTTGTTCATTATTCTTTAAAACCAGTTATCTGCAGGATGGATAGTGCTCTCTGACGTCTCCTTGGGGAAAAGCCAAACATATCTCTCTGCAGAGACAGGGAGAGCTGCGGATCAAAGCATGGCAGTTGGCTCAACACAGCCAGTGACTGGTGTGAACGGGCTGAGTTGAACCACACTGGTCCCAATGGACCCACACTATCAAGGCTGTGTGTTCCAATGTTCTACCCTTCTACATGTACCATGGCTATGCTATGATTCCCTAAACCCTTCTCCATGGAGTATGCACTTGATCACTCCTCCTCATAGACTTGGATGAGTGTTAGGGATGGGCTGGAAGGAGTTTGCACTATATTTATGACACCAGTACAATTCCTTTTCAGATTTATTTAAGGCAAAAAACGAATGCAATCACTCCATTTTAGGCCACTGCAGGAAAAGACTAAGTGCATGACGGGAGTGATCGAGTGCACACTTCGGGAGAAGGGGAGAGAATTGGAGCACAGGCCACGCTCAAGTCTCATTCCACCAAGGCCTTATTATATTTCTCTAGAAACTCATGGCTCAAAGCACAGAGGTGAGAGGGTTAATTAAAGTGTTAAACTGTGCAGCACTGTAACTTTTACATTCAATTACCTCTGCCTAATACCCCCCACCAAAGTCTCCAACCGCACAGATCTCCCCACTAATACTGCTAGAAAGAGTACGTCTTGATACAAAAGAGGAAGGATAAAGTACAGAATGTATAGCTGCAATTGTTACAATATATAAAGGGGAAGCCATGGGAATCTATCTGTCTAGTTATTTTCAAACAGCATGCATGTCACGTACAGAGGCTCATGTTGATTGGTGGAAGGGCAATGTAGTACAGGAAATCACAAGGGACATGTGATTTGTTTATAAAAAAACTAAGAAAATCCCCGCATAGGAAAGCAAAGAAAAGCCCTCAATAAGAAGGGTGTATAGATGCGGTAAAAAGGTCAATGGAACTCGACCAAAACAATGGAATTGCCATGGAAACACGTGGGGGAATGGGCCGTGGGGGAAAGATCACAAGTCGCCTCATTGTTGAGGTAATAATCTGTGTATAATGCTTGTATGGATGTCAACCCCAACACATATTCATGTCATCGTTACCAATAAACTGTATTACAGTTAAAAACGACTTTGACTACCACCACCGATTTCTGTATGCTAGCTATGCTAATCAGCTTCTACATGTCATGCATTGAAAACAGCCAAATATATCCAAATCGGACTTAAGTAACCACATTGTGTGCCTGTTGCAATACATAAATCATGCCGGATTTGACGAATTTCCACATTATTAGATCAGATTTGTTGAATGTGCGCCAATCTGGTCAATGGAACGTCTGCATTCCATTGACTCCTTTACCATATCTATGTGGGGAGCCTTCAACACAAAGATCCATATGGGGACGTGGGGTCACACCTCAGCAGCCTACAATTTATTTGTAAATTTTTGGTGCCAAATTGTTATTAGGGGGATGAGGGGGTTACAGGTACAATATTAATAGCAATTCATATATTCCGTTTATATAACATGTAACGAGAATGGTACGACAAACATCCAGTCAGCTCCAGTCCTGTGGGCAAAAACTGCTCATGAGAGATGTCGAAGGATAATGGCAAGAATCGTGCAAGCTAACATGCAGGCCACAAACAGGCAAATAACGGCACAGTACACAACAGTGGTGTTTCCCTCTCTCTCTCTCACACACAAACTCACACTCATGGACTCACAGAAAGACATGCACGTCATCGGAAGCACACACCTCGTTTTATTGAAATTAGAGCTCCTGAAATTACTAATTCCCTCATTACTCATTCATATTCTCCTGATGAAATTAGAATAAAAGCTTCCTCACATTGGAAACAGACACATCTGATTACAAACAAAAATATATTGCACACGGTCACAAATCCACACCTTCTCATAATGTGCTTCCTCACACATATGCATACACACATACACACACACACACACACACAAACAAACACACACACAAAGACACACGCACAACAGGGTTCTCAAATTGCTGTCATTTTGCCGAGCTAGTTTCTGGGAAAGTGATAGCTACTTGTCTAAGCTGGAAAGAAACCAAAGTTAAAAATACACACAGGCACACAGATTCCCAAAATAAAGATACAGAGGAGTTATAGAATCGCAACATTTTCATTTAGCGCTCACCTCCTTTCCCCTGTTCACAAAGCCCCGGTAATTCTAACCCTCTTTAAAGTCATGGTGCAGCCCTTGCAGAGGTTTCTTAATTGGAAAAGTGTCTTCCATTCGGGGGCATGATTAAAATGCACTGTGCTGTGGTGAGAGATAAAGAGTTGGAGAGATGGAAGGAGATGAAGAGATAGAGTAAAGCGTTCTCGGAGGTAGAGAGGAGTGCCAGAGGGGTGCATGCTGGTTAGCCACAGCGCCTGAGGGGTTGGGTTGGGGTGGGGGTTGGTTGTTGGCAGAGCATGGGGAGATTGAAGGTCTATGTCAACCCTGAGGGCCTATATGAAACTGGGCACACAAAGGGCTCAAAAAGTCATTGGATCTGCTCATTTGAGCTGACATTCTGGCTCTAACACCACAGCGACAAGTTAGTCCATGTGAGGTGATGTGGAGAGAGGGAGAAGCCCTCACCTACAGTTGCGGGTGACGGCTCTGATAACATTTCTATCCCACTGCTCACAACAATTCTCCACTGTTTCTAACACTTGCCTCTGACTGCGGAATATTCATGATATCCACACTCACACACATCCCAATCCCCGGGATGTCACAGTACATTGTTTGTGTTACAGTATGTGTGAATGTGTGTGAGAGAGGAGATGTGCAAATTTGGTGTCCTGTTTGCGTGAGTGTGTGGTGGGTGTTTCTGACTCTGAGGTTTGTGTGTCTGTGTGTGTGCGTGTGTGGATGTTCTCAGGTGTGTTATGTGAAATGTGTGTGTTCCTGATCCTGTGGGACAGAGCATTGCTGGGAGGAAATGGGCTTGACTCGCCAATGCTGGCTTCACTCCTCCACACCTCCAGGGCCGATTTGAGCCCCTCTCCCCCTGCCCGGAAGATAATCCATCCTCCACGGCTATCCCCCTTGGTGGGCTGGCACAGTGGCCAGATCAGGGCTGCTCTGGGGCGGGAGGGTGGCTGCGGGCTGGGATGGGCCTCCGCTGGGGCGCTGCTGGAGCTCTGCTGAGCGGGTGCCAGCTGGTGTGGATAGATCACTGAGCACCGCCGGCACAGCGATAGAGGGACAGGGCTGCTCACCGTGCACAGCCCCAGCCCCATGGTGGTTCTTATGTTTCAGCCCCTCCATACACCTCCATCACCACCATTGTCAAAAGAAAAGAACATGCTTCGTTTGCTGTTTACTATGTTCAGGGGCAGCAGACTGAATATGGGTGGAGACTAATTATAAAAACCTGAGTGAGCTGATTGAATTCTTCCCAGAGCCATTACTGTACAATCAAACCATAAGAAAGCCATAAAAGATGAGGGAAAAAAAGTGGGCCAGAACAATATTTTTTTTTTAAATTAAAATCTAAATGAGGTTTCGCTCTGTTTCAACCGTAAACATTGTCCAACTAATTATCGTAGATTACCGCAAACATTTTCACTGTGCTTTTTGCCCCACAGTGTGTATGAATTGCCCCTGTTTTTATTCCAACTTCACTCTCCAAATAAGCTAAGGATCACCAAGTGAAAAACTGAAAAAGGTTTCAGCTCCACACCTAAAGTGATTGGGCCTCATACCGTGGTAACAAATCAAGCAGTGTGTTCACTTGGAGTGTTCATCTTACATACGATGTAAATTATCATTTTCCACCACTCTGGTATCCATCGATCCAAGCCATGCTACCCAGACATAAACCTGCTCACAATGCACTTTCACTGGGGAATAGATTGCCAATGTGAGAGAGGCACTATATCCTTCCACCCTCTGGCTCTGTCAATGTAATCAAATAAGTTATATCAGAATCAAATTTTACACGTGTATGCATGCGTGTGTGTGTGTGCGCGCGGGTGTGCGTGTATACATGTGCGTGCAAATGTGCATGTGATGGAATGTGGATATGTATTTGAACAGCTATGTAACACTAGAAACATGAAAGCTGTAAGTACTCATGGCATCATCATCCTTCTGATATACTGTACATGAGTTTGTTAGAGATCCTTCCATCCAGCTTTGCATCACAACAAACCCCATTGTCTTCATGTGTATGTATGAGACAATAAAGATGCCATCTATGCGATTCTATGACCGCCTCCATCCGTATACACCACGAGAAGGAAACTGAGGTTGAAGAAAAGGAAGAAGTTCTCCTCTCAGGCAAAGTATGTCACCCTGAAGAGGTTGGACCTTTTTATTTAACTAGGCAAGTCAGTTAAGAACAAATTCTTATTTACAATGACGGCATACACTGGCCAAACCTGGGCCGGTTGTGCACAGTCATATGGGACTCCCAATCATGGCCTGTTGTAATACAGCCTGGATTTGAACCAGGGTGTCTGTAGTGATGCCTCCAACACTGAGATGCAGTGCCTTAGACCACTGCGCCACTCGGGAGCACAGAGCTCTCAGGTAAAGAACACACTTAGAGACACTCTAGAATAGAAGAGCCCATGACAAGAAAGGCATTCATTGCATATTATGAAACATGAGAAATCTCAGCCATGCATAGGGAATGTCCAATAAAGGAGTGTGCGCTGAGATTCAAGGCTACAAGGCTTCAAGGTTGCAAGACTGCAAGGCTTCAAGGCACGTTGGCACTAGCTCGGCTAATGGTGGCTATTAGAAAGGCCGTCATGGAAAGGCTATGCTTCTCTGACGTCTTTCAAAGCACCTCAATGCGGAGGCATGGCATTGTGCTCAAGAATAAAGCTCTGGAGCATAAGGGTGAAGGAAAACCAGCAAGGCCCTGACAAACACACTCCCCCACACACACACACAAGGCTATGTACGCACAAACAAAGGTGGAAAACATCAAGAAGCAGAGTGAAGGGCTGTCAAGAAAAGTGAAAGGAACCACTGCCTAGAGGTAGCAGAGATGGAGAGAAGAGGATGAGGAGGAGAAGAAGGGGATGGAAATAACAGAGAGAGTAAAAGGATGATGAGATTAGAAAAAAGGGGAAGTGGGGGAGGAGGAAGGTGAGATAGGGAAAAAGGGATGCAGGAAGAAAGATGTGTGAAATAACTGAGGAGTGATAGGAGAAAAACATTGGTTGGAGATGGAGCGAAGAGTAACAAACAAGAGTGGGAGGAGGAGTGGGAGAGAAATATTGCAAAGACAGAAGAAGGAGAGAGGATGGATGGAGGGATAGATGGGAAACCAAGCGTTTAGAGATACTTCGCAACACCATGCACAGAGTTGGCAAGAGAAAGAGCCAAGGCGAGCGAGAGAGAAATAGCGAAGCGCCATATTGTCAGAAGACAGTCCAACAAGAGAGAGCGAGAACCTGTAAAGGGTGTTTGAGGGAGTCCAGAGAGAAAGAGAGAGAGAGGGCTGAGTAGAAGACGAGAAGGAAGGGGGTAAAAGACAGAAGGAGAGAGAGAGGGAGAAAGAGAGAGATGGCGGTGATGGTGATTTGCTGATGTTATCTCAGTGCAGGGAGGTGTGTGTGACACAATCTCAAATTGGAAATCGCTGTTTCAATCTCGCCTCACTCTCTGGTTGCCTGCTCCACTGATAACGAGACCAGCCTAATTCTATTAAAAATAGCCTGTAAGTGCAGTGGTGGCAGAGACAAAGGCACAGTCAGGCAGGCGGAGAAGAAACATGCAGGGAGGCAGCCCCTAAGACTAAACAACTCCAAGTCATAGACTCTACCCTACCGGAAGAAGCATTCCTCTCTATCTCCACATCCATCACCCTCTCTTACCTTTCTCTCCCTCCATCTCTCAGTCAGCCCCCTGCTCTATCTGACTACCCATCGGTCTCTCGATCTAACTACCCCATTCGCCTGTTCTTATCTCTCCCTACAGGTTGGTGTTCTCATTTAGGGGCTGCTCTGAGTTTCTCTGGCTTTCTCTCCATCTCTCTTTATCTAACGCACTCCCTTCTCTCTCTCTCTCACTCTGCATCCCTCCCTCCCTCTTTCTCTCAGGTCTCTGTCCTCAGAGGCATGTGCTAAGGTCTCGTCAAATGATGTTCAAAAAGCTAACCATGTGTAGAAAAGGGACAGGTCTGCGCTCTTTCATCTTCCTCTGCAACCCCTCAGCCTATGGGTGTAGAGGAAGAGAACTGCCTCACTGGTTTAACCAATAAATAAGTAGAGGGGCAGCTATAATCGCCAATCAGCAGGCTGATCAATCTGATTGCATTGAGAGTTTTTGGGAAGACACAGATTGGATTCACGCAGCAGAATAGAGAATGAAGTTGAAAAGACCATCTCGTCTAACTCTCAGTGCTCAGACAAAATAAATAACACATGAAATCCTAATGAGCCTCCTCATAACAGGTCTGCAGAGACCTGCAGTTGTCAGAAAAGAGGATTAGTTCAAAATGAGAGAGGAAATCGGAACAGCAGTGCGAGAAACAGTCAAGGACCCTTCTCGCCTCGATATCATACGCTTCAGAACACCGGACACATTTTTTTCCAGAGAACCTGCTTATAGAAAGCAGAAATGGGTAAGTGGGTTTGCCCACGTAAAAAAGTAAACACTTGTGACTCCACCTGGCATGAAAGGGTCGGGCTGATAAATGAATCAACCAGTCATTAGTTTATATCTACTGCTAAGGAGGCCTGGGTTTCTACTTAAGGCACAGACTATGGAGAAGCAAAATGTTCATTCAACTGTGAGAAAGGTGCTGAATCTCTCTCTCTCTCTCTCTCTCTCTCAGCGTGTGTGTGTGTATGTGTGTCCGTCACACTTTGTAGCTAACATTGATCATTTCCTGTCATGCCAATAAAGTCAATCTTAACACAAATCTGAACGAAGAGAGGAGAGCCGCTACCACAACAGCAAAGGCAGAGAGGGAGAGAGATCAAGAGAGAGAGAATTTGGTAGACAGGAGACAGTCAAGGGTGAAAGATAAGAGATGTAGGGATTACAAGAGAGAAAGAGAGAGAGAGAGAGAGAGAGAGAGAGAGAGAGAGAGAGAGAGAGAGAGATGAAGAAGAATAAAATATATAGAGAGGAACAGTTATATAATCTGGGCTCTAGATGAGATGGTCACTGCCGAGGTGGGAGTTAGGGTCTGGGTGTGTGATGGGAGCAGGGTTAGAGAGATTGGAAAGACGACAGTGAGATAAAGGGAATTATACTGGTCCGGGAGGAGAAGACCTAAAAAACAAGGGCCTCTCTGACGGTGGACTTAGAACATATACTGCATCCTGATTCATAGAGTCAGGAACACACAGATCTCAACATAGGCCTATAGCCAATTCTAAATGACCAAGGCAATAAACCGACCAAACTCTTTAAAAACCAAACTTGGTATTTTGGCCCTCATCTGTCTAATTTACTCCAGACCCAGCGCCCGGCCAGGCCTTTGTTCCAAAAAGAAAGCCCAGCCGCGGAGTCATACTGAGAGAGTCAACCCCAATCAAGGTAGAGCCTCTACAGTATTAGTCTTGACTGACCCACAGTGAATCCAAGATGGCGTAGTAGTCGGACGTTTTGTTTTTGTTTTCTCCCGTCTTGTCCTGTCCCGTCTATACTTCGTTTTCCTTGTTTTTTTTGTGTATATCTTTCATATATACTTCAATATCACTTTCCATCTACGGACTGAATATACTCTCCTGCAACCCACCTCACCCAATGCGGTACGGATCTGCTATTTTATACTTAAGATCTGAAACCGCATCAAAAGCTAACTGGCTACCAGCTAACTGGCTACTAGCTAGCCGCAGCCCGATAGCTATCTAGCTATCTAGAGAGCATCGGACTCCTAGCTTAAGAGGCCCATCGGACAATTTCTTTGGCCACTATACCTTTTCTGCCAATTGGCCTCGTTTACCACACAGAACCCTGCTGATTCGTCTTCTGAGCCGGAACAGAGGCTAGCTAGTAGTCAGCTAGCCACTGCTAGCGATCATCAGCTACCTCTAGCACGGACAACTCTCGCCAGTCTACACAGCTCGACTCAAACCAAAGCAAATCTGACTTATTTTTCTACACATCTCCAGATTTCCTACCGTAAGCCCTGAACCTTTTTTTCACCTGGGTCATCGCAGCTAGCTAGCTGCTACCCGGGTGGCCACTCCTGGCTAACGTCTTTGTCCCGAAGCAAGGACTAATTAGCCTGGAGCCAGCCTGGTAGGCCCATCTGCTAGGCCCATCTCCCGGCTAGCCGTAGAGGTCCATCAGCCACTCCTTGGGCTTCAATACCTATTTTGCCAACTGGTCCGGACCCCCACCGACCCATCACGACTGGACCACCGACGTGATTCGCCCGAGGGGTTCTTTCTCAACTGGCTCCGCCGTCGCAATGTCCCCCATATGCCCATCTGCTAGCATGCTAGCCGCGGGCCTGCTAGCTGTCCAGAACACATCGGATTGTTAGCTTAAGAAGCCCATCGGACAAATTCTTTGGCCACTATACCCATTTTGCCAATTGGCCTGGTTTACCACACGGAGCCCTGCTCTCCGTATGCCGACGGAACAACACGAGGGGGCCAAAACAGACTTTCTCCCGTCACAACATCCCTCCAAGGCCCTTCTGCTAGCTATTAGCCCCGGCCTGCTAGCTGCCTGAAGCCACACACTGGACTCCTATGACCATTCGGCTACGCATGCCTCTCGATAACGTCAAAATGCCTTGTCCATTGCTGTTTTGGTTAGTAATTATTGCCTTATTTCACTGTAGAGCCTCTAGCCCTGCTCAATACGCCTTAGTTAACACTTTAGTCCCACCTCCCACACATGCGGAGACATCACCTGGTTTAAACGATATTTCTAGAGACAATCTCTCTTTCATCGTCACTCTATGCACAGGTTTACCCCCACTGTATTCACGCCCTGCCATACCTTTGTCTGTACATTTTGCCTTGAATCTATTCTACCGTACACAGAAATCTGCTCCTTTCACTATCTGGTCCGAAAATACTAGACGACCAGTCCTTTTAGCCTTTAGCCGTACCCTTATCCTACCCTCATCTGTTCCTCTGGGGATGTGGAGGTTAACCCAGGCCCTGCAGTGCCTAGCCCCACTCCCATTCCCCAGGCGCTATCATTTGTTGACTTCTGTAACAGGAAAAGCCTTGGTTTCATGCATGTCAACATTAGAAGCCTCCTCCCTAAGTTTGTTTTATTCACTGCACTAGCACACTCTGTCAACCCGGATGTCCTAGCCGTGTCTGAATCCTGGCTTAGGAAGACCACCAAAAACCATGAAATTTCCATCCCTAACTATAACATTTTCCGACAAGATAGAACTGCCAAAGGGGCGGTGTTGCAATCTACTGCAGGGGTAGCCTGCAGAGTTCTGTCTTACTATCCAGGTCTGTACCCAATTTGAGCTTCTGCTCTTAAAAATCCACCTTTCCAGAAACAAGTCTCTCACCGTTGCCACTTGCTAATGACCACCCTCTGCCCCCAGCTGTGCCCTTGACACCATATGTGAACTGATCGCCTCCCATCTATCTTCAGAGCTCATGCTGCTAGGTGACCTAAACTGGGACATGCTTAACACCCCGGCCATCCTACAATCTAAGCTTGATGCCCTCAATCTCACACAAATGATCAATGAACCCACCAGGTACAACCCCAAATCAGTAAACATAGGCACCCTCATAGATATCATCCTAACCAACGTGCCCTCTAAATACACCTCTGCTGTTTTCAACCAAGATCTTAGCGATCACTGCCTCATTGCCTGCATCCGTAATGGGTCTGCGGTCAAACGACCACCCCTCATCACTGTCAAACTCTCCCTAAAACACTTCAGCGAGCAGGCCTTTCTAATCGACCTGGCCCGGGTATCCTGGAAGGATATTGACCTCATCCCGTCAGTAGAGGATGCCTGGTCATTCTTTAAGAGTGCCTTCCTCACCATCTTAAATAAGCATGCCCCTTTAAAAAAATGTGATACCAGGAACAGATATAGCCCTTGGTTCACTCCAGACTTGACTGCCTTTGACCAGCACAAAAACATCCTGTGGCATTCTGCATTAGCATCGAATAGCCCACGCGATATGCAACTCTTCAGGGAAGTCAGGAACCAATATACACAGGCAGTTAGGAAAGCTAAGGCTAGCTTTTTCAATCAGAAATTTGCATCCTGTAGCACAAACTCAAAAAGGTTCTGGGACACTGTAAAGTCCATAGAGAATAAGAGCACCTCCTCCAAGCTGCCCACTGCACTGAGGCTAGGAAATACTGTCACCACCGACAAATCCACTATAATTGAGAACTTCAATAAGCATTTTTCTACGGCTGGCCATGCTTTCCACGTGGCTACCCCTACCCCGGTCAACAGCCCTGCACTCCCCACAGCATCTCGCCCAAGCCTCCCCCATTTCTCATTCACCCAAATCCAGATAGCTGATGTTCTGAAAGAGCTGCAAAATCTGGAACCCTACAAATCAGCCGGGCTAAACAATCTGGACCCTCTCTTTCTAAAATTATCTGCCGAAATTGTTGCAACCCCTATTACTAGCCTGTTCAACCTCTCTTTCGTATCATCTGAGATTCTCAAAGATTGGAAAGCTGCCACAGTCATCCCTCTCTTCAAAAGGGGGTGACACTCTAGACCCAAACTGCTACAGACCTATATCTATCCTACCCTGCCTTTCAAAGGTCTTCGAAAGCCAAGTTAAACAGATTACCGACCATTTTGAATCCCACCGTACCTTCTCCGCTATGCAATCTGGTTTCAGAGCTGGTCACGGGTGCACCTCAGCCACACTCAAGGGCCTAAACGATATTATAACCACTATCGATAAGAGACATTACCGTGCAGCTGTATTCATTGACCTGGCCAAGGCTTTCGACTCTGTCAACCACCACATTCTTATTGGCAGACTCAACAGCCTTGGTTTCTCAAATGATTGCCTCGCCTGGTTCACCAACTACTTCTCTGATAGAGTTCAGTGTGTCAAATCGGAGGGCCTGTTGTCCGGACCTCTGGCAGTCTCTATGGGGGTGCCACAGGGTTCAATTCTCGGGCCGACTCTTTTCTCTGTATACAATCAATGATGTCGCTCTTGCTGCCGGTGATTCTCTGATCCACCTCTACGCAGACAACACCATTCTGTATACTTCTGGCCCTTCTTTGGACACCGTGGCCTCCAACTGCTCTTAAATGCAAGTAAAACTAAATTCATGCTTTTCAACCGATCACTGCCCACACCTACTCGCCCGTCCAGCATCACTACTCTGGACGGTTCTGACTTAGAATATGTGGACAACTACAAATACCTAGGTGTCTGGCTAGACTGTAAACTCTCCTTCCAGACTCACATTAAATATCTTCAATCTAAAATTAAATCTAGAATCGGCTTCCTATTTCGCAACAAAGCATCCTTCACTCATGCTGCCAAACTTACCCTCGTAAAACTGACCATCCTACCAATCCTCAACTTTGGCGATGTCATTTATAAAATAACCTCCAACATTCTACTCAACAAATTGGATGCAGTCTATCACAGTGCCATCCGTTTTGTCACCAAATCCCCATATACTACCCACCACTGCGACCTGTACGCTCTCGTTGGCTGGCCCTCGCTTCATACCCGTCGCCAATCCCACTGGCTCCAGGTCATCTACAAGTCTTTGCTAGGTAAAGCCCCGCCTTATCTCAGCTCACTGGTCCCCATAGCAGCACCCACCCGTAGCACGCGCTCCAGCCCGTATATCTCACTGGTCACCCCCAAAGCCAATTCCTCCTTTGGCCACCTTTCCTTACAGTTCTCTGCTGCCAATGACTGGAACGAACTACAAAAATCACTGAAGCTGGAGACTCATATCTCCCTCACTAGATTTAAGCACCAGCTGTCAGTGCAGCTCACAGATCTCTTCACCTGCACATAGCCCATCTGTAAACAGCCCATCCTACTACCTCATCCTCATCCCTGTATCTTGCTCCTTTGCACCCCAGTAACTTGCACATTTATCTTCTGCACATCTACCATCCTAGTGTTTAATTGCTATATTGTAAATACTTCGCCACCGTGGCCTATTTATTGCCCTACCTCCCTTATCTTACCTCATTTGCACTCACAGTATATATATTTTTTTTTTCTACTGTATTATTGGCTGTATGTCTGTGTATTCCATGTGAAACTCTTTGTTGTTGTATGTATCAAACTGCTGTGCTTTATCTTGGTCAGGTCGCAGTTGTAAATGAGAACTTGTTCTCAACTAGCCTACCTGGTTAAATAAAATGTTATATAAAATAAAAAAAATGAAACAAAGCCTTCCCAACACTAAAACCTAGTTGAACTAGAGTAACATTATGTATGTCTTACAAGTGCAGTCAGTCCCCATACTGCTGACTGATAGGTAGAGTGAAAACCATGAATGATTGGCATTTTTCAACTGTCTAATCTATCTGGTCAATCCCCCTCTTTCTTTCTCCTTCCATCTCCTCATGGTAAAAACCTGGCAATCAATACCAGGATCGAGGGCACTAGTGATTTAGAGTAAGCTCTCTTCACCTCTCAGTGGTGTAACATTCAGGATAGGCCAAGAGAGCACATCTTACTCAGGACAGAAGACAGCCATTCACTCCCCACACACAGGCCAAAACATTCACCATGAGAAGAGCTGTCTGTCAGTGGTCTGACTGAGCAGCCATTTTGAAGGATGAGAGAGAATGGATTTGTCTACCCTTTGATTCCCTGTATTAGGGCTGCAAGATTTGGACAAAATATCTCATTGTGAATTTTGGGGCCAGATATTGCAATTGCAATGATTTTCAAACACTTGGGTGAAAACATGGTAATTCCATCAGACATGGTTAGAACAAGTGTCAGGGTAGATGAGATCATATGAATGAACACATGCTGTGCTAACTGAATCTACTAGAACAAAGGTATGTTGTAGTCGTGTAATGATCCACACGTGTGAGCTCTGTTTCAACTTCTCCCATAATTATGTTATATAGTGTTGTTATGGTGACTTAGGAGAAATACATGCGAAATGGCGTGTGGTATCTCCTGTCCTGTATGCAGACCTTTTTTTTATAGGGCGTTACATTTGAAATTGCTTCGGCAAACAATTCCTGTTTTACATTGGTGCATGTTGGGCTTTGCTGCTTCCGGGCGCTTTCTTCACCATGCAATCGTCATAAAGTAGGGGATGGTTCTTCTTCAAATAGGTGAATGTATTTGTTGTGTTGTTGCCACCACCCTGAGGCACTTTTTAGACAACACTTGCATTTGGTTGACTGACATCTCTTTCCCTGTAGCTGAAATACTGCCATACGCCATAAGATCCGCTGGTGATTGGTAGGCATCCTCTGCACATGTAGAGAGTGAATGAACTGAATCTAGCGCGTCTCATTGGAGGAGGTACCGTAGTCTAGTTGTTGTTGTATAAACAGAGTGTCGAAGAAAGAAAATTGCAGCATCTTGCGATATTGATATTGCACGTCAATATTGCATTTTCGATCTGAGTTCGATTAATCGTGCAGCCCTACCCTGTATAGTGCAGTACATTTGGCCAGGACAATGACTCTGCGGCTTTGGCCTAAAGTAGCGCACTACAGGGAATAGAGTGGTATTTTATTCATTTTTTATCCCCAAAATAAGCTGCCACCACAGCGAGGGAGAAAAGGCGAGCAGGAAGGCAAGACAAGGATGTTTTGAAAAGCGGGTTGAAAACACACTTAGATGAGCTCTACTCTCAGCAGCTCTAAGGAAGCTGGGATCAAACAGCAGAGTTCAAGGGTCTCTCATTACAATGATGCAGGCCGAGGCTGATGGGAAGCCAAGCGGCGCGGATGAATGTGACTTTTGGCTCAGGTTTTAGATAGTTGTATTTTTCCCGACACGGGTTGCTTTTATTCTACTGAAAGCACATTGAATCGATCTGCGTAAAGACCGGGGAGATTTGCTGGTGGATTAAGTCTTTCATTAGGGAAAGCGAGAAGTTAATTGCGACGACAGCTGCATTTCTCTGACTTTACACGATTGTCATTTTAACAGCGTCTCTTTAAAACGGAAAAAGCCATTTTCAATAAATGCAGGGCAATCTTTGCACGATGAATCGAGCTCAAATTAGCTTTTCTTCTCATTCTCTCCTCCTTCTAAAGATGTGTTGGCAGCACAGTGTTGGAGTGAGTTGTCGTGTAGAGACGTCACGCAACGAAAATAAAACACTCCACGGCGAACGATGAAACAGGCGCGCCCAATGTGAAGAGATATCAAAGGTGAGCTAGAGCACTGATGATGACTGATGAAGAGAGAGAAGAGAGTATTAAACTGGTGAATAAAGTCACAGGGAATAGAGTGAGTGAGAGGTTCTCTAACTGAATGATTAGATGGGGGGTTGAGGCAGTGCTAAAAGACAAGGGGACTAGAAAATATGAAAATTGTCAAATTACAAACTACACCTGAAACACACAATAAGATATCAGTATAGAAATGCCCATGCTCAGAAATGCACAATACGTATCAGTATGGAAGTAGAATAAGTTTGACGATGAGAAATGCGGTATGAGGGGAGATACAAAGGGAGGATTACAAGGATAGAGGACTCGGCAAAAGAGTCAGAGGAAGCTAGAGAGTAAATGACAGCAGGAGGGAGGCGAGAGAGAGTGAGGGAAGGGGATTAGAGAGTATTGCTATATGTGTTAAAAGAAGAGATAGAGACAAAAGAAACAGGAGGCGTGAAGGAACAAATGAGTGGGGGAGACCGACAGACAGTGAGAAAGGAGGGATGGAGGACAAATGAGAGAAGGAGTGAAGCGGTGAGAGGAGGAATCGAGAGCAGGAGAAGCCCAGCGGTATATGAGAGACAGGGTAACAGGCACTGTTAGTGCCGATCAATTTCCCGTCCCTCAATAATAGATGTGACGAGTCTGGTGGGCTGTTATCAGACGTGCCTGACCGACCGAAATACAATCCCCACAGGGATCCCTCATACACTCACACACACTGGCACAACACACACACATACTACACACTGTCATAAACAGCATATACACATTACCACAAAGCCCAGGAGCACACAGTCACTCAGTGTCATGGCCATAGATTCTAGAATACACACACACACATTTACACTCTCATCAACAGCCCTTTCTCCTCAAATCACACAAACCACAAACTGTCATCAGCATTCCCACCGCATGCTATATGTTGCCTTCTCTCATTCTCCATTTCTCTTATTCCTCTCCTCTGCTCTCCCTCCATGTCTTACCCTCTCCCTACGGAGACGTGCTGAGATTTATGCTCATCTCGTGGTGATGACAGCCGTGGCCATATGTCACTTGTGCTTTTAACAGTGCAGCTGTAAATGTAGCAGCAGGCATGTGGAAGAACCTCAGTGACAGAACACGACAGGAACAGCTCTCTCTTTACCCATATCTGTCAGGAACACCTCTGTCTTTACCCAGATGTGTCACCAGCACCTCTCCTTTTATCTCCAGCAATCCTGGGTATTGTGTGTGTGCCTGCACGTGCGTGTGTGTTTTGGATTCCCTTATATGTACGCAAGCTCTATCTGTGCATGTGAATAGTGTGCTGCCTGTGTGTAGCTATAACAGCCATGTATGTGTGAGTCGTGGAATAGGAAAACATATCAAATAAATCCAAACAGCTTCTGTGTTGAGACGACACCAGAACAAGGGTCAGTCTAAAAACCCTCAAACTCAACTCTAGACCTTGAAGCCAGTTCCACTGCTTTTTTCCCATTGTTTCCCTCTAATCAGGGACTGATTTAGACCTGGGGCACCAGGTGTGTGCGCAATTAATTATCAGGTCGAACAGAAAACCAGCAGGCTCCGGAACTCTTAGGGTAAGAGTTGAATAACCCGAGTCTAGAAGATAGGACCAGACTTAGAGTAAGAAAACCACAACTAAGAAGACTAGAAATGAAATCATGACCACAGTTACTCTAGAACAGGGACGTGCAACTCCAGTCCTCGGGGGCCAGAGTGGTGTCACACTTTTCCCCCCATCCCTAGTGAACACAGCTGATTAAACTAATTGCATTCTAAACTGAAGATCATGATTAGTTGATTACGGGACAAAATATATTACCTTTTTGCTCAGGAAGATCATGTACTATGCTATTGAATATTTAATAAGTGTCCACTATTTCCCTCTATTAAGTATGACATTTACTTAGTGGGACCCTCAAGCTATTGTCATGTCCATGAAGCCAATACAAATGTCCGATCATGATGGCATTATAAATGAGCCATTGTGTAAAGTGTGACAAAGATAATTAGTCTAAAGAGAATGCAGTGAGTGGGGGGAAAGTCTCATACAGGCCATTTGGCCCGGATTCAACAGCCAATCTGTATTCTAACAGCCTGGGTTGTTACACTAATGTTTGACACAGTTTAAATCTGGCAGTGGCACAGTCAAGAAACTTTATTTGAGAAAGATGCTGACTTTTCTAGCAGGCTGCTAAAATGACTGAGTCAGCAAGCCCCTAATACTGAGACAGACACACACACTCAAACACACACACAAACATGCCAACAAACACACGCTCAGACAAACACACGTCCGTATACACACATTCATTCAGAAACGTTGGGCAGATTTGCCCGTTGCCACAGAGAGACGTGACAGTACTTCAAACCCGAAGACTCCTGATAGATTGTGCTCACAACTAAGCAGCTCCTCAAGGTCAATGAGGATGAAAACCCCAAATGCACACAACGAAGCAGCCCACTCTGTAATTATTTACAGAGCAGACCCACCAAGAATCCAATCCAGTTCATTTGGAGCATCTGAAGAGTATGATAGCCCATCTCCAGGAGCTAACACAAGACCCAGGTCTCAAGAAAGGTTACTCATCCTCACCACGCGGGCATATAGTTCAACAGACCACCTCCATTGCAGAAGCTCTATGGCTGTTACTGTGGAACTCAAAAGATGCCATCAACCATTCAACCAAGCAGCAGGTATTCCACTGGCATTTGAAAACATTCATCATCTAATTCCAAATGTTCCATTTAGTTACAGGCAGTACCAATCTGGCGTTAAGCACATGACACCATGAAAGAGAGACACATGGACTGACTTCTGACTAAGGAATGCACATCAGGAGGTCCATGTCTCCCGGTGGGCGGTTTAGTTCGAGTTGGTACCAGCTTGTTCGATTGTTATCTCGTGTTTGTTCCACCATTTCAGTTCAAACGCATCTTTTGTTTTCCCTCTAAGAATCAGTGAGCACATCAGCAATCTCCCATGGAACAGGAAATGTGGAAAGCAAAACAGATCTGTTTCTTTGAACGTTTAGGATGTTTTTATATTTTTCCATTTCTGAGCTGTATCATTAATTATGTATAAAATTAGACTTTTTGATTTAAGAATCCAAAACGCAGCAACATGATTCGAGCATGCTTCTGGAGGCAACACTTTTCTCGCTAATTGAAGTGAGAGACGATACGCTTTAATAAAAATCAAACAAAGAAATGAGAGATGATGAGATAAGATTAAAAAGAAAAACCAAAAACAAAGTTTTTCAATTCATGTCACTGATACTTTGACTCGTCACTTGGCACGATTAACGACAGCAGCTAAACAGTCACACAAAAACAAAAACACACACATGCACACACAAACATGCACACACACATTCAAACAGCCACAAACACAAATAGAAACAAACAAACACATTCACTCACACGTATTCAACATATTGTATGGGATGCATTGAATGGATTATGGCACGGATAGAACATTTTGAATGAGGAGCCACTTTTATATAATGCGTTGCAAAAACAGTCACGTGCACCGGAGCTGGGGAAAAAGACTGACCACTATATCACACACATACACGCACGTGCGTACTGTAAGCTACACTCTAATACACTTAAAATCACAAGCTCAGCGCTCCTTGGACGAGGGTATTGATGATTCATTTTGGGTTTTATCAAAGAACCAGGAGTACTATTAAAAAGTGATCAGTCAACTACCAGGCATGAGGAGGCTGCCTCTAATTGCCCATTCATCAAAAGGGTTCCTCAAGTAGATCCAGCACTAAAATATCAGGCACGAACCAACTGAACTTCTCTACATTAATAACGCTACTGATGAACCTCGCACACCCACACTCTCCTGCTGGCTCACTATTAAACTCATTTTACACACAGAGTGGACAAATTGTTTTTCACACACTGACACACCTCTTTCTCTCTCTCACACACACACACACACACTCCAACAAACAAGACACACTCCAACAAACAAGACAATCACTTAAAAGAACATGATGCAGTCAAATACAAACAATTGGAGGCAGGCTCACTGTATTACAAAACATCCAGTACTTTATCATACAGTACAATGCCATACATCATAATATACTGTAGTAATCAAATCTATGCCATGCTAAAACAATCATGAATAAACACAGTCTCTGTATACTGTCTAGTAGCACCAAGAAACCCTCAATCTCACCATCTCAGTCCAGCCATTTTATATAACCTTAAAATGCACGGCCTCTAAAGATGTTTTCAGCCAATTCCCTGCAGAGCATGCCGCATAAAGAACAGCGCTGGTTTGAAACAGGAATTAAACTGGTTCATTCATTTTGTTCTCTTTGGTTCCATTACCAGGCTTCAAGACACTTACAGGCATTTGAGCATTTTTGTCATGTTTTGTGAATACTTGCTTTTATCCATTTTACCGATGCATGCACTCTAACGAGACAGTTTTCGGTCACTTCCCCAGAATTATGCATGCTGCCTGCCTAGTTTTTCCCACACGAGCGGCTGCATCCACTGACAATTCATCCGTCTCTTTTGCTCTCATTTTCTGGTTTTAGCATTTCCACTGAACCCTGCGCCTCCGGATCAGCTGTGTTAGCTGCTAAGCAGCTGCCCTGGGCCAGGACTTGGCTGGAGCTGTTATTAAGAGTTACACTAAAGGCATTTAATGGGTTAAAATAAGCTTGAAGACACATACAGACGCACTCACACACACTTATCTTGTGTCTTCTTCAGATGATGGATTGATGAGAAAAATCTTCAAAGTGGCAAAGAGAAGCCAGGCTGGTGTTTGATGTGAGGATAATGATTTAGGTATGCTGCTGCCTGAGAAAGAGACATTTACATGCCAACCTGAATGGGCCTGGAAACCCTCATTTAGGGCTGTGAGTTGGAAACCAGAAATTTGGAGGGTCTGATGAATTTTACAAGCATGAGATTTGCTGCTCGGAGGTCTGAACAAGGAAGTTCTGAAAGAGAAGTCTGATGGCATTTGGTTGATGTTTTGATATATGGGGAAGGTTAGGTAGTTAGGGGAAGGTTAGGTAGTTAAGACAGCACACTACAGCTCACTACCACTTTCACAAGCCATTCCTCCAGGGGGCAGCAGCAACCATGTCCAAGTGCTGTGCTGCCAAGCCCTGATAAGGACACGTGCTGCCAATTTAGGTGATCGTCAGTCAGTGTCCCAGCTTGCAAGCCATGAGGCTGTTGGTTTGTTTGGTGGCCATGATGCCTTAATTTTACTTATTTTTATCTTTAGTTTAGGCATGCCTGTATGTAGTGTTCTTTTTTTGTAGTTTTCTTTTTTTTCTTCACCATCTGAAAATAATAATACGCTTGGGACTGGCCAACCAAGAGGTCAAGAGAGACAGAGCTGGCCCTGGACCACAGTGAGGTTGCTCTCTGCCTGGCCTGGACACGTGTACATTTAACACCAACCTGACTTCTCACATAGATCCACATCTGAAATCGGGTTACAGACCAGTTAACTAGATCTAAGACCACTAAACATAACGAGTGCAGCAAAATCAGTAGGTTAGTTATTCGTTTTGTAACATTGGTTGGTATTTAACATTTTCACCCGTGAGTTCCAAACATCTCTAACGGTCGCCCCCAGCGCAAGTTTCTTTATGCACATGATGTCAGAATGCTCTCACTGTTCCAAAATGTGGTTGTTATGCAACAGGACAATTAACCCATGCTGCCCTTAAACCAAGGCACGCTGCCTGCTAATTAACTATTAATATTCAATTAACTTAGGCTATTTCAACTTGTCAGTAAAAAAAAAAACTGTTTGAATTGAGGTGTGTTCCGCCTCCTCATTAATTCACATAGCTGTAGCCAATTTTACTGTTTCGGCCTATTTACGTTTGAGGCATTACTGAGCCGGACAAAACTTCTCTCTTCTACAAGAGTCCAAGCACAAACGTTTTCCTCCCCGGCATATTTTCTGTCTGGTGCCCACATTGACTTCACTAATAATAATAACTTTGGACATGTGCGCGTTCCTATAAAAGTAAGTGCCTTATCACAGTATCATTAAAGTTTCTGTATATCTAGTTGTTAACTTTTCTACTGTAGCACACTGTATGTACAGTACCAGTCAAAAGTTTGGACACACCTACTCATTCCATGGTTTTTCTTTATTTTAAAATGTTCTACATTGTAGAATAATAGTGAAGACATCAAAACTATGAAATAACACATATGGAATCATGTACAGTAGTAACCAAAGATGTGGTAAACAAATCAAAATATATTTTATATTTGAGATTCTTCAAATTAGCCACCCTTTGCCTTGATGACAGCTTTGCACACTCTTGTCATTCTCTCAACCAGTTTCATGAGGTAGTCACCTGGAATGCATTTCAATTAACAGGTGTGCCTTGTTAAAAGTTAATTTGTGGAATTTCTTTCCTTCTTAATGCATTTGAGCCAATCAGTTGTGTTGTGGTATGGGGTGGGGGTGGTATGCAGAAGATTTGGTAAGAACAGCTCAAATAAGCATAGAGAAACGACAGTCCATCATTACTTTAAACTGTAATAGCTACTGTAAATTGAAAAGTGCAGTTAGACTAACAAGAATTTAAGCTTTCTGCCAATATCAGATATGTCTATGTCCTGGGAAATGTTCTTGTTACTTACAACATCATGCTAATCGCATTTGCCTACGTTAGCTCAACCATCCTGAGGGGGACCCACCAATCCTGTAAAGGTTAAGACATGAAGGTCAGTCAATCTGGAAAATCTCAAGAATTTGAATGTTTCTTCAAGTGCAGTCGCAAAAACCATCAAGCACTGTGATGAAACTGACTCTCATGAGGACCGCCATAGGAAAGGAAGACCCAGAGTTACCTCTGCTGCAGAGGATAAGTTCATTAGAGTTACCAGCCTCAGAAATTGTGGCCCAAATAAATGCTTCAGTTCACAGACATCTCAACATCAACTGTTCAGAGGAACCTGCGTGAATCAGGCCTTCATGGTCTAATTGCTGCAAAGACACCACTACTAAAGGACACCAATAAGAAGATTTGCTTGGGCCAAGAAACACGAGCAATGGACATTAGACTGGTGAAAATCTGTCCTTTGGTCTGATGAGTCTAAATTTAAGATTTTTGGTTCTAACCGCCATGTATTTGTGAGATGCATGTGTGGTTCCCACCGTGAAGCATGGAGGAGGTGTGATGGTGTGGGGGTGCTTTGCTGTTGACACTGTCTGGGATTTATTTAGAATTCAAGGTACACTTAACCAGCATGGTTACCACAGCATTCTGCAGCGATATGCCATGCCATCTGGCTTGCGCTTAGTGGAACTATCATTTGTTTTTCAACAGGATAATGACCCAACACACCTCCAGGCTGTGTAAGGGCTATTTGACCAAGAAGGAGAGTGATGGAGTGCTGCATCAGATGACCTGGCTTCCACAATCAACCGACCTCAACCCAATTGAGAAGTTTTGGGATGAGTTGGACCACAGAGTAAAGGAAAAGCAGCCAACAAGTGCTCAGCATATATGGGAACTCCTTCAAGACTGTAGGAAAAGCATTCCAGGTGAAGCTGGTTGAGAGAATGCCAAGAGTGTGCAAAGCTGTCATCAAGGCAAAGGGTGGCTACTTTGAAGAATCTCAAATATAAAATATATTTTGATTTTCTTTGCACTTTTTTGGTTACTACATGATTCCATATGTGTTATTTACCAGTTTTGATGTTTTCACTATTAATCTACAATGAAGAAATTAGTAAAAATTAATAAAAACCCTTGAATCAGTAGGTGTGTCCAAACTTTTGACTGGTATTGTATGTATGGAGCTTAATGTATTTATTGTTTTATTCACGTTTTCAAGTACTGGTGACAGTACTTGAAAACCAATTCTTGCATAGACTGTAATGGACACATATGATGTGTGTAAAATACTTTTTTGAAGGTTGTACTGATTATGATGAGCTAAGCTAATTGCCAGCTCAATGTGGCGCCATGTTTGTTGACATCATGCAATGCATTATGGTTGTCACGTAAATGTCTGTCAGACCAAAGATGTTATAACAAAACGAGATGAAGGGATGGTTCAATCGCCTTTCGAGCAAACTTCCGGAAGTGAATGATGAAAGTGAATGATGGCGACATGACGACACACCTGTGAGGTCACACGTGATGTGCTAAAATGTAAATAGTAATTGCTATTAGCTAATTCATATTATGGTTTCTTTCAGCCGAGAGTAAGCTAAATATGACCGCTTGTGTGAGGTTAATCTTTCCTTAGTTAGCGCTACGACTAATGTAGCCTGAATTTTCCGGTTTGGATGAGAATTGTGTTATGGTGTCCCTACTTCTGTGAATGTCTGAACATTGCATTCAAAAATAAACTGCTCACATTGAGGACATAATGTTGTAAGGACTGTGTTTGTGGCCAGCTCAAATGCTGACTGTTGCGTCAGTCGTAACTGGACGTTCTAAATACAGTAAGGGTTCTAATCACACCGGTTTGAGCGTACGCTGCAGGGACCACTGTAGAATGAGCACTCCTGTGTGTTCGTACGTGTCAAAGGGTTCATTTCAATAGTTAGTTAGCCTACATTATAATGAAAGAAGCTCTATGTAAGCAAACCTGTCGGTCTACGTGTGTGTGAACGATACTTTAAATGGCTAGGGCTCTGCACTGCTGAATGCACTGCAGCTATCGGTTCATCATTGTCATACAGTAATTCAGTGTGTAATACCCGTCTAAGTCCCTGCGAAGCAGAGGAGCAGGCAGTGTCTGCACCGAGCATGTTAAGCCCACTCAATGTCCTGTAGGACAGGCCAATTTAACACAGGAATAAGCCAATTATCTTTGTGGAGTAGACAAATTTACAATAGGATTTCCCCCAATTCCTTCTGGACTCCCATGTCAGAGCTTGGAGTCGCTTTCTAACGCCACACACACCGCCGCAAGCCTACCCAATACGAACACACACACTCCCACACTTGCATCATACACACTCCTGGGTGAGCCCCCACTGAGATGAATGTGCCCTCTATTCCTTAAATGAAAGCTCCCTCTCTCCCTTTACAATAATGTCTCCAGCAGAGCGGACTGCTGTACATTTTCATGAGGAAATCCTCCATAATCCGAGTGGCCAGCGAGAGAGGTGGTTCACGTCGATCTCTGAAGGCAGGAAGAGGCTTGGCGCCTCACGTGCCTGCCACACTCCAGCCCCACATCCCTACATGCTCCAGCCACAAAAGAGACCTCCTCCTTGGGCTTGGCACAGTGGGCCAGCTGCATCCTCCCACACTGTGTTCAGGAGAAGGCAGAACAGCCACAGTCGCCTGTGTACAATCAGACCGTGACGAGCTCTAGCAGCAGCATCCATCCATGAGGAGAACACAGCTCCTCCACAACCATTTCTCTAAATGGGGACCCCAGGGAAGAAATATGTCTTCCTGATTAACCAGTCTGATTGAGAGGGGAGTCACCGGGTGTTATACTGCATGTCTTTAACCATCACCTCTATAGGTAGAGACATTGGGAAGAGCTCTGTCTGGTTGAATCACATTTGTGAAGGCAGAAGCGTCAAAAGATGCTATGTTTCTTTATCAGTTAGCGTTCTATAAGGTGCCACCAGGGAGGTAGAATGTGGAGGAGCTAATTCCATTTTCTGACTGAACAGCATGAGTATATGAGTGTGGGTATCCCTGGCAACGTGGGACTCAGAAGCCCCATTTCCCCCACAACAATTGGAGTGGGAATACGAGAATTAAATAATCTCTCTCTCTGAGATGACTCCAGGGAACACTCAGAGTCTTCAACAGTCACTATTCTAACGGAGGGTCCCGGAAAGGCTCTGGGTCTATTTCGTTTAGCACTGAATTGGTAGATGTCTATAACAGCAGTCAATTCCCTTCCCTACAAAACCCAAGAGCGGTAGACTGTAGGTCTTCAATACTCATTAGTTTGGTATCAGAAAGGGAAAACAAGCAATTGATCAGTCCCCCCTGTTAACGGTGCATTCCCAAGTCGGCTGCATGTCTAACAGTAATTGTACTGAATAAGAGCCTTGGGGTGCTGTGTGTCTTAAACGCTCTCTTAAACGTCTACAGAGAGTAGCCTGAGGAGAGGATGCGTCATTCGAGAGAGTCCCCGGCCCCCCCATTGTCTACTATGGCTGCCACTGGTGACGAATAACTTCATTTATCTGGACAGCAAAACACTTTAGCCACACTTGAGATAATGGTTGCAGTGTTGTTACATAAGAGCAAAGCTCTGGAATAACAGCCAGGGAGATTTCCGATTTGCCCGGGCCAGGGCTGCACGATATCACCGCTCTCGAACACTTGCTCTCTCTGTCTCTTTCCCTCACTCATCTTCTTTTTCTGGCCTTGGCCCTTCTATCTCCCTATTGGTGTCCTTCCATCTCTCTCTCTCCTCCCTCCATTCGATGTCTGTTGTAATAAACAGTAATGTCCGGTAATGGGAGGTGGTGAGTCCTCTCTGTCACAACAGCAGCACCTCTTTTTCAGCCTCCCTTCTCCTAGCCGCTTTATAGCTGACATAAGTCACTGAGTCAATGTCTTGTCTATACACACACACACACACACACACATCTACCCTTCCTCTCAGTTCTCCCTCTCCCTCTCGCGTCTCACTCAGGGTAAATACAAAAGCTCTCTGGTGTAAACAATTATGAGCTTAATGCTGACACAGATTGTTTTGCTCTGTTTTAACCAAATTAGCGGAGAGCATTTGTCTGATGTCCGATCTCCCTTGGCGTATTCTCACAAGACCTTTCGCTGCCAAGGCAAAGACAGGTTGAAAATGAATGTGCAAGCACAGGAAAAACTGTGCACACAGTCAAACACAGAAAAACACAGAAAAAAAAAAAGATCCACACATGCATAGTCATTGATCATCAGCCAAACCTATATGCTTTATCTACAAATATTTAATTAAATATAGCCTACCTGTGTTCCATATAAAGCACACTGATTTGTCATTAAATACATGGTGTGATACATACTGCAGTGATTTAAGTGATTATGGATGAGCCAAAGGACACACAGCGATGCACTAAAACCCACACAAAGATACTGAAAAGTGATTGAAGGATTTCTAAATACGTGTGTGAGAGAGTTGGAAGGGGGGTAGTGCACAAATCCAGGGGACATGCATCATTTTCCCACAGAGAAAAATGCCAGCTACAGAGGCTTATATTAAAAGCAGGCATGGCTTTACAACATCAAATACATAGCATACTATTCAACCCACTTTAGGCTACTGTACACACAATGGTAAAACACCGCAAGTAAAACACATTCGCATTCATACATGTATTGATAGCAGCCTACTGCTAAAGGGCAATCATAAATCTCAGAAAATGTTTGTCACAGGACAGAGAAACGCGCACCCACCCACACACACGCACACACAAACCCACACACGCACACACTGCTGATTGAACACTCGTCACATTACCATATCCGAGAGACAGCCCAAACACAGACCAGTCTTGTCAGCGCGCGCTCACACCGACACCCCTCAATATCAAGCCAAACACTTGTTATAACCGATTTGGTACAAATACTAAATGGATACAATTAAGCTGGTATTATGAAGCGATACTGAACCGATCACCTTCATTAGGGACGCGCTGATCCTCGTAGACATTGCGCATGCGGCAGGTAAAATATTTGCCTCGCACACACTCGGGTGTCACTGTCGGTTTTTGGTAGGCTACGTGTCTGGTCTGCCGCTACCCCGCGGATCTTTTAATCGTGGCAGACAGAAGTGCGCGCACCATCTGCTCGGACTCGGTTCAGTCACGTGAAATTTGCACTGGTCCATCTCTCCCAAGTGACCCCGAGACGTGCGCGTGCCCTGTTCATTTAACTGAGTTATGCGGTTGTAATAGATGAGGACAAAATACCGACAAAGATGTGCTTCAAAGTCTAAATTCATTGCAATCGTAGCCTAGCCCATAGTCAAAATAATAACATGTGTGGGGTTGTCAAGTCTGTTTAAGAGACGTTGTAGACATTGGCTGTTGTTGCATGAAATCGCCCAAAATATAGTGGAGTAGCCAACACACTTTTTGACATTTCAACATAAAATGTAAGAAAATCTGTTATCTCTTTCAGCCCCGCAATTATGCACAAACAAGGTTCACTATAAAACCACCATGCAGTTCATCTCAAAGAACGTTTTCAAGAAAAAATATAAATGTTTAGGCTATTCAGTCTAATGCATTTAGACTGACAAAGAAATAATGCATTTGATAGACTATATCAACCAAATAAAAATACGATTGTATCTTCATTTGCTTCTATAATATTGCGGTTAAAACATATTCTTCCGACTCACCGCGCGCCATGCTTGATTATCTTTTGGCGATGTTAATAATTAATTTACCTTCAGAGGTCGATCTTAGAATATTGTCTGAAGTTTCTAGCCTCTCGTTGTATCTGCCCGTCTCTAGTGACAAGAGTCACACTGAGTCAAATGTGAACAGGGCAAACGCTGCTGTCGCATCTCTCTCGCTCCAATAATAAGACCACTGTCTCAATCTCTCATCATGTACACTCGCTCTCTCTCTCTTCCCATCTCCTCCGTTTTAGCCTACTAACAGTTCACCACAAATTTCAGGTCATCATCATCCTCGTAGTAGCCTGTCCATCAACTAGACATCATCATCAGTAAAGTAGAAATGGAATCAACTTATTTTCATTTTCATCATTGTTGTCTTTTTATGTTCATATTGAACGTTCCTGTTGAAGGAAGAGAGAGCTCTGGTTCTGCATGTCCGTTAGAATTGTAAGAGAGACTGTTCCTCCTCCATTACATAAACACGGTCAGAACAGGGCCAGCCAGATGACAGAGGATGAAAAGACTGATTTATCCACTGGGGTGTGTGTGTGTGTGTACTCACTCTGCTCTCTTTATGGACGTGTGAGAGTGTGAGTCCCTCTGGCATTAACGGGTATAGCGTGGCTTTGAACGCCTCCCTACTACCCTTCCTCCCAAATAACCCAGGTCACTTCTATTCCCCTAGGATTTATGAGGTGTAACCGCACGCTCGCACGCACGCACGCACGCACCCACACACACACACACACACAGAAGGACACACACATACAGACACACCCACCCCATGCACCTCCTTATCACTGAAACACCTTCAAATGATTTATCCACTGGCTAATCTCAATCCTTCCAGACCGTGTGTGTGTGTGTGTGTGTGTGTGTGTGTGTGTGTGTGTGTACCTGTGTTTGAAGGACAGCATCAGCGAGCGAGATGGATGTGGGAGGAGTCATTCCTCCAATGAGGGTGTGGCTCTCATATATCTCTGCCTCACCTAAATAGCAAGGACAAGGAGCAACAGGGGGCAGACAAAGAAACAGCAAGACACAGACAGTCAGGCATAAACAGGGCATATGATACACAGACAGACATACAGTACAGTACTGACTCAGACAGTCACAGACAGACATAGACTTGTGATGTATGATACACAGAGCCGAACACTCAGACAGACAGACAGACAGACAGATGTCCTCTCCTCCACCTGGTTGGTGGGTCTCCCCCTCTCCACCTGTCTGCTCATTTGCAGTCCTGTTCGGACTTCCCTTTCACAGGATGGCAGACAGCAGCACAAATACTGGGACGTGTGTACAGGCGAGTACAGTAGGTGTGTGTTGTATGTGCATGTCGTCGAGGGAGGAGAGGGAGGAGAGGGGGAGAGAGGGAGGAGAGCAAGGTTCGTGTGTGTCTGCATATGCGTGAGATCAAGAGTATGTGATGGAGAGTGGGGGAAATGTGACAGGGTGTGTGTGTGTGTGTGTGTGTGTGTGTATGTGCATTTTGGCAAAAGTGGGAAAAATGTGACAAGGACTGTGTGTGGTGTGTCAGCGTGAGTGTGTGCGATTGTCTGAATTTAAATATATCCATATATGGGTCCTTCCTTTTGTTTTTCCTTTTCTGCATCCCTCACTCTGACAGTCATCCCAATGTCATAGCTTCTTTTGCTAATCTCTTTCAGCCTTTTGCTCCTGCATGGCCAAAGAAAGAATGGAGGAGAGAGGAGGATGATAGGAGTGGATGAGAAAGCTGCTCGCATCCTGCACAGCTCAGCTAAGCTATTGCTGAACACCGACCTGCCTCATGTCTCTTTAGGCATGAAATTACCCCTCAACCACTCAAGTCACTCAGAAAACACATATATACCTGGTTTTGCCTCACTCACCTGAGACCAGATCTTATGTGGCTTTAAAGCGTAAGGTTTTTAGCCCACTTCCCTCAGGTAAAGAGACTGCGCTGCCTTGCCCCAAAGGTACTCCACTGCAGCGGAACTGCTTAGACAACAAAAGGATAAATATATACGCAGGCACATTATCCTCTGCACAAATAAATAATATGTACAGGAAAATTCACACAATGTAGGTCACTTGGGACGCAGATGTGTGCCAAGCGAAGAACAAAGTGCTGACGACAAAAACAACAACAGCCAAATTGATGATTATTACCAGAACAGTAATGACGATAATCATCATTATCATCCAAGCAGAGAGAAAATAACAAAGTTTCGCAAATTATATGGTGGCTTTATCTGCCAATTTTGTGTCTACCACATGCAGAGCACTGAGTTGGCGATGCTGTGCGTGTATTTACACCGATAAAATGTTGGGTACCTGTAATTGAATTAAAAAGAATTGTATCATTATATTTGCAGTGAATGTGAATTGTATAATCTACATTCACAACTTCATGACTAACATGGCTGTCCACATATTATCATCCCTCTATTGTACTATATTATAGATCATTAAGTGATGTCATTATGTATTTACAGCGTGGTGTGGTGTGGTGTGAAAGAACATTTATAACCTTCGTTTCACCATCCATTTATTTTGCCACCATGTAAGCGATTTGCAGTCCTCTCCCAGAGCTGCATCCTCCCGTCAGTGGCATCAGTTCACTAATGCTCTCTCACGTCACCACAGGGATGGTGCAATTTAAGGGGTATTCAAGGCTCCTGCCACCGCAAATACATTGATATCTATTTTCCTGACATCTGGTCTTTCACAAAGATTATTTCTTTGATCTGTTTCAGGTTTACCATTACTTAGCTATTTTAGTCTGTCTGCTCATCCATCCTCATCTTCGTCTCTCTCCCCATTTTCTTCCCCGTCTGCCCCCCTCTCTTACTCTTTCATCATCTCTCTTTCTCTGCCTGTCCCCTTTTCTTTTCCTTTTATCTGCCGGTCTCTTCTCTTTCCCTCTCCCCCTCTCTTTCCTTGTCTCAGTGAATTAGCTGTGCTGGTCTGTAATGTAGCTTGTCTCAGCCCTGGGCTAAGTCTCTGAGTTCCATATAGACAGTGCATAAAGCATGGCTAACATGGCTGTCCTTGTTGCTGTGCATGTAAGGTTTCTGACTGTGTGGTTTGCCCATGTCTGTTTTAGTGTGGACCTACAGGTAGCTGCCAAAGTAAAGGAAATTGGGCGTTGGGCCACCACGAGCCAGAACAGCTTCAATGCATCTTGGAATAGATTCTCCAAGTGCCTCAAACTCCATTGGAGGGATGCAACACCATTCTTCCACAATAAATACCATCATCTGGTGTTTTGTTGATGGTGGTGGGAAAACACTGTCTCAGGCGCCACTCCAGAATCTCCCATAAGTGTTCAATTGGGTTGAGATTTGGTGACTAAGATGGCCATGGCATATGGTTAACATAATTTTCATGCTCATCAAACCATTCAGTGACCACTCGTGCCCTGTGGATGGGGGGCATTGTCATCCTATCGGGGCATAGCCATGGTAGCCAAAATAATGGCCTGCCCAGAATTTGCATGATGGGATGTCATTTGCTTAATTAACTCAGGAACCACACCTGTGTGGCAGCACCTGCTTTCAATATACTTTGTATCCCTCATTTACTCAAGTGTTTCCATTATTTTGGCAGTTACCTGTATGTGTGCCCATGTGTGTGGGGTGGGTCCTCCTGCCTCCAGAGCAGGGTTTCCCAAACTTGGTCCTCTGGGACCCAAGGGGTGCACGTTTTGGTTTTTGCCCTGTCACTACACAGCTGATTCAAATAATCAACTAATCATCAAGCTTTGATCATTTGAATCAGATCAAAACCAAAACGTACACCCCTTGGGGTCCTGAGGACCGAGTTTGGGAAACCCTGCTGTGGCGTGTTGTAGTTAATGTGTGTATGTTAGTGCGCTCAACAGTGTGCGGTATGAACTCAGCTGCATGCTCACACCTGAGTCTCCTCTGACTAAATAAACACACACACACACACACATGCGCGCACCGACACACTCAAACTTGTACACATGGATATTTCCCATGCATCTCTCCCTTATCTCCGTCTCTCCAGCACTCACTCCCTCCCTCTTCTTTTCATCTCCCTCGCTTTTTCGCCATCCACCAGATGGCTGACCCATCTGGTCCCTCTCTCTTTCCCTCTCTCTCCACCTCAATCTCTTTTTCCCATAACTCCATGTTTCATATGGTAGAAATCCAAGCTCTCCTGTACACAAGATCCTCCATCGCCGTATGTGGGGAGTAATTTACTCTTCTTATTATCAAACCTAGCATCACCTTGGCTTAGCTTGAACAAGTGTGTGTGTGTGCGTGCGTGTGCGCGCCTGTGTCTGGCTATCCCTTGGTTCACCCCTTCTCTTCATCCTTGCCATGTGCTCAGATGTTTCCCTGAGCGAGTGCAGGGGTATTGTGCTGTAATCACAAGGCAATGGAGTCCTAGCTCGTCTCTGTCTTCGAGGCTCTGTGACCTTCCTTTTATAGATAGCTAAAGCCCTGCTGAGAGAGGCTTCTGACTGACAGGTGAGAAGACGACACCAGATACACTTACAGAGATGAGCAAGTACACACACGCACACACTCACACACAGAGAGAGAGAGAGAGAGATACACACACACTCAGATACAGACATACACACACAATTAGCCCGAGGTGAAGGGAGGTACAGGATACTGATCATTTCCGACACACGCAGTGAGAGTCAACGAGGACATAGACAGGCAGACAGACAGACAGACAGACAGGCACGCAGAGAACATACAAATACTCCCAAGCACAGACATCAATACACAACCAGACAGACACATAATTATAAAACCACTCAGCACACACACCCACACACTCTCACACCAGTCAATAGCATAGCTTCAGTGAGAAAGAGAGATTTAAAAGGATTGAGAAGTTTTGCTGAAGTGCAGCCTACTCTTGAGAAGAGAATTACAAGGAGAGATGGAGAAAATTGAAATCTCTGACAGGAATGCTTTTCCGATGCCATGGTTGCTCTTGAAACATTGAACAAAGAGAAAGGCGGTGTACTGTTTCTGTAGAAAAAAAAAGTACACTGATGGTGTGTGTGTGTGTGTGCGTGTAAGCGTATGTGTGTCCGTGTGTCCATTCGCGTGTGTCCATGTGTCACAGCTGCTACCAGGGACACACCTGGACAGAGCAGAGTGTGACCTGAGACCTCAGGTGTGGCTAAAGCTATTTCCAGAGGAAGGATGGAGGGGTCAACGTGTGTACAGGGTCGGCTGTATTCATGTGGAATAAACAAAACCATCCAAAACCCTGTGTGTCTGTGACTTAATCAAATAAAACAATATCCTTGCAAGCAAGAGCAGCCTGTCACACCCCACACACCACCTTGCCCAAATCGCCCTGGGCGGCCCGGCTCTACCTTACTGTTTCGGAGCAGACGGACGAGGAGCAGTGTAGAGCCGAGGACCTCCAGCCCTGTCCTCTCATCTCCTGCTTTAACCCTTCATTAAACCCACTCAGTGTTTAACCCCTCGCTGGCTGAGCCCTGCCTGCTTCACACGGCCCTCTGGTGGGATCCCAGCTGAGCTCAGATCTGCCAATTAGTGAGATAAAAACCAAGGCTACATCAGCCGGATCAGAGCCAGGCATTACAAGACTCAGGTGAAACAAACAAACAAATGAATCTGTGTGTGTGTGTGTGTGTGTGTGTGAGTGAAAAGGGAGCGATAGATGGAGAACAGATGAAGTGTGTGTGTGTGTGTGTAAGGGACACACACACAGAAAAAGAGGATGAAGGTCTGTGTGCATAGTGTTTGTGTCTAAGGGTCGTGGTGGGAGTAGTAAGGGTCGTTGTGATTGCAGTAAACAGATAAACAGATGAAAGCAGCAAATGAGACAAAAAGAACAGGAGCAGAAATTCTGCTTGGAGGTGAAAAAAAGCCTTTAATGTTTCATGTTAGGGGACGACGCTGGTGAAGGACTGACAACGAAGAGCCGCAGTAAAAACACCCGAGCAGAGCATCTTTACAAGGCAGTGCTTAAGAACAACAGAGAGAGAGGGACAGCAGCCAGCCAGAGGCAGAGAGGCAGTACCCTACTTAGTAAAGATCAGAAACAAGGGACCATAATAAGGCTCACATAATGATCAGCCGTAAAGAGCCGTTAGATCAAGGGAACATTGGTAACGAGCAGCCATGAGGATCACAGGTAAGACACAGCACATTTTGCATTTGCTTTGTTCACAGAGAATAAAGTCAAAATAATTAAATTTAAATGGATTGAATGTGGTTCTAGGTATTTAGGGAGCAATTACCATGGTTAATGGTCAAGTGCTATGTGGTGCCTACGTTGGATCCACAGGACAGAGGGGCAGAGGACCAGGCGCAATGCTGCCCCTGTGCCCTTGAAGAGAAAAGGGCTGCATGAGCAGACTGTTGAAAAAGGCCTTGGAGAGGTGCTGATGAGAGAGAGAGCAGAGCACCAGTGAACTGAATCATCACCACCATCAACGTAATGAGAGCAGATCTGTCCTGAGACAGAGAGAGAGAGAGAGAGAGAGAGAGAGAGAGAGAGAGAGAGAGAGAGAGAGAGAGAGAGAGAGAGAGAGAGAGAGAGAGAGAATAAAGGGCAGAGAAGGGGGGGGCAGAGAGAACATGATAGGGAGAGGGATAGAAAAAGCAGGAGAGGGAGAGAGAGAGAGAGGAGAAAGAGAACGAGCGAGAGAGAGGAGAAAGAGCGAGAGAGCGAGAGAGAGAGAGCGAGAGAGAGAGAGCGAGAGAGAACAGGATGGGAAGAGGGATTGAGAGAGGGATAGGGAAAGAAAGAGGGAGGGAAAGGTAGAGGGAGAAGAGGGATTCAGAGAGACTGTTGGAGAGCGGAGAAAGACAGGGGGAATAGAGGAAAAGAGGGATATGGGGACTGTGACAGAAATGAAAAGTGAGAGAGGGGGGGAGACAGCGGATAAATATTTGTATGGCTATCTGCTGCAGTTGTAACGAGGGAGCAGAGACTGGATACCACTGAAGACTGCTGGGTGTTTGAGGTTGTGGCACTCCAACTCCAACTGTCAAAAGGAATAGACAAGAACAGAAAGCAAAGGGTAAGGCAGGGCCGGACTACGGCATCTGGGGCACCGAGGCACATTCAAATGAAATGAAATCAAATTGTATTTGTCACATGCGCCGAAAACAACAGGTGTAGACCTTACAGTGAAATGCTTACTTACAAACCCTTAACCAACAATGTAATCTTAAGAAAATACCCCCAAAAAGTAAGATACAAGAATAACAAATAATTAAAGAGCATCAGTAAATAACAATAGCGGGGCTATACAGTTGAAGTCGGAAGTTTACATATACCTTAGCCAAATACATTTAAACACAGTTTTTCACAATTCCTGACATTTAATACTAGTAAAAGTCCCTGTCTTAGGTCAGTTAGGATCACCACTTTATTTTAAGAATGTGAAATGTCAGAATAATAGTAGAGAGAATGATGTATTTCAGCTTTGATTTCTTTCATCACATTCCCAGTGCGTCAGAAGTTTACGTACACTCAATTAGTATTTGGTAGCATTGCCTTTAAATTGTTTAACTTGGGTCAAATGTTTTGGGTAGCCTTCCACAAGCTTCCCACAATAAATTGGGTGAATTTTGGCCCAGGCCTCCTTGCTTGCACACGCTTTTTCAGTTCTGCCCGCAAATTTACTATAGGATTGAGGTCAGGGCTTTGTGATGGCCACTCAAATACCTTGACTTTGTTGTCCTTAATAAGCAATTTTGCCACAACTTTGGAAGTATGCTTGGGGTCATTATCCATTTGGAAGACCCATTTGCGACTAAGCTTTAACTTCATGACTGATGTCTTGAGATGTTGCTTCAATATATCCACGTAATTTTCCTGCCTCATGATGCCATATATTTTGTGAAGTGCACCAGTCCCTCCTGCAGCAAAGCACCCCCACAACATGATGCTGGCACCCCCGTGCTTCATGGTTGGGATGGTGTTCTTCGGCTTGCAAGCCTCCCCCTTTTTCCTCCAAACATAACGATGGTCATTATGGCCAAACAGTTCTATGTTTGTTTCATCAGACCAGAGGACATTTCTCCAAAAAGTATGATCTTTGTCCCCATGTGCAGTTGCAAACCGTAGTCTGGATTTTTTATGGCGGTTTTGGAGCAGTGGCTTCTTCCTTGCTTCCTTCTTCCTTTCTGGGGTCTTGGCTGATTTCTTTTCATTTTCCCATGATGTCAAAGGTAGGCCATGAAATACATCCACAGGTACACCTGCAATTGGCTCAAATGATGTCAATCAGCCATTCAGTATCTAAAGACATGATATCATTTTCTGGAATTTTCCAAGCTGTTTAAAGACAGTCAACTTAGGGTATGTAAACTTCTGACCCACTGGATTTGTGATAGTGAATTATAAATTAAATAATCTGTATGTAAACAATTGTTGGAAAAATTACTTGTGTCATGCACAAAGTAGATGTCCTAACCGACTTGCCAAAACAATAGTTTGTTAAGAAGACATTTGTGGAGTGGTTGAAAAACAAGTTCTAATGACTCCAACCTAAGTGTATGTAAACTTCCGACTTCAACTGTATACAGGGGGTACCGGTACAGAGTCAATGCGCGGGGGCACCGGTGTCGAGGTAATTGAGGTAATATGTACATGTAGGTAGAGTTATTAAAGTGACTATCCATAGATAATAACAGAGAGTATAAGAAGCGTAGAAGGGGGCAATGCAATAGTCTGGGTAGCCATTTGATTAGATGTTCAGGAGTCTTATGGCTTGGGGGTAGAAGCTGTTTAGAAGCCTCTTGGACCTAGACTTGGTGCTCCGATACCACTTGCCGTGCGGTAGCAGAGAGAACAGTCAGTGGCTGGAGTCTTTGACAATGTTTAGGGCCTTCCTCTGACACCGCCTGGTACAGAGGTCCTGGATGGCAGGAAGCTTGGCCCCGGTGATGTACTGGGCCAAACGCACTACCCTCTGTAGTGCCTTGCGGTCGGAGGTCGAGCAGTTGCCATACCAGGCAGTGATGCAACCCGTCAGGATGCTCTCGATGGTGCAGCTGAAAATCCTTTTACAGATCTGAGGACCCATGCCAACGCTTTTCAGTCTCCTGAGGGGGAATAGGTTTTGTCGTACCCTCTTCACGACTGCCTTGGTGTGCTTGGACCATGTTAGTTTGTTGGTGATGTGGATGCCAAGGAACTTGAAGCTCTCAACCTGCTCCACTACAGCCCTGTCAATGAGAATGGGAGCGTGCTCGGTCCTCCTTTTTCTGTAGTCCACAATCATCTCCTTTGTCTTGGTCATGTCATCACTGTTCTGATGTCCAGAAGCTCTTTTCGGACATAAGAGATGGTAACAGCAAAATGATGTACAAACACGTTATGAACAACATGAAAACACAAACAAAATAGCATAGTTGGTTAAGAGCCGATAAGATGGCAGCCATCCCTTCCTGCGCCATCACAAGAAATTAAACACCCACGCTGTCTCATAATCCATATCGCCCTCTTCAATCATTTCCATAATAGTCTTTTCAGTAACTGTATCCCCTCACACAGTCCCCGCAGCCAGACAATTTTCTAATGGCTTCTGGAAGGAAATGCTGTAGGAATGCTCAACCGGTGTCGCTCATTCAGCCGACAGAAGTTTTCAACCGGTTCTCCCAATTAGCTAGCGGGCCACTCCCGACACTACTCGGTGAAATGTAAGGCGCCAAATTCAAAATCCAAAAGTTGAATTATTAAACATTCATCAATATACAAGTTTTGCATAGTCAACAAAAGCTCTGATTCTTGGCAATATCACAGCGTTGTCAGATTTCAAAAAGGCTTTACGGCGAAAGCACAACATTTGATTGTTTGAGGATAGCACCTCCAATATTTATGCATTAGCATAAATTAATATCCAGCGCGGGTCACACAAAACCCATGTAAGAGCTAAAATAAATCACTTATCTTTCGAAGAACTTCTGCTGAGGGCTTTCCAAGTGTCCAACGAAGACATCCAATGGTTCTTTTGTTAGAAAAAGTCATTTATCATATCCATAAATCTCTGTTTGGTTGGCGCGTTATGATCAGAAAATCCACCGTCGAGTCGCCCATTGAACCGTGAAGAGAACACGTTCAAATTATACCTATAAACTTTCTCCAAACAAATCAAACATCCTTTTTATGTATCCTTAGGTATCCTTTTATGTATATTTACTGTAATATTTAAACGGGACGATAATGTGAACGATAGGAAAGGAAAATAAAGTGGGGGGCGCGCTCACAATCTCGCGCCCGTGAAACGTTGTTGACAAATGTGGTCCCTTCACTATTTCCTCTTTCTATCTGTTCTGCTTAGTGCTAAAGCCTCCAAACACTGTATAAACGCCAGACTCTCCAAAACCGACACCTCGGCTGATGATGGCTAAAGAGTTACTTCTTGGGGAGCAGCAAGGTGATTTGGGGCGCTAGCGCCCCACTCCCGACACTACCAGGTGAAATGTAAGGCAAAATCCAAAAAGTGTATTATTAAAAATGCACCAATATACAAGTGTTTCATACTCATCAAAAGCTCTGCTTCTTGGCAATATCACAGCGTTGTCGGATTTCAAAAAGGCTTTACGGCGAAAGCACTACATTTGATTGTTTGAGGGTAGCACCTTCAATATTTTCCATAACCATGAAATCTTTAGCCAGCGCGCGGTCGATAGAAAATGCATTTCACAGGGAAACCCTTGCCTTACCTTTTGTAGAACTTCTGCAGAGGGCTTCCTAAGTGTCCAACGAAGACAATCCATGGGTATTTGGTTAGAAAAAGTAATTTATTATATCCTTAAATCTCTGTTTGGTTGGCACCTTGTGTTCAGAAAATCCAACGTGATTAGAACGCGTTCATTTAAACCTATAAACTTTCCCTCAACAAAACAAAAACCAATTAAAATGCATCCTTAGCTATCACTTTTATTCATAAAAGATAAATCTTTCACTTGGATGGTCACCTAAACGTTATATAAGTCAAATAAAGTGGACCGCTCAGCCAAACGTGCGCCCAAAAACGTGCAACTGAAAAATAGCTCCCCTGACTAAAACCTCTACCGATTGAACACAATGGTTCCGATTGCCTTTAAACTTTACCTATACACTGCTGACATTCAGTGGAAGCAATAGGTACTACATTCAGTGTCCTGGTATAAATAGGCAGTTTCAATAGGCAGTCTCTCTAGGTGAGCCATAAGCCACCAGAATGACATTTCCGGATGGAAAGTTCTCTGGTTTTTGCCTGCCAAATGAGTTCTATTACACTCACAGACAAAATGTTAACACTTTTGGAAACCTCAGAGTGTTTCCTATCCAATAGTACTAATTATGTGCATATCCTATTTTCTGAGCCTGAGTGGAAGCATTTTACTTTAGACACGCCAGACCCAAAACCGACCCCTCATCTGCTACTCCCTAACAAGTTAAGCAACTGGTCCGAATCAGAGGCCGAGCCTTCTCTGGTTTCTACTCCTCCCGTTACGGGGTCTGAGACGCCGAAGCCTCCCACCATTAGCTCTGACATATTGAAAACCCTAGTCATTGGCGACTCCATTACCCACAGTATTAGACTTAAAACGAATCATCCAGCGATCATACACTGTTTACCAGGGGGCAGGGCTACCGACATTAAGGCTAACCTGAAGAGGGTGCTGGCTAAGGCTAAATCTGGCGAGTGTAGAGAGTATAGGGATATTGTTATCCACGTCGGCACCAACGATGTTAGGATGAAACAGTCAGAGGTCACCAAGCGCAACATAGCTTCAGCGTGTAAATCAGCTAGAAAGATGGGTCGGCATCGAGTAATTGTCTCTGGTCCCCTCCCAGTTAGGAGGAGTGATGAGCTCTACAGCAGTCTCACAACTCAATCGCTGGTTGAAAACTGTTTTCTGCCCGTCCCAAAATGTAGAATTTGTAGATAATTGGCCCTCTTCTGGGACTCACCCACAAACAGGACCAAGCATGGCCTGTTGAGGAGTGACGGACTCCATCTTAGGGGTGCTCTCATCTTATCTACGAACATAGACAGGGCTCTAACTCCCCTAGCTCCACAATGAGACAGGGTGCAGGCCAGGCAGCAGACTGTAATCCAGCCTGCCAGCTTAGTAGAGCCTTCCACTTGCACAGTCAGTGTAGTCAGCTCAGCTATCCCCATTGAGACCGTGTCTGTGCCTCGATCTAGGTTGGGCAAAACTAAACATGGCGGTGTTCGCCTTAGCAATCTCACTGGAATAAAGACCTCCTCCATTCCTGCCATTATTGAAAGAGATTGTGATATCTCACATCTCAAAATAGGGCTACTTAATGTTAGATCCCTCACTTCCAAGGCAGTTACAGTCAATGAACTAATCCCTGATCATAATCTTTATGTGATTGGCCTGACTGAAACATTGCTTAAGCCTGATGAATTTACTGTGTTACAATGAGACCTCACCTCCTGGTTACACTAGTGACCATATCCCCCGCGCATCCCGCAAAGGGCGGAGGTGTTGCTAACATTTACAATAGCAAATTTCAATTTACAACAAAAAAAATGGACGTTTTCGTCTTTTGAGCTTCTAGTCATGAAATCTATGCAGCCTACTCAATCACTTTTTATGGCTACTGTTTACAGGCCTCCTGGGCCATATACAGTGTTCCTCACTGAGTTTCCTGAATTCTTATCGGACCTTGTCGTCATGGCAGATAATATTCACATTTTTGGTGACTTTAATATTCACATGGAAAAGTCCAGAGACCCACTCCAAAAAGGCTTTCAGAGCCATCATCGACTCAGTGGGTTTTGTCCAACATGTCTCCAGACCTACTCACTACCACAGTCATACTCTGGACCTAGTTTTGTCCCGTGGAATAAATGTTGTGGATCTTAATGTTTTACCTCATAATCCTGGACTATCGGACCACCATTTTATTACATTTGCAATCGCAACAAATAATCTCCTCAGACCTCAACCAAGGATCATCAAAATCCGTGCTATAAATTCTCAGACAACACAAATATTCCTAGATGCCCCTCCAGACTCCCTCCACCTACCCAAGGACGTCAGAGTACAAAAATCAGTTAACCACCTAACTGAGGAACTCAATTTAACCTTGCACAATACCCTAGATGCAGTCGCACCCCTAAAAACAAAAAACATTTGTCATAAGAAACTAGCTCCCTGGTATACAGAAAGTATTTAATTCCCCCAAAAAATGTTTTATTACATTCAAAAAATAGCCCCCCCTAATCCAAGTTGATCATTTTAAAAGGCTAATTGATCATTAAATAACCTTTTGCAGTTATGTTAGCACACCTGAAAACTGTTGTGCTAATTAAAGAAGCAATAAAACTGGCCTTCTTTAGACTAGTTGAGTATCTGGAGCATCAGCATTTGTGGGTTTGATTACAGGCTCAAAATGGCCAGAAATAAAAGACTTTCTTCTGAAACTCGTCAGTCTATTCTTTTTCTGAGAAATGAAGGCTCTCCATGCGAGAAATTGCCAAGAAACGGAAGATCTCGTACAACGCTGTGTACTACTCCCTTCACAGAACAGTGCAAACTGGCTATAACCAGAATAGAAAGAGGAGTGGGAAGCCCGGTGCACAACTGAGCAAGAGGACAAGTACATTAGAGTGTCTAGTTTGAGAAACAGACGTCTCACAAGTCCTCAACTGGCAGCTTCATTACATAGTACCCGCAAAACACCAGTCTCAACGTCGACAGTGAAGAGGCGACTCCGGGATGCTGGCCTTCTAGGCAGAGTTGCAAATAAAAAGCCATATCTCAGACTGGCCAATAAAAAGGAAAGATTAAGATGGGCTAAAGAACACAGACACTGGACAGAGGAACTCTGCATTCCGTTTCCAGCTACAATAGTAATTTACAACATTAACAACTGTCTACACTGTATTTCTGATCAATTTGATGTTATTTTAAATGGACAAAACATTTGTTATATCTTCATTTATTTCCACAACTCCCTAATAATATGCGTAATAATGTAGGCAGTTAATGCAAAGTATTGTTACCTATAACCAGGATTGCCATTACAAAAATATCGTTTTGGCAATTATTATTTTAGCAAACAATTATTTTGATTCATCCTATATTGTCCCTAACATCAATACCCCATAGCAACAGATGTGGGATACATACACACACACACAACCAGAAGCTCAGATGTTCAACAGTTGTTCCAAGCCCAACTCAAGAAAATACTTGATGTGCAAATGCCTATACAGTTGTAGCTGTTTGAGAAGGTATGCAAAATTGAGCAAGAATGTCACGTATACTCCCTCTCCGGCCTCTAGGTCATCAGGCTGCTGATTATTCCACACACGTCACCATTGTCTCGCCCACCCGAGCCTCATGACACTCACCTGGACTCCATCACTCACCTGGACTCCACCATTTGATTATCTTCCCTATATCTGTCGCTCCCCTTGGTTCTCCCCTCTGGTGTTATCGACTCTGTTTTCATGTCGGTGCGTTGTTTGTTTTTGTGTTAATTGTTTCATTTATTAAAACACTCACTCCCTGAACTTGCTTTCTGACACTCAGCACACTCGTTACAAAGAATGGGGAGATTTGATTAGTCCTAGCTGATGGAGCTCAGATACACCCCCTTCCCCTGAAACACACACACTCTGGTCCCCCATTGTGACCATTTCCCAAGCACCTTGGGCTCCCGAGTGGCGCAGCGGTCTAAGGCACTGCATTTCAGTGCAAGAGATGTCATTACAGTCCCTAGCTTGAATCCAGGCTGTATCACATCCAGCCGTGACTGGGAGTCCCATAGGGGCAGCGCACAATTGGCCCAGCATTGTCCGGGTTTGGCTTGGGTAGGCCGTCATTGTAAATAAGAATTTCTTCTTAACTGACTTGCCTAGTTAAAAAAAAGCCCACTGGGGCTCTCTATGGCCAGGACGTGACCAGGGGTGTTTTGTGTTTTCTATGTTGGTGATTGTGTGTGGTTCCCAATTAGATGCAGCTGATTGTCATTACCTCTAATTGGGGACCATACTTAGTGTGTCCTCTCCCCTTCTGTGTTGTGGGTTATTGTTTGTTATGTTGTATGTGCTGGTTGCGCTACACATTATATGTTACGATCTGTTATTTCTTTATTGTTTTTTGTAAGTTTCACTTTTCATAGAAAATATGTGGAACTCAAATCACGCTGCGCCTTGGTCCGTTCATGAAGATCGTCACATTTAGTGGGTCTCTGACCGCATTTATCTTTCTATCTTGGCTGCGTATAGGCTACTTGCAGTAGGCCTATAAAACAGAAAAGAACTTCTCCTTAGTGTATGGGTCGCTCAGGCAGGGGTATAGGGTTGGGGACCGTTCCATCATGATAGGTCAATAAATAACCTATTGTTATAATTTATGTTAAAATGTATATTCCATATCTGCAGAAAATGGAAAGCTCTCTCTGTCACAACTCCTGCTCGCAGACACACATGGGCTCTAGCATTTGCAACCATTTTTCTTCTGCACTCACTTAACTCACCACACTTTCCAATCACAAAAACACACACCCCACCTTCCATCACAATGCACCTGCACATACACACATACTGTGGCTTCTATGTCCTCTATTTGCTGTGTTTTTATCCGTACCATGTTGATTCCTACCTTATTTTAGGCTTTTGAGTACTTTTGTGTTTCAGTTCCTTATATTTGAAGATGTATTATTTCAATAATGATCCTTTCTTCTAATGCTGTCTTTTATCTATTTATAAATACTATTAATAGAAAGTCGAATACAAATTATTTTGCAACATTCCCTATCTTGAATGGTAGTGTATTTGTCATTTATTTCTTTATCAAATGTATTTTATTGTTTATTTTTTTATTTATGTTTTACAATCCCTACCATGGATAGTGTTGGGTGTTCCATTATTCGACTCCTCTATGGAACCTTGTATTATTTAGAATAGCCATGGAGTCTGTCATTATTCTTTCATTACTATTTAGTATCATTCGAGTGTCAGACACAGAGTCAATGTAGGACACACACTGCAATTTAAGCTCTCAAGATCTGCTGACTTGATCCTTCTATAAGTTACCCGATGTCCGCTTCGTAGAACAGTCATAGATTGTGTCTCAAATGGCACCCTATTCCCTATACTGTATAGTGCACTACTTTTGACCAGAAGTAGTGCACTATATAGGGAGTAGGGTGCCATACATTATCATACATTACTTTCTGTGTGAGTGAGTACTTACACAGAACCCTAGAACATCTGTCAATCACGCCGTCCGAGCCACTAGAGCCTGTGTTAGTCGGCAGTGCCATTGCCACGTCCATCCCTCCGGATCATCTGTCAATGGCGTCCTCCCCCCTCCTCTCTCATTACCCTCACATCCACTTCCAGCCTGAATTACAATTGCAGAGTCAGTAAACAGGCAGGAAGCCGAGGGGCTGGGCCTGAGTAATGAGCTCTGAGGTGTTTAATTAATGCCTCCCCTTCCACTGGTGTACTGGGCGGGCGTTCAGGGCAGAGGGAGATGGCATTGATCGGGCTGGGCCTGGATGGACCTGCGGGGGAGGTGGAGGGGGAGGTGGGCGACGGGTCGAGGTCGCCCTGGGGGAGATTAAGTGGAAATCTAGGAGAAGAGAGAGGACTTCACGCCTCGCTGCAGAGTCTGGCTCTGGCTGAGATGGGTCTGCAGAGGCCTGGCAGTGAATGTCAAAAACCCTGCAGTCCTTCGAGAAATTTCAAACCTCCAAAAACACTGTACTTTACTTCCCCCAGATACATGCAGGCAGGCAGAGAGCTAGCCTATTTCCATAACGGAGTACAGTCGATGATGTGATGAATCTAAACTGAAATCATTTAATCGTGTATGTCATAAACTAGTCATTTGATGTTGGCTACATGAACATGGTGCTCCGTACACCACACTGCCATGTAGCATTTACAAAATTCTAAAAAGAGATCTGAATTTGGTGCACACCCCCACATACAAGGTCAGACACACAACAACTTAAATGGTGTGTCATCCTGACAAATGTTAGTACATTCAAACAATACCAAGCACTAAAACCAGCAGGCTCTCAAAATTCTCTTTATACCCTGAAAAAACAACCAGCATCAAGATGCAATCCACTCTCCAGTCCTACAGGGCATGATGGTCACCACATATTAAAGGACACAGCAATAAAAACAAGTGCCACATAGGAGTAAGTGGACTGGCCATGGCAGAGACCATCGCTCTAACTGCCATGTCTTTAGCGGCTTCTTTTGACCCCGTGTCTGTTTGCCTGGGAGGCCCCTATGCTGCTGACGATAAAACAAACAGACATGCCACATTTATACAGTCAGGTGTCATGACAAGGGGTAAACAGCCCTGAGCCCCGGGGCTCCTCTGGGACACTCTGTGCTAATAGTGAGGCTATCATTATCACCATCACCATCATCAAGAACAACATGCAGCAGCAAGTGTGGCAGCAACACACTATAAGTGCCTAAAAAGGACAAGGACTGACTCGGGAATGGACCAGACCTGTTGGACTACACAGAGGCCGCCAATGTTTTTTCTCGTGAGGCTTTATTCATTCGTGCAGCCAAATTAATTGGTGTGAAAGCCATTGCCAAAACCAGGAGAGGGAAAAACAGTCTCGGCAGCCACCACTGCCGAGCCCAGAGGGATGAAAAACGGCACCTCTCAAATGAGGCGAGAGCAGCAGCCTCTTGCGCGACCGATGATAGGGATGCGCAAAAAGCACGAACACAATTATCCCTCGAAACTGGCACGCGTTTAAGGACTCGGGCACGCTGATTACACGACGCCCCAAGAGCCTTCGGGGTGGACACGAGACAGCGCGCCCAGAAACATTACCTCAGCCAAATAAGACTTTGTTTGTTTTGTTGATGCACGTACAGCATCCAGGATGAGAGAGAAATTAATAGTTATTACTCTGGTACACTCAATCATCACCGACGGCATACAACACACGCGTATCTTTGTGTTTTTCTCTTTGATCTCTGAGCTCACACCTTCAATGGGATAACGGTTTTAGATAAACATGAAGTTTGAAGTGGATCTGTGCTCATCCAAGACTCACCTCCCCCAGGAGTCTTGGCCTTAATCAGATCTAGTGGCTGAGACCAAAATCACATATGACCACCTGACAGATGGCATAACGTGGGCACAGAGGTTATTTTCTGACACTGAAAATCATCATGCTGGCACCTTCCAATATTGCCAGCTGGTCTTTTTCTAAATGCTCGCTCTCATTTAGGTTCAAACAATGTTATTTTCACCATTTGTCACGCCATCCCCCGATGTCACAATCCAGTAGTTGATTTTAAAGCATTGTGAGAGTGGAGAGAGCAAATCATAACGGAGGTAGTGATACTGAAAAATGTCAGACATTGAGAGCCAAATGGCCCTATACCATGGGTGAAGACCTCCGATCATGGCTGGCTGCAGGTTGTATAAGCGTTCCATTCCAGTTCTTCCATACAAGAAAGTTCATCATGCTCGAAAGAGAAGACCAATATTAGTTAAATATTTGAATCATGTATTATAAATCCTGCACTTATCCTTAAAATAGTCTATACCCACATTACCTTTCGGTGTCATATCAAAGTGGTCTACTTACCAGTAAGTTAAGTGCTCTGTATGATTCCAGCTTGCCATTGTGATTGTGTGGGTCCACCATGGTGTAATTCTCATCTCTTCATTTACTCAGCGCAGAGAGCTGGAAAGGAAGGCTCATTTACATTTATTGAAATCCCATTTATATTCCATCTGCTAACTATCCACCTGTGAAACTAGTTTTTAACCATGGCTGGAAGGTGCAGGGGCTTAGACGGCTACCAATCGCTTTTATTAGTGTTTATTTCCCGCCATAAAACCACTGAAGGGGCTCACACAGCCCCACGCAGATCATTACATTGTAAAGCACAGTGACAGAGCGGCATATAACATTAGCATTGAGAAGCTAAGTGTGTCGGAGAGAAATAAAAAAATACATTTCCCTTCCAATTTAATGAAAAAAAAATATATGAAACCATTGGAGGGGAAGTTAAGTGAGGGGGAAAATATACCGTTTTCCACACAGGAAGAACAATTAGTGATAGATATGTAATTATCAACTCTTATAGTTGAAAGGTAAACACTGCAGCTACTCCCCAATGATCACAGAGCAGGGTTAGAGCTATAGCTGTAGGTTGAGGAACAGAATACATCAGGATCTCAACAGATGCAGATGACAAAATACCAACAGAAAATGGGGAAAGGAGTTATGTCATGGGATGGTGAAAAGAGGGGAAAAAATCAAATGACAGAAGTGAGAATGTGTGTGTATGAATAAAATACACATCTATAGTAAACACAGGAGGAAAAACAAGAGGACCTAAATCAAATAAAAACACATTTCATGTTTGAAAAAACATCACAAGGTTTACTGAGAAAATATTTGCTTTCCCAGTTTTTGTTAGAAGGTAGATCTGTAACAGTGTAAGAGATTCAGACTATTCCTACACTGAGTGAGACGGATTTGACTCATCAGCCTCTTCACTAGAAAACGACACCCCCTTTATGAAACACCTTGTGTGTGGGAACGGCAGCAAAGTGTTCGTGAAATGAATCCAAACGGAAAAAACCTTGCTGCTATATCATTATCAACCTTCCCAGATTTTTTCAATTCTTCATCCATCCCTCCTTCCCCTCTCTATATGTTCTGTTCCTGGTATTGGTGGTGCAGCTTCAATAAGTCTTCCTGGTCCAGGTGGACCTGTCCTCCGCTATAGGCGTCTCGGTATGTGGCCTGGTAGATGGCTCTGCGGCCCAGCTCGCACGCCTCCTCTACAGACATACCCTGTCTCAGCCCGCTGCCCCCCACTCCGTACGCATACATGGAGCCAGAGCCCACCGCAAACAGGTCCCCACACACACGGTTCCTGTCCGAGTCCACGTAGTACAGCCCTAAAGAGGAAGGAGACAGGAGTCAGTCTGTACCATCTGACATTCAGGGAGGGGCGGGGAGTATAGCAAGGTAAGAAAGCAGCAAGGTTCGTTGCACAGGCTTCCTGAATTCTGACTCAGGTGTTGAACTTTGTCAGGGAAATTGAGAAGGTGTACACACACACACTTCTCTCACACACACATAATAGATCCACACACACAGTGCGGTGCGGTGCCCTCCAGAGGGAATGTGAACAGCTGCATCCTCTCCGAGTAAACCAAGCCCAGCAAAACCTGCTGATGAGGCGCACCCCGACACACTGCCTGTCTGTCCTCCCTCCCCGGGGAACTGCTCCAGGCCTTATTGATCCCTCCCAACACATCCAAATTAATTATCGACCCGTACCTGGTCCAAGCAGGTGACCTGACCTCGGAACTCAGAGGAAAGACAGAGAAAGAGATGGCCAAAGAACAACATCCACAAAATAACAACTATATTCATGTTTACACTCGCCCACTGTGTAAATGCAAGAACGCACACACACAGTCATAATGGAGGCTGGTGTATCTGCAAGGATGACTTGTGAGACAGTTTGTTCCCCCAACGTGACTCGCAGAGGGCTTGATCACAGTGACGCAGTGGCAGAGTGACTAGCACCACCAGCCTGCACTGTATTCCTCCACCAGAGAGCCAACCTACAGATGATGAATCAGGAAGGGAAAAGGCCTGTTTATCTCAACACCATCACAACGTGAACCTGTGAGAATTGTGGATCGCACACACAGGCTAGTGTTGCACGGTATAACGAAACTAGAACAACGGCTTGGTATTGGATTTTTGCTATTTTCTGTACTTCTGTCCAATATGTCTCACGTCGTATACTGATTGAGAGGATCAAGTCTGTCTATGAGCGCAGCCGATGTCCCTTTGGCTTTTTTTTTTTTACATTTAACCTGTCTTCTGTTGAGGTTAAAGTATTTTACTGCAAGATATGAATTGCCACAATTACAGCATGTTTATTCTTCAAATTAAGTGTTTTATTAAAACAGCAAAATTAAGTAAATAGGCCAAATTATCCCCAATGAAATGTGTAAGGTTAAATTTAAAATAAACAAATAGTGTGTTGGGCACTTTATCAAATGGAAAAATAGGACTAAAATAAATCAGAACAGATGCTCAATTAGGTTTTGGGCCCATGTGTGTTAAGAGAAGAGATAAATGGGTGTCAGTTAAATTAGTAAAATAATTTCAACAAGCGTCTGCAACTCTTTGTGAAATGCAGTGTAATTTAAAAAAAAGAAAATGTGTTTAACTGACCCACAGATTTCTTCTTAAAGAACCTTGTAAGAGTCTGCTAACTTCCACAGGCTTCAAGGTTCCTTTTAAGAGGCATTTTGTCAGCTATCTGCACTACAGGTATGATTGAAGAATGATGCATGTGTTAATCATGGGCTTTGCTACACAGAAAGCAGCAGTTTACTACTCCATTGTCAACACTTTGATTAAATTAGTAGACCTATATCAATATCTTAGAAAATACCATATAGTATTATTAGGTTTTAAAACAATTGTTTTCTTTTATCATATTTTCGACCAGAGTGGGGATATTGCTCCACTAGGCTAACTATTGTTCCTGCAGTGAGGATGATTCGCTATCTTCGTCGAACGTTTTCATAATGTATCTGCAGATAATCCAAATGCCAAATGAACGGCTCTTACAGATTCGATTCGGTAGGCTACTGACGAGTCACTCACTTTAACACGTCATTGTCTGGAAAGTCTTGATTGACTTCATACCGACAATTCTAACTAGCTCTTTAGTTGACTTGTCGCGTTGTATGATTTATGAATGGCGACGATATGAAATGGACTTTATTCAGTCAATTCGACAACATTTATAAACACCATTTATAAACTAGTCAAGCTTCCTGTTCGTCAATCAAATCACAGTAAGCCTATACGCCAGCACTTCGTGGCTGAATATGAAACACGCTAAATAGAATAAATGGTGCCAGAAAACAATAGGCTTAGCGGATTTCGACTCATCGTTACCACATTATACAGGACGTGCAAATTGACTCACAGACGATGAAGGAGCTTCATGCTCTCTTCCCACGTGAAAAGAAATGTGCCTGCAACCACACTGTACACAACACACACACACACACACAAGGTACCGGAAGGCGTAACCGACAGCAGACTGACAGGTGCCTGTCCTATCAATAGATAGCTAGAAGATGCATATGCTAATCGTTCATTCTAGAGGTCTTGCGAATTTAACAGTAGCATAGTTAATTCATATCGTTCATTGTAGCGAGAGAGGTCGCAGCTGAATTTTTTTCTGACTTGCGAATTGTAAAAAAGTAGCCTAGTTAATTTAAGTGGAAAAACTACCCGGCTGAAAATGTGTGTGTAACCGGCGCTAGTGGAAAACACTGGGAAATAGATTGTTAATCATCTGTAGATCCGTGAAATCAACCAAAACAAGCTCAACTCAGTGCATAACATACTCCAATTGAATATGCATTAATTCACCTGTATTGTGAATAGGCCTAGACTACATCTTGATTTACCCAGTTAATCAATAGAGATTTACCATTCAAATACATTATTGCCATTATGTAGTTAGATTGTATGATTGATTCATTAATGCATAGATGGCTCTCAGAAATGTTGAAATTTGATGTATTTTCTTTTACTAGAGAAGTACATTTCTTGAAGAAAATGCGGTGCGCTTGCTAGATTGTTTTAAAGTATTTATGGTTTTGAAAAAAGTTAGTAATGGTAGTGTCTGGTTATAGTTGGAAAAAGTAGGTAGATTAAAAAAGTATTGATTAATTGGCTAATTGATTGGATAGCCTTAACATGTAAAAGATGGTTTGGTGTCTCTAGCTTGAACGGTTCAACAGTTGTTGGTGGGTTATTTTTATAAGGGCACAAGGCGAGACCCAGATGCAGACACGGGAGGCAGATGGTTCGAGTCTTTTATATTTTTTTATAATCCAAAAGGTGAAGGCAAGAGAATGGTCGTGGACAGGCAAAAGGTCAAAACCAGTTCAGAGTCCAGGAGGTACAGTGTGGCAGGCAGGCTTGAGGTCAGGGCAGGCAAAATGGTCAGGCAGGCAGGAGCCCAGAAAACAGGCAAGGGTCAAAACCAGGAGGACTAGCAAAAGAGAATGGAGAAGGCAGGCGCATGGGGGAAAAACACCCTGGTTGACTTGGAACATACAAGACGAACTGGCACAGACAGACAGAAAACACAGGTTTAAATACCCAGGGGATAATGGGGAAGATGGGTGACACCTGGAGGGGGTGGAGACAAGCGCAAGGACAGGTGAAACAGATCAGGGTGTGAAAATTATATTCTGTGCAAATGTATATAGTTATAGTTGATAAACGTTTAATAATGAGAAGTCAGGATAGCCTGAACATGTGAACATTGGTTTTTGTGTCTATACCTTGAACTGTTCAGGTTGGTGGGTGATTTTATGCTAATTTATGTAGGTAAAGGGTGGCTAATTTGAAGAATCTAAAATCTAAAATATATTTGGATTTGTTTAACACTTTTTTGGTTACTACATGATTCCATATGTGTAGTTTCATAGTTTTGATGTCTTCACTAATATTTTACAATGTAGAAAATAGTAACAATTAAGAAAAACCCTTGTGTCCAAACTTGTCCAAACGTTTGACTGGTACTGTAAGTACTCAGACCCTTTGCTATGAGACTTGAAATTGAGCTCAGGTGCATCCTGTTCCCATTGGTCATCTTTTAGATGTTTCTACAAATTGGAGTCCACCTGTGGTATATTAAATTGATTGGACATGATTTGGAAAGGCACACACCTGTCTGTATAAGGTCCCACAGTTGACAGTGCATGTCAGAGCAAAAACCAAGCCATGAGGTCGAAGGAACTGTTCGTAGAGCTCCGACACAGGATTGGAGGTCCCCAAGAGCACAGTGGTCTCCATCATTCTTAAAATGGAAGAAGTTTAGAACAAGTCTGTTTCACCTGTCCTTGTGATTGTCTCCACCCCCTCCAGGTGTCGCTTCCCTGTTGAATTTATCCCCGTGTTTCCTGTCTCTTTGTGCCAGTTCGTCTTGTATGCTCAAGTCAACCAGCGTGTTTTTCCCGTGCTCCTGCTTTTGCTATTCTTTTTTTTGCTAGTCCTCACGGTTTTGTCCCTTGCCTGTTTCTGGACTCTGTACCCGCCTGCCTGACCATTCTACCTGCCTTGACCTCGAGCCTGCCTGCCAATCTGTACCTCCTGGACTCTGAACTGGTTTTGACCTTTTGCCTGTCCACGACCATTTTGGATTATAATAAATATCAAAGATTCAAACCATCTGCCTCCCGTGTCTGCTTCTGGGTCTCGCCTTGTGCCCTTCTAGTACAAACTGGCCATGACAGACCCAGCAGACTTGGACCAGCTCCGCCACGCTGTCTCCCCACCATTGGGAGGCATGAGGAGCTACTACAGGACCTTCTGGAAGGGCTTCGTTCCCTGACTGAACGCCACAACCAAAGGTTTAAGGTTATTATAGAGCAAATCAGTGAGTTAGCTCATAGGCAGCCTGCCACCTCTGCGAATCCTCAACCACCCAGTAACATTTTTCCTATTAGTGGTGAGTTTGTACAGGCTACCCCGGCTCCCCGAGAACCCCGCTTACCTCCTCCGGAGTGATATTCTGGGGATTCTGGTACCTCCCAGGGTTTGGGCTACGGCAGTTTGGGAGCAACAATCCGCCATTTGTTGTCATCTGGAGGATTTCGATTTCGAGGTGAGGAAGATGTTCGATTCTCAGGTATCCGGGAGAGAGGGGGCCTGAAAACTTATTGAATTACGTCAAGACTCCCGTAGTGTGGCAGACTACGCTGTTGATTTTCGCAAGTTGGCCACCGAGAGTGCCTGGAATCCCTTTTCGATACCTTCCTTCACGGACTATCTGAGGTGATAAAAGATGAGCTTGCTGCTCGGGAATTACCGGTGGACCTTGATTCCCTCATTGACCTCACCATTAGAATTGATGGACGTCTAAGGGAACGCAGGAGTGAGAGGTCTGGCCTAGGTCATCTTCGAAGGAATCCAGAAGTCCCCGAAGGCTATTTTTCCGAGAGCATCCAAAGCCACCCGAGCTCCCTCAAGAAACATTGATGAGCTTGATACACCAGAACCTATGCAACTGGGAAGGGCTAGGTTATCGCCTAGGGAACGTTCCCGCAGGCTAAGCTCCAATTGTTGTCTGGAGCTGTAGGGCATTACATAGCCACCTGCCCAGTACATAGACCTGAAGCCTTAGTAGGTACAAGTACTCTGGTGAGTCTGACTGGGAACCCTCTAAGTCCCATTAACCAAACTCCTTTTTATGTGAGCTTGCTGTGGGGAGACCAGTCTAAGTCTCTCCGGGTACTTACAGTGGGGGGGAAAAGTATTTGATCTGGGGCAGATGAGAGTTTCATGGTATACCCTGGTATCAGAACTAAGTATCCCTACTCAACTCCTCTCTGTTCCCATGGATGCCAGGGCACTAGACGGCCGCTCCATTGGTAGAGTCACGCACAGCACAGTTCCCATTAATATGCGGGTATCTGGAAATCACAGTGAGTCAATTCAGCTCCTCCTCATTGAGTCCCCTCACATACCTGTTGTTTCGGGTTTTTCTTGGCTCCAGAAACACAATCCAGATATTGACTGGTCTACGGGTTCCATCCTGGGTTGGAGCTCGTTCTGCCATTCACACAGCCTAAAGGCAGCACACCCTTCTCCGAAACGTCTGCCTCCAGGGTTAAGTACGGTCTCGGATCTCTCTGCCATGCCACAGAGTATCATGACCTCCTGGAGGTTTTCAGCAAGGCTCGTACTACCTCCTCTACCTCCACATCGTCCTTACGGTTGTGCTATTGACCTCCTTCCAGGCACCACACCGCCTCGAGGCCGGCTATATTCTCTGTCTGGTCCTGAGACCAAGGCCATGGAGGAGTACATCGAGGACTGTTGGGAGCATTCGCCCTTCTGCCTCTCCTGCCGGCGCAGGATTCTTCTTTGTGGGGAAGAAGGACAAGACCCTGCGTCAATGTACTAATTACCGGGGCCTCAATGACATTACAATTAAGAATCGGTACCCTCTACTACTCTTCTCCTCAGCTTTCAAACCTCTCCAGGGGGCTACTATCTTTTCCAAACTGGACCTTCGAAATGCCTACCATCTTGTGCGGTTACGCTAAGGAGACGAGTGGAAGACAGCTTTCAACACTGCCAGTGGACACTATAAGTACCTGGTTATGCCGTTTGGACTCTTCCAGGCCCTGGTCAACGATGTGCTCCGGGACATGTTGAATCATTTTGTTTTTGTCTACCTCTATGACATCCTGGTTCTCTCATATTCTGCCCAGGAACACATTCTCCATGTTCGACATGTTCTTCAGCGCCTCCTGGAGAAGAATCGGTTGTTTGTAAAGGCTGAGAAGTGAGTTCCACCACTCCACTATCTCCTTTCTGGGATACATTATTTCTGAGGGGAATGTTCAGATGGATCCGGAGAAGGTGAGAGTGGTGGTGGATTGGCCCCAGCCCACGTCCAGGGTGCAGCTACAACGGTTTCTGGGATTTGCAAATGTCTACCTCCGTTTCATTCGGGGCTACAGCAACCTGGCGGCTCCCCTCTCTGCACTCACCTTTCCCAAGGTACCGTTCACATGGTCTCCAGCAGCGGACAAGGTTTTTGTGGATCTAAAGCAGCGATTTACTACTGCTCCCATCCTCATCCATCCGGACCCGACTCGTCAGTTTGTGGTTGAGGTTGATGCTTCCGACTGGGAGTAGGGGCCGTTCTTTCCCAGCGATCCGTCCAGGACCAAAAGCTTCATCCCTGTGCCTTCATGTCCCATCGTCTTAACTCTGCGGAGAGGATCTATGATGTTGGGAACCGGGAACTCCTAGCTGTTAAGATGTCTCTGGAGGAGTGGAGACACTGGCTGGAAGGGGCGGAACATCCATTTCTGGTATGGACGGATCATAAGAATTTAGAATACATCCGCACTGCCAAACTCCTCAACCCAAGGCAAGCTCGTTGGGCTCTGTTATTTACCAGGTTAAATTTCACCATCTTCTACCACACAGGGTCAACAAACGTGAAGCCAGACGCTCTATCCCATCTGTACAGTTCCACTGCACCTCCCTTGGGGGGTGGGGGGGCTAACCGACTGTTTGTTCCTGATTCGGTCCGGTCTCAGGTCCTGGAATGGGCTCACTCTTCCAGGCTTACCTGTCATCCTGGTACTTGTCGAACCCTGGCTTTCCTCTGTCAACGCTTCTGGTGGTCCACCATGGTTCCTGATGTCTCTGCCTTTTGTTGCCACATGCATGGTGTGCGCGCAAAGCAAGACTCAACGGAAAACTCCGTCTGGCCTCCTACAGCCATTCCCTGTCCCTCATCACCCCTGGTCCCATATTTCCCTGGATTTTGTCACTGGGCTTCCTCCGTCAGATGGCAACACCACCATCCTGACGGTGGTTGACAGATTCTCCAAGGCCGCCCATTTCATCCCTCTTCCGAAGTTACCTTCAGCCAAGGAGACGGCCCAGCTTATGGTGCAGCACGTCTTCCGAATCCATGGATTCCCGGTTGACATTGTCTCGGACCTGGGTCCTCAGTTCTCGTCCCAATTCTAGAAGGTGTTCTGCACTCTTATCGGGTCGTCAGCCAGCCTGTCCTCTGGGTTTCATCCCCAATCTAATGGCCAGTCGGAGCGAGCCAATCAAGATATGGAGATGGCACTCCGACGTCTTATTGCTAGTAACTCCACCACCTGGAGTCAGCAACTGGTCTGGGTGGAATATGCCAGGAACACTCTCCCATGCTCGGCTACTGGACCATCCCCCTTCGAATGCTCCATGGGGTATCAGCCCCTGGTCTTCCCAGAGCAAGAAGTTGAGGTCAACATACCTTCAGCCCAGATGTTCATCCGCCACTGTTGGCCTACCTGGAAAAGAGCTTGGGCAGCTCTTCTCAAGACCACCTCCAGGTATTGTTGACAAGCGGGCTCTGGCTCCTTGCTATCGGGTCGGGCAGAGGGTATGGTTGTCCACTTGGGACCTACCCCTACGGGTAGAATCCCGTAAACTTTCCCCCCGTTTCATTGGTCCTTTCCCCATTTCTAGAGTCATTAGTCCCACTGTTGTTCGTCTTTTGTTACCCCGTACTCTCCGTATTCACCCTACGTTCCATGTGTCTAGGATTAAGATGTAAACAATTGTTGGAATAATTACTTGTGTCATGCACAAAGTAGATGTCCTAACCGACTTGCCAAAACTATAGTTTGTTAACAAGAAATTTGTGGAGTGGTTGAAAAACGAGTTTTAATGACTCCAACCTAAGTGTATGTAAACTTCCGGCTTCAACTGTATCTTCTGTATACCCCCCCTACCTTGTCACAACACAACTGATTGGCTCAAACGCATTAAGAAGGAAAGAAATTCCACAAATTAACTTTTAAGAAGGCACACCTGTTAATTGAAATGCATTCCAGGTGACTACCTCAAAGTTGGTTGAGAGAATGGTAAGAGTGTGCAAAGCTGTCATCAATGTGTTATTTCATAGTTTTGATGTCTTCACTATTATTCTACAATGTAGAAAATAGTAAAAATAAAGAAAAACCCTTGAATGAGTAGGTGTTCTAAAACTTTTTACCGGTAGTGTATATGTCTATATTTTTTAAACAATGTTTAAACAATGTTCATTTTTGCAAATGTCAAATCGTTAAAGTTAAAATTATACATAGAAATCTAAGTAGGGGCAGTCTGAACATCTCAACGTTGGTTTGGAGTTGATAGCTTAAAGTATGAATTCTTCAAGAATATTTTCTCCAGCTATCCGAGCTGGGGCAGTCTGGACATTTGAAAGTTAGTCTGGACATTGAAAGTCGTGTTAATAGTTTAAATCATTGAAGCTCTATAATAAGACTATACGAGACATCTAGAGTTGTGCTTTGCCTTTAGCCCAACGACTGAACAGATCAGTAGCGGAATTTCTGTCTGGATCATGTGCTGTTCTGTGACTTTGGCTAATATGCCTTTGAAAGGGGGTATGGTGGTAGGTGCCAGGCACACCGGTTTGAGTGTGTCAAGAATTACAACGCTGTTGGGTTTTTCACACTCAACAGTTTACTGTGTGTATCAAGAATGGTCCACCACCCAAAGGACATCCAGACAACTTGACAACTGTGGAAAGCATTGGAGTCAACATGGGCCAGCATCCCTGTGGAATGCTTTGACACTTTGTAGAATCCATGTCCTGACGAATTGAGGCTGTTCTGAGGACAAAAGGGGGTGGAACTCAATATTAGGAAGGTGTTCCTAATGTTCTGAACTCAGCGTGCGTCTGCTGCAAAGAGCTGGCAGCATTCTGGATCATTGCTACTCTAACTTCCGCGACGCATACAAAGCCCTCCCTCGCCCTCCTTTTGGCAAATCTGACCACGACTCCATTTTGTTGCTCCCAGCCTATAGACAGAAACTAAAACAGAAACGCACGTGCTCAGGTCTGTTCAACGCTGGTCCGACCAATCGGATTCCACGCTTCAAGATTGCTTCGATCACGTGGACTGGAATATGTTCTAGATAGCCTCAGACAACAACATTGATGTATACGCTGATTCGGTGAGCGAGCTTATTAGCAAGTGCATCGGTGATGTTGTACCCACGGTGACTATTAAAACCTTCCCCAACCAGAAACCGTGGATTGAGGGCAGCATTCACGCAAAACTGAAAGCGTGAACCACTGCTTTTAATCATGGCAAGGCGACCGAAAACACGACCGTATACAAACAGTGTAGCTATTCCCTCCGCAAGGCAATCAAACAAGCTAAGCGTCAGTATAGAGACAAAGTAGAGTCACAATTCAACGGCTCAGATACGAGACGTATGTGGCAGGGTCTACAGTCAATCACGGACTACAAAAAGAAAACCAGCCCTGTCGCGGACACCAATGTCTTGCTCCCAGAAAAACTAAACAACTTCTTTGCTCGCTTTGAGGACAATACAGTGCCACTGACATGGCCCACTACCAAAACCTGCAGACTCTCCTTCACCACAGCCAATGTGAGTAAAACATTTAAACGTGTTAACCCTCGCAAGGCTGCCGGCCCAGATGGCATCCCTAGCCGCGTGCTCAGAGCATGCGCAGACCAGCTGGCTGGTGTGTTTACGGACATATTAAATCAAATCCCTATCTCCCTATCCTGCTGTTCCCACATGCTTCAAGAGGGCCACCATTGTTCCTGTTCTCAAGAAAGCTAAGGTAACTGTGCTAAACGACTATCTCCCAGTAGCACTCACTTCCGTCATCATGAAGTGCTTTGAGAGACTAGTCAAGGATCATATCACCTCCACCCTACCTGACACCCTAGACCCACTTCAATTTGCTTACCGCCCCAATAGGTCCACAGACGACGCAATCACACTGCCCTAACCCATTTGGACAAGAGGAATAGCTATGTAAGAATGCTGTTCATCAATTACTGCTCAGCATTTAACACCATAGTACCATCCAAACTCGTCATTACACTCGAGACCCTGGGTCTCAACCCCGCCCTGTGCAACTGGGTCCTGGACTTTCTGACGGGCCGCCCCCAGGTGGTGAGGGTAGGAAACAACATCTCCACCCTGCTGATCCTCAACACTGAGACCCCACAAGGGTGCGTTCTCAGCCCTCTCCTGTACTCCCTGTTTACCATTGACTGCGCTGCCATGCACGCCTCCAACTCAATCATCAAGTTTTCAGACGACACTACAGTGGTAGGCTTGATTATCAACAACGACGAGACGGCCTACAGGGAGGAGGTGAGGGCCCTCAGAGTGTGGTACCAGGAAAATAATGTCACACTCAACGTCAACAAAACAAAAGAGATGATTGTGGACTTCAGGAAACAGCAGAGGGAGCACCCCCCCTATCCACATCGACGGGACTGTAGTGGAGAAGGTGGTTTTGAGTTCCTCTGCGTACACATCACGGACAAACTGAAATGGTCCACTCACACAGACAGCGTGGTGAAGAAGGCGCAACAGCGCCTCTTCAACCTCAGGAGGCTGAAGAAATTTGGCTTGTCACCAAAAACACTCACAAACTTTTACAGATGCACAATCGAGAGCATCCTGTCGGGCTGTATCACCGCCTGGCATGGCAACTGCTCCGTCCACAACCGTAAGGCACTCCAGAGGGTAGTGAGGTCTGCACAACTCATCACTGGGGGCAAACTACCTCCCCTCCAGGACACCTACACCACCCGATGTCACAGGAAGGCCAAAAAGATCATCAAGGACAACAACCACCCGAGCCACTGCCTGTTCACCCCGCTATCATATAGAAGGTGAGGTCAGTACAGGTGCATCAAAGCTGGGGCCGAGAGACTGAAAAACAGATTCTATCTTAAGGCCATCAGACTGTTAAACAGCCATCACTAACATTGAGTGGCTGCTGCCAACATACTGACTCAAATCTCTAGCCACTTTAATAATACAAATGTGGATGTAATAAATGTATCACTAGTCACTTTAAACAATGCCACTTGTTCAAACATATGTTTACATACCCTACATTACTCATCTCATATGTACAGTGGGGAGAACAAGTATTTGATACACTGCCGATTTTGCAGGTTTTCCCACTTACAAAGCATGTAGAAGTCTGTAATCTTTATCATAGAAGGATGAGTCCTGGACTTGTGAGTGACGGGAAATCACATTGTATGATTTTTAAGTAATTAATTTGCATTTTATTGCATGACATAAGTATTTGATACATCGGAAAAGCAGAACTTAATATTTGGTACAGAAACCTTTGTTTGCAATTACAGAGATCATATGTTTCCTTACAGAGATCATACGTTTGGCCCACTCCTCCATACAGACCTTCTCCAGATCCTTCAGGTTTCGGGGCTGTCGCTGGGCAATACGGACTTTCAGCTCCCTCCAAAGATTTTCTATTGAGTTCAGGTCTGGAGACTGGCTAGGCCACTCCAGGACCTTGAGATGCTTCTTACGGAGCCACTCCTTAGTTGCCCTGGCTGTGTGTTTCGGGTCGTTGTCATGCTGGAAGACCCAGCCACGACCCATCTTCAATGCTCTTACTGAGGGAAGGAGGTTGTTGGCCAAGATCTCGCGATACATGGCCCCATCCATCCTCCCCTCAATACGGTGCAGTCGTCCTGTCCCCTTTGCAGAAAAGCATCCACCTCCATGCTTCACGATTGGGATAGTGTTCTTGGGGTTGTACTCATCCTTCTTCTTCCTCCAAACACGGCGAGTGGAGTTTAGTCCAAAAAGCTCTATATATGTCTCATCAGACCACATGACCTTCTCCCATTCCTCCTGTGGATCATCCAGATGGTCATTGGCAAACTTCAGACGGGCCTGGACATGCGCTGGCTTGAGCAGGGGGACCTTATGGCGCTGCAGGATTTTAATCCATGACGGCGTAGTGTGTTACTAATGGTTTTCTTTGAGACTGTGGTCCCAGCTCTCTTCAGGTCATTGACCAGGTCCTGCCATGTAGTTCTGGGCTGATCCCTCACCTTCCTCATGATCATTGATGCCCCACGAGGTGAGATCTTGCATGGTGCCCCAAACCGAGGGAGATTGACCGTCATCTTGAACTTCTTCCATTTTCTAATAATTACGCCAACAGTTGTTGCCTTCTCACCAAGCTGCTTGCCTATTGTCCTGTAGCCCATCCCAGCCTTGTGCAGGTCTACAATTTTATCCCTGATGTCCTTACACAGCTCTCTGGTCTTGACCATTGTGGAGAGGTTGGAGTCTGTTTGATTGAGTGTGTGGACAGGTGTCTTTTATACAGGTAACGAGTTCGAACTGGTGCAGTTAATACAGGTAATGAGTGGAGAACAGGAGGGCTTCTTAAAGAAAAACTAACAGGTCTGTGAGAGCCGGAATTCTTACTGGTTGGTAGGTGATCAAATACTCATGTCATGCAATAAAATGCAAATTAATTATTTAAAAATCATACAAAGTGATTTTCTGGATTTTCCGTCTCTCACAGTTGAAGTGTACCTATGATAAAAATTACAGACCTCTACATGCTTTGTAAGTAGGAAAACCTGTAAAATCGGCAGTGTATCAAATACTTGTTCTCCCCACTGTATATACTGTATTCTATACCATCTACTGCATCTTGCCTATGCCACACAGCCATTGCTCATCCATATATTTATATGTACATATTCTTATTCATTATTTTACACTTGTGTGTATAAGGTAGTTGTTGTGAAATTGTTAGATTACTTGTTAGATATTACTGCACGGTACACTCGCAGTAACATTGCTAACCATGTGTAAGTGACCAATAAAATTTGATTAGATTTATATCTCTCATACAAATCCTCCTGGCAGGTCAGAGCACAGTTCCCAGGCCAGTTAAGGCCAGTCTATTGGAGAACTCTTCTTTAAGAAACTGCTCTAGGCAGTCACAATTGCTTTCAACTGGCAAATTGCCCCTTCCTCCCTCTGATAATCACAGAGCTCCTACCTTTGCGCCGGCATAATTTGCAATTTTTGGAGCCATGACTCTGAAGACTGAGGAGGACTTGTTAAAAATGTAATAGGGGAGACTTTTCTAAAAGCAACCACTTATGCTAAGAGGCACACAGGAAGGAGGAGGACAGCTCTTCGGGCCATGCAGGGATAAAAGCATCAACACTTTCACATCACACCTGGAATCTATATTGAGAACGCAGGATCGGATGAAAAAGAGAGGGAGGGAGAGTGCGTCCCTGAGAAGCGGCATAGAAGATAAGGAGGGGAGATGAGGGTGACACTTGTTGTGGCAAACAAAAGGATTTAAGTTCATGAGCCCACATAAACATGTAGGAAGGCAGCGGGCTGTGAGCATTAGAACGTTCCGGCGTAGCGCCTCGTCTTCCACTCCACCAGCCAGGTGGCAGGCGGTTAAGCTCTTTTTCACGTCAACGCTGAGGAGCGTCAGAGTGACAGCCTTCAGAAGAGCAGGGGCTGGCATCACAGATGAGCAGTTTCTGTCTGTCTGAATATTTCTGTCTGTCCTTCTCACTAAAACACATCACTGTCTCCGCTCCGAGGGGAAAAATAAAGTGAAAAAAATAACATGCTTCAAAAACAGACGCAAAGCCTCACACAGCGGCTTGCCTTCACTGTAGTGCCAGCTATCTGAGCAAATCCACTGACTCACTCACTTCTGAATCCTATGCGGTATGGTATTAAAGTGCAGTATTTTGGTCGTCAATACACTATCTCATCTTACTTAATTTTACAGTGCATTCGGAAAGTATTCAGACCCCTTCACCTTGTTCATATTTTGTTGTTACAGCCTTATTCTAAAATGGATTAAATAGTTTTTTTCCTCCCCTCAATCTGCACACGACACCTCATAATGACAAAGCAAAAACAGGTTTCTGGATAAAAAAAATTTATTAACTGGAGGTGTGTTTTGGGTCATTGTCCTGTTGAAAACAAATAATAGACCCACTAAGCGCAAACCAGATGGGATGACGTATCGCTGCAGAATGTTGTGGTAACCATGCTGGTTAAGTGTGCCTTGAATTCTAAATAAATCACAGAAAAGTGTCACCAGCAAAGCACCATCACACCTCCTCCTCCATGCTTCACGGTGGGAACCACATATTGCAGAGATCATTCATTCACCTACTCTGCGCCTCTCAAAGGCACGGCAGTTGGAACCAAAAATATAAAATTCGGACTCATCAGACCTAAGGACAGGTTTCCACCGGTCTATTGTCCATTGCTCGTGTTTCTTGGCCCAAGGAAATCTCCTCTTCTTATTGGTGTCCTTTAGTAGTGGTTTCTTTGCAGCAACTATACTGTAGGTAGATGACGTAATGACGGCACGAAAAACACAGCATTCCTAACCTAGGCCACTATGTCTGCAATGTGGATCTATTTAGAAGTTTTAATGGAAGATAACAAAAATACCATACAGTGGGGCAAAAAAGTATTTAGTCAGCCACCAATTGTGCAAGTTCTCTCACTTAAAAAGATGAGAGAGGCCTGTAATTTTCATCATAGGTACACTTCAACTATGACAGACAAAATGAGGGAAAAAAATTCAGAAAATCACATTGTAGGATTTTTAATGAATTTATTTGCAAATTATGGTGGAGAATAAGTATTTGGTCACATACAAACAAGCAAGATTTCTGGCTCTCACAGACCTGTAACTTCTTCTTTAAGAGGCTCCTCTGTCCTCCACTCGTTACCTGTATTAATGGCACCTGTTTGAACTTGTTATCAGCATAAAAGACACCTGTCCACAACCTCAAACAGTCACACTCCAAACTCCACTATGGCCAAGACCAAAGAGCTGTCAAAGGACACCAGAAACAAAATTGTAGACCTGCACCAGGTTGGGAAGACTGAATCTGCAATAGGTAAGCAGCTTGGTTCGAAGAAATCAACTGTGGGAGCAATTATTAGAAATGGAAGACATACAAGACCACTGATAATCTTCCTCGATCTGGGGCTCCACGCAAGATCTCACCCGTGGGGTCAAAATGATCACAAGAACGGTGAGCAAAAATCCCAGAACCACACGGGGACCTAGTGAATGACCTGCAGAGAGCTGGGACCAAAGTAACAAAGCCTACCATCAGTAACACACTACGCCGCCAGGGACTCAAATCCTGCAGTGCCAGACGTGTCCCCCTGCTTAAGCCAGTACATGTTCAGGCCCGTCTGAAGTTTGCTAGAGAGCATTTGGATGATCCAGATGAGGATTGGGAGAATGTCATATGGTCAGATGAAACCAAAATAGAACTTTTTGGTAAAAACTCAACTCGTCGTGTTTGGAGGACAAAGAATGCTGAGTTGCATCCAAAGAACACCATACCTACTGTGAAGCATGGGGGTGGAAACATCATGCTTTGGGGCTGTTCTTCTGCAAAGGGACCAGGACGACTGATCCGTGTAAAGGAAAGAATGAATGGGGCCATGTATCGTGAGATTTTGAGTGAAAACCTCCTTCCATCAGCAAGGGCATTGAAGATGAAACGTGGCTGGGTCTTTCAGCATGACAATGATCCCAAACACACCGCCGCAACGAAGGAGTGGCTTCAGAAGAAGCATTTCAAGGTCCTGGAGTGGCCTAGCCAGTCTCCAGATCTCAACCCCATAGAAAATCTTTGGAGGGAGTTGAAAGTCCGTGTTGCCCAGCGACAGCCCCAAAACATCACTGCTCTAGAGGAGATCTGCATGGAGGAATGGGCCAAAATACCAGCAACAGTGTGTGAAAACCTTGTGAAGACTTACAGAAAACGTTTGACCTCTGTCATTGCCAACAAAGGGTATATAACAAAGTATTGAGATAAACTTTTGTTATTGACCAAATACTTATTTTCCACCATAATTTGCAAATAAATAAATTAAAAATCCTACAATGTGATTTTCTGGATTTCTTTTTCTCATTTCGTCTGTCATAGTTGAAGTGTACCTATGATGAAAATTACAGGCCTCTCTCATCTTTTTAAGTTGGAGAACTTGCACAATTGGTGGCTGACTAAATACTTTTTTGCCCCACTGTATGCAACGTTTGTGCTACTATTATTTCCAGAGGAGGGGAGAAAGTGAAATCTTTCAATACCACAAGCCTAATTACTCATTTGAAAGTGCATCACCCCCAAACGTCCAGTGACCACTTACAACAAAAGCAGAAAAAACTAAGCACACGCTTCCAACAACTAAAAAAGTTCAAGTCAAGCAGTCATTTGAAAAAGTAAGAAAATTTCAGCGAGACAACTCAAAGGCGAAATCCATTAAACGCCAAGATAATGGAATTCATTGCCCTTGACAATCAACCATTCTCTGTCGTGGATGATGTTGGCTTTCGCCGACTGGTCAAGCACCTCGAGCCCCGGTACACATTACCAAGCAGGGGCTATTTTTCAATTGTTGCCACACCGGAGTTACACAGTATTGTTGAGACGCACATCCATGAGCTATTTGCTATGGGCTACTTGCTATACACTGCTATTAGCTTCACGACTGACCTTTGGACCAGCAATGTCAGCCCCATGAGCATGCTGAGTCTGACAGCACAGTGGGTCGACAAGGATTTCGTACTTAGGAAAGCCGTATTGCATGCTCAAGAATGTGCTGGTTCTCATACCGCTGCTGCCATTTATATGGCATTTGAGAACATGTTTGAAACTTGGAAACATGAACACATTACATTCGAACAACTGACTTGAGAAATAAGCACATCAACTGCGTCTGCAGCAGACGTGATACCCTCTGTCATGGCATTGAAACGCCTGCTCAACAAAACTGATGACAGGCCGTGGGTTAAAACTTGCAAAAGTACTCTACTAAAGGCTGTGAACAAGCGATTCGGTGGCATTCTCTCTGAGCTTCTTTACTGTGTCGCCACCATGCTTGATGCTAGGTACAAGGACCGCTACTTTGATACAGACAAGAAACAGGGTTTATGTGAAATGTTACAGCGATTACAGCCTCGAGTCTTCTTGGGTATGAAGCTACAAGCTTGGCACATCTGTATTTGGGGAGTTGCTCCCATTCTCCTTTGCAGATCTTCTCAAGCTCTTTCAGGTTGGATGGGGAGCGTCGCTGCACAGCTATTTTCAGGTCTTTCCAGAGATGTTGGATCAGGTTCAAGTCCGGGCTTTGGCTTGGCCAATTAAAGATGTTCAAAGACTTTTCCCAAAGCAATTCCTGGTTTGTCTTGGCTGTGTGCTTAGGGTCGTTGTCCTGTTGGAAGGTAAACATTCGCCCCCAGTCTGAGGTCCTTAGCGCTCTGGAGCAGGTTTTCATCAAGGAACTCTGTACTTTGCTTCGTTCATCTTTCCCTCAATCCTGACTAGTCTCCCAGTCCCTGCCACTGAAAAACATCACCCAGGCATGATGCTGCCATCACCATGCTTCACCATAGGGATGGTATTGGCCAGGTGCTGAGCGGTGCCATGTTTCCTCCAGACGTGACGCTTGGCATTCAAGCCAAAGAGTTCAATCTTCATCAGACAAGATAATCTTGTTTCTCATGGTCTGAGAGTCCTTTAGGTGCATTTTGGCAAACTGCAAGCGGCCCTTGCTGAGGAGTGGCTTCCGCTTGATCACTACCATAAAGACCTTGTTGGTGGAGTGCTGCAGAGATGGTTGTCCTTCTGGAAGGTTATCCCATCTCCACAGAGTAACTCTGGAGCTCTGCCAGTGTGACCATCTGGTTTTTGGTAATTTCCCTGACCAAGGCCCTTCTCCCCGATTGCTCAGTTTGGCCTGGCGGCCAGGTCAAGGAAGAGTCTTGGTGGTACCCTTCCCCAGATCTGTGCTCGACACAATCCTGTCTGGGAGCTCTACGAACAATTCCTTAAACCTCATGGCTTGGTTTTGCCAACTGTGGGACCTTATATAGACAGGCGTGTGCCTTTCCAAATCATGTCCAATCAATTGAATTTACCACAGGTGGACTCCAATCAAATTGTAGAAACATCTAAAGGATGATCAATACAAACAGTATGCACCTGAGCAAAAATGTCTAAAAACCTGTTTTCGCTTTGTCATTATGGGGTATTGCATGTAGATTGATGTGGAAAATGTTTATTTAATAATTTTTTTAATAAGGCTAATGTAACAAAATGTGGAAAAAGTGAAGGGGTCTGAAAACTTTTGAAATGCACTGTATATGACTGCTCCCCCTTTAAGTCCACTGATCACAAAACATGACTGACGATTTGTGTCTTAGGAGCTAGCGACAGAGGTGGCATCACAAGGTTACGAGTAGAGAACAACCGATATTCAGTCTATCGATATTAGCCTTTCCTAGCTCTGGAGTATCAGCTCAGCCGATTTCCACTTCATAGCACGAGGGCACCTGCCCCGTGTGAAACTTCTGCAAGCTGCCACCACTCATTGCTAGTTAGAGTTAGCAGTTGATGTTACTCTTCAATAACACAGACCCTAAAGCAAATCAGGGGGAGAAAGATAGGTTTATTCAAATAGGACAAATCATAGATGTTATGCTGAGAGGTAGATGTTCATTCTCCCCTGTCCTCAGAACAAAGTAACAGGATGTAATTTATAACCCCCAACCCTAGCCTGTGGTTGACCAATTAGAATTCATTGCAGTAAAATTGGGCCAATGGCCAGATTACAAGTATCCTGTTTCTCAATGTATAGACCATTCGAACCAATGAAAACTTGACACACGTACAGATTATAAACAGATGTTGAACTGAAAAACAACTATTTCCATAGATCATTAATTCCCTGCAGTCCTTTAGTCCTCTGCATTGTGTATTATCTTAGAATATTCTTACATTAGCCTGGCCTCGAGGAATCTCTGGGTTGCTTGTTAGCTATCCATTCATGCTGCATATACAAATAACATACTTTAATAATGGCACACGGAATGTAGAAATGTTGAAAGTGTTACTTAATTTACTGTTAGGCAAAGAAATTGAAATGTCCATAGAGGCTGAAGCACTTCACAAAGAAACATATCGGTAGCTTGCTTGCATTTAGTATTAATAGAGCTAGCTATGAATCTACAGTGCCTTCAGAAAGTATTCATACCTCTTGACTTATTCCACATTTTGTTGTGTAACAGCCACAGGGTTGTCCCTGACAACAACAAAAATCTTGGTCGACCGAGAGTCGTCTGTTCTTTCGATTGGTCGAAATGTTAAAAGTGTATTTTTCCATATATAGACATCCTATGTGTTTAAATCAAATCAACTATATGCACTGAGCTTGTCTGATGCTTTAAGTGCACTGTTTGATGAAATAATGAAGACACACAAATGGCTAGAGGGAGTCTGACCACAATTGATTTGATTGTGCCAGGCTGGGCCCAGTCACTCGCTGTCAAAAAATGTACAGCGAGTGACTGACTGGGTGACTAGCACCCGCTGTCTCTCTCCTCCCTGCTGCAGCAACCACAAAATAACATCAACAGTGTTTTTCACGCTGTCCGTGTTGCTGAAGCTGCAACATAATTACAGCCACATCTGACTGAAAAGTTTGGTTACCGAAATCCCCCCTCATATCTTTACGAAAAGCATTCCTTATTTGCTCAACCCTTGCTCTCTTTACGTGACATGTATGCATCGCATGCATGACCTATAGCCTATTATGATCACATCAATAAATTGGTTATAACAAACTCAGAACACCGTAACACAATGACAGCAAAATGGATGCAGAGGACATGACAAATAAACTAAAAAAGGGGAATGTTAACTGGTTGCTCAGGAGGTAAAGGGGAAGTCAGATGTGTGGAATAAATTTGACTATTCATGGAAAATACTGGAGATAAAATAAGGTACTGTAAGGAGCAAGTGCGCATATTGTGTGTGACAAACAGGTGCTGTTAGATTACAATATAATTTTTCTGACCGTTTGGAACAATGTAAACACAAAATAAATTAGAAGCATACTAGAGAGTCTGTTGTAACGTTTTCTTTTTGAAAATACTTTATTACAGCATTATTCAAGTGTGCATTTTTATTTTATATTAAACTAAAATGCTTGATTGCATTTCAAATCATGAATGACTCATATCCTGTGTGATGACATTAACAAATTACTGATTGATACAGTAGCATATATAACTACTGAAATATAGACCTAATTAAGTTACGGTATTAAGACTAAACAGGACACGCTCTTAGGCCTACAGTTCGATGGTGGTGATGCAAGGCTGCTATACTAAACTTACTAATTATAATGACATTACTTCTTGTTATAATGATGATCATAATAATAATAGTAATAATAACAATAAAAAGTAAATTTAAAATGGGTTATGGGTTATTATTATTATAAATATTATTTTGGGGACAATTTGGAACAGCGTAAACACTAAACAGGCTGTAACGGAACAAAATGTGGAAAAAGTGGGTCTGAATACTTTCCGAAGGCACTGTATATGGATGATTTATAAAGCCAGGCACATTTAACAGTTAGGCTATTGATTATAGACCTAATTAAGTTGGTTTCCTCTCTCCTCACTTTTCTTAAACAATTAAGGTAAGGTCTGTTTTCTCGTCTCCTAACTCCGCTGCTGCCTCCGCTGCGTTGTTCTCAACACCAATATGTTGGTTAACGTTGCTATTATGCACATAGCAACATGGTCTAGGAAAAGGCGGCAATTCAACAGCGCACTGATGTGTTTCAGAACCGCGGACAGCGACCGCTATCCAACGGAGGAAAAAGTGAATTTGTTGTAAACTAAAGAAATGTATTAGTGTTGCACCATTGTTCTTACAGTGTAACCATATACAATTTCAGTAGCCTGTCTTATTTCATGGCCTCCACAATGGATTAGTTCACCCAGCATGGAGCGAATCAGACAGGTGTCTTGTACACCATGTACATTACATTTTTTGGGCTAGTGCTCGACTAAAGAAATCTTGGTCGACCAACAGCTTATCAACGAAACAATTGACTAAATGGGGTAAGCCCTAAACAGCCTGAATACAAAATGATTTAAATATTACTTTTTTCTCCCACAATACCCCAGCGGTTCCCAAACTAGGGGTCGCCTGATATGAAAATGGAGTTGCGGAAGAATTTCCAAAATTATGTTAGAAAATACATTTACAAAATTAATATACAGTTGAAGTCGGAAATTTACATACACCTTAGCCAAATACATTTAAACTCAGTTTTTCACAATTCCTGACATTTAATCCTTGTAGAAATTCCCTGTTTTAAGTCGGTTAGGATCACCACTTTATTTTAAGAATGTGAAATGTCAGAATAAAAGTAGAGAGAATTATTTATTTCAGCTTTTATTTCTTCCATCACATTCCCAGTGGGTCAGAAGTTTACATACACTCAATTAGTATTTGGTACCACTGCCTTTAAATCGTTTAACTTGGGTCAAGTGGTTCGGGTAGCCTTTCACAAGCTTCCCACAATAAGTTGGGTGAATTCTGGCCCATTCCTCCTGACAGAGCTGGTGTAACTGAGTCAGGTTTGTAGGCCTCCTTGCTCGCACACGCTTTTTCAGTTCTGCCAACAAATTTTCTATAGGATTGAGGTCAGGGCTTTGTGATGGCCACTCCAATACCTTGACTTTGTTGTCCTTAAGCCATTTTGCCACAACTTTGGACGTGTGCTTGGGGTCATTGTCCATTTGGAAGACCCATTTGCAACCAAGCTTTAACTTCCTGACTGATGTCTTGAGATGTTGCTTCAATATATCCACATAATTTTCCTTCCTCATGATGCCATCTATTTTGTGAAGTGCACCAGTCCCTCCTGCAGCAAAGCACCCCCACAACATGATGCTGCCACTCCCGTGCTTCACGGTTGGTATGGTGTTCTTCGGCTTGCAAGCCTCCCCCCTTTTCCTCCAAACATAATGATGGTCATTATGGCCAAACAGTTCTATTTTTGTTTCATCAGACCAGTGGACATTTCTTCAAAAAGAACGATCTTTGTCCCCATGTGCAGTTGCAAACCGTAGTCTGGCTTTTTTTATGGCGGTTTTGTAGCAGTGGCTTCTTCCTTGCTGAGCGGCCTTTCAGGTTATGTCGATATAGGACTTGTTTTTACTGTGGATGTAGATACTTGTGTACCTGTTTTCTCCAGCATCTTCACAAGGTCCTTTGCTGTTGTTCTGGGATTGACTTGCACTTTTCACACCAAAGTGCGTTCATCTCTCGGAGACAGAACGCGTCTCCTTCCTGATGCGGTATGACGGCTGCGTGGTCCCATGGTGTACCTTCAGGTGTTTGGAAATTGCTCCCAAGGATGAGCCAGACTTGTGAAGGTCTACACATTTCTTTCTGAGGTCTTGGCTGATTTCTTTTGATTTTCCCATGATGTCAAGCAAAGAGGCACTGAGTTTGAAGGTAGGCCTTGAAATACATCCACAGGTACACCTTCAATTCGAGGCGGCACGTAGCCTAGTGGTTAGAGCGTTGGACTAGTAACCGAAAGGTTGCAAGATTGAATCCCTGAACTGACAAGGTTAAAAAATCTGTCATTCTGCCCCTGAACAAGGCAGTTAACCCAATATTCCTAGGCCGTCATTGAAAAAATAATTTGTTCTTAACTGACCTTCCTAGTTAAATAAAGGTAAATAAAACATTTGACTCAAATGATGTCAATTAGCCTATCAGAAGCTTCTAATTAAAATTTTCTGGAATTTTCCAAGCTGTTTAAAGGCACAGTCAACTTAGTGTATGTAAACTTCTGACCCACTAGAATTGTGATACAGTGAATTATAAGTGAAATAATCTGTCTGTAAACAATTGTTGTAAAAATTACTTGTGTCATGCACAAAGTAGATGTCCTTACCGACTTGCCAAAACTTTGTGGAGTGGTTGAAAAATGAGTTTTAATGACTCCAACCTAAGTGTATGTAAACTTCCGACTTCAACTGTATACACACAGACACACACACACACATCACCAAAGTATGTGGCTATTTCAGCCACATCCATTACTGATAGGTGTGTAAAATCGAGCACACAGCCATGCAATCTCCATAGACAAACATTGGCTGTAGAATTGCCTTAATGAAGATCTCAAGACTTTCAACGTGGCACCGTCAAAGGATGTCAACTGTAAGTGATGTTATTGTGACGTGGAAACGTCTAGGTGCAACAACGGCTCAGCCATGAAGTGGTAGGCCACACAAGCTCACAGAACGGGACCGCCAAGTGCTGAAGTACGTAGCGTGTAAAAATTGGCTACAACACTCAGTACTGAGTTCCAAAGCGGCCTCTGGAAGAAAAGTCAGCACAAGAACTGTCTGAAGCTTCATGAAATAGGTTTCCATGGCCGAGCAGATCACCATGCGCAATACCAAGCGTCGGCTGGTGTGGTGTAAAGCTCGCTGGACTCTGGAGTTGTTGAAATGCATTCTCTGGAGTGATGAATCACGCTTCACCATCTGGCAGTAAGACGGAGGAATCTGGGTTTGGCGGTATGCCAAGAGAACACTACCAGCCCCAATGCATAGTGCAAACTGTAAAGTTTGGTGGAGGAGGAATAATGGTCTGGGGCTGTTTTTCATTATTTGTGCTAGGCCCCTTAGTTCCATTGAAGGGAAATCTTAACGCTACAGCATACTACAATATTCTGGACGATTCTGTGCTTCCAACTTAATGGCAACAGTTTGGGGAAGGCCCTTTTCTGTTTCAGCATGACAATGCCCCACATGCCCAGAGCCCTGGCCTCAACCCCATTGAACACCTTTGGGATGAATTGAAATGTCGACTGCGAGCCAGGCCTAATCGCCCAACCTCACTAATGCTCGTGGCTGAATGGAAGCAAGTCCCTGCAGAAATGTTCCAACATCTAGTGTAAAGCCTTCCAAGAAGAGTGGAGGCTGTAATAGCGGCAAATGAGAAACCAACTCAATATTAATGCCCATGATTTTGGAATGAGATGTTTGATGAGCAGGTGTCAACAAACTTTTGGTCATGTAGGTCATGTATAAATAATAGTTTTTTTGTCTCTCAAAATCATTGTAATGTGATTACACCTTAAAAATCTAAAATTAAAATTATTCAAATCTAAAAGTTAAAATTCAACCAGAGAGCGCCCTTAGGTCATAGGAAAAGGCCACACTACACGGTTGCACTTGAATCATTCCTACAGTGAATGACTAGGCCCGCTACGATGAAACCACACACTATTGCAGAGACTTTGACATTACCAGCCGCAATTGATAGTGAAAACAGCGTGTGGGGAGGCAGAGGCACAGAAACTCACCACAATACCTTTGTCAGATAACACTGTGAAACTAAGAATTGATGCTATAGTTAGCAATCAAGAGGAAACTGACTGAACGACTCGAAAACTTCCCACCGTATGCTCTCTAAAGGGACGTTAGCTGTGAGGGCCGAGATGCGTTAACTTTTGTTCGCTACATGTTCGGGGATGGTATTCACGAGGACATGTTGTTCTGTCTCATGATTCCTGAGCATGAAACGGCACATGGGATGTTCAGTGTGCTGCGAGGCTAAGTTGACGAAAAACAGATTCCATGGGATCGAATGGTGGCTTTTGCACAGATGGGGCTCCATCTATCACGGGACGCAGACAGGCCTCTGCACTCTAGTTATGAATGTGTCTCTGCCATATGGACACATTGTATGATTCACCCACTGAGCTATAATGGATACACCGAGAGCAACTGGCGGCAAAAGAGCTGAGCGCAGAACTCGGGAGATATGCAGGAAGTAACTTCGATTGTAAACTACATCACGCACATCTGTTCTCAAAACAATGTGGAGATATGGGATCAGAGCATGACAATGTTCTATTTCAGACTTGGTGGTTATCGAGGGGGAGTATTGGAAAGATTTTTTGAATTGAGAGAGTAAATGTTGTCATTCGCAATGGATGTAAAAATCAGACTGTTGACTTTTAGGGGAAATATTCTAATTTTTTACAGATGAGTGACCGAATCAGCGAAATCCGTTTGAATGGGATCCTGGCTCAGTTGAGATGCCGGTAAGTGAAATCCACAGCTTATCGAGCTGTCATGTACCCGAATGCTGCAGACAACTCATTCACGGGTCACTATGGAGGAATTTTGGTTCCTGACTCAAAGGGAATACTGTGCAGTTTCCCTCCGAGCACTAAAACTCATGGTCCTGATTCAGTGCTCTCCTCTGCATTAAAAACAAATATCGATCCAGGTTGGATGTGACAGGAGAGATGAGTGGCGCACTGTCGACTATACCCCCTGACTTTGAAAAGCGCCCGACGCGACATGTATCAAGCACACCCATCTCATTAGTGGTGGTGAGATAAGAAATTATGTTAGACTAATTTGCAATTGACTGCCATAGCCCCACATTAAAAGTATGTGATGGTGAGTTGAGAATACAAATCAGAAATACTGTTAGAATGTTTTGAAATAAAAATGAAACATTGGCTGTTAATTACTTATTGTTTTCACATGGTTGGGGTTGTGAGAATGTTCAAATATCAAAATCGGGTCGTGGGCCCAAAAAGTTTGGAAACCCCTCTAATACCTGATATTAGAAAAGTTTATTGAAAATGAAATACAGAAATCTCATTTAGATATGTATTCAATACTTTGTAGAAGCACCTATGGCAGCGATTACAACTGAGTCATCTTGGGTAGGTCTATCAGCTTTACACATCTGGATTTTAGGATTTTATCCCCTTATTCTTTGCAGATTTTCTCAAGCTTTGTTAAGTTAGATGGGGAGGCAAGGTGAACAGAAATCTTCAAGTCTTTCCACAGATTTTCAGTGGGAATCAAGTCTGGGCTTTGGCTGGGCCACTCAAGGACTTTCACATTCTTGTTCTGAAGCCAATCCAGCATTGCTTTGACAGTATGCTTTGGGTCATTGTTCTGTTGGAATGTAAATCTTCACCCCTGTCTAAGGTCCTTTGCACTCTCAAGCAGCTTCTCAGCAAGGAATTGCCTGTATTTGGCTTCATTCATTGTTCCCTCAATCCTTCCCTCAAACCAGTCTCCCAGTCCCTGCCACTGAAAAGCATTCCCATAGCATGATGCTGCCAACACCATGCTTCACGGTTGGCATGGTGTTAGACGGGTAATGAGCTGTGGCCATTTTTTTCCTGACACGGCGCTTTGTATTCAGACCAAATAGTTACATTTTTGTGTCATCAGACCACAGAATCTTTTTACCTTATGCTCTCAGTCTTTCACGTGCCTTTTTGCAAACTCCAATCGTGCTGTCATGTGCCTTTTTCTCCGGAGTGTCTTCCATCTAGCCACTCTCCCATAAAGCCCAGATTGGTGGTGTTTTAGAGACTGCTGTCCTTCTGGCAGGTTCTTCCATCTCAGCCAAGGAAGTCTGTAGTTCTGTCAGAGTGGTCATTGGGTTGTTGGTCACCTCCCTGACCAAGGGCCTTCTTGCCCAGTTGCTCAGTTTGATTGGACGGCCAGCTATAGGCAGTCTGGGTAGTTCCATATGTTTTCAATTTCCCAATTATGGAGACCTCTGTGCTCTTGGAAACTCTATATATATAGTTTTATACCCTTCCCCAGATATATTCCTCAGCACAATCTCGGAGATATACGGACAGTTCCTTGGACTTCATGGTATAGTTTCTGCTCTGACATGCACTGTCAACTCCAATCAAGTTGTGGAACTGCATGCATGCTGCGCCTTGGTCCATTCATATTGAAGACGATCGTAACAGAATATCCCACCAGTCCAGGATCAAGCAGCGTGCGCCGAAGGTTAAGGAGAGTTGGACTTGGGAGGAAATACTGGGAGGATGCGAGACCATTCCTTGGCGGAAGTCGCCGAGGAATAATGAGGGACAGCAATGACGCCGGGGTCCGCGTCCACAAACTGCCCAGGGGCAACCCCAAGATTTTTCTGGGGGGGGGGCACATGGGGCGGACGGCCGAACCGAGGAGAGAGCCAGAGCCCGAATGGGAGATGATCGAGGAGTTTAATGAGGGGATATCGGAGAGAGGTGTTGGCTAGGAGTATGCTTCAGCGCAGGCGTTTAGAGGAGCGTGTCACCAGTCCGGTGCAACCTGTGCCGGCTCCACGCAACAGGCCTCCAGTGCACCTTCACAGCCCAGTGCCAGGGCCGGAGCCCTCCTCTGCGCCGGTGCCCAGTCCAGGCACGGCGTCCAGGCACAGCGTCCAGTCCTGCCACTAGGCCGGGAGCCGTCCTCTGCGCCGGTGCCCAGACCAGACACGGCGTCCAGTCCTGCTCCTAGGCCGGAGCTTTCCTCTGCGCCGGTGACCAGTCCAGGTACGGCGTTCAGTCCCGCTCTATGGCCAGAGCTTTCCTCTGCGCCGGTGACCAGTCCAGGCACGGCATTAAGCCCGGCTCCATGGCCGGATCCACGGTCTGAGCGTGTGCTACGTCCCGCACTGGAGCCGCCACCGACGCTAGTGGCCCACCCGAACCCTCCCCAATCTAGTTTCAGAGTCCACACCTTTGGGGGGGGTACTGTCACATCCGGGGTTCTCTATGATGTTTTAGGTCAGGACGTGACTAGGGGAGTTTCTATTTCTATGTTGGTTTTGTGTATTAGAGGCAGCTGTTATTCATTGCCTCTAATTGGGGATCATACTTAGGTAGTCCTTTTCCCACCTGTGTTTGTGGGATATTATTTTGGTTAGTGTGTGTGAGCGCTACGTCTATTGTTACGATTAGTTGTTGCCTTTTTTTGTTTTTTTGTATGTTCCATTTAAATAAATATGTGGAACTGCATGCACGCTGCGCCTTGGTCCGTTCATATTGAAGACAATCGTAACAGATATTCTCATTTCAAAGCTGAATGTCAAGATAAATGTTGTTAATTCACTGGTACTTGTTAGCTAAATGACTTGTCTTTCCCTTGCTGAGCTGAACTGCCTGGCTACATGACTTTCGGGTAGTGTCTTCTCTCTAGAAGTCCATAGGCTACTTCTATGAAAATGACGACACACCCTGAATTTAATTCCTCTGGTCTAGCTACAGCGAGGGAAAAAAGTATTTGATCCCCTGCTGATTTTGTACGTTTGCCCACTAACAAAGAAATGATCAGTCTATAATTTTTATGGTAGGTTTATTTGGACAGTGAGAGACAGAATAACAACAAAAAAATCCAGAAAAACGCATGTGAAAAATGTTGTAAATTGATTTGCATTTTAATGAGGGAAATAAGTATTTGACCCCTCTGCAAAACATGACTTAGTAATGGGTGGCAAAACCATTGTTGGCAATCACAGAGGTCAGACGTTTCTTGTAGTTGGCCACCAGGTTTGCACACATCTCAGGAGGGATTTTGTCCCACTCCTCTTTGCAGATCTTCTCCAAGTCATTAAGGTTTCGAGGCTGACGTTTGGCAACTCGAACCTTCAGCTCCCTCCACAGATTTTCTATGGGATTAAGGTCTGTAGACTGGCTAGGCCACTCCAGGACCTTAATGTGCTTCTTCTTGAGCCATTCCTTTGTTGCCTTGGCCGTGTGTTTTGGGTCATTGTCATGCTGGAATACCCATCCACGACCCATTTTCAATGCCCTGGCTGAGGGAAGGAGGTTCTCACCCAAGATTTGACGGTACATGGCCCCGTCCATCGTCCCTTTGATGCAGTGAAGTTGTCGTGTACCCTTAGCAGAAAAACACCCCCAAAGCATAATGTTTCCACCTTCATGTTTGACGGTGGGGATGGTGTTCTTGGGGTCATAGGCAGCCTTCCTCCTCCTCCAAACACGGCGAGTTGAGTTGATGCCAAAGAGCTCCATTTTGGTCTCATCTGACAACAACACTTTCACCCAGTTGTCCTCTGAATCATTCAGATGTTCATTGGCAAACTTCAGACGGGCATGTATATGTGCTTTCTTGAGCAGGGGGACCTTGCGGGCGCTGCAGGATTTCAGTCCTTTACGGCGTAGTGTGTTACCAATTGTTTTCTTGGTGACTATGGTCCCAGCTGCCTTGAGATCATTGACAAGATCCTCCCGTCTAGTTCTGGGCTGATTCCTCACCGTTCTCATGATCATTGCAACTCCATGAGGTGAGGGAGATTGACAGTTATTTTGTGTTTCTTCCATTTGCGAATAATCACTCCAACTGTTGTCAACTTCTCACCAAGCTGCTTGGCGATGGTCTTGTAGCCCATTCCAGCCTTGTGTAGGTCTACAATCTTGTCCCTGACATCCTTGGAGAGCTCTTTGGTCTCTTGGCTATGGTGGAGAGTTTGGAATCTGATTGATTGATTGCTTCTGTGGACAGGTGTCTTTTATACAGGTAACAAGCTGAGATTAGGAGCACTGCCTTTAAGAGTGTGCTCCTAATCTCAGCTCGTTACCTGTATAAAAGACACCTGGGAGCCAGAAATCTTTCTGATTGAGAGGGGGTCAAATACTTATTTCCCTCATTAAAATGCAAATCAATGTATACAATTTTTCCCATGTGTTTTTCTGGATTTTTGTTGTTGTTATTCTGTCTCTCACTGTTCAAATAAACCTACCATTCAAATTATAGACTGATCATTTCTTTGTCAGTGGGCAAACGTACAAAATCAGCAGGGGATCAAATACTTTTTTCCCTCACTGTACATACACTCAGTCTGAAACTGCCATCCTAGAAGTCATTTGTGCAACTTCAAAATAAGAACGTTGATAACGTCATCATGTAGGGTGGCTCTTTCCCAACCCAGCGGTTTCTGGGATCAATCAGAACGGTCTGAATGTGTTCGCATTCTAGAAATCCAGACTCATCGTGGAAAAGAAACGTCAGTTGGCCAGAGAGATTTGTATAGTTAGCCAGACAGACCTAACATGATCACAAATGAAAGGGAAAAAGGTTATGTCATCTGTAGCCCCATAGACCACTGAAATCAGCCAAAATTAGCTCAATAACTCAAGACATGCACACAGTCCTATAGAATAGGAATTCAACTGTATTGTGAGTAAGCCTATGCCATCTTGATTTACCCAGTTTACCATTCAAATAAGTTATTACCGTGATGTTGTTAAAAACAATGTCCAATCTATTGTATGGTTGTATAATGTATTTGTTACTGCATACATGGTTGTATAATGTATAATGTATGGTTGTATAATGTATTTGTTACTGCATACATGGTTGTATAATGTATCATAATGTATAATGCATGGTTCTATAATGTATTTGTTTCTGCATACATGGTTGTATAATGTATTTGTTACTGCATACATGGTTGTATAATGTATCATAATGTATGATGTATGGTTGTATAATGTATTTGTTACTGCATACATTGTCACGATCCTCATAAGTGACAGACCAAAGCGCAGCGAGGCATCCAGTATACATGTTTATTAAACGAACGAAACACACGTAACTGGGCAAAATAACAAACAGACCGAAAACGAAGATCGTAACATACAACATAGACTGACGATACAAACCAAGCTATGTCTAAACAATAACCCCCAAACCCCAAGTAAAAACTACAAACATATATATGGTTCCCAATTAGAGACAACGACACTCAGCTGCCTCTAATTGGGAACCATTACCCCAACATAGAAATATATAACCTAGAACAGAAAACCCCTACACCAAAAACAAAACTAAACACTCCAGCCTGTCTTCTCAGGCCTGGACGTGACATACATGGTTGTATAATGTATCATAATGTATAACGCATGGTTGTATAATGTATTTGTTACTGCATACATGGTTGTATAATGTATCATAATGTATCATGCATGGTTGTGTAATGTATTTGTTACTGCATACATGGTTGTATAATGTATTTGTTACTGCATACATGGTTGTATAATGTATCATAATGTATAATGCATGGCTCTATAATGTATTTGTTACTGCATACATGGTTGTATAATGTATTTGTTACTGCATACATGGTTGTATAATGTATCATAATGTATAATGTATGGTTGTATAATGTATTTGTTACTGCATACATGGTTGTATAATGTATAACGCATGGTTGTATAATGTATTTGTTACTGCATACATGGTTGTATAATGTATCATAATGTATAACGCATGGTTGTATAATGTATTTGTTACTGCATACATGGTTGTATAATGTATTTGTTACTGCATACATGGTTGTATAATGTATCATAATGTATAATGCATGGTTCTATAATGTATTTGTTACTGCATACATGGTTGTATAATGTATTTGTTACTGCATACATGGTTGTATAATGTATCATAATGTATAATGCATGGTTGTATAATGTATTTGTTACTGCATACATGGTTGTATAATGTATTTGTTACTGCATACATGGTTGTATAATGTATCATAATGTATAATGCATGGTTCTATAATGTATTTGTTACTGCATACATGGTTGTATAATGTATTTGTTACTGCATACGTGGTTGTATAATGTATCATAATGTATAATGTATGGTTGTATAATGTATTTGTTACTGCATGCATGGCTCTATAATGTATTTGTTACTGCATACATGGTTGTATAATGTATTTGTTACTGCATACATGGTTGTATAATGTATCATAATGTATAATGTATGGTTGTATAATGTATTTGTTACTGCATACATGGTTGTATAATGTATAACGCATGGTTGTATAATGTATTTGTTACTGCATACATGGTTGTATAATGTATTTGTTACTGCATACATGGTTGTATAATGTATTTGTTACTGCATACGTGGTTGTATAATGTATCATAATGTATAATGTATGGTTGTATAATGTATTTGTTACTGCATACATGGTTGTAAAATGTATCATAATGTATAATGTATGGTTGTATAATGTATTTGTTACTGCATACATGGTTGTATAATGTATCATAATGTATAATGCATGGTTGTCTCTGGGAAAATGTATCATCAAAACGTTCAAATGTAATAAAGAAATATGTATAGTAACAATAACAAGCCACTGGCCTCCTTGACTCCCAAAAATCAGTGTCAGCGTATTGGTCGTTCTCTAGTTACTCACACTGCCTAGCAACCAGGCACTAAGTATTTCACCAAATGAGTATCATGGCATTACATGTTATTACAGCCATATTTGTCAAGCTCTTAACTGTACTTTATTCGATTTGTTTCACGTGCCGCTTAAGACACCCAATCACCAGAATAACTGTGCTTGACATCATTGTAGCCGCTAATGAGCCTTCTCCTAATCGAGATTGATTTAATTTACATGACATTTACCTCACCATTCAATCACCGGCATTGTAGCTGCCGTCGTTCCTTTTGAACTTATACTGGGACCATTATTCTCCTGATTGACTGCAGGATTTAACACGTGTCACTTAGGTCCCAGGCTGTCTGGAGGCCTGTTATTGTCCACACATACTCCCCGCTCTATGAACAAAGCTCATCGATCAAGCAGAACAACATTATGCATGCGACCCAATTGTAAGGGCCGAGACCCTGCGTCCATCACCGCGCCGGCACTCCCTGGCCCACAGTCCCAGCCCTATCGATTTCCCATTACAGTGTCACTGTGCAGCCTTCTTTAAGCACATCTCCGGTGATGTACTGCCTCTTACTGCACAGTATCCAATAACCCAAGTCAAATCCACAACAGGTAAACAAGAGTGGGGCAGCAATGCCATCTAGTGGCAGATAACCAAACTACTAAATCCAGTGCTTAGCAGAGACAGGGGAGGTTCGTTCAATCACCGCTAACTACTCCTATTTGGAAATATGATACAAACAAATATATCCTACCCTACACTCTGAGAAGCTACTAAATCATGCTCATATTGCTACCCTTGGTCTGAGTATGTGAAAAACAGTGTTTACATAGTTCATCTGATGGTGGTTTAAACATATACATGTAAATGCATGAATGGGGTTCAAGTTTCAGTCTATTGGGGTTACTATTGTGTGCTCAGGTGTATGAAGCTATTAACCTGGCCCTCTCTTGTACCAGACACACAACATGGTTCCCATGCTGAGGCCCATGCCTTTGTACTGGTATACCATGTTAGCCAGAAGTTTGGAGGCGGCTGCCACAGAGATGCGCTCCTTGTTGCGGAGCTCGTATACGCGACAGCAAGCGCTCCCAGAAGCTGCAGTCAGCTGCAGTCAGCTGCACCTCCAACCATGGTGGCCAGTAGGTAGGGGTTGAACTCTATCTCCTTCACTGTCTGGGAGGCAACGTAGGCGCCAGCTGTGGCCCGAGAGTCCACTGCCACGATGACACCATGTTGGAACTGTGGAATGATGACAAATGGGATTTTAGGTTAGTTAGGAAGGGCCAGCTGCACTTGACTTGAGATTGGTGGCCTTACTAGCGTGAGAGTTTTATCCACTTTTTGAAGGAAACAAATTCTCATTAACAAAGTGCAGGCCAGTATGTAATGTATACTTACTGGACAGGACCATGTAGCTACAGAATTGTAACGTGATATGTGAATGCTCCATACCCATTACAGCTTAGCTAGAGTAAAGCCTGTGCAGCAATTTTTGCTCCATGAGGTAATCCAACAATGTGTACGCTGCCATATTGTCTGTTTCTTCTCTCATTGCTCAAGACAGGTGGGTGTCCACTCCAAAGTGATGCACATCATGAGCGCGACTCAGACATCAAGCATCGCTTTGAATGACACTCGCCGGTCTCGAGCAATGAGAAAATATCTGAAATGGACAATATGGCGGCATACACATTGTTGGATAATTGAAATGCATTCCAGGTGACTACCTGAGAAGGCCAAGAGTGTGCAAAGCTGTCATCAAGGCAAACAGTGACCAGGAATCTCAAATATAAATATATTTTGATTTAATTAACACTTTTTTGGTTACTATATGATTCCATAGTTTGTCTTACTATTATTCTACAATTTAGAAAATAGTAAAAAATTAAGAAAAACCCTTGAATGAGTAGTTGTTCTAAAACATTTGACCGGTAGTGTATATTGCAAGATATAAAGTCAAACGTTGCTATTTAGTTGTACATTTTCAAGCCCCAACCAACACGACTCCAATAATCAACTAATCATGGTCTCCAGTTTATGTAATTTCAGGTGTGATAGTTAATTCTATAGACAAAATACTCACCAAATATTAATCTCTCTTTCAGCTAAAAGAGACTCGACAATAAGTCTTGAAGGTGTCTATGTCTACGCATAGAAAACTGCAAAGGACTACACGGACATCCCAGAACTTCAGAGAGCAGTGTTGAGAAGACTCTCAATTGGAGCTACTTAAGAGAGTGATCCTTAGAACAGATGACCAAAGACTCTCTGAAGTGCCACCATCAACGGCTGAGCTGCTACAACTTTGAGGGCAAGTCGCCAAGCAACACAGGGTGCAGTAAGCACATCTTTGAGCTGGGAAGGTCCGGCGCTTTCCCTGTTTTCAGACGTGTGAAAACCTAGAGTACTCAGAATTGTTGTTGAAAGAGGTGGGCCTACAACCAAACATAAATAAGGGAAGTTTGTGCGGGCAACAAACTTGAGAAACAATACATGTAAAAAAAAAAGATCAAACATATAATCTTTATTGTACTTTTGGAATGATTTACTAACCATTTTCTTTTCCTGGATATCTATGCTCTTGGCGGTTTACACTTCAAATGAGCAGATCTACCGGTGGGTAGATATCCAAGAAGACGGATGGACTACCCTGGTGTAAATACAGTACTAAACAAGTCAGTCCGATTAAACAGATCAGGTCAAATATATATTTTTTGTGATCAACATTTTATTTTTATTTCGCAATATACAACACATAAGGCAGGATCACGTTACAAATACTAGCCGACAAGACAACACTAACATACAATACAACTATTTACATACTGTAACGATGTGCGCTGAGAGTTGGGAAGCAAGTTCAGGGAGTGAGTGTTTTAATAAAATAAAATAAACAAAACAAAACAGAACATAATACAAAACAAGAAACACGAACAGCACAGACATGAAACATTAACAATGACACCTGGGGAAGGAACCAAAGGGAGTGCCATACAGTGGGGCAAAAAAGTATTTAGTCAGCCACCAATTGTGCAAGTTCTCCAACTTAAAAAGATGAGAGAGGCCTGTAATTTTCATCATAGGTACACTTCAACTATGACAGACGAAATGAGAAAAAGAAATCCAGAAAATCACATTGTAGGATTTTTAATTTATTTATTTGCAAATTATGGTGGAAAATAAGTATTTGGTCAATAACAAAAGTTTATCTCAATACTTTGTTATATACCCTTTGTTGGCAATGACAGAGGTCAAACGTTTTCTGTAAGTCTTCACACACTGTTGCTGGTATTTTGGCCCATTCCTCCATGCAGATCTCCTCTAGAGCAGTGATGTTTTGGGGCTGTCGCTGGGCAACACGGACTTTCAACTCCCTCCAAAGATTTTCTATGGGGTTGAGATCTGGAGACTGGCTAGGCCACTCCAGGACCTTGAAATGCTTCTTCTGAAGCCACTCCTTCGTTCGGGCGGTGTGTTTGGGATCATTGTCATGCTGAAAGACCCAGCCACGTTTCATCTTCAATGCCCTTGCTGATGGAAGGAGGTTTTCACTCAAAATCTCACGATACATGGCCCCATTCATTCTTTCCTTTACACGGATCAGTCAGTCCTGGTCCCTTTGCAGAAGAACAGCCCCAAAGCATGATGTTTCCACCCCCATGCTTCACAGTAGGTATGGTGTTCTTTGGATGCAACTCAGCATTCTTTGTCCTCCAAACACGACGAGTTGAGTTTTTACCAAAAAGTTATATTTTGGTTTCATCTGACCATATGACATTCTCCCAATCCTCATCTGGATCATCCAAATGCTCTCTAGCAAACTTCAGACGGGCCTGAACATGTACTGGCTTAAGCAGGGGGACACGTCTGGCACTGCAGGATTTGAGTCCCTGGCGGCGTAGTGTGTTACTGATGGTAGGCTTTGTTACTTTGGTCCCAGCTCTCTGCAGGTCATTCACTAGGTCCCCGTGTGGTTCTGGGATTTTTGCTCACCGTTCTTGTGATCATTTTGACCCCACGGGGTGAGATCTTGCGTGGAGCCCCAGATCGAGGAAGATTATCAGTGGTCTTGTATGTCTTCCATTTCCTAATAATTGCTCCCACAGTTGATTTCTTCAAACCAAGCTGCTTACCTATTGCAGATTCAGTCTTCCCAACCTGGTGCAGGTCTACAATTTTGTTTCTGGTGTCCTTTGACAGCTCTTTGGTCTTGGCCATAGTGGAGTTTGGAGTGTGACTGTTTGAGGTTGTGGACAGGTGTCTTTTATACTGATAACAAGTTCAAACAGGTGCCATTAATACAGGTAACGAGTGGAGGACAGAGAAGCCTCTTAAAGAAGAAGTTACAGGTCTGTGAGAGCCAGAAATCTTGCTTGTTTGTAAGTGACCAAATACTTATTTTCCACCATAATTTGCAAATAAATTCATAAAAAATACTACAATGTGATTTTCTGGATTTTTTTTTTCCTCATTTTGTCTGTCATAGTTGAAGTGTACCTATGATGAAAATTACAGGCCTCTCTCATCTTTTTAAGTGAGAGAACTTGCACAATTGGTGGCTGACTAAATACTTTTTTGCCCCACTGTATATGGCAAGTAATCAAGGAGGTGATGCAGTCCAGGTGAGTTTGATGACGTGCAGGTGCGTGTAACGATGGTGACAGGTGTGCGCCATAACGAGGCCGGAGAGGGAGCACACGTGACACATACTGTCAGGAGTCAATTATTTGAGTGCACAATATAACATTTACAGAAAGGAAGTAGAGTTTGCGATAAAATATATTCTATATTATTCTCAGAAAAGAACGTCCCCTCCCCTCCACTCCCCCTACCATGTAGGTCCATTGCCTGGTCAAGAGGTGTTGATATCTGATAGAGTTTAGCATAATACATCCCATGCCTCAACTGGATTTGCCATATCTTTATTTATCACGGCCACTGACCGCTCTATACGAACAATATCTTGAAAATATGGTAATCATGTTTGAGGCGAGAAGAGTCATCATTCAACAACAACAAAAATTGTGGATCTTTGTTCACAGGGACACCGATAATTTTTGTAAGGAAATCTGAAACGTGACCAGAACTGGGACACCACAGGACATTCCCAAAACATGTGCATGTGTTCCAACAGCATTCATACGGCATCTATCACATATTGGAGTAGGAATCAGCTTCATCTTAAAACATGTAAATGGGGTTGCATAACTTCTATGTATAAGCTTATAATGTATAAGCTGGTGTGCTGGGTTTTTAGAGGTAACAAATACATATTCCCAAATGTTATCCCAGATCAGGTCGTGCCCCAATCCCTGCATTTCACGGTTCCATACTAGAGTGACGCCCAATGTAGAGCATTTAACAGACAATACGAGTATGTTTAATTTTACTACAGCAATCCTACCTTGTAATGAGATTTTAAGAGTTCCTTCTGCAAACTTGGGAAAATTTGGTGGGTATGCATATCCCCAAATAAATAGTCTGCCTTATGCCACTGCACTGGAGATGCAGCAGGCAAAGTTAAACATTTCACAGGGGCACCAGTATAGATTTTCCCAGTTTATATCTAGAGAATGAACTAAAAATAGTAAATCATTTCAGAATCTGTGGAAGGGAATTTGAGAAGTCTGAGAAATACAATAAGGTGTCAATAAAGTGACACTTTATGCTGAGTACCTTTAATATTGATGGGTGAAATAAGTGGGTCAAATCTAATCGCTTGAGCAAGGCGCTCCAACGATTGGCTATAATGGACATCCTTGTTTTGTGGAACGTTGTAAACAGAAAGTCTTGGACAGAATGTTTCCCCGTCTGCACAACTGCTTGGGATGCAGAATACAACATTTTAAATCCTTTACCTAAACCAAAGGCCTCCAAAACACACCATAAATAGTTCCATTCTAGCATATCGAAGGCTTTTTAATGCATCCAAACTAAAAAGTGCAGCAGGGACTGAGTCGTTTTAATTTATGATATGGAAGAGACGTCTAATATTGTCTGAGGCTAAACAACCCTTAATAAACCCAGTTTGATCATCGCTAATTAGATTTCCTACAAGCAGTTCCAATATGATGACAAGTACCTTTGCAAACAACTTGAGCTCTGTTGTAATAAGGCTTAAGGGCCTATAACCTTTACAATCCAGGGGGAGATTTGCCCATTTTTAACAAAACTATAATCAGTGAGGTGTTTTGGTCTCTATGGAATTCTCCATGTTTTAATGCATGATTGATAGATATATTTGGAAATAAAACTGCCTAAACGTATCATCAATTTCTGCCGCGTCATGTGATATCTTACCAGATGGTGTTTGAATTGTATGGATACAAGAAAAGGCCTTGTTTTGCTTAAGCCTTGTTTCCCCTCAAACATTTTGTCACCTCCCAAAGTGATTGACGGGGATGTGGCTGTATCTGTATTAAACATTACAAATTATTTAAACTTTGCTTAAAGTTGTGTAAAATAAAAGCCTTATTCTGCAGCAATAGAAATGACTATGGGGAGCAGCTCAGTTGTCTGAATACACCTGTTTATATAGGGAGATACAAATATGTAGTCTATCCGGGAAAATGTATCATGTCTTGAAGAAAAGAAAGTACAATCTTTGACAGTCAAATTCCTTAGATGCCAGGTGTCTAAAATATTAAGCTCTGCAGCAAATGAAATGAAATCACCAGAGGCCTGATCAGTTTGAGAGTCCAATTAAACATGAGACCTATCTAACAGAATTACACACCTGATTAAAATCTCCTACCACAACAAGTTGGTATTCATTTCGAGATAGAACTAAGGAAATTAGATTTAGGTATGTTTGGACAGCAGATGGAGGCGAAACATCTTAGTGTGACTTATAACCGTAGTTACTAATACAAAACATCCTGCATCATCATTATCAGAACAATTATCCTGAACACATAGTTTTCTATCAAATAATATCAAAACACCTTTTGTTTTGTTAGCGGCTGAGAAACGAGCAACACATGTATAGTATGTGTCTTGGAGTCTATAGACATCAGAATGTTTTAGGTGTGTTTCTTGTATTAGGGCGATATCAACCTTTTTGCGTCTGATGCATTGTCACGGATTCCCCTCATACTGCTGCTCATTCCGTGCACCAGTTACGGAGGTCTACGTCACTGGCCTCTAGGCGTCACTGAACTGTTTCATTACTCACACCTGATTTCAATTGCCCTGATTAGTAATTGTATATATGTGCCCTCTGTTCACCATTGTCGTGTCGGTTATTGTTCCCATGTCCGTTGGTCTGTGAATACCTGTGATTTGTTCTTTCGGCTTTCGTGCTGCGTGTATTGTGCACTTGTTATTACGGGTCTCGTCCCGTGTATTGTTGTGCATTTGTCATTACGGGTCTCGCCCCGTTGTAGTGTATTGCGGGTCTCACCCAGTGTATTTATTAGAGGTTTAACCACGCTCTTTTGTTTGGGTTACATCCCTACAGCCTTTTCATGACATGTATATTTTGGGTGGAGTATTAAACCCCCCTATTATGAATTCCTGTGCCTGTCTCCAATCATTTATACAACATGACAGAATAACCGACCCTAAATGGAGACAGCCGGAATGGCCCAGCCGACGCCCCCACAACTTAGGCAGCTGCAACTGCCCTGTCCGACGTATCCGCAACTTTGGCAGCAGCAACTGGCCTGTCCGACGCTGCCGCAACTTCAGCAGCTGCAATTGGCCCGTCCGATACCACTGCAACTGGTCCATTCGACACTGCCGCAACTTTGGCAGCTGCAACTGGCCCGTCCGACGACAACGCAACTTCGGCAGCTGCAACTGCACCTGACCGACCCGCACCGCGTTCCTGTGGTCGTCCTCGAGGCCGGTGTCGTCCCGCTGCTGGTACAGCGTGTCAGGGGAAGGGTACGGCCCAGAGGAGCAGTGCTGGGTTCCTGCGGTGGACATCCTGGACGCTTCGCTGACCAGTGATTTTCACCATCGACGCCCTGACCGACCCGCACCGCGTCCCTGTGATTGTCCACGAGGCTGGTGTCATTCCGCTGCTGGTACAGCCCGTCGGGGGGTACTGTCACGGATTCCCCTGGTACACTGCTCATTCCGTGCACCAGTTCCGGAGGGCTACGTCACTGGCCTCTCTCATTACGCACACCTTATTCCAATTCCCCTGATTAGTAATTGCATATATGTGCCCTCTGTTTCACCATTGTCGTGTCGGTTATTGTTCACATGTCCGTTGGTCTGTGAGTACCTGTGTGCTTCGTTATTTCGGCTTTCGTGCTGCGTGTATTGTGCACTTGTTATTACTGGTCTCGTCCCATGTATTGTTGTGCATTAGTTATTACGGGTCTCACCCCGTGTATTTATTAGAGGTTTAACCACGCTCTTTTGTTTGGGTTACATCCCTGTGTTTTTGTATACATGTTTGTTTTGGGCTTCGTCCCCGTGCCTTTTCATGGCATGTTGTATATTTTGAGTATCCCCTATTATGAATTCCTGCGCCTGTCTTCAATCATTTATACAACGTGACAGATAAAGGGAACGGGGACGCAGCCCAAAACAAACACATATACAAAAACAGAGGGATGTAACCCAAACAAAAGAGCGTGGTTAAACCTCTAATAAATACACGGGACGAGACCCGCAATACACTACACGGAGCGAGACCCGTAATAACAAATGCACAACAAGACCCGTAATAATAAGTGCACAATACACTCAGCACGAAAGCCAAATAACAAAGCACAGGTACTCACAGACCAATGGACATGGGAACAATAACCCGACAAGACAATTGTGAACAGAGGGCACTATCACGCTGGTATAAAGGATTTGGAGACAGGCGCGGGAATACACAATAGGGGTTTTTAATACACCCAAAACACGTATACAAAAACACTGGGCTGTAGCCAAACAAAAGAGCGAGGGTAAACCTCGTTGAACGACATGGGACGATACCCGTAATACACAATATATAAAGCACGCAGCATAACAGCTGCACCAACGCATAGGTACTCACATGACCAATGGAACGCATAGGTACTCACATGACCATGGGAACAATAACCGACTAAGACAGAGGGAACAGAGGGCACATATATAACATACTAATCAGGTCAATTGGAATCAGGTGTGCGTAATGAGACAGTTCAGTGATGCCTAGAGGCCCGTGAGGTAGACCTCTGGAACTGGTGCATGGAATGAGCAGCAGTACCGGGGGAATCCGTGACATGCATTCTTAGCATTTGGTACGCTTCATAGCGGAAAACAAACCATGAGAATTGAAGGACATTACGATGAGCTCACGGTTCATTTAAAATCTTAGTCAAATAGAATGTATGTATGGATAAGTGTATGACAAAATAAACAAGAGATTAAATAAAAAACACCTACTTCAATATAAACAGGAATATTTGTGCACCATTATAGACATTTGTGAACAAATGCTGACAGCTGGGTTTTTAACAATAACAGAAGCAAAAACAGTAACCACCCGCAAGAGAGGAAGTCCCGTCCCCTTATGTCAGCCACTTGTTTTTATTCAACATGACATGAATACGTGGCAAAATTACTTTTCACAGAACACGTTCATACCAAGCTGAGCACTCTGTATGTTAATCCCCATAAAGTTTACCCTACCTCAGGACTGCTTTGCTGACAGCTAAATATTTTTTGCCAGCTAACGTTTGCAGCCTGTACCAAATAATTATCCTGACAGCTAACCTAGCCAGCCAGCCAACTCAGCTAGATAGCCGCGTGAGAGCCATCTGCCTCTTAGCCATATAACCAGAATGCTAACAAATCCACCACCACCTGTCACAACTTCCGCCGAAGTCAGTGCCTCTCTTTGTTCGGGTGGTGTTCGGCGGTCGACGTCACCGGTCTTCTAGCCATCACCGATCCGCTTTTCATTTTCCATTTGTTTTGTCTGTGTTTTCCACACCTGGTTTCAATTCCCTCATTACATGTTTTGTATTTAACCCTCTGTTCCCCCTCATGTCTTTGTGTGGGATTGTTCATTGTAGTGCTTGTGCAGTTTATGTACTGGTGCGTTACGGGCTATTTTGTGCCCATTTTCTCTTGTGTTGTTTGAACCGTTGGGTTGTTTAATAAACAACTAAGTTTATTACCCAGTTTTGCTCTCCTGTGCCTGACTTCTCTGCAACCAGTTACGCAACCCCTACACCACCCCTCATACCAAATTAACTAAATGATGTTGCTGAATAACAAACATGGGTGATGTTAGCTAGTTAGCTTTGCATGAGTTGTGTCCATATTACTAGTTAAGATGGGCCTTCATGCGATGGAATATCCAAGAATGGAAGGGGGCCGTAGTTGTCTGTTTCTTTCATCTGCCCTGCCACATCTGACGAGCGTCGGAGCCGTTGTAGTACGATTCGATCTTAGTCATGTATTGACACTTTGCCTGTTTGATGGTTAGTCGGAGGGCATAGCGGGATTTCTTATAAGCTTCCGGGTTAGAGTCCCACTCCTTGAAAGCGACAGCTCTACCCTTTAGCTCAGTGCGGATGTTGCCTGTAATCCATGGCTTCTGGTTTGGGTATGTACGTACTGTCAATAAATGCACTTATTGATGAAGCCAGTGACTGATGTTGTGTATTGATGAAGCCAGTGACTGATGTTGTGTACTCCTCAATGTATCCTTCCTGGTCTTAGTTGACTCAGTGTCTTTGTTTGGATGCTTTTAGGCTTCCCTGTGCCTTAGTTGAGTGTTCTCTGTCGCTTAGGTCCATGTTATTAAGCATTTTGAAGGTTCAGAGGCCAGTTGTCAGGAATTTATTAAGGATTTTGGACTTTTGAGACGGTACTCAGAACTACACATACTGTACATCTCTGCCAAAAGGTAAAATTGTTTTATTAGGGAGATAAACAAGAATACAAGGTATTCTCTGTGACCTTCCTCAAAATAAAAGCACAGTGTAAGGGAAACATTCTGATAAAGTACAGATATAATATCACCCAGACCAAGGAAAAATTCACGCAAAACAACATCCCCAAATTCAGTATTTTTCCAAAACGTCAGGTTTGGCCGGCAGGGATGTCCTTGTCCCATTGTGCTTTAGCGACTCCTGTGGCGTGCCGGGCACATGCACGCTGACACGGTCGCCAGCTGTACGGCTTTTCCTCCGACACATTGGAGCGGCTGGCTTCCGGGTTAAGCATGCATTGTGTCAAGAAGCAGTGCAGCTTAGCGGGGTTGTGTTTCAGAGGACACACAGATCTCGACCTTTGCCTCTCCGTACGGGAGTTGCAGCGATGAGACAAGACTGTAACTACCATTTGGATATGACAAAATTGGGGAGAAAAGGGGGGTAATTCTTATTACAATTACTCTACCTCATCTCCTTCCTCTCGCATAACTGATTTCAACTTGATAATCGATGAGTGATTGACAAAACAGCGTTGCGTTTCTTTTTTCTGTTTGTGACCCTCGTATCAAAATGCAACATTCCAAAATGTAGCCAACTGTATTCTGCCGGTTATTCTCTAACCAGTGATGTAAGAAATATATCCAGTTTACATGTGGTTTTTAGTTTTTGAGTTGTGGTAGTAACAGCGCATATGTCAAAAACAGGGGTTTTGGTGCGTGTGCAGTTTATAAGGTGCTCGTTTAAAACAAAATGAGGTGTTGGCAGCAGATGAATGGCACGACAATGGGTCTCAGGATCTTGTCACAGTATCTCTGTGCATTCAAACTGTCATCGATAAAAAATGCAATTGTATTTGTTCTCCGTAGCTTATGCCTGCCCATACCATAACCCCACCATGGGGCACTCTGTTCACAACGTTGGCATCAGCAAACCACTCACCCACACACGACACAATACATGCTGTCTGCAATCTTTCCAATACAGTTGAAACCGAGATTCATCCGCGAAGATCACACTTCTCCAGCATGCCTGTGGCCATTGAAGGTGAGCATTTGCACACTGAAGTCGGTTACGACACCAAACTGCTGCCAGGTCAAGACCCTGGTGAGGACGACGAGCTTCCCTGTGATGGTTTCTCACAGTTTGTCCAGTAATTCTTTGGTTGTGAAAACCCACAGTTTCATCAGCTATCCAGGTGGCTGGCATCAGAAACAATCCCGCAGGTGAAGAAGCCGGATGTGGAGGTCCTGGGCTGGCGTAGTTATGCGTGGTCTGCGGTTGTGAGGCCGGTTGGACGTAATGCCAAATTATCTAAAACAACGTTGAGCCGGTTTATGGTAGAAATATTAACATTAAATTATCTGGCAACAGCTCTGGTGGACATTCGTGCAGTCAGCATGGCATTTGCACGCTCTGTGGCATTGTGTTGTGTGATAAAACTGCACATTTTAGAGTGGCCTTTTATTGTCCCCAGCACAAAGTGAACCTGTGTAATGATCATACCCTTTAATCAGCTTCTTGATATGCCAGACCTGTCAGATGGATGGATTATCTTGGCAAAGGATAAATGCTCATTAACAGGGATGTAAACAAATTTGTGCCCAAAACTTGAGAGAAATAAGCTTTTTGTGCATATGGAACATTTCTGGGTTATACTTTCAGCTTATGTAACATGGGACCAACACTTTAGATGTTGCATTTATATTCTTGTTCAGTGTAAAATTGTACGTATGTAGTGAACGACAGAGCAGAAGAATTCAGTTTGAATTGTCAGGTAACTGTCGCAATGAAATTTTCCATATTTATTTTACCCGTTTTTTCCTCTGGCCTCCATTGATTTAGTAATCCTAATTTTGGCCATCCTACAAAGGTAAAACTTTTGAATGGATTATGATAGGAGACATGAGGTTTGGACCATTGGATTTCTTAGAGGATTATCTACACAATAAAAAAAATCCCATTGGTCAAATGTCAAATAAATAGGCTACTATGACACATTTAGATACATTTATTTTTATTTAACTCAGCAAGTCAGTTAAGAACAAATTCTTACTTACAATGATGGCCTACACCGGGCCAAACCCGGACGATGCTGGGCCAATTGTGTGCCACCCTATGGGACTCCCAATCACGGTGGTTGTGCTACAGCCTGGAATCGAACCAGGGTCTATAGTGATGCCTCTAGCACTGAGATGCAGTGCCTTAGACCGCTGCACCATTCGGGAGCCCAAACTTGCAAAATACTGTATCTGAAGAACTACCCGTGTTGTGAAACTACTAGATAGCTATTTCGATAGCTAGCTATATTGTAAGCTAACGTTATTAGCAATAAGCAAAAAGCCCAATTAGCTAGCTAAAATAAGTGTTAGCTAGCAATCTCAAATAACTTTGAAAGCCAAGGTGGTGGTCCCATGCAGAAATTCTATTTTCCTCTCCGGGCCGTCGTCGGGGCCGAGCGAAGCTTTAATGGCGAAATTAAAACAGTCGCCCGGTGCAGCCTCAAAGTTGACAGAGTCAACAATCAAATGAAAAAGACCTGTCAGGAAAAATCTTCATACTCACTCTGCAAAACACTGGACTGCGCTATCTTTGAAGGTGTTTTGGCGTTCAACTGACTTCCGCCGACTTCATATTCTTTCTTCATTGAATCGAAGACGCCAAATGCGTAGAGTGCCTTCTATCACACTGGCAAACTGTTCTTCTTCTTCTTTGGAGTTTAACGGTGGTTGGCATACAATATGTTGCATTACCGCCCCAAACTGGACTATAATATAAATGACATCCATTATACTTTGTGATACAAAAGGGGAAATGGAAAAACGATACTAAAACAATAACCATACAAATAATCTTACACTCAACACCCCATTCCACTAATTTGACCATGCCAACTGCCTGGGTGGACCGACACCACCACTCAACACACCCTGTATCTCTTCTGTAGTCAAATCTCATATACCCAAATACTTTTCTGCAGCTGCCAACACAACATATATTTTCTGTGATTTACCTTCCATTTCTGCGGTACAGTTGATAACCATTGCTATGAACGCTAAGAAGCCAACCTTACTAGAACATATATCACTTGTTGGCCTATCCCTCTGTGCTGGCACAGATCGACTACTCACTGGGATCCTCTCAGGATCCTTCACCCTTGACCCATCCTCCTCTACTTTCTTCACTGCCTCATCATATGACACCTTCTGCACTACTCTGACTATCCACCTCAACCTGCCTCTCTCGCACAGGACACTTCCGATCCCCAGCAACATGGGCACCACTACACTTGACATACCCAACTTTTTCCACCGAAACTACACAATCCTCTTTTCCCTACCCTCCTGCACTCTTCCCAAATCTTGGAATCTCCCTCCTACAAACTGCTGTGACATGACCATAAACGTTGCACCTGAAACAGCGTAATGGATTTGGCACAAAAGCTCTAACAGGTTATAACTGACATATCCTAACATGACTGTGTCGGATAAAGATTGACTCAAAACTAAAAAGGACTGATGGTGACTCCTCTGGTTCACCACGCTCACCACCGGGTATGCGTCGCACCAAACAGCGGGCATCACAAACACCAGGAATCTTCAACTTCAATTGCTCCACCTCCACACTTAATGCTACCACAGAAATCACTCCTTTCATGGTGCCCTGTTCCTAATTTGTATGATATGGAGCACCGCTCCCTCTGGTCAGGAGAAACACAAACAAATATAACAAGTCCACTACAGGTTACCTTCACTGATTCAACTGCCCATGCATCTTTCCCTATTCAAATTTACTTTTTTCCTCCCTCTCATTCATTCTTTCACCATCTTCAGCACCCTCCCCCTCTCTCTGTGGTACTCCTCTCTCAAATCCTCCCGGTCTCTGTGGCTATATCCTTGGGCAGTGATGTGAAAGAGGTCCACATAGTTCCCTGAATATGCATCCCTGTGGGTGGCCCTGTACACAATTTCTCTGGCCAATGTGACTGCCTCCGCCTCACTCAGGTTCCACCGGACCCCTTCATCCAGTACTGCATGGCATAAGGCGAACCTGAGCCCACAGAGAAGAGCTCTCCCTGCAGACGGGTGCCATCACTGCACACATAGAAGAGCTTTGGGCCACAATGATCACTGACAAGGGATATTGTCAGGTTCCTGCATGTCTTGTTCTGTCACTGGCACTGCCAGTCAAGTCATCACTTGCAGACATTCCTGTCTCTTCAAGGGGTACTTTTGCTGGAGAGATGCTGTCTCTGCCTGATCCCATCCTATCAACCTTTTGTCCCCTGAATTTCTGCACCCTAAACCTCTACATCCGAGCCAGATAGAGTGGCTGCCACACACACATTAGTCCCCTTAAATGGGTCCAGCATATGAGAGAGGAGCTTGGCAGAGCCAGTGTTGACAAGCGGCGGCCGTGGCGTAGCTGGTAAAGGCGGATCTCTCTAGCCAGGATTCTCTCCCATAACATGTAGTCTGCACCACTGCCTGAAGTGGTGACCAGTAAATGGGAGTGGATGGGCAGTATCTTCTGGGCAGAGGGACAGGAGACAAGCCCTGAGCAGCTGGCACGTGTGTCTGCTGATGCTATAACACCTCCTCGGAACACAAAGGCCAGGGTAGTGGTTCTGTGAGACAAAGGGAATGGGCGGCGGGTGGGTGGTGATGGAGAGGTGGAGAGGGAGGAAAGGGACGAGTGTCTGTTGTCACAGCGGAAAGGAACAGAGCTCTGATGGGTAGGTATGAAAGAATGCAAAGGGAATAAATCCACCCCAACCAAGGCTCCTTTCCATCAGCCATGTCCAGGAGAGGAGTGATATCTCCCATAGGCCTAAAGAGTGAGGCACGAGTGTTCCACCTGTGAGACATCGGGGTGTCCTGAAAACCCCAGACGTCTTGTAAAGCCATTGTGATTGTCTCTGGCTGACGGATTGTGGTTGACATCAATGCAATAAACGTTGATCACAAAACAGACTCAATGTCCCGACAAAACAGATTCACTGTCCCTTGAGTTTGAGTAAAAGGTTGACGCTCAGTGCAATCTCTTAACAAGGAGAGGCAGTAAAATTTAATAGCTCAGAGAAACCCATAATCCAGAGAAACTGTCCTTAGGATTGTTCTATTTTTCTCCCAGTGGAATCCATTTTTACGGCCTTGTATATGACAGTCTTGCTTAGTTTTGACTCTCCCCAAATACAATGACAGTGAACTTGAAGGATTTTTTATATAGGGGACTGACATACACACATACACACACACACACACACACACACACACACACACAGACTCTAATGTTTTCACAAGCATTTAGCTTGATTTGGCGATATATGATAGTGCTTCTGTTTTTATGGTGAGTAATATGATGCAGAGAAGTGACTCTACAAACACTAACTTACAGGGTCTATTCTGCTGAAGCAGCTCAATGGAGTCTTATTAGTGATGTGACACTTGCACTTGCATAAACATGTCCTCGTTACATTTCGTCTTTCACATTAAATGTTATACTTATGAGTTATATTTGAAGGTAATTCAAATAATTATTTTGGGTCCCAAAAGCTCAAATGTTGGAATCGAAAGAGGAAGTGACGGCGCAAGAGAGGCAAACAAGCCGGCATCCTGACGATCAAATAAACCGCCTCTACCCTCTGTTCTATTGGCGAACGTACAATCACTAGGGAACAAACTGGATGAGCTCAACTCGAGACTATCCAATCAACGGTACCTGGAGAACTGTAATATTCTATGTTTATTGGAGTCGTGGATGAAGCAGGACATGGAGAATATATATTGAAAAAATATACACTGCTCAAAAAAATTAAGGGAACACTTAAACAACACAATGTAACTCCAATTCAATCACACTTCTGGGAAATCAAACTGTCCACTTAGGAAGCAACACTGATTGACAATAAATTTCACATGCTGTTGTGCAAATGGAATAGACAACAGGTGGAAATTATAGGCAATTAGCAAGACACCCCCAATAAAGGAGTGGTTCTGAAGGTGGTGACCACAGACCACTTCTCAGTTCCTATCAAATCAAATCAAATCAAATTGTATTTGTCACATACACATGGTTAGCAGATGTTAATGCGAGTGTAGCAAAATCCAATTCCTATGTTTAAAGTGGCTAGAGATTTAAGTCAGTATGTTGGCAGCAGCCACTCAATGTTAGTGATGGCTGTTTAACAGTCTGATGGCCTTGAGGTAGAAGCTGTTTTTTAGTCTCTCGGTCCCAGCTTTGATGCACCTGTACTGACCTCGCCTTCTGGATGATAGCGGGGTGAACAGGCAGTGGCTCGGGTGGTTGTTGTCCTTGATGATCTTTTTGGCCTTTCTGTGACATTGGGTGGTGTAGGTGTCCTGGAGGGCAGGTAGTTTACCCCCGGTGATGCGCTGTGCAGTCTTCACTACCCTCTGGAGAGCCTTACGGTTGTGGGCGGAGCAGTTGCCGTACCAGGCGGTGATACAGCCCGACAGGATGCTCTCGATTGTGCATCTGTAAAAGTTTGTGAGTGATTTTGGTGACAAGCCGAATTTCTTCAGCCTCCTGAGGTTGAAGAGGCGCTATGCTGCGCCTTCTTTACCACGCTGTCTGTGTGGGTGGACCAATTCAGTTTGTCCGTGATGTGTACGCCGAGGAACTTAAAACTTTCCACCTTCTCCACTACTGTCCCCTCGATGTGGATAGGGGGTGCTCCTCTCCTGTTTCCTGAAGTCCACGATCATCTCCTTTGTTTTGCTGACATTGAGTGAGAGGTTATTTTCCTGACACCACACTCCGAGGGCCCTCACCTCCTCTCTGTAGGCCGTCTCATCGTTGTTGGTAATCAAGCCTACCACTGTAGTGTCGTCAGCAAACTTGATGATTGAGTTGGATGCGTGCTTGGCCACGCAGTCATGGGTAAACAGGGAGTACAGGAGAGGGCTGAGAACGCACCCTTGTGGGGCCCCAGTGTTGAGGAACAGCGGGGTGGAGATGTTGTTTCCTACCCTCACCACCTGGGACCGGCCCGTCAGGAAGTCCAGGACCCAGTTGCACAGGGCTGGGTCGAGACCCAGGGTCTCGAGCTTAATGACGAGCTTGGAGGGAACTATGGTGTTAAATGCTGAGCTGTAGTCGATGAACAGCATTCTTACATAAGTATTCCTCTTGTCCAGATGGGTTAGGGCAGTATGCAGTGTGATTGCGATTGCGTCGTCTGTGGACCTATTGGGACGGTAAGCAAATTGGAGTGGGTCCAGGGTGTCTGGCAGGATGGAGGTGATATGATCCTTGACTAATCTCTCAAAGCACTTCATGATGACGAAAGTGAGTGCTACTGGGCGATAGTCATTTAGCTCAGTCACCTTAGCTTTCTTGGGAACAGGAACAATGGTGGCCCTCTTGAAGCATGTGGGAACAGCAGACTGGGATAGGGACTGATTGAATATGTCCGTAAACACACCAGCCAGCTGGTCTGCGCATGCTCTGAGGACACGGCCAGGATGCCATCTGGGCCGGCAGCCTTGCGAGGGTTAACACATTTAAATGTTTTTCTCACATTGGCTGCGGTGAAGGTGAGCCCGCAGGTTTTGGTAGCGGGCCGTGTCGGTGGCACTGTATTGTCCTCAAAGCGAGCAAAGAAGTTGTTTAGTTTGTCTGGGAGCAGGACGTCATGGTCCGCGACGGGCTGGTTTTCTTTTGTAGTCCGTGATTGACTGTAGACCCTGCCACATTCCTCTTGTGTCTGAGCCGTTGAATTGTGACTCTACTTTGTCTCTATATTGACGCTAGCTTGTTTGATTGCCTTGCGGAGGGAATAGCTGCACTGTTTGTATTCAGTCATGTTTCCGGTAGCCTTACCCTGGTTAAAAGCAGTGGTTCGCGCTTTCAGTTTTGCGCTAATGCTGCCATCAATCCACGGTTTCTGGTTGGGGAAGGTTTTAATATTTGCTATGGGTACAACATCACCAATGCACTTGCTAATAAACTCGCTCACCGAATCAGCGTATACATCAATGTTGTTGTCAGATGCTATCCGGAACATATCCCAGTCCACGTGCTCGAAGCAATCTTGCAGCATGGAATCAGATTGGTCGGACCAGCGTTGAGCAGACCTGAGAACGGGTGTTTCCTGTTTTAGTTTCTGTTTGTAGGCTGGGAGCAACAAAATGGAGTCATGGTCAGACTTGCCGAAAGGAGGGCGGAGAATAGCCTTGTATGCATCACGGAAGTTGGAATAACAGTGGTCCAGTATTTTACCAGCCCGGGTGGCACATTCGATATGCTGGTAAAATTTCGGGAGCCTTGTTCTTAAATTAGCCTTATTAAAATCCCCAGCCACAATAAATGCAGCCTCAGGATATGTGGTTTACAGTTTACATAGAGTCCGATGAATTTCTTTCAGTGCCGTCGATGTATCAGCTTGAGGGGGGGATGTACACGGCTGTGATTATAATCGAGGAGAATTCTCTTGGTAGATAATGCGGTCTGCATTTGATTGTAATGAATTCTATGTCAGGTGAACAAAAGGACTTGAGTTCCTGTATGTTGTTATGATCACACCACGTCTCGTTAATCATAAGACACACACCCCCACCCTTCTTCTTACCAGATAGAAGTTTGTTTCTGTCAGCGCGATGCGTGGAGAAACCAGGTGGCTGTACCGACTCAGATAACGTGTCCTGAGTGAGCCATGTTTCCGTGAAGCAAAGAACGTTGCAGTCTCGGATGTCTCTCTGAAAGGCAACCCTTGATCTGATTTCGTCTACTTTGTTGTCAAGAGACTGTACATTGGCGATTAAAATACTCGGGAGAGGTGCACGATGCGCCCGTCGACGTAGCTTGACCAAAAGACCGGAGTCGCCGGGTGCTATCCATTCTATTGTCCAGGCTGGGGTAACAAACCGAGAATCCTCTTTGGGAAAGTCGTATTCCTGGTCGTAATGTTGGTAAGTTGACGTTGCTCTTATATCCAATAGTTCCTCCCGTTTGTATGTAATAAAACTTAATATTTCCCGGGGTAACAATGTAAGAAGTAATACATAAAAAAAAACTAAATACTGCATGGTTTCCTGAGAACGTGAAGCGAGGCTGCCATCTCTGTCGGCGCCGGAAGTGTTTTCCTGGCTGATGTTTTGGTCACTTTTGAATGCTGGCGGTGCTTTCACTCTAGTGGTAGCATGAGACGGAGTCTACAACCCACACAAGTGGCTCAGGTAGTGCAGCTCATCCAGGATGGCACATCAATGCAAGCTGTGGCAAGAAGTTTTGCTGTGTCTGTCAGCGTAGTGTCCAGAGCATGGAGGCGCTACCAGAAGACAGGCCAGTACATCAGGAGACATGGAGGAGGCCGTAGGAGGGCAACAACCCAGCAGCAGGACCACTACCTCCGCCTTTGTGCAAGGAGGAGCACTGCCAGAGCCCTGCAAAATGACCTCCAGCAGGCCACAAATGTGCATGCGTCTGCTCAAACGGTCAGAAACAGACTCCATGAGGGTGGTATGAGGGCCCAACGTCCACAGGTGGGGGTTGTGCTTACAGCCCAACACCGTGCAGGACGTTTGGCATTTGCCAGAGAACACCAAGATTGGCAAATTTGCCACTGGCGCCCTGTGCTCTTCACAGATGAAAGCAGGTTCACACTGAGCACGTGACAGACGAGACAGAGTCTGGAGACGCCGTGGAGAACGTTCTGCTGCCTGCAACATCCTCCAGCATGACCGGTTTGGCGGTGGGTCAGTCATGGTGTGGGGTGGCATTTCTTTGGGGGGCCGCACAGCCCTCCATGTGCTCGCCAGAGGTAGCCTGACTGCCATTAGGTACCGAGATGAGATCCTCAGACCCCTTGTGAGACCATATGCTGGTGCGGTTGGCCCTGGGTTCCTCCTAATGCAAGACAATGCTAGACCTCATGTGGCTGGAGTGTGTCAGCAGTTCCTGCAAGAGGAAGGCATTGATGCTAAGGACTGGCCCGCCCGTTCCCAGACCTGAATCCAATTGAGCATATCTGGGACATCATGTCTCGCTCCATCCACCAACGCCACGTTGCACCACAGACTGTCCAGGAGTTGGCGGATGCTTTAGTCCAGGTCTGGGAGGAGATCCCTCAGGAGACCATCCGCCACCTCATCAGGAGCATGCCCAGGCGTTGTAGGGAGGTCATTCAGGCACGTGGAGGCCACACACACTACTGAGCCTCATTTTGACTTGTTTTAAGGACATTACATCAAAGTTGGATCAGCCTGTAGTGTGGTTTTCCACTTTAATTTTGAGTGTGACTCCAAATCCAGACCTCCATGGGTTGATAAATTTGATTTCCATTGATAATTTTTGTGTGATTTTGTTGTCAGCACATTCAACTATGTAAAGAAAAAAGTATTTAATAAGATTATTTCATTCATTCAGATCTATGATGTGTTATTTTAGTGTTCCCTTTATTTTTTTGAGCAGTGTATAAACGCAACATGTAAAGTGTTGGTCCCATGTTTCATGAGCTGAAATAAGAAATCCCAGAAATGTTCCATAAGCACAAAACGCTTATTTCTCTCAAATGTTGTCTTTCTGTCTGAAGAGTATTTCTGTCTATAATTAAGCCCTTTTGTGGGGTAAAACTCATTTTGGCTTGGCCTGGCTCCCCAGTGGGTAGGACTGGCTGCCAAATGGCCCTCCCATGGCTGCACCCCTGCCCAGTCATTTAAAATCCATAGATTAGGGCCTAATTATTAAATTGACTGATTTCCTTATGAACTGTAACTCAGTAAAATCTTATACATTTTTGCATGTTGTGTTTATATTTTTGTTCAGTATACATCTCACTGGTTTTTCCATGTTTGAACCAGGTTTTCCTCTAGAATTTTGCCTGTGCTTAGCTCTATTCCGTTTATTTTTATTATTTAAAAAAACTCTCTAATCCTTGCCGTTGACAAGCATACCCATAACATGATGCAGCCACCACCATGCTTGAAACTATAAAGAGTGGTACTCAGTGATGTGTGGTGTTTGATTTGCCCCAAACATAATGCTTTGTATTCAGGATTACTTTGCCACATTTTTTGAAGTTTTACTTTAGTGTCTTATTGCAAACAGGATGCATGTTTTGGAATATTTGTATTCTGTACAGGCTTACTTCTGTTCACTCTGTCAATTAGGTTAGTATTGTGGAGTAACTACAATGTTGTTGATCCAGTCTCAGTTTTCTCCTATCACATCAATTAAGCTCTGTAACTGTTTTAAAGTCACAATTTACCTCATGGTGAAATCCCTGAGTGGTTTCCTTCCTCTCTGGCAAGGATGCCTGTATCTTTGTAGTGACTGGGTGTATGAATACACCATCTACCAATAGGTGCCCTTCTTTGCAAGGCATTGGGAAACCTCCCTAATCTTCATGGTTGAGTCTGTGTATGAAATTCACTGCTCGATTAAGGGACCTTGGATGCGTGCTTGGCCACGCAGTCATGGGTAAACAGGGAGTACAGGAGAGGGCTGAGAACACACCCTTGTGGGGCCCCAGTGTTGAGGATCAGCGGGTGGAGATGTTGTTTCCTACCCTCACCACCTGGGGCCGGCCCGTCAGGAAGTCCAGGACCCAGTTGCACAGGGCTGGGTCGAGACCTAGGGTCTCCAGCTTAATGACGAGCTTGGAGGGAACTATGGTGCTAAATGCTGAGCTGTAGTCGATGAACAGCATTCTTACGTAAGTATTCCTCTTGTCCAGATGGGTTAGGGCAGTATGCAGTGTGATTGCGATTGCGTCGTCTGTGGACCTATTGGGATGGTAAGCAAATTGGAGTGGGTCCAGGGTGTCTGGCAGGATGGAGGTGATATGATCCTTGACTAATCTCTCAAAGCACTTCATGATGACGGAAGTGAGTGCTACGGGGCAATAGTCATTTAGCTCAGTTACCTTAGCTTTCTTGGGAACAGGAACAATGGTGGCCCTCTTGAAGCATGTGGGAACAGCAGACTGGGATAGGGACTGATTGAATATGTCCGTAAACACACCAGCCAGCTGGTCTGCGCATGCTCTGAGGACACGGCCAGGGATGCCATCTGGGCCATTCAGTTTACATCTTAAACAAACACTGGCTGCTGTATCTAGCTAAGCAAACCATGGCAATAGTTGAATTACAATCAGAAACCCCGATTTTTGTCAGTACCATAGACCCAATGCTATTGAAATGTAAATCCCACAAATAACCCAATTATAATGGTTTGCAGTCTAATGTCTGGCACATAATAATGACACAATTACCAGAAAAGTGTTTCTTTGCAAAGATTTCACATGCACAAAGGGGATTTAGCAGTCAATGAGTTTCCATTAATATGGAAACAGATCTGGTGAGGTCAATAAAAGCAGATTATATTTTCCCTTGTTACATAATGAAATTCGTTTATTACATCACATTTGCTCCACAATGATTATTCATTTGATGGAAACCCTAATTAGTTTTGTTTAAGCCATTACAAGTTACGTCTACATTCCGTGTTAATTTGCTCCAACTGTATGGAAAAAGGGTTTATTAGACAAATATAGCAACTCCTCTCTCTTTTCTTTAAATGTACAGTCGTGGCCAAAAGTTTTGAGAATGACACAAATATTAATTTCCACAGTTTGCTGCTTCAGTGTCTTTAGATATTTTTGTCAGATGTTACTATGAAATACTGAAGTATAATTATAAGCATTTCATAAGTATCAAAGTCTTTTATTGACAATTACATGAAGTTGATGCAAAGAGTCAATATTTGCAGTGTTGATGTTTTTTTGTTCCCTGAGCCACTTAGTTATCACTTCTGCCTTATGGCAAGGTGCTCCATCATGCTGGAAAAGGCATTGTTCGTCACCAAACTGTTCCTGGATGGTTGGGAGAAGTTGCTCTCGGAGGATGTGTTGGTACCATTCTTTATTCATGGCTGTGTTCTTAGGCAAAATTGTGAGTGAGCCCACTCCCTTGGCTGAGAATTAACCCCACACATGAATGGTCTCAGGATGCTTTACTGTTGGCGTGACACAGGACTGATGGTAGCGCTCACCTTGTCTTCACCGGACAAGCATTTTTCCGGATGCCCCAAAGAATCGGAAAGGGGATTCATCAGAGAAAATGACTTTACCCCAGTCCTCAGCAGTCCAATCCCTGTACCTTTTGCAGAATATCAGTCTGTCCCTGATGTTTTTCCTGGAGAGAAGTGGCTTCTTTGCTGCCCTTCTTGACACCAGGCCATTCTCCAAAAGTCTTCGCCTCACTGTGCGTGCAGATGCACTCACACCTGCCTGCTGCCATTCCTGAGCAAGCTCTATACTGGTGGTGCCCCGATCCCGCAGCTGAATCTACTTCAGGAGACGGTCCTGGTGCTTGCTGGACTTTCTTGGGCGCCCTGAAGCCTTCTTCACAACAATTGAACCGCTCTCCTTGAAGTTCTTGATGATTCGATAAATGGTTGATTTAGGTGCAATCTTACTGCCAGCAATATCCTTGCCTGTGAAGCCCTTTTTGAGCAAAGCAATGATGACGGCACGTAAACACAGGTAACCATGTTTGACAGAGGAAGAACAATGATTCCAAGCACCACCCTCCTTTTGAAGCTTCCAGTCTGTTATTCGAACTCAATCGGCATGACAGAGTTATCTCCAGCCTTGTCCTCGTCAACACTCACACCTGTGTTAACGAGAGAATCACTGACATGATGTCAGCTGGTCCTTTTGTGTAAGGGCTGAAATGCAGTGGAAATGTTTTGGGGGGATTCAGTTCATTTGCATGGCAAAGAGGGACTTTGCAATTAATTGCAATTCATCTGATCACTCTTCATGACATTCTGGAGTGTATGCAAATTGCCATTATACAAACTGAGGCAGCAGACTTTGTGAAAATGTATATTTGTGTCATCCTCAAAACTTTTGGTCACGACTGTATTACCTGGACGGAGAAAATCTCATAAGCTTTATATTTTCAATGAGTAAATCAATTCCCCATACTTTTACCAAAAGTGGACATACACCAACCTTTACCTCTCAGATCCTGTAGACAGACATAATGCTTTAACCTCATCTCTATCAAATTATCCATAAAGAGACCACTCTAAACCTTTCAGGAAACTTTTTACACCCCTTACGTATTTCTACATATGGGTTGTTTAACTTCTTTCGGAGCAGCGCACGAGGTGACCGTTTTCCGAGAGCCTGGCGTGCCCAAAGTAAAATGCCTCCCATTCAGGCCCAGAAAATAGGATATGCACATATTTAGTACCATTGGATAGGAAACACTCTGAATTTTCTAAAAGTGTTAACATTTTGTCTGTGAGTATAACAGAACGGATATGGCAGGCAAAAGCCCGAGGAATTTCTGTCCTGGAAAAAGTGGTTTTGACACATTGCCTCATTTGGAACCCCTCCCTTATGAAAATGCCCATATAAGGGCATATGCATGCAGTACCTATTGCTTCCTCTGGATGTCAACAGTCTCGAAAAGGGGTTCTGATTCTTTTTAGATGCTTTTAGAGCATAGAAGAAGACGAATAAGGAAGTGGCCACACAGATGTCAATAGAAGAAAATGCGCGTCCCCGGCTGGCGCGCTCTTTGGTTTTTTCCTTTCTTATCGCCCAGTTTATATTCCGGTTGAAATATTATACAATTTATACATAAAAGTGTTCCTAAGGATACATTTAAAATTATGTTTTATTGTTCTTGGACAAGTTTATAGGTATAAGTTGAACGAGTTCTCTTCACGTTTCAATGGAGGAGTCGACGCTATATTTTCTCATTATAACGCGCCAACAAAACGGAGATTTATGGATATAATACATTACTTTTTCTAACAAAAGAACCATGGATTGTCTTCGTTGGACACTTGGGAAGCCCTCAGCAGAAGTTCTTCAAAAGGTAATTGATTTGTTTTCGCTGTGAAATGTGTTTTCTGTGAACCGTGAAGGCTTATGAATTTATGGAAATGGGAAAATATGTGGGGTGCTATCCTCAAACAATCAAATGTGGTGCTTTCGACGTAAAGCCTTTTTGAAATCTGACAACGCTGTGATATTGCCAAGAATATATTGATGAATGTTTAATAATTCAACTTTTGGATTTTGTATTTGGCGCCTTGCATTTCACCGGGTAGTGTCGGGAGCTAGCGCCCCACTGCTCCCTAAGAAGTTAAGTTGCATATCATAATTATTCCCATTATTACTTTATCAAATCTCTAGTAATGTCATGGTTTTCCAATGGCGCAGACCAAGACGCAGTGAGGTTTCCAGTATACATACTTTAATTAAGTGCAAACTGGCAAAAAAAACTATAAACAAAGAATGAACCGTCACGCAGGTGTGGCACACGCAGGTACACACACAACTACAAACAATAACCCACAATGCAGGTGGGAAACGGAACAACCTAAATAGGATTCCCAATTAGAGGCAACGACAACCAGCTGCCTCTAATTGGGAACCACACTCAAAAAACCACCATGAAGTCTGTAAGACAACCCTAGTCACGCCCTGGCCTAACCCCCATAGAGAAACTCAGAGGGGTCTCCATGGCCAGGACGTGAGAAGTAATCGATTATACTCACATACAATTCATCATATATTCATATCTTCACAGAATCCATATATAACATTAGAAATTCTTAGGTACTCACATCAACGACTCCATGTGCGTTTTCAAAGACTCTCGCTGCCACCAAGCAGCTCTGCAAACATACTCCCAGCGGAACCCCAAAAACGTTGGTTTCCCGGACATCAAGGACTCCATAGCCTCCCAGAAAAACCTATATAATTACCGCTACTTCCCATATATATAAAATAAACATCCCACTCTCTGTAAAACGCTGTGAAATTCTATGATGGGCAGTGGTGGATGGAACCGCAAGATAACATTACACAGTTGAAGTCGGAAGTTTACATACAACACATTTAATCCTAGTAAAAATTCCCTGTCTTAGGTCAGTTAGGATCATCACTTTATTTTAAGAATGTGAAATGTCAGAATAACAGTAGAGAGAATGATTCATTTCAGCTTGTATTTCTTTCACATTCCCTGTGGGTCATAAGTTTACATACACAAAATTAGTATTTGGTAGCATTGCCTTTAAATTGTTTAACTTCGGTCAAACGGTTCGGGTAGCCTTCCACAAGCTTCCCACAATACGTTGGGTGAATTTTGGCCCATTCCTCCTGGCAGAGCTGGTGTAACTGAGTCAGGTTTGTAGGCCTCCTTGCTCGCACACGCTTTTTCAGTTATGCCCACAAATTGTCTATAGGCTTGAGGTCAGGGCTTTGGGATGGCCACTCTAATACCTTGACTTTGTTGTCCTTAAGCCATTTTGCCACAACTTTGGAAGTATGCTTGGGGTCATTGTCCATTTGGAAGACCCATTTGCGACCAAGCTTTAACTTCCTGACTGATGTCTTGAGACGTTGCTTTAATATATCCACATTATTTTCCTTCCTGATGATGCCATCTATTTTGTGAAGTGCCCCAGTCCCTCTTGCAGCAAAGCACCCCCACAACATGATGCTGCCACCCCGTGCTTCACGGTTGGGATGGTGTTCTTCGGCTTGCAAGCCTCCCTATTTTTCCTCCAAACATAACGATGGTCATTATGGTCAAACAGTTATATTTTTGTTTAATGAGACCAGAGGACATTTCTCCAAAAAGTATGATCTTTGTCCCCATGTGCAGTTGCAAACCGTCGTCTGGCTTTTTTATGGCAGTTTTGTAGCAGTGGCTTCTTCCTTGCTGAGCGACCTTTCAGGTTATGTCGATATAGGACTTGTTTTACTGTGGATAAAGATACTTTTGTACCTGTTTCCTCCAGCATCTTCACAAGGTCCTTTGCTGTTGTTCTGGGATTGATTTGCACTTTTCACACCAAAGTACATTCATCTCTAGGAGACAGAACGCGTCTCCTTCCTGAGTGATATGACGGCTGCGTGGTCCCATGGTGTTTATACTTGCATACTATTGTTTGTACAGATGAACGTGGTACCTTCAGGCATTTGGAAATTGCTCCCAAGGATGAACCAGACTTGTGGAGGTCTACAATTTTTTCTGAGGTCTTGGCTGATTTCTTTTGATTTTCCAATGATGTCAAGCAAAGAGGCACTGAGTTTGAAGGTAGACCTTGAAATACATCCACAGGTACACTTCCAATTGACTCAAATGATGTTAATTAGCCTATCAGAAAATTCTAACGCCATGACATCATTTTCTGGAATTTTCCACGCTGTATAAAGGCACAGTCAATTTAGTGTATGTAAACTTCACAAAACCCACTCTAATTGTGATACTATTAATTATAAGTGAAATAATCAGTCTGTAAACAATTCTTAGAAAAATGACTTGCACATGCACAAAGTAGATGTCCTAACCGACTTGCCAAAACTATAGTTTGTTAACAAGAAAATTGTGGAGTGGTTGAAAAACGAGTTTTAATGACTCCAACCTAAGTGTATGTAAACTTCTGACTTCAACTGTATATTTTAGCGATACTTTTAGACTTTTATCAAATAGTATTTTACTTGGTGACTTTCACATTCAAGTCATTTTCTATTAAGGTATCTTTACTTTTACTCAAATATGACAATTGGGTTCTTTTTCCACCACTGGCCCTGCAGCCTTGTTAATGTTAAGCTGTTTATAAGTCTTACTCACATCGGCTACTGAGAGTGCGTTCACACAGTCGTCCAGAACAGCTGGTGCTCTCATGCATGGTTCAGTGTTACTTGCCTCAACGCGAGCATAGAAGGCATTTAGCTCGTCTGGGCTTCCCTTTGTAATCCGTGATAGTTTACAATCCCTGCCACATCCGACGAGCGTCAGAGCCGGTGTAGTAGGATTCGATCTTGGTCCTGTATTGACGCTTTGCCTGTTTGATGGTTTCGTTAGAGGGTGTAGGGGGATTTCTTATAAGCATCTGGACTAGTGTCCTGCTCCTTGAAAGTGGCAGCTCTAGCCTTTAGCTCAGTGCAGATGTTGCCTGTCATTTATGGCTTCTGGTTGGGATATGTACATATGGTCACTGTGGGGACAACATCGTCAATGCACTTATTAATGAAGCTGGTGACTGATGTGGTAAACTCCTCAATGTCATTGGATGAATCCCGGAACATATTCCAGTCTGTGCTAGCGAAACAGTCCCGTGGCTTACCATCCACTTCATCTAACCACTTCTGTGTCATGTGTGTCACTGGTACTTCCTGTTGTTGCTTGCAAGCAGGAATCAGGAGGATAGAGTTATGGTCAGATTTGCCAAATGGAGGACTTTGTATGCCGTCTCTGTGTGTGGAGTTAAGGTGATCTAGAGTTTTTTTGCTTGTAGTTGCGTAGAAATTAGTTAAAAAGGATTATACCCTGCACACCAATGATAAAGCTATTGTTCTGTTTGGAGCCTGTTTCTGGGTGAAAGATTCACGTGTGTGTGTGTGTGTGTGTGTGTGTGTGTGTGTGTGTGTGTGTGTGTGTGTGTGTGTGTGTGTGTGTGTGTGTGTGCGTGTGCGTGTGCGTGTGCGTGTGATTGACCAGTACGGCCATACATAATCTGGGCCGACAGTCAAAGGCACTTGCTTGCCTTTGACTGTCGGGGGAACCGTTGAGCTACTGTTAGAGGAAGTATGTCTGGAGTGACTTCCTGTCATTCTGGCCCCTATTGTCCTCACTCAGTTGCGACAGACTGAGGCAACCTTTTCACCCTCCTCACACACACATACACATACATGGGGTCACATGTTTTACAGATGCTTGCATGGGGTAGCTTGACTATATAAATGATCCTGTATGTACTCGTTGTACAGGAGGCTCTCACACCATCTCACCTGCAGGGGTGGGGCGACCAGCCTCCTTATTGTAATACGTTTTTAATAAAAGTAATACCTTGATTGATCACTGATTTTGCCTTTCCTCATTATTAGTTAAAGGTAGAATTTCCACCACACTTCCTTAATATTAGAGATTGAGCAACACCTGTTGATAACAAAGAGACACACCCCACCACCCCTGAACTTATCCAACACTGACGTTCTGTCCTGCCGATGTATAGAAAATATGTATATTATCCATGTCCTTGTTCAGCCATGAATCGGAGAAACATAGGCTATTACAGTCTTCAGATCACATTGATAGGATAGTCTCGAACGGAGTTCGTCCAGTTTATTCTCCAGTGATTGCACGTTCGCAAATAGAATGAAGGGCAAAAGCGTTTTATCAACTCGCCGACAAAGTCTCATCAGGTATCCCGCACACCGGCCTCTGTAATGCCGCCTCTTCCTTTTCCGAGTGTCGGGGATTTGGGCCATGTTCGGGATGAGCAATATATCTTCCGCCTCCGGCTCATTGAAGTAGAAATCCTCATCCAAAATGAGGTTAGTGATCTCTGTTCTGATGTCCAGAAGCTATTTTCAGTCATAGGAAGTGATGGCGGAAACATTACAAAAAACTTTACGAAGAAGAAAAACATAAAAAATTGCACAATTGGTCAAGAGCCCGTAAAACGGCTTCTATTCCCTCCAGCACCATTTATCCATTCAACACACTAACACAATAAATGTAATTCTACATTTCAAAGGTGTGTTGTTGTGATCACTGTGAGCTAAATGACCAGTCAGCCAAATGCATGTGATCTAGTTGCTTTGATTATCAGAAGTGCCGTTGGACTTCTGTTGAGTACGCTTTTATGAACGTGTTTGATCACGTACAGCAACATCAACTAATTATTGTCATTGTTGCTAGTTACATTTCCATCCAGAATCACAACAACACACCGGCCATGTTTGAGAGCATCAAAACGACTGCATGCTGACTGATCTACAAATCACATTGTATCATAAATAAGGACTCATTATTATTTGTAGATCAGTCAGTCAGTCACAATTTACCCATGACACATGGCAGTTTTGATCCTCTCGAACACGGGCACTTCCTTTAGCCCTATTGAAGCCTGCCATCATTTTCATGACATTGTCAGCCAACCCCTCTATTGGTGCTTTCAAGACAACTGGTGCCACGTTCAAAACAACTAGGAACTCGGAACTGGGAAATCTCTGACTTCTGTCTTCAGTGCGTTCAAAACAACTGGGAAAAACTCCGACCTGAAAAATCATTTAAACAATCATCCAACTCAGAATTCCAACTCAGGAACTATGGCCTCTTTCTAGATCTCCAACTTACCTACCTGAAAATCACCGACCTGAAGATCACTTGTATTTTTCAGAGTTCCCAGTTGTTTTGAACGTGGCATGGGAACTCATATATACAGTCATTGGTCTGTTCTCTAGAAAGAGGCCAGAGTGGCGCAGAGGTCTACAGTACAGTACTGCATTGCAGAGCAAGAAGCGTCACTACAGACCCTGGTTCAATTCCAGGCTGTATCACAACTGGCCGTGATTGGGAGTCCCATAGGGTGGCGCACAATTGAACCAGCATCGTCTGGGGTAGGCCGTCATTGTAAATCATATTTTGTTCTTAACTGACTTGCCTTGTTAAAGAAAGGTTAAATAAAAACATTCCCGAATTGGATGACCATTCAAAATGATTTTTCCAGTCGGAGCTAGTTTTTTTCCCCGACTTCCAAGTTGTGTTGAACGCACTGAAGTTGGAGATTGCCGAGCTCCCAATTGTTTTGAACGCAGCGTATGTTTACTGTAGCTCTAACTCCAAAAGGTTTTGGGATACTGTCAAGTCCATGGATAACAATAGCACCTCCTCCCAGCTGCCCACTACACTGAGGCTAGGTAACACGGTCACCACCGATAAATCCATGATAATCGAAAATTTCAACAAGCATTTCTCTACGGCTGGCCATGCTTTCCTCCTGGCTACCCCAACCACGGCCAACAGCTCCCCCCCGCAGCTACTTGTCCAAGCCTCCCCAGCTTCTCCTTCACCCAAATCCAGATAGCAGATGTCCTGAAAGAGCTGCTAAATCTGGACCCGTACAAATCAGCTGGACTAGATAATCTGGACCCTCTCTTTTTAAAACTATCTGCCGCCATTGTTGCAACTCCTATTACCAGTCTGCTCAACCTCTCTTTAGTGTCGTCCGAGATCCCAAAAGATTGGAAAGCTGCCGCGGTCATCCCCCTCTTCAAAGGGGGTGACACCCTAGACCCAAATTGCTATAGACCTATATCCATTCTGCCCTGCCTCTCTAAAGTCTTCAAAAGCCTAGTAAATAAACAGATCATTGACCACTTCGAATCCCACCGTACCTTCTCTGCTGTGCAATCCAGTTTCCGAGCTGGTCACGGGTGCACCTCAGCCACGCTCAAGGTACTAAACGATATCATAACCGCCATCGAAAAGAGACATTACTGTGCCGTATTCATTGATCTGGCCAAGGCTTTCGACTCTGTCAATCACCACATCCTTATCGGCAGACTCAACAGCCTTGGTTTCTCTAATGATTGCCTCGCCTGGTTCACCAACTACTTGCAGACAGAGTTCAGTGTGTTAAATCGGAGGGCCTGTGGTCCGGGCCTCTGGCAGTCTCTATGGGGGTGCCACAGGGTTCAATTCTTGGGCCGACTCTCTTCTCTGTATACATCAATGATGTCACTCTTGCTGCCGGTGATTCTCTGATCCACCTCTATGCAGACAACACCATTCTGTATACTTCTGGCCCTTCTTTGGACACTGTGTTAACAAACCTCCAAACGAGCTTCAATGCCATACAACACTCCTTCCGTGGCCTCCAACTGCTCTTAAACGCTAGTAAAACTAAATCATGCTTTTCAACCGTTCGCTGCCTGCACCCGCCCGCCCGACTAGCATCACTACCCTGGACGGCTCTGACCTAGAATACGTGGACAACTACAAATACCTAGGTGTCTGGCTAGACTGTAAACTCTCCTTCCAGACTCACATTAAACATCTCCAATCCAAAATTAAATCTAGAATTGGCTTCCTATTTCGCAAACAAAGCATCCTTCACTCATGCTGCCAAACATACCCTCGTAAAACTGACCATCCTACCGATCCTCGACTTCTGCGACGTCATTTACAAAATAGCCTCTAATACTCTACTCAACAAATTGGATGCAGTCTATCACAGTGCCATCCGTTTTGTCACCAAAGCCCCATATACTACCCACCACTGCGACCTGTACGCTCTCGTTGGCTGGCCCTCGCTTCATACTCGTCGCCAAACCCACTGGCTCCAGGTCATCTACAAGTCCCTGCTAGGTAAAGCCCCGCCTTATGTCAGCTCGCTGGTCCCCCTAGCAGTACCCACCCATAGCACGCGCTCCAGCAGGTATAGCTCACTGGTCACCCCCAAAGCCAATTCCTCCTTTGGCCGCCTTTCCTTCCAGTTCTCTGCTGCCAATGACTGGAACGAACTACAAAAATGACTGAAGAGAGACACTTATCTCCTTCGTTTAAGCACCAGCTGTCAGAGCAGCTCACAGATCACTGCACCTGTACATAGCCCAACCAACTACCTCATCCCCTACCGTATTCATTTATTTATCTTGCTCCTTTGCACCCCAGTATTTTTACTTTGCACATTCATCTACTGCACATTTACCATTCCAGTGTTAAATTGCTATACTGTAATTACTTCGCCACCATGGCCTATTTATTGCCTTATCTTACCTCGTTTGCACACATTGTATATAGATATATAGATTTTTTTTTTCTACTGTATTATTGACTGTGTGTTTGTTTACTCCAATGTGTAACTATGTGTTGAACTGCTTTGCTTTATCTTGGCCAGGTCGCAGTTGTAAATGAGAACTTGTTCAGCAGCCTCAAACTACCATAATCTCGCTTGACGTGCAAGTATCGCGACAGTTCTCTAAACGTGTGAAACTGCATTCCTGAGGAAGTCATTTTGACTCTAAACTCCATTGATAGCAAATACATGAACCGAGCCAAAATGGCGCCAGTTTCCTTTTTTTACTAAACTGCAACTCGCTTCTTTCCCATTCACTCGGCTCACGATGGCGTCCCACAGCACAGGAGGCAGGGTGTCCTGCGGGAGAGATTTGAATTGTGTGCCCGAGGTTGCTGACACACTTGCGGCGGTGGCTAAACTTGGGTAAGTAAATTATTTGGGGGGGAGGTGGAGGTCAAATCAGGAGCCGACAAGGCTAGTTCATACCATTCGGCTTCATTTCTGCATGTGGTCTTGCTAGCTAGGTATTTTCGCTAGCTATGTGAATTTGCCGGTGACGGTGAATTACCACGTGCACCATCACAATGGCTAACAATGAGATGATCCACCTTACCACGACCTCAATATGATTTGATGAGAATACATTTGATGGTGGAGCCATGACGTTACTTGAATGTATTATCCAAGTAAAAACCTTAAACGTTTGTAGCTACAGCAATATGCCTAGCTACAGTCAACTTTGTGCAAGAGCGTCAAGAAATTTCAATGGCCAGTTATGATCAAGTCATTGACTAAGTTGTTGTAAAGATGGGGCGAAGTATGTATGTTTATACAAATCTTTCTTGGACACAGATCAACTGTACTAGTTATTCAGGCTCTAATTTTGTCTCATCTTGATTACTGTCCAGTAATGGTCAGGTGCAGCAAAGAAAGTCAGTGTAAAGCTGCAGCTGGCTCAAAACAAAGCAGCACGCCCTGCCCGTATTAAATGCACACAAAGAACTAACATCGAACATCGACAACATGCATGATAGTCATTCGTGGTTGAGGAGAAATTGACTACTTCTCTTCTAGTCTTTTTAATAAACATCTGTGTTGAAAATGCCTAACTTGTTTAATATATTTGCAAACACATCAAACAGACCCCGCCACTATGGGTTTATTCACTGTACCAAAATCAAAAACCGATGTAATATTTCGTTCAGTTATGTATAGAGCCATATCATAATGGAATGCTCTGCCACCAGAGGTTACTCAGGCAAATAGCAAGTTTAGCTTTAAAACAACATCTTGTATCAGTGTCTCTCCTCTTTCTAAAGATCTACTTTAACTGTACTGTAAATATGCATATGTGTGTATATACAGTACCAGTCAAAAGTTTGGACACCTACTCATTCCAGGGTTTTTCTTTATTTTTTACTCTTCTATATTGTAGAATAACAGTGAAGACATCAAAACTATGAAATAACACATGGAATCATGTAGTAACCAAAAAAGTGTTAATCAAATCAAAATATATTTGAGATTCTTCAAAGTAGCCACCCTTTGCCTTGATGACAGCTTTACACACTCTTGGATGAGAAACCCTTGCATGAGTGGGTGTGTCCAAACCTTTGACTGGTACTGTATATTAATTGTGTAAATATAATGTTGGTGTCTTTTCAACAAGTTTTATTTTTATTGAATTTTAATGTAATATCTCATGTTCTTGTCTATAACTGTTCCGTACTTTGTCATGTGTTCCTATGTTTTATGTGGACCCCACGAGCAGTAGCTGCTGATGTACAGTAGCTAATGGGGATCCTAACAAACGAAACTAACATTAGATCAAGTGTCAACTAATGTGTCCCATTTGTCACTTTCTCTTTCAGGTTTGACTTCCTGTGCATGCCCCTCTTCCACCCGAGGTTCAGGAGGGAGTTTGAGTTGGACCCCGCCAAAGTCCGATCAGGAGCACATACGCGCTCTGACCTTTTGCTCTGTGGGAGAGGTGAGGAGGCTACCCGTATTCATACTGGCCTCAATGGTAGACAGTTCATTCTCATGAACATACCCCAGTTCCACTGAGCACAGGAGCATCTACTTACAGGGCCATCTAATGGCTCTATAGTATGTATATTTAATTAAGTATCAGGATATTGAATTTCAGTTCTTCCTTACTCAGACTGGAACACTCTGGTTGTTGGAAAGCTTTCTCCATGGATCGAGACCGACTCAGAGGTGGAGACAGAACGCAGGAATTCAGAAGCGGTGAGTTGGACATCATGATCAGACTTTGGGTGTCTTCATTAACTTCCAACGTAGCAAACAGTTGCAAACATTTAGCAAAATAACATTTTGCAATGAGAACGACTGTTTATTTTTTGAAAAATTCTCGTAGATCCCTCCCCATTTTGTTCCGTTTGGTTCCAGTTGGTTCTGTTTGGTTTAGTGAATACTCTCCTGGCCTTGTTCGTGAACTAAGAAAAGCTCAAGCAGAAAGTTTTAAACATCTTGGCCACAAGTTGAATTGTTGCTCTGTCCTGCCATCCCTCTGTCCTGTCTCAGGCCCTGGTCCAGGAGCTGAACTTCTCAGCATATCTGGGTCTGCCAGCCTTCATGGTCCCTCTGAAGGGCCCTCACTGTGCCAACCTGGCCCGCGTGCTGCTCAACCACATCCAGACGGGACACCACTCCTGCATGGTGACTACAGCACTCAAGCATTCTATAGCATATACGAATTAGAACTAATTCTTATTCCTTGACTTGTATTGTGACGGGCAATGTTAAGGTAAATCGGTTAACTTTAAACTAAGCAACTGGATTGTTTCATATCAGTTTTGGATCCGGGTCCCCCTGATTTCCGCTGACGACATGCGTGATGACATCATCGAGAACGAGCCTACGAAACACACAGATGATGGCAGTGATGACGAGAAGACCTGGGCCTGGTAAGTATTGTGCTGTGAACAGGGCCTGCAGATTTTTTTGTTTTAGTTTTAAATGTACCTTCGGTTTTTCCTTTTTCAGGTGGCATTCATTCAGAACTCTTTGTGACTACAACAAGAGAATCTGTTTAGGTAAGGGAGCAGGACGGGGAAACATGTTGGGGTAGTGTTGACAAACTGATAAGTAGTTGTTTTGGTCACAATTGTTCCTGATTTTGTCTTCCCTTCTTTTTGCTGAAGCCATTGAGGTTGGAGAAAACATGCCCTCAGACGCTGTGATTGACAAGTGGCTTGGGGAGCCAATCAAAGCAGCCGTTCTTCCCACCAGCATATTTTTGACCAATAAGAAAGGGTTCCCAGTCCTTTCAAAAGCCCACCAGAAAATCATCTTCCGTCTCTTCAAGGTACTGTAAATTCTAGGCTATGGCAATTGGTATAGCAAATAAAACTATTTTATCTTCACTCTGTCCTTGAATACGTATTTTACAAAACATTTTCTCTTCTCTCAGCTTGAGGCCCAGTTCATCTTCACTGGCACCAGTCGTCACAGTGAGAAGGACTTCCGCTCTTACCTGCAGTACCTTGAATATCTCAACCAGAACCGCCCTGTCCCCAATGCCTATGAACTGTTTGCCAAGGGTTACGAGGATTACCTACAGTCTCCTCTCCAGGTGTGTATTAGAGGTCGACCGATTATGATTTTTCAACTCCGATACCGATTATTGGAGGACCAACAAAAGCAGATACCGATTAATCGGCCTATTTTTATGTAATCATTTTTTTTGTAATAATGACAATTACAACAATACTGAATAAAATAAAAGTGTTCAACTTAATATAATACATAAAATCAATTTAGCCTCAAATAAATAATGAAACATGTTCAATTTGGTTTAAATAATGCGGAAACACAGTGTTGGAGAAGAAAGTAAAAGTGCAATCTGTGCCATGTAAAAAAAGCTAACGTTTAAGTTCCTTCCTCAGAACATGAGAACATATGAAAGCTGGTGTTTTCAATATTTCAAGTTAAGAACATTTAGGTTGTAGTTTATTATAGGAATTTACAGGACTATTTCTCTATACTATTTGTATTTCATATACCTTTGACTATCGGATGTTCTTATAGGCACTATAGTATTGCCAGCCTAATCTCGGGAGTTGATAGGCTTGAAGTCATGCACAGCGAAGAGCTGCTGGCAAACGCAGGGAAGTGCTGTTTGATTGAATGCTTACGAGCCTGCTGCTGCCTACCACCACTCAGACAGCTCTATCAAATCATAACCTTAATTATAATATAATAAACACACAGAAATACAAGCCATAGGTCATTAATATGGTCTAATCGGGAAACTAAAATTTCGAAAACAAAACGTTTATTCTTTCTGTGAAATACAGAACTGTTCCGTATTTTATCTAATGGCTGGCATCCCTAAGTGTAAATATTGCTGTTCCATTGCACAACCTTCAATGTTATGTCATAATTATGTAAAATTCTGGCAAATTAATTACGGTCTTTGTTAGGAAGAAATGGTCTTCACACAGTTCGCAACAAGCCAGGCGGCCCAAACTGCTGCATATACCCTGACTCTGCTTGCACTGGAACGCAAGAGAAGTGACACAATTTCCCTAGTTAAAAGAAATTCATGTTAGCAGGCAATATTGACTAAATATGCAGGTTTAAAAAAATATATACTTGTGTGTGTATATAAGGCGTTGATGGTTAGATACACCATTGGTGCAATGACAGTGCTTTTTTCGCAAATGCGCTTGTTAAAGCATCACCCGTTTGGCAAAGTAGGCTGTGATACGATGATAAATTAACATGCACCGCATTGATTATATGCAGCGCAGGACAAGCTAGTTAAACTAGTAATATCATCAACCATGTGTAGTTAACTAGTGATTATGTTAAGATTGATTGTTTTTTATAAGATAAGTTTAATGCTAGCTAGCAACTTACCTTGGCTCCTTGCTGCACTCGCGTAACAAGTGGTCAGCCTGCCACTCAGTCTCCTCGTGGAGTGCAATGTAATTGGCGTCCAAAAATGCAGATTACCGATTTTGTTATGAACTTGAAATCGGCCCTAATTAATTGGCCATGCCGATTAATCGGTCGACCTCTAGTGTGTGTGTGTGTGTGTGTGTTGAGGTTTGCAAATAGTCATACCTACAGTACCAGTCAAAAGTTTGGACACCTACTCATTCCAGGGTTTTTCTTTATTTTTACTATTTTCTACATTGTAGAATAATAGTGAAGACCTCAAAACTATGAAATAAATAATGCCAAGAGTGTGTAAAGATTTCATCTAGGTAAAGGGTGTCTACTTTGTAGAATCTCAAATATTAAATATAATTTGATTTGTTTAACACTTTCTTTGGTTACTACATGATTCCAAATGTGTTATTTCATAGTTTTGATGTCTTCACTATTATTCTACAATGTAGAAAATTGTAAAAAATAAAGAAAAACCCTAGAATGAGTAGGTGTGTCCTTTTGACTGGTACTGTATATTGTAGTGATGGGTGGGGAACCTGTGCCAAAACACAGGTATTTTTCATCCTATAGCTTCTTCTCAGTCTTTTTAAATAGTGAACCAACTTTTTCAGCACTTATTTCCCTGACTGATCAAAACGAATTTTCTCATCTCTGTAGCAGACATACAGAGAGCAATATGTTTGAAACATCAAATCCCAGTATTGCATCACAATACTTATAGAATTGTGAGAATCGCAATACATATCGTATCGGCACCTAACTATCGTGATAATATCGTATCATGAGGTCCCTGGCAATTCCCAGCCCTATTATATTGTTTGTGTGTATGCATTGGATTCTTTCTCTAATTGTTCTCTTCCCATTAGCCCCTCATGGACAATCTGGAGTCTCAGACATATGAAGTGTTCGAGAAGGATCCCATCAAATACTCCCAGTACCAGCAAGTAAGAAGCCTTTGACACAGATGTCTTCCCATTCCAATACACTGTAACAGCTAGCATTGGTGCTGTGGCCGGTAGGGCAATATGAAGTACTGATTGGGTTCTCCTGATCTTTCTGCAGGCTGTGTACAAGTGTCTGCTCGACAGAGTCCCGGAGGAGCAGAAGGAGACCAATACACAGTGAGTAGCTCCAACACCTACCTGTGTGTCATCTCTCTTAGTATCTATTCTCCTGACAATGACCTTCCCCCTCTGTATCTGGTGCGTAACAGTATGTATGCTCTGTGACCTTAGAGTTTTGATGGTGCTGGGGGCTGGGAGAGGTCCTCTGGTCAATGCCTCCCTGCGTGCTGCCAAGCAGGCTGACAGGAAGCTCCGTATCTACGCTGTGGAAAAGAACCCCAACGCTGTTGTCACGTGAGTGAACTCTGACCTCTAATGGGGTTTCCATTGTTCACCAACCTCATTCAAGGAGATTGTAATCATTTTAATTAATGTATTACGAGTAATCTCGTAATCTGGCAGGTATATTACAAGACTATAATGGGACGGTTGGCAACGTTAATCTCCATTGAGCTCCACCCTAAGTCTGTGAGACTGATCCTGCCACTCTCTCCCAGGCTTGAGAACTGGAAGTTTGAGGAGTGGGGCGATCAGGTCACCGTGGTGTCATGTGACATGAGGGAGTGGGCGGCACCTGAGAAGGCGGACATCATCGTCAGCGAGCTGCTCGGGTCCTTCGGGGACAACGAGCTGTCCCCAGAGTGTCTAGATGGAGCACAGCACTTCCTCAAAGGTAGGGGTAAATATTGCACTTCTGCAGTACACCCCGTTGATATTGAAATGTCACACTACTTACTAAAGAGCTGTGAAGGGGCCTTCTTCTGTCAGATGACGACCTCGTAAGCTGTAACTCCACTCATGACTAGGACCAACAAAGTTGATAAATTGCTTCTGAAATGTCATTGTATATTCGCTAAACTGTTATGGATCCAATCCCGTGAACGGGATCGATTTTGACAACATCCGGTGAAATGCAGAGCGCCAAATTCAAATTACAAAAATACTCATTTCAAACATTCATGAAAATACAAATGCTGCACACCCTTCAAAAGCTTAGACTCTTGTTAATCTAACAGCATTGTCAGATTTCAAAAAGGCTTTACAACGAAAGCAGAACATTTGATTGTCTGAAAACAGCGCCCCACTCAAAAACTAAATTAGCATAATAACATCACCAAAAATAGCATCAAATAAATTGCTTACATTTTGATCTTCCTCTGATGGCATACCCAAGCGTCCAGGTTACACAATAAAAGGTCCTTTGTTCGATTAAGTTCCTCTTTATAGCCATATAGCTCCGTTTGGTTGGCGTGTTTTGTTCAGTAATCCACCTGCCCAAAGGCAGACAAACGATATCCCAAAAGTACCGGTAAAGTTCGTCGAAACAAGTCAAACAGCATTTCTAATCAATACTCAGATACCCTAAACTGAATATAAACAATACAATTTCAGACGGAATATAACCTGCTGAATGGGAGAGGAAAAAGAACTGAGCGCGCATTCCCTGTTACGCACAAAATCCAAAACAGGACTCTTGACGTGAACTCAGGAACAAGTGGTCTTACTCCCTTGATTTTCATGATTGAAGCTTCCAACCTTTTGTAAAGACTGTTGACATCTAGTGGAAGCCATAGGAACTGCAATCTGGGGGTTAAACTATGAGGCTTTGAATAGCTGGCCTATTGAAACAGTGTGACATGACTGATTCAGACATCCCGGGTGGATTTTGCTCGGGTTTTTGCCTGCCATATCAGTTCTGTTGTACTCTGACATTATTTTAACAGTTTCAGAAACTTCAGTGTTTTCTATCCAAAGCTACTAATTATATGCATATCCTAGCTTCTGGGCCTGAGTAACAGGCACATTTTTTCATCCGAACTTCAAAATACTGCCCCCTAGCCATAAGAAGTTAATGGGAAAATACAGACTTTTCTCCATTTACTGAAAAGTTTCTGTTTTGGAGATGACCGGATTTCACCAGACAGTGACGAGATATCATTTTAATTGTCATTCATTGCACTTTTTTGCCTATACCCTCTCTCTTCCAAACTTGTCCCAATTATCTTGTTCCTCAGATGGGGGGGTTAGCATCCCCTGTTCCTACACCTCTTTCCTGGCCCCCCTCTCCTCCTCCAAGCTGTATAATGAGGTTAGGGGGTGCAGGGAGCGGGACAAGGACCCTGAGTGCCACTTTGAGACCCCCTATGTTGTCAGACTCCACAACTTCCACCAGCTGGCTGAGCCCAAAGCCTGCTTCACCTTCGTACACCCCACCACAGGTAACATGCATGCGTCAAACCCCCTTACATGGCTAATGCTTACACACCAACCCTCACACATCCCACCATAGGTAATACACACACACCCCAGCTAACACGGGTAACGATCACACAAGATATGTAATAAATGCACTTTCCTTTCCTTTTAGATATGAACAACAATAGGTATCAGTGCCTTAGATTCTCTGTGGGATGTAACACAGTGCTGCACGGCTTTGCTGGATACTTCGAGACCACACTCTACGGAGACGTCACACTCAGTAAGTACCAAGAGTGGGAATGGTGATGTTTGAAATATAAGATGGATGGATATCGTTAACATCAATGTGTGTGTCTGTTTGGTCAAGGTATCAAGCCAGAGACCCACTCTCCCGGAATGTTCTCCTGGTTCCCCATCCTGTTCCCTCTCAAAGTAAGTTGACTGTCATGTGAAATGTATACTTCACATTTAGCACATTTTTATCACCCAAAATAATTTTCTTCCACCTGCAGCAACCGATCCCTGTGACCCGGGATGATGATGTCGTGGTGAGGTTCTGGAGGTGTAACAATGGGAAGAAGGTGTGGTATGAGTGGGCCGTGACAGAGCCATCATGCTCCGCTATCCACAACCCAGCAGGAAGATCCTACACCATCGGCCTGTGAAGACCTCGCGCACACACTCTCATACTCGCATATATATATATATATATATATATATATATATATATACACACACAATTAAACAGGCACTTTGATGCTAATGAAGTGCAGGTAGTTTCTCACAAAATGTCCAGCGTTTTACCAATTGGCCTGTAATAATGAGCCTGCTCATACCATGAAACATACAGACCAGGATCACGGTGACTCATTAGATCTGCGAATGAGAATCCAATCAATGATTTAGATGGGACTGATTTTGAGTCTATTTTACAGTATAGTTAAGAGGAGTCAGTTTCAGGCATGGACTATCATTCACATTCAAGGATTACTGAGATTAAGTTACTGGTATAGCAGGTAGTCAAGATAGTCTATGAGATCCACTCTCTAAAGATGTCAGGCTTTTCTGTCTATGTGGGTTGTCATCTGTCCTCCCTCTACATTGTTTCAGTCAGTTACCTGGCATCGCAGTCACACAGACTTGCCAACAGGACCTCAGCCTTACTGACAACCACACCTGGGTCAAACATGTACTTGTTTTCATTCAAATACTTTAGGTGCGCTTGATTTAACGTGCACGACCCAATGGAATAGTCCCAAAAATGTAAGCTGAGCAAGCTAAATCTAGCGTACCTCAAGTATCTGAAAGAGTACAAGTATTTATTAGGTCCGCTGAGCACACATTCCAAGCTACAACTCGGATGAGATGGCTCTAAATTGTCACTCAACACTTACCTGGTTACAACTCCGATACTGCAGGGTGTAGGAGACAGGCTTTTCAGGATGTATGTTTTTCGGGTGTTTTTCTGTTTTGTTTTTGTCTGCGCCATGTTGTCAATAAAGACAATACTACTAGATATTTGCTGCTCTCTGCACCATTTGTGCTTCTTGCATTGACTTACTATTTAGCATGTCCCCTCCATGAGTAAAATGGCAGGCTGTGACATGGTACCTATTCCATTGCCAAACCTATATCAAAAGCTATTTGAAATGTCAAACTTGAATGCATGCTTGTACACAAATGTATGTCTATAAAATATATATTCCTCATCCTAAAGTGTTTTCTCAAGAGACTACACCATTGAATGTACTACTGATTTGTATAGTGTCCAGTAGGTGTCACAATAGGAGAGGGCATGATGCCATATTGGCATTGAAGGTTTACCTCTAATGCACATTACCTATCAAAAGGGCGGTAGGTAGCATAGTGGTTAGAGCGTTGGGCCAGTAACACATGGGCACTAATATAAACTCCGCAAAAAAAGAAACGTCCTCTCGCTGTCAACTGCGTTTATTCTCAGCAAACTTAACGTGTAAATATTTTGGGGGGCAAAAGTAACAGTATCTGGTGTGGCCACCAGCTGCATTAAGTACTGCAGTGCATCTCCTCATGGACTGCACCAGATTTGCCTGTTCTTGCTGTGAGATGTTACCCCACTCTTCCACCAAGGCACCTGCAAGTTCCCAGACATTTCTAGGGGGAATGGCCCTAGCCCTCACCCTCCGATCCAACAGGTCCCAGACGTGCTCAATGGGATTGAGATCCGGGCTCGTCGCTGGCTATGGCAGAACACTGACATTCCTGTCTTGCAGGAAATCAAGAGCAGTATGGCTGGTGGCATTGTCATGCTGGAGGGTCATGTCAGGATGAGTCTGCAGGAAGGGTACCACATGAGGGAGGAGGATGCCTTCCCTGTAACGCACAGCATGAAGATAGCCTGCAATGACAACAAGCTCCGACGAGGCTGTGACACACCGCCCCCAGACCATGACGGACCCTCCACCTCCAAATCGATCCCGCTCCAGAATACAGGCCTCAGTGTAACGCTCATTCATTTGACTATAAACGCGAATCCGACCATCACCCCTGGTGAGCCAAAACCGTGACTCGTCAGTGAAGAGCACTTTTTGCAAGTCTTGTCTGGTCCAGTGACGGTAGCTTTGTGCCCATAGGCAACGTTGTTGCCGGTGATGTCTGGTGAGGATCTGCCTTACAACAGCCCTACAAGCCCTCAGTCCAGCCTCTCTCAGCCTATTGCAGACAGTCTGAGCACTGATGGAGGGATTGTGCGTTCCTGGTGTAACTCGGGCAGTTGTTGCTGCCATCCTGTACCGGTCCCGCAGGTGTGATGTACCGATCCTGTGCAGGTGTTACATGTGGTATGCCACTGCAAGGACAATCAGCTGTCCGTCCTGTCTCCCGGTAGCGCTGTCTTAGGCGTCTCACAGTACGGACATTGCAACTTATTGCCCTGGCCACATCTGCAGTCATCATGACTCCTTGCAACATGCCTAAGGCACGTTCACGCAGATGAGCAGGGACCCTGGGCATCTTTCTTTTGGTGTTTTTCAGAGTCAGTAGAAAGGCCTCTTTTTAGTGTCCTAAGTATTCATAACTGTGAATTCATAACATGGATGACTCCATGTCGTCTGTTTTAGAGGAACCTGTTTTGTCTCTTAGATCAGTCTAGTTTCCAGACAACTCACAGATAACACTGGCATTATTCAGTGTTAGTACTATAATGTGATGGCTACTTATTCCCCTCCTATTTCATTTATTAGAATACTTTCTATCATTCTACTTCCGAATTTTCCCAAACTAATAGAAACAAATATTATTTCAATTGAATTTGAGTTAATACCGAAGAAATTCTGACAGTAAAATAATACATTGACACCCCGGCCGGCCATGTTGAATGGTTCGATATTAGCATTTCAAGCAAATGGTGTTACATTTTTCATTTAGCCAGAAAAAACAGCTGTCGAGCGTGCTGACAACAGGATGCTGGAGATTCTTCATTTTAAAAATCACGGCAACTTGGAGAACGATGAGGTGGGTCAATCACTCTGTCAATTTCTTGTTTTTGATGCTGTCAAAGATTGCAATGGCAAAGGCTATATTGTTAACATCCAATCTGAAACGAACTCATAACTAGGCTATATAATGCATACATTTTTTTTAAACAAAAAAACACTTTAGGACAAATGAAAAGAAACTTGTCATAGGCAAGTTCTATTGATCTGGCACAACATACGTTCTTGGAAATAAGTAGTTTACTGATACTGTAAATTGCTTGCCATTGCCAGCCTACCATTGTTATTTTCGATGTGCACCAGCCGGTGTGTACAGTAGGCCTACAATATTGTCTTCAGTGGCCTATTCCCGCTAGCTGGTGATTTTGCGCCTGCAGGTGGAGCTGGGCTGGCTGGTTGCAGTCCTTATTTATGAAGTGATGTAGTTTCTAATAATAGCAGTAATCTCAGTGTAATCCACACACTATCTGACTGGCAGGAAAACGCTACTGGGTGTTAAGGCACGTCTGAGCGCCTTCTATTAGTTGACTATAGAAAACAATCTGGCACTTGTCATTTGGAAATGTGTGTTTAGTAGTCCAGGAGCTATGATTTTTATTGTTTTGCTTTTTGTTCCTGAGCCTGATCACAGTCAGCAGTTGGCTGTTTTACACTGCTGCCCTGTTTTTAGCTACCATATTGACCCACATAATGAGATCTCCAAAAAGCTTTCGGATAATCCTGATCTTATGTTTCTGAATCACAACCAGTAGTCTGAAGATGTAGTTGTTGTGTGTTGATACTGATATAAATGAGGAAGAGGAAAGTGAGTATTGCTCGCCTCTTTTGAAAGATTTATGCAGCATTTCCACCCTCCTAATCCTCCCTGTCTCTTTGTCTTTGTCTCAGGTAACATAATCGGATCAGTGATCTTTGTGAGCCCAAAGGGCGTTATGGTGAATGCCAGCTCTGTGGGGCTGGCTTTCGTTGTGTCTTGTCATGTGGATTGTCACCGGAGTGATCACAGCCATTGGTGCACTCTGCTATGGCGAACTAGGCATCACTATCCCCAAGTCTGGAGGAGACTACTCATACGTCAAGGACGTCTTTGGAGGACTTGCCGGGTGAGAGAAATGCGTGGTGATGAGATAATGTGGGTCATTCCACAAAATGAATCCATTTTGGACAGTGTAACTTGTTGGGAGAACTTTTTATTTGACAATTCTGTCATGAAGAGCACATGTTCAACTTCAAGGTCCCAAATAGTGAAAATCATGTTTTTCATCAAATTGGATGATATTTGGATGATACCAGTTCATTGTAGGATGACCCAAGTATGAAAAATGACTGTAGCTGGTACATTTACACAGTTTATCATACAGTTATTACTTTACAAACTATAAAATAACACAAGCAGAACGATACTGGTAACTAACCCCTTTTCATCTGTATTGTGACTTTTAGCTAGCAAGCTACTTACCAGCATGGCGTAAAAAGCTAACTGTTTTGTGACTGGATGACAGTGTTAATTTAATGTTACACTATTTTCCAAAGAATGAAGACAGTGGCTGCTTTTCATAATGGGTGGACAGGCTGCACCGAAAATTACAATCATGTCACGTGTGTGCAGTGCACATTTCGAGCAAAATTGCCCTATCAATTGGGGAGAACATTTGATGGGTCTAGCAAGGAAGGTAATCCTGAAGGCGGATGCTGTACCATCATGGTCAGTGGATCTTGCAAGCGCTGACCAAAATGTAAGTAGCAGAGTTTAATGAGTCTGACACTGTGGCTGCTTTGATTTGTGAATGGTGTATTTTCTGTAGCACCTGATATTCACTAAATGTTTTTTTTTTCTTCCATCCCTAAGCCCCCTACATTGAGTCTGAGAAATGCCAGCACACAGTTGACACGAAGGAGTTGTCCACAAAAGGAGTTGCAGGTGTGTATAGTATTTGTAATTTACCCCTGAAAATCATATTTTGCCATTCCATTGTGTGGGTTGTTGTCTTACAGTTTACGTAGCTTGTGTCATTGGGGATAATAGTGTTGATTAAGGGGTGGGGGGGAAGGGTGGGTTACTATTATTTCCCTTTCCATCTCCTTTTGTCTTTCCACTATCATTAACTGTAACGTTGCATTTTAAAAATGCAACATCTACTCTGTCTGCACAGCCTGTAATGTTTGTTAAATGTCTGTTAAAATGGGTAGTGAATTTAATCTCCTTTTATTTACTGCTCTGAGATATGATGCTATCAATTTGTTTATGTAGTGATCTACTCATTCTACAATGTGTTTTCTGGTATTTTTGAGTCAATATTTGGATGTGCATTTTTTGGTGAAACATTGCAATGTTTGTATTTGGAATATGTGTGCCTGAAATGCTCAATTGATTTGAAACTATGACTGACAGCATGTTGGGTCCGTCTTCACAGGCTTCACAGCATATCCCCCTTCTTTACCTTGGGAAAGCTGATTTTAGATGACAGCATTCCTGCTGTGATGGTTGCCTGGGAAGCTGTGCAGAACAGGATCCTGGATCTCCTCTTTAACGAGGTCACCCTTGATCCAGCGCTGCATGTGGGGAAGCTGTGCGAGCTGTCCATCGCAGATCCCCTAAGCCCAGTGTGAGAGGCCTCCACGACAGAGGCCTGACAAGGAGAAAGCCACAGCTGGATTTGTCTCCCAACCTTGGGAATGACTGAAGCCAAGTGCGTGACCGAAGCCTGCTTAATTGAAGCGAGGTAGATGGGTCCCCCTCCTCTCCCGCTCCCCTCCCATCAATCTCTGTAGTTGGTTGCGTTTGCTAAAGCAATTAACTTTTACGTCATATGATATCACATTTTGTTACTTTTTATAGTTTTTTTTCAAGCATTCGAATGGGAGATGAGTATTACAAATTGTACAAATAAATGGGATCCTGCACACTGTAGGGTGGCCAGGTGCCTATATTAGGCTCAATGTATTTGGTTCTCGTTCAAATTATGTCTTACCTTTATTTCTCATGGGTGTTCATGTTGATCAATATTTTGGCTGTTGGCCTATTGTAATTGATCAAATAAATGTCTGATCAATACATACAAATCGTGTGTATATGTTGTGATATGTTGCTGAATGCTATTTTGTGAGACTCTTTTCCTCCCTTCCTCCCAGTTTTGCGGACATGGGTGAACTGCTCCAGTGTGCGCTGGGCCACGCGTGTTCAGGATGTCTCCACTATTGGGGAAGGGGGATACCTAGTCAACTGAAATGTGTCTTCCACATTTAACCCAACCTGAATCAGAGAGGTGCGGGGGGCTGCCATAATCGGAAGCTACTGGCCTTGGGGCTTATCATCATTATGGTCTTTGTGCAGATCAGCAGAGGTAGGCTCTCCCTGTCTCTGTCTCACTCATTCATTGTATGTATCTGTAACTGTTGATTTGTTTTATCACTCACTTCACATTTACATACTCTAAGTCGACTCTGGGCCCACTTACACACTTTACAGCCTTAATCGTTGTCTCCCACTGCTGGACAAAGTGTCTCTGAGGCCACTACTAAGACTGAGCAGCTAGTCGGCTCTGATATTCACCCAGGAAATGTGAAACACTCAGTATTAATCACAAGATGTGAGAGGGGAAATATGGCTGAATAACCGTTAAAGTAGTGCCAAAACACCACCATACTGTTAACTCGTGCTTTCCGGGGGATTGCATTATCCTGATGTGAAAGAGGGGATTAAAATCCACATACCTCTTCTTCCCACTCATAATCCCTGACCACAATCCGGCCAAACTTAACACACACACACACACACTGATTCCACCACCCACCCACTCTGTGTTGTGTGTGTACCCAGGAAAGTATTACTGTCTGGAGCCGGCGCATGCGTTCGAAACGTTCCAGCCCTACGACATTGGCCAGATAGCCCTGTCCTTCCTGCTGGGCTCCTTTGCCTCCAGGGGATGGAACTTCCTCAACTTTGTCACAGAGGAGCTTGTTGACCCCTACAGGTGTGCTAGACCCCCAACTTGACCAAAATCAATGTGACAAAAATCCCTGACCCTATGGTCACATTTCAGTTCTTCCTGTGCAATCATTTCTCAATTTCTGTCCCTTGTTTTTCATCTCTCCGTGCCACTATATCTATTAATAACCATGTTTCGATCCAACCTTTTTATGCAAGTAAAGTGCATGTCTTTCCAAATGTTGACTAAACAAATTCACGCTAGACAAGGTGGGATCTTTTTGTGTCTGTAAAATGTATTATGTGACAAATGGCTGTGGAAATGCCTTTATGCTAAAATATTGATATAATAACCACGATACGGTTGTGTGGTCCTTCCACTACGACTCGGGAAAGCATGCAGTTTATAAGGCTACAGATGAAATAAGTTATAATGAACTTCACAGGGTGGTGAAAGTGCACAGTGATCTTGATGCTCCTTTCCAATAGATATAGAGGGTCTTATTCTGGTGACATGATGATCGATGCTGCCGTTTGACAAATACAAATAATCTCTCTTTTGTCCATAATAATCCAATTTTGTAGGTAGCCTACCCGCACTGTATCTGCGAGCTGTTGGCTAGAGCGCATGTGCCAAGACCAGAGTGGGCACATTCGCAATATAACGCAAACATTTATTGTGACAAATCAGCAGAGTTGAAAATGCGATGGAAACCCATTTATCTTGTATTTTTATTTGGTACATGAGAATTTAACTGCAAACGTTAATTTCATGTGTACTATGTCATCACGCACAGACTTTTATCCGCGACAAGTCAGTTTGATGGAAACATCTCTGGTGGGAAAATGTGCATATTGTTTTAATGCCGATTTTGGAATATTTGCATGAAAATCTGTCGCCAATTGAATGGAAACCTACTGCCTTTCTTTAATGTCCAATTTGTCATCACCTGTATATTGTATCATTAGACTGTTTATTCATTCTTTATGTGCCCAAAAGCAACAACTGTTATTCCAGTTTCTCAGTGCTGACTTTGTGTTAATGTTGTTCTTCACTCTCTCTTTCTTATTCAGGCTGTTTTTCGCTGGATTGAGGGAAGGCCATCTCCCTCGACTCCTGGCCAGGATTTATGTGAAACGCTGAACCCCGATCCCAGCCCTGCTATTCACGGAGTCCTACTTACTCTACCTGACAACAACGCATTGCTCTTCCTCAGTCTCTCACACACACTTACACATCTACAAACATATGATACCAGTTCACTCTGTGCCTCTCTTTCGATGTACTCTGATCTCTCAAGGGTATACTTTTAATGCTAAATTAGACTGGGAAATGAATGGATCTTTTTTGTTCCACCTCCCCTATCTTATTTTCAGTGTATATCCACCATACTGATGCTGTGTACCAGTGACATGTACAGTGCCTTCGGAAAGTATTCAGACCCCTTGACTTTTTCCACATTTTCCGCATTTTGTTACGTTACAGCCTTATTCTAAAATTGATAAGAAAAATGTTTTCCTCATCAATCTACACAAAATACCCCATAATGACAAAGCAAAAACAGTTGTAATTTTTTACGGAAATATCACATTTACATAAGTATTCAGACCCTTTCCTCAGTACTTTGTTGAAGCATCTTTGGCAGCGATTACAGCCCCGTCTTCTTGGGTATGACACTACAAACTTGGCACACCTGTATTTGGGGAGTTTCTCCCATTCTTCTCTGCAGATCCTCTCATGCTCTGTCAGGTTGGATGGGGAGCGTTGCTGCACAGCAATTTTCAGGTTTCTCCAGAGATGTTAGATCGGGTTCAAGTCCGGGCTCTGGCTGGGCCACTCAAGGACATTCAGAGACTTGTCCCAAAGCCACTCCTGCGTTGTCTTGGCTGTTTGCTTAGGGTCGTTGTCCTGTTGGAAGGTAAACATTCACCCCAGTCTGAGGTCCTGAGTGCTCTGGAGTAGGTTTTCATCAAGGATCTCTCTGTACTTTGCTCCGTTCATCTTTGCCTCGATCCTGACTAGTCTCCCAGTCTCTGCCGCTGAAAAACATCCCCCTGGCATTTGGCCAAAGAGTTCAATCTTGGTTTCATCAGACCAGAGAATCCAAAGACACATGGTCTGAGAGTCTTTAGATGCCTTTTGGCAAACTCCAAGCGGGGTGTCGTGTCTTTTACTCAGGGGTGGCTTATGTCTGGCAACTCTACCATAAAGGCCTGATTGGTGGAGTGCTGCAGAGATGGTTGTCCTTCTGGAAGTTTCTCCCATCTCTACAGAGAAACTCTGGAGATCATCACGTCAGCCAGCTCTAGGAAGAGTCTTGGTGGTTCCAAACTTCTCCCATTTGAGAATGATGGAGGCCACTGTGTTCTTGGGAACCTTTAATGCTGCAAAAATGTTTTGGTACCCTTCCCCAGATCTGTGCCTCGACACAATCCTGTCTTGGAGCTCTACGGACAATTCCTTCGACCTCATGGCTTGGTTTTTGCTCTGACATGCACTGTCAACTGTGGGACCTTATATAGACAGTTGTGTGCCTTTCCAAATCATGTCCAATCAATTGAATTTACCACAGTTGGACTCCAATCAAGTTGTAGAAACATCTCAAGGATGATCAATGGAAACAGGATGCACCTGAGCTCAATTTCGAGTCTCATAGCAAAGGGTCTGAATACTTAGGTAAATAACGTATTTCTGTTTTTATTTTAATAAATGTGCAAACATTTATAAAAACCTGTTTTCGCTTTGTCATTATGGGGTATTGTGTGTAGATTGCTGAGGATTTTTTTTTTATCGAATACATTTTAGAATAAGGCTGTAACGTAACAAAATGTGGAAAAAGCCAAGGGGTCTGAATACTTTCCAAAGGCACTGTATACCCTTATCAACTATGTGGGCTTCATAAACAACCTTTTCTATGGGGACACTGTCGCTGGGCAGATTGCACATCAAACAGCCAGACCTGTATCGGCCTATCAAGGTAAACTCTCCATATCTGTGCACTGAATCCTGTTGGACAAGGTTATTGCCAGCTTGCACATTTTGTGAGGAGCATGATTTTAAAAGGAATGCTTGACTGCAGTCAGGACAGTATTGAGTAATGGGTCTACTCTTGTTGATGACAAGTTATACGCTGACACATGCACAATGCTATCATGTTCAAAGCATGTGTTGTGTACTCTGTACTTTGTGTTTGTATTACAATTAATTTAATGTTTGTGTGTTAGATGTATAGATTAATTAATCAATTGACGTATGGGATTGTGTATAGCAGGGGTCTGCAACAGGCTTCCTGCGGGAGATATTTTTTTTTAAAGACTGTAAAATCACTAGAAATTAATGTAGAAATCTGTTTAATTTCAAAAATCAAAGTATTCCCACGAATAAAGAGACATGATCGTGTCTCAATGTAACCAAGGTATAAAATGTTATTTTCAAATACAACCTATATTTGGGCTTAATTGTGGTCAATTTACAAATTATTATTTTGTGAGGAGCATGATTTTAAAAGGAATGCTTGACTGCAGTCAGGACAGTATTGAGTAATGGGTCTACTCTTGTTGATGACAAGTTATACGCTGACACATGCACAATGCTATCATGTTCAAAGCATGTGTTGTGTACTCTGTACTTTGTGTTTGTATTACAATTAATTGAATGTTTGTGTGTTAGATGTATAGATTAATTAATTAATTGACGTATGGGATTGTGTATAGCAGGGGTCTGCAACAGGCTTCCTGAGGGAGATATTTTTTTTTAAAGACTAAAATCACTAGAAATGAATGTAGAAATCTGTTTAATTTCAAAAATCAAAGTATTCCCACGAATAAAGAGACATGATCGTGTCTCAATGTAACCAAGGTATAAAATGTTATTTTCAAATACAACCTATATTTGGGCTTAATTGTGGTCAATTTACAAATTATTATCATTATGTTCTGGACCCCAACCATCCGCTCTGACAAAAATCTTCCTGAGGCTGAATCTATTTGCCTACCCCGGTGTATAGTTTGTGTATAGTGTGCTTGTGTATAGATTGTTGACTGTCCTGTCATCGGGTGAGCCCGGTGTGGCCAGTGATCTACCTGCTGTTCTGGGACTTCCTGCTCGTCTTCTCGCTGTACTCTGAGCCGGTGGTGTGTGGTATCGGCCTGGTCATCATCTGGAGTCCCTGTCTACTTCCTGGGTGTCTACTGGGACAACAAGCCCCAATGCTTCAACACCTTCATGGGTATGACAACCATATTAAGTACTGATGAGGCTCATTACTAGGACCCCGAGTTCTCCTTGGTCAGGTCATGTGGTCTGGACAAACTTGAGGACCTAGTAAAGTAGAGCATAACAGTGCAGTGGTGCAAAGTTGTGTGAAATGTTTAGCCCTTACAATTATATTGATATTAAATCTCTTATTTTTCGCTCTTTCCCAGTAGCAGTGTGTGGTTAAACTCACTGGGGAAGTAAATAAAAAGCCATATTACAACCTATGTGTTGTGATAATTGTGTTGTTTGTTCTATAACCTGTTAGTTCCTATGCCTTGCGGCCGTGATTTATAGGCCTAAAGGCCGAGACATGAAGAAGACAGTGGCAGAATAAATTCAACCACACCTTTCATTTCATCACAAAACCGGGAAGCGCCAAACCGGTGAAGTCCACAAAGCATTTTTCATGTAACAAACCGTTACATGATCTACATCATGGTCAAGCAAGTTAATGTTTATGACATTTTCGTCCTACTGAACAACTATTGATTTTGAATCACAGAGAGTTACCGCAAGTCGCAAAGAAAACAGAAGCTGCCTCCACTATTCCAGCACCATTTCAACTTCAACATTTCAACATCATCAAATAACCTCTGCTTAGTCTAATACAGTGACAACTAAAAGATACCAAAAACAATTTAGTCCAATCAATGTAAGCTAAATATGACGTGACTGTCTATGTTTCTGACACCCGACTTGTAGAGAAACGGCATGTTGACGAAGCGAAGCGGTTTATAACTGTCATACAGTGCACAATTTAATATTTTGTTGTCTTAGGCTAGCGAGCAAGCATTTTAACCAGGTATCCTAACTTCCTTTCATGGGCAACGTTAGCTAGTTAACATTAACCTTCTACATCTAGCTACATATTGAACTTCCATCCTCTCAGGCCAGGGGCACAATGTATGAATTTATGGTTGGATCAGAATTGCCGTCATAATCATTGGCCAGTACGGAGAATGAAGTAAAACCACAAGTCCAAATCCCTATCTCTATCCATGGCTAATTTAGGAGAGGGACAATTTTAGCTAGCTAGCTAGCTAGCTAGCGCCTTGAGGACAACAACACAATGAGATGGAACAATTCAGGTTGTTTCTGTCAATGACGTATTGCTCTCGATGTGATTTGATAGGAGTGACGCCAAATCCAAACTGGCTTCCCTTGACACTTTTTTTTATTTTATACTTTTTTTGTCAAGGGTGGCCAAATGCTCGCTTGCTTCCTTTGCATTTAATGCTATGGGCAGCAACAATGTCATACTTTTTTGGATCAGACAGCATCAGATAGATGGCCTACACATACAGAGACAGAGGGGCACTGTTTTGTTCGTTCAGATGCGTTCTCCGGTGAGATACATTCAGCCTCTTGTGAATTGAAGGACAGTTATGAAACACAGAGACGAAAGATATAATATTGGAAGTATATAAAAAAAAAAAAAAAAATCAATTTTGGGGGGGAAGCCTGGCTTCCCTTGGCATCCATGAATACACGCCACTGCTCTTTCACTCTCTTTGTCTCTCCTCACTTCCTTATCCTACCCAAGTAAGATAACCTACGTGTGCCAAAAGTTCTGTGTGGTGGTGTACCCAGACACGGGCGAAAGCAGAAATGTACGGAATGAGTGATAGGAACAGGGAGAAGAAGAAGTACTACTACTGGGGAAGGCATTGGACCCATCTGAATGAACAATGGCACAGACCGAAATACAGATAGACATTTAGTAATGGGGTACCGAGAGAGAGGGGGAGATTTCAAAAGATGGACAGATGCACTCAAGGAGATATGTAATACCACTGGGTTCTCTCTTAAATATTGACTGGCCTTAAGACTTTACACATCTGCCTCAGTGCAATACTACCTCCCATTCCCAGGAATCTGAGGTGCAATGTCAATATTGGACAGATAAATGTATTTTTTTAGATATTCAGATCTAACGATCATTTCCCGTAGGACAGGTTTCCCTAACTCAGTCCTCGGTACATGCATCCCTTTGGTTCCCGAGGACTGAGTTTGGGAAACGTTGCTGTAGGATCGATTTATTTTTTGGGGGTCAATTTTGTATTGTCTTATTTTTATTTTGGTATCTGTTGTTAGTTGTGGCAAAGTTGTTATTATGTTTAAGAGTGATATTAAAATGTATTGTCTCCCACAAGAGACCAAAAAAATTGTAATTCCCTAAATGTTTTGGTTTTACTGTATTTCTTTTATCACCCCTTTTTATTGGCTTATGTTATGGTTATACATGAGTGTAATATATTTTATGGAGTCTGTTCTTCAACATACTGTATTGTAGACGGCAGGTGTATGGAAAACTCCTGAATGATCACATCATTTTATGTGATGATAAAGCCACTTTAAAGTTCTCTCTCTCTCACAACTTGTCATTATGCATTTATGTTCAAGATTTCATTTTTCATTCTTGCAAAAGAACTAGCATGATCCACTAGCCCTTGATCATGACGCTCAGTTCCATGACATTACACATAAGAGTCATTGGACGAAGGAGTCTTCTGTAGGGCGGGAGTTTGGTGAAGATCCCATTAAAATGCATTACTTGCGGTACGGTTTTGGAAGCATAAGGATGTTTATCTTTCATATCAACGAGAAATATATATATATATCTTTTTTTAAAGGTTAAAATGATACACAACTTGTTAGGGTTCCCACACGACCCTATATCCATGTTACAGCGCTTGTTTACGGAAAACAAATGGAAGACGAGGTCGACTTGTGCTATTTAGCTATTCAGCATGCTCAGAACACCTGTGTGTAAGCATAACTCGGGAAGTGTAGCAGAAGTGTAGTTTCGTTGGATGGAGGCACCCATTGATGTATGGATCTGTGCAAACCTGCATCTTTTTTATTTTAAGGATTCTTTCTCGCTGATGAAAGATAATGCCTTATGTTTCGAAATCTGTAGCGCAAGAGATTATTGACCTTTCTTGACATTAAAACTCAGCGTCGGAATTTTAGTTCACACAAGTCAGTCGGGGGTGATGTTAATGGCTGAGAACTGATTGGCATTTTTGGTATTACAGTGGTGCTGAGCTCAAGCTTTTTCCTTACACTTTCAAGTTTTGTTACCCTCTTGTTTTCTACATTATCAATACAAACCTGCACTGAAACACACTAACACACAGTCACTTAGAATATAAGTAACCCCTCACTGTGAACTGCCACTAAAACTCACATGCTTTGTTGCCCAGTTTGCAATGCAACAACAAACAGGCAGCTCGCCCCATGACAATATTACCTCTTGATGTGATAATGAACATGCCCACTCACACTGCCTCCTTGTGATGCTGGGAAACCCCATACTGGTAGTTTAGTTCACATTAGAATCCTCCCACAAACACAATTACCTCTGCTCCATTTATGTGGTCACATGTATGCTTCAGATGACATTACTTAACTTTCCATATGATATTCAAATCAAATCAAATTTTATTTGTCACATACACATGGTTAGCAGATGTTAATGCGAGTGTAGCGAAATGCTTGTGCTTCTAGTTCCGACCATGCAGTAGTATCTAACAAGTAATCTAACAATTTCACAATATTCACAGGGCCGGCCCGCTCATTAGGCAGGAGTAGGTTCCCACCTGTGGCGGCAGATTGACGAGGGCAGCATTTTCTGAGCTAAACTGACCAAGATGCACCTCTGACAACACATAAAACCTCACATAATTGTATCCCAAAACAATTACACCTTCTCTATACCAGTGGCATATGGGCTTTTTAGGTGAGCGCTGATGCTGCCCTGTGATAAGCAGTGCCCACTTGGTCAAAGGTAGGGGAGCAAAATATTTAGCTTGTCCATTCCCAGCGCTCCTCTCCAGGGTGATGTTGGAGAGTCACAAAAAATAATCTATCATAAAGCATGTAGCAGATATAGCCGGGGTAAAACATTCGCAATAGTTAAAGCAAAATGTCAAGAACTTCAGGCCATTACATCACTTTTTATCATTACTGCATGTCAGTGAAAAATGAGTGAATGGACTTGAAAATGGGTGGTATAGACTACTCTCAAATGGGTGGTATAGACTACTCTCAAATGGGTGGTATAGACTACTCTCAAATGGGTGGTATAGACTACTCTCAAATGGGTGGTATAGACTACTCTCAAATGGGTGGTATAGACTACTCTCAAATGGGTGGTATAGACTACTCTCAAATGGGTGGTATAGACTACTCTCAAATGGGTGGTATAGACTACTCTCAAATGCGATGTGGTTCTACGAGAACAGTCCCATTTTGCCAAGGCAGAGATGAATGGCCGACACTGAAACGTGCCAGTGGATGCATAAATTCTGGCCTGAAACATCAGCCATTTGTGTAACAGATGTCTCTTTCCATTCACCTCATATGTTGCGAGTGGATGGATGTACAACTAGGCCCACATGGATCCTATTGAATTAATAGGGATTGTGTATGGAAATGTTGGTGCATGCGCTTGGTTCCGTACCGGGGAGAAATTAATTCCACTTTCACCCCTGGATATAGCATATGGTAGAAAGAGTATGTTGCCTTTTTGTAGCCTACAGGCTGGAGATAAAATGTATGACAATGTAATGAGACAGACACTTTTAACATCATGCATGTTTCTCCGATCAAATAGCCTAACTTAAATGGTTCCCAATCAAATAACAAATGTGCTGACATGTTAGCAAACAACATATCCTAAAAACAGGACAGGTCAAAGTAAAATAGACAATATTGAATGGACAATCAGGCTACTCACAACTGCTGTCCAGGAGTTTCACCCTGTGGGGTAAATTGTCATGATCAGTGGGTTCAAGTTTGTATCTGTCCATTTTTTTATTAGCTGATCATAGTAAAAAGGAAAATACTTCAGATTTCCCACTGTGTACACATTGCAAATAGGTTCAGGATAACTACTAATAACGTTGGGTAGCTGATATGCAGAGCTTAAATAGCCAAATTGAATAGTCACAGGAATCAGGACTAATAAAGCCAACCGCTTGTTTTTCAGGCGACACTGTAGGCTACACCTCAGTAAGCATGGACCCACGCCGACGTCTTTATTTGGTCCTGTCCGAACTTGCCTTGATTTCCACATCCACGGATGTTGTATTTTTGTCTCGTCCGGACCAAATCTGAACCAATCATAGGAGGCATTTTTTCTGTCTTGCCTAGGGCGGCAGAACAGTCAGGACCTGGATATTCAGCACCACTTTCATCATGTTATCACACTATGCAATATACAGTTGATGTCGGAAGTTTATATACACCTTAGCCAAATACATTTAAACTCAGTTTTTCACAATTCCTGACGTTTAATCCTAGTAAAAATGCCCCGTCTTAGGTCAGTTAGGATCATCACTTTATTTTAAGAATGTGAAATGTCAGAATAATAGTAGAGAGAATTATTTATTTCAGTTTTTATTTATTTCATCACATTCCCAGTGGGTCAGAAGTTTACATACACTCAATTAGTATAAATTGTTTAACTTGGGTCAAATGTTTTGGGCAGCCTTCCACAAGCTTCCCACAATAAGTTGGGTGAATTTTGTCCCATTCCTCCTGACAGAGCTGGTGTAACTGTGTCCGGTTTGTAGGCCTCCTTGCTCGCACACGCTTTTTCAGTTCTGCCAACACATTTTCTATAGGATTGAGGTCAGGACTTTGTGATGGCCACTCCAATACCTTGCCTTTGTTGTCCTTAAGCCATTTTGCCACAACTTTGGAAGTATGCTTGGGGTCATTGTCCATTTGGAAGACCCATTTGCGACCAAGCTTTAACTTCCTGAATGATGTCTTGAGATGTTGCTTCAATATATCCACATAATTTTCCTTCTTCATGATGCCATTTATTTTGTGAAGTGCACCAGTCCCTCCTGCAGCAAAGCACCCCCACAACATGATGCTGCCACCCCCGTGCTTCACGGTTGGGATGGTGTTCTTCGGCTTGCCATCCTCCCCCTTTTTCCTCCAAGCATAACAATGGTCATTATGGCCAAACAGTTCTTTTTTTGTTTCATCAGACCAGAGGACATTTCTCCAAAAAGTATGATCTTTGTCCCCATGTGCAGTTGCAAACCGTCGTCTGGCTTTTTTATGGCGGTTTTGGAGCAGTGGCTTCTTCCTTGCTGAACGGCTTTCAGGTAATGTCGATATAGGACTTGTTTTACTGTGGATGTAGATACGTTTGTACCTGTTTCCTCCAGCATCTTCACAAGGTCCTTTGCTGTTGTTCTGGGATTGATTTGCACTTTTCGCACCAAAGTACGTTCATCTCTAGGAGACAGAATGCGTCTCATTCCTGAGTGGTATGAAGGCTGCATGGTCCCATGATGTATATACTTGCTTGTACAGATGAATGTGGTACCTTCAGGCGTTTGGAAATTGCTCCCAATTGCTCCCAAAATCTTTTGATTTTCCCATGATGTCAAGCAAAGAGTCACTGAGTTTGAAAGTAGGCCTTGAAATACATCCACAGGTACACCTCTAATTGACTCAAAAGATGTCAATTAGCCTAACAGAAGCTTCTAAAGCCATGACATAATTTTCTGGAATTTTCCAAGCTGTTTAAAGGCACAGTCAACAGACCCACTGGAATTGTGATACAGTGAATAAGTGAAAGAATCTGTAAACAATTGTTGGAAAAATTACTTGTGTCATGCACAAAGTAGATGTCCTAACCGACTTTCCAAAACTATAGTTTGTTAACAATAAATTTGTGGAGTGGTTTAAAAACGAGTTTTAATGACTCCAACCTATGTGAATGTAAACTTCCGACTTCAACTGTATGATGTGTCACCACTGTTTTTGAAACAACATGATGTAATACAGCTCTTGGGCCAACACCACATAAATGTGTTTATTGAATATTCTGACACGTCTGCAGTGGCAGGGAAGCAGACGGGGCAAGTCCGTGCTTGCACACTTTTCAACTTTAAAAAAATCATAAAATCACCTTCTCGCTGCTCTTGCACACACTCTTGCACACACGGCACGCACATCTTATGTATGGAAATAATTGTAAAGGAGACTGACCATTACCTTCATTGTAATTACTCAGGTGATCACTTCTCTGACCATGCACCATCAGTTCCTGCACCCCCACCTCATCCATCTTCCACCTGTGGTCGAGGACCTCGACCTCCACGTAGGTCGCCTTCAGTTTTCCTACGGGGCGGAGTTCAAGCCTAGTCAGAGATCAGATGGCGGAAGTGATGCTGCCATTATGGTTTCCACACGAAGCTTAGGGGACCGTACAGTAGGCGTCCATCCAAGATAGCCGCCGAGTAGTTTTAGTTGCCCATTCATTTGTGAGGGAAGAGTTTAATAAATGTTGACACGTCGCTGTTAATTCAGCACAGAAACGGCTTGGTATTTTTCTAGGGGCGTTTTCACTTTCTGAAGGTAAGAGACTAGCATCGAGCTCCCATGTAATCCGAGGTTATCGAGCATTAATTGGGTAAATACAGGCATAGTTGACATCGCGTTTGTGGGGTTTACCCTGAACATGTTGTAAAAGTAGATCGCATAATCAACTGAATTTCTAGGAAATTGCTGCGGTGTGTTGTGGCTAGCAATGCTAGGTGAATTAATTCGATACATTGTATCAAGATAATGTTGACGTCACGGCTGCCTGTATCTTGTAAGGTTTATAGTTGTACATGGTTGTTTCGTATTTCACTTTTCATTGTAATTTATTAACAGCCCCTGCACTTCGGGAAGGATTCTCTCGCTATTCAAATGACTGTAGAGGAAATGCTAGTGCTTTTACAGGTGCTCGTGAATAACTTATTAGTTGTTTCACCTGCTTTATTGTCCTACATGCACCGATAGTCAATGCATTTTCTTATTCACATTAGTATGTGTGGGTCTTTTTGTATGTCTGTTGAACATCTCTAATTCTGCAACCTCCCTCTTTCTGTCCCGCACAGGAGCCATGTCTCCGTCTGTGCGTCTGCAGGAGATGATCAGGGTGATCAGAGGAGCCCGTACACAGGGAGAGGAGCGTGGTGTGATCCAGAGGGAGTGTGCTGCCATCCGGGCACAGTTCAGACAGGCTGACAATGGGACGCGCTCTCACAACCTGGCAAAGCTGCTGTATGTGCACATGCTGGGTTACCCCGCCCACTTCGGTCAGGTAATGAACAGTGCCTCTTAAGATGTCTGTAGTGTTGGTATATTTGCTATATTTGTATCCTAACAACTCCCCAACTCCCTCTCTGGTCTCAGATGGAGTGTGTGCGTCTGATTGCCAGCCCTCGGTACAATGAGAAGCGTGTTGGGTACCTGGGTGCCATGATGCTTTTAGACGAGAAGCAGGATGCTAGCCTTCTCATCACTAACTCCATCAAGAAGTAAGGACAGTTTTATATGCAATTTTACCATGAAATTGGAAGAATGAACATTTTAAGTGATTGCTGCATTGTTGGGAAAGAGCTAGCAAGAAAGGCATTTCACTGTACTTGTGCACGTGAAAACAAAACTTGAAACTTTTATCAGACGGAACTAAGACAATCAGAGAGACATGACTCTGAAAAAGTCAGACGGACGGAACGATGAGACAGACAGACGGATGGAACGCTGAGACAGTCAGACAGACGGACGGACGGAATGCTGAGACAGTCAGACGGACGGAACGCTGAGACAGTCAGACGGACGGAACGCCGAGACAGTCAGACAGACAGCATTCTCGGACAGTTCCATAATCATGTCTAGTCTGTGTACGATCAATGTTGCCATATATAAACATTGAACTAGTGGTCTAGTAACCTCTACTTGAGCACACAGCAATTGAGCAATTGTCATTAAACCCCCATCTCAGTGACCTGTCCCACAGCAGTCAGTATGTCCAGTCTCTGGCTCTGTGTACTCTGGGCTGTATGGGCTCAGCTGAGATGTGTCGAGACCTGGCCCCAGAGATCGACCGCCTCCTCAGAGCCTCTAACTCCTACATCAAGAAGAAGGTGAGCACTCTCTGTAGACACAAACACACACAACGCCACTCCTTTCATCACGCCTTCATGGCTGACCTTGGTAATGCAGAAACCCAAACCAATCCACCTTGAGCACTACTGTAAAACACTGCATTGCAACAGACGAAAGGAAACCACCATGTGGACTGTACTGAGTGTCAAGGTTACCTTTGTTATGAAGCTGATCGTGATGACAATGGCATTTCAGGCAGCTCTTTGTGCGGTGCACATTGTGAGGAAAGTACCAGAGCTAGGAGAGCTGTTTACCCCGGCATCTCGATCCCTGCTCTCTGAAAAGAACCACGGTGAGTCTGTCATCATTTGTTTAGCTTTTCTTATATTACCAGCTGTTCACTGTCTGCTCCTTTCTGTCAATCCTTCTGTGCCTACCTGTCTCACAGTCTGTTACGTTTGAGTACAGTATTGTATTTTGACTGTTAGCCGTTACTATGAATGTTATAGCATAGTAAACAGTGTCCGTGTGGCAATTATTCCCCTCATGGTTTGGTCTGATTGCAGGGGTGTTACATGGAGCTGTGGTTCTGATTACTGAGCTGTGTGAGCGCAACCCAGACACACTAGAGCAGTTTCGTAAGGTAAACACACCCACCCACCTCATCTCACCCCATTCCAGTACATCCACTCAACATGAGACATTACATGTCAGTCCCTTGAAAATGATATATTTGGTTATACTCTGTAACAAATGCCAAATTGATACTGGCACACGGTTGCACATTCTCCCACATCCTTAGAAGATGATCTGTGATTTTGACTCCTGGTGTGTGTGTGTGTTTGGTCTAGGTGGTGCCGGAGCTGGTCCAGATAATGAAAGGCCTGGTGATGTCTGGTTACTCTCCAGAACACAACGTGGCTGGTATCAGTGACCCATTCCTACAGGTCAGTGTTTTAAATAATTTATTTTTCCAGGTTGAATTGGAGTCCCTTTTGTGACTGAACATACATACACTACATGACCAAAAGTATGTGGACACCTGCTCGTCAAACATCTCGTTCCAAAATCATGGGCATTAATATGGAGTTGGTTCCCCCTTTTGCTGCTATAACCGCCTCCACTCGTCTGGGAAAGCTTTCCGCTAGATGTTGGAACATTGCTGTGGGGACTTGCTTTCATTCAGCCATGAGCATTTGTGAGGTTGGTAACTGATGTTGGGCGATTAGGCCTGGCTCGCAGTTGGCTTTCAAATTCATCCCAAAGGCTTTCAATGGGGTTGAGGTCAGGGCTCTGTGCAGGCCAGTCAAGTTCTTCCACAACCGATCTCGACAAACCATTTCTGTATGGACCTTGCTTTGTGCACAGGGGCATTGTCATGTTGTTACAGGAAAGGGCCTTCCCCAAACTGTTCCACAAATTTGGAAGTACAGAATCGTCTAGAATGCCATTGTATCGTTATGATTTCCCTTCACTGGAACTAAGGGGCCGAGTCTGAACTATGAAAAACAGCCCCAGACCATTATTCCTCCTCCAAACTTTACAGTTAGCACCATGCATTTGGGCAGGTATGGTTCTTCTGGCATCCACCAAACCCAGATTAATCCGTTGCGCTGCCAGATGGTGAAGTGTGATTCATCACTCCAGAGAACGCGTTTCCACAGCTCCAGAGTCCAATGGCGGCGAGCTTTACACACTCCAGCCGACGCTTGGCATTGCGCATGGTGATCTTAGGCATGCTGCTCGGCCATGGAAACCCATTTCATGAAGCTCCCGACAAACAGTTATTGTGCTGACGTTGTTTCCAGAGGCAGTTTGGAACTCGGTAGTGAGTGTTGCAACCAGGGACAGATGGGTTTTACACGCTAGGCGCTTCAGCTTGTGTGACCTACCACTTTGCGGCTGAGCTGTTGTTTCTCCTATACGTTTCCACTTCACAATAACAGCACTTGACCGAGGCAGAAATTTTACGAACTGACTTGTTGGAAAGGTGGCATCCTATGACGCTGCCAGGTTGAAAGTCAAATGAAGGCCATTCTACTGCCAATGTTTGTCTATGGAGATTGCATGGTGGTGTGCTCAATTTTATTCACCTGTCAGCAACGGGTGTGGCTGAAATAGCCGAATCCACTATTTGAAGTGGCGTCCACATACTTTTGTATATATAGTGTATTTCTCTTTCTGTTCATCCATCATTAGGTGCGCATTCTTAGGTTGCTGAGGATCCTGGGTCGTAATAATGAAACAGCGAGTGATGCCATGAATGACCTGCTGGCCCAGGTACAGTAATGAAACCACACACAAGGATTCACACTGCAGGATTTTCACCAGTAAATAGTCTTGCAGGGTTGTTGTTGTATGATTTTATTTATGCAATAAGGCCAGAGGAGGTGTGATATATGGCCAATATACCGCGGCTAAGGGCTGTTCTTATGTACGACGCAACTCGGAGTGCCTAGACACAGCCTTTAGCCATGGTATATTGGCTATATACCACAAACCCCAGAGGTGCCTTATTGCTATTATAAACTGGTTACAAATGTAATTAGAGCAGTAAAAATTAAATGTTTTGTCATACCCGTGGTATGCAATCTGATATAGCACGTCTGTCAGCCAATCCGCATTCAGGGCTCAAACCTTCCAGTTTATGATTGGATATTTATCACTGCTTCTTTATACAGGTGGCCACGAACACAGACAGCAGTAAGACTGCAGGCAGTGCTGTGTTGTATGAAACAGTTCTCACCGTCATGGACATCAAATCAGAAAGTGGCTTGAGGGTAAGTGCCACATGCGATACCGTCAAGTCATTTCTTGTTTGTATATATTTACATCTTTTGAATGTGCTACAAGTGGTAGAGGCTAGTGTAGCTAACAGTGATGTACATCAGAAGCCGTATATCCAGGTTGTGTGTTTTTGTGTGTGTGTGTGACAGGTCCTAGCTGTGAACATCCTGGGGCGATTTCTTCTGAACAACGATAGGAACATCCGGTTAGTGCCCCCTCCCCCCTTCCTTCCCTCTGTCTCTTCCTTTTATCTCATCTGGTCCTTCTTCATTCTTTCTAGCCCATTGCTTAGAAGCTTATTGTTGCTTAGAAGCGTATTGTTGCCTGAGGCGGACAAACCTGTGCATTCAAATACATCTAAACACAGTCAGTAATGTGTATTCCTGTGATTATTTACCTAGAGGCCTTACAGTGACAGACAGGGTTGTGGGCTAACGATCACAAATAAGTTTCCTTGTTATCCGTCTGTTCCTGTTGGGATTGTTCCCGTAGGGTCTGTCTGGCCCAGCAGGTTATTCTGGTCTGGTCCCAGGCTTAAGCGCGTCCTCCCTCTGGCAGTGGGACAGCTGGTGGAAACCTGCTAGACTGGCTCAGAGCAGATATGACCATTCTCAGCATGCAGAGTGATCGCAGATCATTACCCCAGATATACATTTCAAAGACCTTAAACTTCGAGGAGAGCAGTCATGCTCACCATCAGGGAAGAAAGCACACAGCTAAAATATTTGCATAAGATGAGAGAGACCAAGAGACCTTGGAAATGGGAGTTGTAGAAGGAAAGTTTGTTCTGTGAAATGTTCAGTTGTGTTGACAAGTTATCACAGCCCTTATACACGTCCAGAAACACACACATGTAACGCGTCTTCTTCTTTCTATGTCTGAATCTTTTTATTCATGCACAGGTACATCTCAATGACTTCCCTTCAGAAGATTGTTCAGACGGACCACAATGCAGTGCAGCGTCACAGAGGGACCATAGTGGACTGCCTGAAGGACCAGGATGCTTCTGTCAAACGGTACTGCATTGATTTCTGAGCCTGTACTACCAGTTAGCCAAGTGTCACCTATTCATGAGCAATAATGGAAGGTGGCATATGACTGTAGCGAATAACAGTATCTAGTTACAATCTTCTTTATGTTTCTCCCTCAGCCGGGCATTGGAGCTTTCGCTGGCCCTGGTGTCAGCTGTCAACATCCGCTCTCTGATGAAGGAGCTGCTCCTCTTCCTCTCCAGCTGTCCCCCAGAGCTCAGAGCACACACCACCTCAGGCATCTTCAACGCTGCAGAGAGGTACTGGGCTGGCCGTCACCTGTCTATATGGGCTTTAAAGGTCTCTATGTCGTGTAGTCTCTGTGTATCTGGATGTCTCATTTTGTATCTATGTCTATATGAATGTTTCCCTGTCTCTGTGTCAGGTGTGGTACTGTGTTTCTGTCTTGTTCTCTGCGTCTGTATATGTCTCACTGCTATCTGGCTGTTCTTCCGCTGAACACACACAGGCCTAGCCAGTAGCCTGCCCTCCCTGCGTGTCACTGTCTGTGTTTGTGTCTGAGCCGCAGCACAGAACACCACTGAGTCTCTGTGTCTCTGGCAGGTATGCTCCCTCTCAGCGCTGGCACATTGACACCATCCTGCATGTCCTCACCACGGTAAATACTGACACTCTACTGCACCACAATCACCTGGTGACTGTACAACTTGTTTTAACTACTGTACAACTTGTTTTAACTATGACCAGCTATTGTAAATACCCCCAAGATGTATCCCACTGCACTTCAAGCTGTCTGGGTGTAAACTAGGCCACGCCCACATTGCCACTTTTTGTCCTGTCTAGACTAGTCTAGACATTCCTGTGTTTGACAGTAGTACCATCTCTTTTAGGCAGGGGGCGACGTAAGGGATGAGACAGTTCCCAACCTGATCCAGCTCATCACCACAGCAACAGAACTACACTGCTACACGGTCCACAAGCTGTACAGAGCCCTGATTACAGACATCTCAGTGGTATGGCTTTAGTATGAATGTGTTTGTGTGCAATGCTCTGTAGCAATGGGATTTGTGTTATCAGTCAGGAAAACCTGGTTAACCTCTATTCTCAGCTGTGGAACTGTGCAACATTGTTGGTTTGTGTGTGCAGCAATCCCTGGTACAGGTGGCATGCTGGTGTATTGGGGAGTACGGAGACCTGCTTCTGAGAGGAGAGTGTGAGGAGACGGAACCTGTTCAGGTACATGAGGGAGGATGCTGTGGTTGTTTTAACACAGGCATGGTTAATACACATTGGCAATACAGTATCAACTGTCATAAAACCGAGACCGTTCTCCTTGTTTCTCTGTCCTGCCGTTAGGTGGCAGAGGATGATGTCCTGGACGCCTTGGAAATGGTTCTACAGTCACATATGTCGTCGCCGGCAACCAGGGGCTTTGCTCTCACAGCAACAATGAAACTCAGCACACGCATTACACATAACGTGGAGTAAGCAGCATTATCTCACACCCCTCGGGAACACTGCTACAACCGCTACGCAGCAGCTACTGAAAACTGCTTTGTCAGTTTTGTCCACTGCGTGGGGTCTTGGGACTTGTGACTCTCATTGCTGATGATTGAGAATACTAAAATAGCTCTTGTTTCCTGCTGCTTTTCTCTCCTCATCCCTGTCCGGGCAGTCGCATTAGGAGCATCGTCAGCATCTACGGCAGCTGCATCGACGTGGAACTCCAGCAGAGGGCAGTGGAATACAACGCTCTGTTTAAGAAATACGACCACATGAGGTAGTCCATATGTATATACATACAGTATATTGTCAATGATGTCTACATATATTATTTAATCTATGAATACAACACTGAGGGGAAATGGCAGCCCCTCAGTGACTCAATTATGGTTTTCGTCATGGTAGCCACGAGCTTTGCCCATTACACTGCTAAGAGAGCTGTGTTCGCAGGGCTGCTGTTCTGGAGAGAATGCCAGTGATTGACAAGAGCTCACCGGGACATACCAATGGAGAATCAGCAGGGGGGTCTATCAAAGAGATGGAGCCAACCAAACTGACACAGGAAGTAGTATTACCCCAGGGACCTGCTAACCAGGTAAGGGATAAAAATGACTGCACTAAACTTTGGTAGTTCAGCTATCTGGATATGAAGTATAGACTTGACCTATTGTGTACTTTCTCAAGCGAAACCTCTCAAATGTAACTCAATGTGGAATATTTCCCTCATTTCCTCTTGTCAAGGTGTGTGATCTGTTGGACCTGCTAGGTGGTTCTGGGGAGCCTCTCCAGCCCAGCCCCGCCCTGTCCACCACAGCACTAGGGCCTGTTAGCAGCACGGCTGGGGGAGACCTACTGGACCTGCTGGGAGGCCTGGACGTCACACCTGGTGAGACACAGAGCTGCTGAGTGAAAGAGAAACGGAGATGGGGGTTTCAGAGAGATGGACAAAGCCATCAGAAATACATTGTGAAGATGTACTTGTTTGGGATTTTAGAATGAACACGTCAGTAGCTTTATGCAAAAGATATAGCACATCTTAATAATGTATTTAATGGTCTGTTTTCTGGTGCTGAATTTCATGAGCCCCAGTGTGACAGATGTTTCTTTGTGTTTCCATAGTGCCACCTAGTGTTCTAGTGTATGAGAAGAACGGCATGACACTGAAACTACAGACTGACAAACAGACAGACACGGGCATGACCATTACCCTCACTGCCACCAACTCTACTGACAGGGACATCACCAGCCTCACCCTGCAAGCAGCAGTACCCAAGGTCTGTCCGTCTGTCTTTGGGTCCGCCTGTCAGACTACCTTAGTATTTGCTATTCCAAACTTGTACGTCATGAGTAGGCCCCTCTAGACCATGTGACCAGACCAGGAAAAACTCTGGGCCCTAGTTATAGGCTATTCATGACCTTTGTCTTTCACTTCCATCCACCTCAGAGCGTCCAGCTACAGATGAAGGCTCCGAGTGGTGACGTCATCCCTGCACACGGCTTAGGTCAGGTGACCCAGACTGTGCTCCTCAACAACCCTAACAAGGTGGGTCTTCATTCAGTCAGTCTGTGGTTGCCACACTTACAATGAACTAAACATTCACTTCCTTCCCAACCAGGTGAGTCTGAAAATGAGGGTGCGAGTGTGCTACACCAGCCAGGACTTTGTCTGCCAGGACACGGTGCAGATCGACTCATTTCCCAACCCCGCCTGGTAATGACAGCTGAAATCAACCTGTCCATCAACGCTGACATCAGACCATGGAAGGATCGACAGCCGACCAGGCCCAAGAGTGGGATCCATTCTATCTGACAGCTGCCTGTCAGTCATACACCGAGGGGATCCTCTCTGTCAATCAACTATTCTACAGTACAACCTGATGTTTTTCCAAATGACTCCACTTATTTTTTCTAAATGGCTGACCCTCAAGAACTGTGGAAAATGTCCCCCTACAGTTGGCAGGGATTTATGTAGATAAACTCTTGATACTGTCACCCTAAAAGCCATTGTCACCATTCTACCTTTTCAGCTTCTGTTTGGACTGCTGGTATTACATTTCCCATAGCATAACCAACAGTATTAATGGCACTATCTTTGGTGTGGATTTCCAGAGTTGCAGGTCATCGTCATTGGTGTCACCTCAATCAACAATAGTAATATGCAGCGGTCAACCTGGGCCAGTGGGACTTGTCCAATCAGAACATAAATCTATCCTGAGAACTGTGCAATCAAGACTGTCCACCTGAAAGGTGTCTATCGGGATAATATTTTAAGAGAGTAGCTTGACGTCTTGGCACATGCAACCTCGACGACTTTTCTTTCACTCCAGGACTACTTACCTACCTACTGTTGTGGCTCACTGTTACACTTCCCTCCTGTCAATCTGAGCCACATGATTAGCATCCCCTAACACTACGCCTTATCCATACTTAATGGTACATGCCTTTCATTGGTGTGCTCTCCTCCTTCCTACCTCTTATTTACCAACTGCTTCTCTCTTCCCCTGTGCCTGTCACCCAGAACCCCTTTTGGAGCTGAGGTATTATCATATGTGTATATAGACTTTATTTTGAGGTGGGAGTTGCTGTTTTATCTGTGAATGATGTGTAGTACCGGGAAAGAGAATTCAGTTTGTGTGCATTGCCTTTGACATTTGTAATTAAAGGTTATCCAATTGAATTATTTTCAGAGTTCATAACTGCCTATATGGAAAGTTGTTTCACAATGCACTGCTAAATTACACACTCATGCAATAGCAGCCATACATGTACTTCAAAAGAAAAACAGTACATTTCACCTTTTATTCACAAGCAAAATAACCAGTGTGCAAACTCTCTCACTGTGTCCCACTTACACTGTTTTTGTAACCACCCATACTTAAATTCCAACAATCTACACAGAGGAATGATAGAAGTGCAAATTGCTGCTCTGTGTTGCAACGTGGTGTGACGATGACAAACTCTGCCCACTAGGAGATGAGGGGTGTGCTGGATCAGTGGCAGACTAGCCCTCCTCTTAGCGCCAGGACCAGATGCAGCACTGAGCCTCCCTGGATCTTGTAGTCTGCAGCTGTCTTCTCGTCGTTCCTGAGAGGGATGGGATTAAGTCAGAGCAGATAAAACAAGTGTTGCATCCAAGATGTAATGCTGCCACTTGATTAACACTAGAACCACCATAGACCAACATTGTTTGATTTTGTAAATAAAGTAAATCGATTTTGGTCCTGCCGTACATACCTACACGTACGCTACGGTCACAAGACGCAGGCTTCCTTACTGTCCCTAGAATTTCTAAGCAAACAGCGGGAGGCAGGGCTTTCTCCTATAGAGCTCCATTTTTATGGAATGGTCTGCCTATCCATGTGAGAGATGCAGACTCGGCCTCAACCTTGTAGTCTTTATTGAAGACATCTCTTCAGTAGGTCCTATGATTGAGTGTAGTCTGGCCCAGGGGTGTGAAGGTGAACGAAAAGGCACTGGAGCAACGAACCACCCTTGCTGTCTCTGCCTGGCCGGTTCCCCTCTTCTCTGGGATTCTCTGCCTCTAACCCTATTACAGGGGCTGAGTCACTGGCTTACTGGTGCTCTTCCATGCCGTCCCTGGAGGGGGGTGAGTCACTGACGTGATCTTCCTGTCCAGTTTGGCCCCCCCTTGGGTTGTGCCGTGGCAGAGATTTTTGTGGGCTATACTCGGCCCTGTCTCAGGATGGTAAGTTGGTGGTTGGAGATATCCCTCTAGTGGTGTGGGGGCTGTGCTTCGGCAGAGTGGGTGGGGTTATATCCTTCCTGTTTGGCCCTGTCCGGGGTATCGTCGGACGGGGCCACAGTATCTCCCGACCCCTCCTGTCTCAGCCTCCAGTATTTATGCTGCAGTAGTTTGTGTCGGGGGGCTAGGGTCTGTCTGTTATATCTGGAGTATTTATCCTCTCTTATCCGGTGTCCTGTGTGAATTTAAGTATGCTCTCTCTCGGACCTGAGCATTAGGACCATTCCTCAAGGCCTACCTGGCCTGATGACTCCTTGATGTCACCAGTCCACCTGGCTGTGCTGCTTCTCCAGTTTCAACTGTTCTGCCTGTTCTATGAACATTTTAAAATCTTGTCCATGTTCTGTTATAATCTGCACCCGGCACAGCCAGAAGAGGACTGGCCACCCCTCACAGCCTGGTTCCTCTCTAGGTTTCTTCCTAGGTTCTGGCCTTTCTAGGGAGTTTTTCCTAACCACCGTGCTTTTACACCTGCATTGCTTGCTGTTTGGGGTTTTAGGCTGGGTTTCTGTATAGCACTCTGTGACATCAGCTGATGTAAGAAGGGCTTTATAAATACATTTGATTTGATGAACAGGCGATAATTGTGCACGTTGCTTCACAATTGAATTTAAATTGACCGTGCTCCTTGTGGGTTTATCATTCTTTCACGTTTTACTTTGTAAAAAGAAGCTGTTACAGGGCTGTTTTATTTACTAGAACGGAAAACATGCTATGTGTTGCAGTAGGTCCTTAGAATAATGCCAAACATATCCTTGACTATCCAAGTTGTTGAGCAAAGGGACTCAAACGATGCCAGCCCACTGAATGAATGGGAGACAATCGCACATTACTTCACAATCGAATTTAAAATAGGCCTAACTAAATGATAAGGAGGGTGAACAGGTTGATTTAATTTAGAAAGACAATAGTGTAATGATGAGTTTGTGTTATGCCTATTTATCAGCGTTGGCTCTCAGGTTAATAATTTGACCGCATGCTTTGCTGGTTGATACGGGACTGTTTTATTTACTATAACTATTATTAAATTCTATTTATTGTAAGGGCAACTAAAACATGCTACGTGTTGCACTAGGACTTTAGAATAATTCAAAACACATCCTTGACTCTATCCAAGATGATGAGCGAGGGGAAGAAACGATGCCAGTCCGACTACGCAGCCGGGCCATCGAAACTACACCTAAACTATATCGAAACTAATTTCACACGTAATAAGACAGCTTATAGACAAGATTAAATTGACAGTCTGAGTGACAAAATTATCAATTGCACATGAAGAGATGGGCACATTTTGTAATTGACAGATGCAGGGAAAGAAGCATCACTTCATCCCATGCAGGTAAAACGTTTTGATTTCTATATAGTATCAGAAAGATCATATTGTGCAGTTTCTATGACGCTTACGTTTGTCAAATAACTCAAAATTCAAGAGGTGCAGCTCTATTTCCAAATTTCACTTTTTAAAAGAATATCTTCTGCACTCAGCACATGCCCACTCGGGGGCAGCATTTCTCTAGCTACTAAGCAAAGATTAGTAACATAATAAACTTAAAATATGGTATTCTGTTTTCATTTAAATACATTTTCTTATTTCCGCAATGTTTCTTTAGACCGGCCAAAACTAAATTACAAAGGACTTCTTTGTGATGGACTTGAACTAGTGGTTTTTTGTTTTGACTTGTAGCCTAGAGTAACAAACTAATGAAAATGCTATTATGTTCTTTGAAATGATTGTTGAGTACTCTAATGTTACATAAGACCTTTATAAACACAACCAAATGATTATTCTTCAGATTGCATATATGAAATGTATTTATTAAACTGTTAGAATGTTGATGGGCCATTGGCTGGAAGTGAAGATAATTGGCTTTAGGCCTACGTTTTTCAAGAGGACGTCCTAGAATAATTTAAAACATATCCATGACTAGCAAACAACTATTGATGTTATTTTTATACATGGATATACAGTGCATTCGGAAAGTATTCAGACCCGTTGACTTTTTCCACATTTTGTTATGTTACAGCCTTATTCTAAAACGGATTACATTGTTTTCCCCTCAATCTACACACAATACCCCATAATGATAAAACAAACACAGTTGGTTTTTTTTAAAGAAAGAAAGAAAGAAATCGGAAATAGCACATTTACGTAATATTCAGAGCATTTACTCAGTACTTTGTTGAAGCAGCTTTGGCAGCGATTACAGCCTCGATTATTCGTGGGTATGACGCTACAAGCTTGGCACACCTGTATTTGAGGAGTTTTTCCCATTGCACAGCTATTTTCAGGTCTCTCCATAGATGTTCGATTGGGTTCAAGGCTCGGCCACTCAAGGACATTGAGACTTGTCCCGAAGCAACTCCTGGCTGTGTGCTTGGGGTCTTTGTCCAGTTGGAAGGTGAACCTTTGCCTCAGTCTGAGGTCCTGAGCGCTCTGGAGTAGGTTTTCATCAATGATCTCTCTGTACTTTGCTCTGTTCGACTAGTCTACCCGTCCCTGCAGCTGAAAAACATTCCCACAGCATGATGCGGTCACCACCATGCTTCACCGTAGGGATGGTGCCAGGTTTCCTCTAGATGTGACGCTTGGCATTCAGGCCAAAGAGTTCAACCTTGGTTTCATCAGACCAGAGAATCTTGTTTCTCATGGTATGAGTCCTTTAGGTGCTTTTTGGCAAATTCCAAGCAGGCTGTCATGTGCCTTTTACTGAGGAGCGGCTTCAGTCTGACCACTCTACCATAAAGACCTGATTGGTGGAGTGCTACAGAGATGGTTGTCCTTCTGGAAGGTTCTCCCTTCTTCACAGAGGAACTCTGTAGCTCTGTCAGAGTGACCATCGGGTTATTGGTCAGCTCCCTGACCAATCTGATTGCTCAGTTTTGCCGGACGCCCAGCTATAGGAAGAGTCTTGGTGGTTCTAAACTTCTTCCATTTAAGAATGATGGAGTCCACTGTGTCCTTTTGGGACCTTCAATGCTACATACATTTTTTGGAACCCATCACCAGATCTATGCCTCGGAGCTATACGGACAATTCCTTCGACCTCATGGCTTGGTTTTTGCTATGACACCCACTGTCAACTGTGGGACCTTATATAGACAGCTGTGTGCCTTTCCAAATCATGTCCAATCAATTGAATTTACCACAGGTTGACTCCAATCAAGTTGTATAAACAACTCAAGGATGATCAATGGAAACAGGATGCATCTGAGCTCAATTTCAAGTCTCATAAGCAAAGGGTCTGAATTTTGTGACATCTTGTCCCATCGCTGCAACTTCCGCACGGACACGGGAGATGCGAAGGTTGAGAGCCATGCGTCCTCCGCAACACGACCCCGCCAAAACCGCACTGCTTCTTGACAGCCGCACCAATGTGTCGGAGGAAACACTGTACAGCTGGTGACCGTAGTCAGCGTGCATGCACCCGGCCCGCCACAAGGAGTTGCTAGAGCATGATGGGACAAGAACATTCCGGCAGGCCAAACCCTCCCCTAACCCATACGACGCTGGGCCAATTGCGCGTTGGTCGTGGCCGGCTGCGACACAGTAATGCAGTAGTAATGTAGTAATGCCTCTAGCACTGCGATGCAGTACCTTAGACCGCTGTGCCACTCTGGAGGCCCCTCTGTTTTTTTATATTTAATACATTTGCAAACATTTCTAAAAACCTGTTTTCGCTTTGTCATTATGGGGTATTGTATGTAGACTGATGAGAATTTGTATTTAGAATCAGTCTGTAACGCAACAAAATGTGAAAAAGGTCAAGGGGTCTGAATACTTTCCAAATGCACTGTATTACCATGAATATTTGTTCATGTAATTCATGCTTTATAATTGTTTATGTACTATTTATCATGTGTTGGTGCTTATGTGTGTGTACCATGCGGGTTGATATGCAGCTGTGTGCAAAAGGGGAAGCCCGACGTTCTCTAGAGCAGGTATTCCCAAACTGCGCAATGCCGTCAGGGTTACGCCAAATAAAAATGTGATTCACATTTTTTTTTCTCACATTTTTAAACAGTCCATTTATATTTACCAACGGGGCTATACATTTAGGTGTGTTTTTTCCCCCTCGCCTGAGTAGCCTCGTTTCACTGCCAAAAATAAAATGAAACCATCTAGTGTTCAGCGAAATAACAACACAATGTCAAATACAGGTAGCCTAGTCAAATAATTAACGTCCAACCACATTAACCGTTACTCTCTCACGGGAATTCCACTAACGGTCCGTATGTAGCCAAACGTAGCTGCTGCTCATTCTGTTTCCACGAAAATGTATAAATGTTTTTAAAAAGTAGGGCCCACGTCCATAGAGACCAGCTCTACTGCTACTACCAGCAGTACTGCACCTGTCGACGACACAAGTTGTTCTGCTTCCAAGAGCACATCCACTGCTAGCATCAGTAATTCTAAATCTGTTGTTAGCCCAGCTAGCATGGACACTGACAGTTGTGAATCTGCCCGGGAAAGCACCGAACAACAGACAGGGACGTTGGACCATCGAAGTGGCACAAATATGATGAGAACTACATTGATTTGGGGTTCACTTATATTGGGAGTAGTGCCTTTCCTCAGCAAACCTTCACTCTTACGCAGACATTTAGAAACGAAACATGCCAATTAGAAAAATATGCCACAGGAGTTTTTTGAGCCAGAATTAAGACGACTTTCGTGTAGTAAGACATGTATAAAAGCAACAGATACCATTGATAAGAAGGGGCTAGAAGCGTCTTATACAGTGAGCTACCGAGTGGCTAGGACATGCAAGCCCCATGCTATTGTGGAGAACTTGATTTTTCCTGCTGCCGCGGATATGGCTGGGACAATGCTGGGGGAAAAGGCCAACAAAAACTATATGGACAATGACTCATCAAACAACACTGTTTCACGACACATCAGTGACATGACAGGAGATGTTTTGAAACAATTACTGCTTTGCATTTAAGCCAGTGAATTCTATGCGTTACAGCTGAATGAGTCAACAGACTTGGCGGGCCTGGCACAGCTCCTGGTATATGTCCATTCAGTTTATGGGGGGTCCTCTTCTGCAACTGGTAACCAGAACAACAGGAGAGGATGTTTTAAAGTACTGGACAGCTTTGTGACATCAAATGGACTTTGGTGGTCAAGATGTGTTGGTATCTGTACTGATGGTGCAAAAGCCATGATAGGGAGACATAGTGGAGTGGTAATGCGCGTGCAAGCAGTTGCTAACGATGCCACTTGGGAACACTGCAGCATCCACCAAGAGGCTCTTGCTTCCAAGGGAATGCCTGACAGCTTGAAAGACGTTTTGGACACTACAGTGAAAATTGTTTAAAACAAGGCCCCTGAACTCTTGTGTATTTTCTGCACTATACAATGATATGGACAGCGACCATGTAACGCTTTTACAACATACAGAAGTGCGCTGGTTATCAAGGGGCAAAGTATTGACACGTTTTTTGGGGGGTTAATCGAGAGACGAGCTTAAAGTTTTCTTTACTGACCATAATTTTCACTTGTCCGACTGCTTGCATGATGACGAGTTTCTTACACGACTGGCCTATCTGGGTGATGTTTTTTCTCACCTGAATGATCTGAATCTAGGATTACAGGGTCTCTGCAACTATATTCAATGTGCGGCACAAAATTGAGGCTTTGATTAAGAAGTTGGAGCTCTTCTCTGTCTGCATTAACAAGAACAACACACAGGTCTTTCCATCATTGTATGATTTTTTTGTGTGCAAATGAATTCAAGCTCAAGCTTACGGACTATGTCAAATGTGATATAACGAAGGACCTGAGTGAGTTGGGTGCCCAATTACGCAGGTACATTCCCAAAACGGATGACACAAACAACTGGATTCGTTATCCCTTTCATGCCCTGCCTCCAGTCCACTTATCTGAACAAGAGAGCCTCATCGAAATTGCAACAAGCGGTTCTGTGAAAACTGAATTTAATCAGAAGCCACTCCCAGATTTCTGGATTGGGCTGCGCTCAGAGTATCCTGCCTTGGCAAATCGCGCTTTTAAGACACTGATGCCCTTTGCAACCACGTACCTATGTGAGAGTGGATTCTCGGCCCTCATTAGCATGAAAACTAAATACAGGCACAAACTGCGTGTGGAAAATGATTTTAGACAGACTCTCTCCGCTATGTGCATCCTTTCAAGCACACCCTTCTCATTAACCTGTGGTGAGTTATTCACAATTTTCGGTTTTATATGTAAGATGGTTAAATAAAGAGGAAAATTATTTATTATTTTTTATATTATTATTTGTGCCCTGGTCCTATAAGAGCTCTTTGTCACTCCCACGAGCCGGGTTGTGACAAAAACTCACACTCATTCTTATGTTAAATAAATGTATCGTATAGTGTGTGTGGCAGGCTTAAAATGATGGCAAAAAACAACATTCAAGAGTGCGTAGACCCTGGCGCTAGAGGGGGTACGCAGCTGGAGGTTGAATGTTTGAAGGGGTACGGGACTATAAACAGTTTGGGAACAACTGCTCTAGAGGGTACTTATAGGCAGAAAGTCCAGGCGCTTCTGGTGTTAAAGGGAGCAGATGTTTCATAACAAGATTGTGATGGAAGGGTTGATCACTTACATCTGTTTTCCACTGTAGATTAGTCTTTGTTGTTGAGGTGGAATCCCCTCTTTCTCCTCCACCCTTTCTTTAATTCTCTCCACCTTCATACGTGTACAAGAGAGCATATAAGCACATCATTACTGGACATTACTCTCCAATCCTTGTATTACACATATAAAGAAAATGCATTCAATTAAAATCAAACTTCAGAGTAATGATGTTTCATACCTTGTCTGTGGGCTCAATGTCGATCTCTATTTCTTTGCCAGTGAGAGTCTGAAACAGAAAAATTACGTTAGCTAACTAACGTTACGTAGCTAGTTGGTTGGCTAACGGTCGCGAACTAACGTTAGCTAACATGGCTGTTGTTACAACATTGTAGCTATACGGGGATGACGGTTCAAAGCCAATGACCTGTAATGTCCACTATATAACTAGAGCTGTTCAGATCAATACATTTACCAAAGATATGTATAACTAACATGTACGTATAATATTACTATCCAGCTAACGTTAGCTCGGCGATGGTGAGATACGACCATAGTCTGTAAACTAGAGGGCATGGCCACAAATTAAATGGCTGGTCTTACCTTAACCTTGATCAGCATTTTGACTTAAAATACGTTTTAAATCAATATAAGATTAAATACCTAATCCCAAATTATAGTGTTGCGGTATTGTTTTCAAATTGAGCAAACCTTCTGATTAAACTTTACTTCCTGTGTAAATCACTGTTCCGTCCGTTGTGCATCTATCGTATCTTGTGAGACATTGGTTCCGCTTTGCAAATAATTACTTTCTGGGAAAATACCGTATGTGACTGTTACAAAGTTAACTTAAAAAAACGTAAATTTTTCTCTCCGCCATCAAGATGGGGGCCACAAAAATGTTTTGCCTGCTTGGTGGGGGGGCCTCTGTCCTCGGTTGCAACACTCCCTACGGAGTTTGTCATGTTGTTAGAGGAAAGGGCCTTCCCCAACTATTGCCACAAAGTTGGAAGCACAGAATCGTCTAGAATGTCATTGTATGCTGTAGCGTTAAGATTTCCCTTCACTGGAACTAAGGGGCACTATGCATTTAGGCAGGGAGCGTTCTCCTGGCATCCAGCAAAATCGAGATTTGTCCTTCGGATCGGGAAGCGTGATTCATCACTCCAGAGAACGTGTTTCCACTGCTCCAGAGTCCAATGGCGGTGAACTTTACACCACTGGCATTGTGCATGGTGATCTTAGGCTTGTGTGTGGCTGCTCGGCCTTGGAAATCCATTTCATGAAGCTCCCGACTAACATTTCTTGTGCTGATGTTGCATCCAGAGGAAGTTTGGAACTCGGTAGGGAGTGTTGCAACCGAGGACAGAGGCCCCCCCACCAAGCAGGCAAAAAAATGTTGTGGCCCCCATCTTGATGGCGGAGAGAAAAATGTACGTTTCAAAGGAAATGAGCAATTCTACAAATTTTGCCATGGGGCGGAGAGATCATTTTGAAATTGTATAACAAATTTCAAGCAATTCTACTCATTTTGCCATGGGGCATAGAGAAACATTTTATTTTTTAAAGCACATTTCTGCAGTTCTACAAATTTTGCCATGCGGTGGAGAGAACATTTAGCAATTCTATAACAAATTTCATGCAATTCTCCTAATTTTGCCATAGGGTGGAGAGAAATTTTTGCAGTTTAAAAAAATGTTTTCATGCAGTTCTACACTTTTTGGCATGGGGCGGAGAGAAAATGTTGAATTTTTAAACAAAATTCATGCTACTCTACTCATTTTGCCATGGGGTGGAGAGGAATTATTGCAGTTTTAAAGGGCAATTCCGCCAATTTTCAACCTCATATTCATCATCTTCTGCACAGAACCAGTGTCTACATATTTCTATGATCTGTGGTTAAAAAGATAAGGTCCTAAAACAATGCTTCTTTGTAACATCACTTGGTTGGATTAAAAGAAAAAACAGTGATTTTCAAAACCTGTAACAAATTTCTAGACTTTTGATGACTTCATCGGTTAGAACTTTTTAACTTTGTATTTATTTCTACAAAACGTAGAAATTAGCCGTGTTCACATACAGTGCATTCGGAAAGTACTCAGACCCCTTGACCTTTTCCACATTTTGTTACTTTACAGCCTTATTCTAAAATTGAGTAAATATATATATATATATTTTTTTTTAAATGTAAAAAAAAAAATGAAATACCACATATACATAAGTATTCAGACCCTTTACTCAGTACTTTGTTGAAGCACCTTTGGCAGTGATTACAGCCTCGAGTCTTCTTGGGTATGACGCTACAAGCTTGGCACACCTGTATTTGGGGAGTTTCTCCCATTCTTCTCTGCAAATCTTCTCAAGCTCTGTCAGGTTGGATGGGGACCGTCGCTGCGCAGCTATTTTCAGGTCTCACTACAGATGTTAGATCGGGTTCAAGTCCGGGCTCTGGCTGGGCCACTCAAGGACTTTTAAAGACTTGTCCCAAGCCACTCCTGCATTGTTTTGGCTGTGTGCATAGGCTCGTTGTCCTGTTGGAAGGTGAACCTTCTCCCCAGACTGAGGTCCTGAGCGCTCTGGAGCAGGTTTTCATCAAGAATCTCTCTGTACTTTGCTCCGTTCATCTTTCCCTCGATCCTGACTAGTCTCCCAGTCCCTGCCGCTGAAAAACATCCCCACAGCATGATTCTGCCATCACCATGCTTCACCATAGGGATGGTGCCAGGTTTCCTCCAGATGTGATGCTTGGCATTCAGGCCAAAGAGTTCAATCTTTCAACAGACCAGAGAATCTTGTTTCTCATGGTCTGAGAGTCTTAACGTGCCTTTTGGCAAACTTTAAGCAGGCTGTCATGTGGCTTTTACTGAGGAGTGGCTTCCGTCTGGCCACTCTACCTTAAAGGGCTGATTGGAGGTTCTCCCATCTCCACAGAGGAACTCTGGAGCTCTGTCAGAGTGACCATCGGGTTCTTGGTCATTTAAAGCAAATTGCCTGCAATACTACTCATTTTGCCATGGGGCAGAGAGAAATGTGTGCAGTTTTAAAGAAAGTTTTCTGCAGTTTTACACATTTTGCCATGACTTACAGTATGCCACGATAAGGATATCTGAGTGAGAGTGACTAACAAAATCAATAGGGTCACCTGGGAGATCAGGGCCCCTGGGCATGTGCCCCAAGTTTAGATAACCGGCTAGACTAACTTATCAATCTAAAGATTGTTAGCCAACATGGCTAATTGAGTGACTGTCAGTGATGGACAATCAAGAGAAAAACTTCTGATGCACAACCAAATTTGTAATTTGCACCTTGTGTATTCTACTATTTGAACTCACAACAGTGAATTGAGACCCCGACTGAGTTCCTTTTATGGGGTTTTTATGGGGCCCTAAGTGACAAATTATGTCGCTTATGCCTTGAGCCGGCCCTGTTTTGAAATAAATAGCTTATACTTTTCAGTTTATTGAGAAGTCATTGAAAATAAATGCCCTTTTTTAATTATTTAATTATAATTTCAGATTATTTCCTGAATTGACTGCCTAATTCTAATTGAGCCCAATGCTGGTATAAATATAGTAAAGTTCACACACACTCAAATCTTTTGAGCAAAATTGTGTTTTATAAAAACAACTGCAAACTTCAAGGAGTAGGCATTCAAGGAGTTGGTCTGATGGTCAAATGTGATGTCATCAGCCTCCCCCTTGAGGAGAACAAAAAAGGAAAGGCCCACCCAGCCACTTGTGACATGTCATGTCTGACCTGGACCACCTATTGAGATGTCCTTTTTGTTACAAGGGGCAGTGCAGTCACAAATGTGATTTTCCTGTAAAAAAAAAGAAAGAAGAGATTTCCATACTATGAGATCGAAATAACACTCGGAAATTGTGAGAATGATGACAATGGCCTTTCAGTGTCAGATCTTTTTGGAAAAAAGTGCCTGGAATTTCAGCCTCTTCAGATGGGATGGAGTTTTTGGCCCACAATCTGATCTGATTATTCTGACCAATAACGAGTAATATTTATTTGCATATGTATCCTTCTACATTAAAGGGGAAATGGGTTAGGCTCGCTAGAGTCTAGATGATTCTATCTGCCAATCAGGGCTGTTTATGTAAACATATAAACATTTGTATCAACACGCCCACACGATCAGACTGAGCATTTCAATGACAATGACAATAAATTATTACAAATGTATTTTGAGTTAGTTTCATGAAATAAACACACACATTGATTTATTAGACATACAGTGATGATTAAAAAAATATATTATAAAAACTGCCTGGGGGCTTTAAGGGATAGGTAGCATAAACTTAACCACATGTAATATATGGATTTTCATTAGAATCAAAAGTACCAATGAAAAGTTACACCTCACTTTCTATTTCTTTTGTTATTACATAGATCTGATCAGAATTCCAAAGAATGCCAATGTCACGCCGGAAAAAACATTTGTGGGGTGTGACGTAATATGGAGTACCTGGCAAGCCAGCCTATTCCCTATAATGTAAACTCCAACAGAAATAACTTCAAATTAAACCAAATAATTTGCACTCATGGCTACTTGTTTCAATTAAGCAAATACTTTATGCATTTATTATTACAAATCACCTTGCAAGGTTGTTAGCCAACTAGCCTGCTAATGTTAGCCCTACTAGCCTGCTAAAGTTAGCCCTACCAGCCTGATAATTTTATAATAGCACTGTGTGAGTCAGCCAGTTGCTATCAACACGATAGCATACAGTTACATTAACTTAACTAAAGTTTTGGAAATATGCAATCTAACCAGTTATCAAATAATGTTACAGGTTTATGCAGTTATCTTAGCCAGCAAGCCAGCCAGCTAAAATTAGTTATTTTAGCCTGTTAGCTAGCCTAGCCAGCAAACTAGCCTAGCTAGCCAACCACCACGGTCAACATAGCTAAGTAGTAACGTTAAGCCAGATAATAACTAGTCTAGCACAGGCAGGAACCCACAGAACAACAACAAAGCCAGCATCCTTACAAAAAACTATTGCAGTCTGTCACGACTTCCGCCGAAGTCGGTCCCTCTCCTTGTTCGGGCGGCGTTCGGCGGTCAACGTCACCGGCCTTCTAGCCATCGCCGATCCACTTTTCATTTTTCCATTTGTTTTGTCTTTGTTTCTACACACCTGGTTTCAATTCCCCAATTACATGTTCATTATTTAACCCTCTGTTTCCCCCATGTTTGTGTGCGTGTTTATATTCATTGTTCAGATTTGTTATTATACGGCTGGTTGATTGTTTGCCGGGTTCTGTGTTTTACGCCCGTTATTTTTGTGAGACTGGTATTTTTTCCCGCACCTCGTATCGTTTGTGTACTGGTGCTGTGGTCACATTAAATACCTTGTCCACACATCTCTGCTCTCCTGCACCTGACTCACTGAACCAGTACCCACAATTCTTGACACAGTCAGAGTGCAGTAGAACTGCAGTACACTGCAGTATACTGTAACTGCAGTTAGAGTGCAGTATAACTGCAGTATGTTGCAAATACTGCGTCCAAAATAACTGCCGTTTTAGTGCAGTATAACGGCAGGTCAACTGCAGTACACTGTAGTTATTCTGCAATTACTGCGCCAAAATACCACAGTTGACTGCAGTTACTGCACTTTTACTGCAGTCTCAAAACTGTAATATTTTTTTGTAAGGGGATATGAAGTAGAGAGAGCGGAGACTTACTGATTGATGGCTGAGTTAGCTACCAAAGTCAAAGAAGAGCCCAGGAGAGGCCTTCAGAGGGAGAGGCCATTTCACCGGCCAAGGTGACACTCGCGATGACACTTGCGATGTACCGGTAGGTTGGTAGGAAATAGAGGTTGCAGGCTTCACATTCACGCTCTGCTCATTCTGAATCCTGCCTTCCACTAGTTATACTAGTTATACTAAGCCACCGAAGTCCACCGGGATTAAGTTGGCACTGTATATAGTAGACATGCGCATAGCTCCCAATCTCCAATCTGCATGCTTCAACTAGACAAAAAAAATGGTCCCACTGCAAAGCTAGCTTCTTGTTTTTGGGGCACAAATGAGTCGTAACCCTGTTCTTGTGGGTATTACTGCTCTATGTGGGTATTACAGCACTAGCTACGAATGACGGAAAACTACTATAACACTCGCTCGCTCGCTCAACTACCAAACGCACAGGAGAAGAGGTAAGATATTTTTTTACTTGAATTTAAATGGTTTCTTCTTCATGGATATACATAGTTAATCACCTGCACCAACACTTGGTTTGGAATGTAATTACATGCTAGCATGGCTAGTAGCTAACGTTAGCCAGCTGGAACTAGCTAGGTAGCACCGGTTCTCTATATGACGTTGAGAAAGAGTGCATTATGAGTAGTTCCAAAAATATCCGGAAATAACATAGCTATGTTTCTAGTTATAGGAAACCGGATCGGGACTACAACTAAGTTACTAAGTCTTGGACCACACTGTGTTGTTACTTTGTAAAAACTTGTGCTTGCGGTCCTTTAAGTAAATCAGGTCTTACATTAAGTGAAAAGGAGACTGGAGGAGGACTTTAAGCTAATTGGTTAGGCCTAATTGGTCCATAAATATTTCTAGTTTCAGGCACTCCAGGATCCTTCAGTCATAATTTTATTTTGGCAATGTGCAACCATTTTGTCTGATGTATCAGCAAGTGTTACAAATAAAGGTAAGTGCATGATATAATATCTGCGAGACCATGTTTACTTGAATAGACTACTGCTACCTATCTCATGTTGACAGCCTAATAGACTAGCCAAGTTGTGTTGATGTTGGCTATTGAGATGTGAATGATGACATTGTCAAATTTCATTTTCAGATTTTAATGTAAATTGTGAGACACGCTACATTAAAATGACATGGAAGGTCAGTCCAGAGTTGGTTGAAAACGCAGCCCGCCTCTTCCTTGTAAACTGCGTCCCATCCACATTTAAAGGGAGGCTGAACTTCCTGATTTAGCTTTGGTTTAAATTCTCATTAGGAAATGCGACTGAGACCAAGATGTGGGTCTTGGAGGCATGCTTTGATGTGTGTCTTTTGTGCGTGTGTTTGAATGTGGGAAGCGTTTGCACTTTCACTCTGCTAAAACAGTACACAGTTATTCACATACCCTTCTAGATAACTTGAAACAGTCTAACCAGGTCTTGTGTCTGGAAGTAGCCTAGACTAGCTAGCAAGTTAGCCAACTTCTTTCACCAATTAGCTTCAGCCGGCCAGTGTGCGAAGGTGGCAAAGTTGGTTTGACTCTGGATATCCTATGCTAGTTAGGGACTGTCAATGAATTATAGAATGTAAATGTGACTATATTTTCATGTTGCACATATTTTGTTGTCTCATTAAATGCTTTAAATATGTGTATATGAATTTCTAAAATGTATCATTTGATGTTGTTAAGTCATAGACATTTTTAGCTTTTGACATTTTAAAATATTGCCCCATGTACATTGTGTAATTTAGTAATGGTCCCTAACTAGCCCCATAGGGATATCGAATGTCAAACCAAATTTACCATGGGCATTACAATCGGGTTGCGTGCAGTGGCGCTCCAAATTGATGATTACTTTGGTGCTGTCAGCTGTGGGCATGTGGGTACCCTTCATTCCATGACATACCATTTTTTTTCTCGTAATTATCTCTCAAATCTCTATTTTGGTGACTTTATCACCAAAATAATCCTATTTACACTTTGTAGTCAATTTTGACACTAGAATGTTTCTGACTAATATCGATGCCACATGGGCCGTTTTCTACAAGAGAAGTTGTTTATTGCTTTCAGTTACTCTTTAATGTTCTGCCCAATAACAAAGTGGAAAAAGTCAACATTCCACTACAACCTCCATGACCGCACCATCCAGAAGCGGGTAATTTGTGTCCCCAACTCTACAGTTCATTTGGAAACTATTCAGACCCCCTGACTTTTTCCACATTTTGTTACAGCCTTATTCTAAAATGTATTAAATAAAACAATTTCCTCAGCAATCTACACACTATACCCCAAAAGCGAAAACAGAATTTTTGGACATTTTTGCAAATGTATTAAAAACAAAAAACAGAAATAACTTAGGTATTCAGACCCTTTGCTATGAGACTCGAAATTGAGCTCAGGTACATCCTGTTTCCATTGATCATCCTTGAGATGTTTCTACAACTTGATTTGAGTCCATGCGTGGTAAATTCAATTGATTGGCCTTTATTTGGAAAGGCACACACCTGTCTATATATCAAGATATGAGGTTTGAAGGAATTGTCTGTAGAGGTCCGAGACAGGATTGTGTTCTTGTAAGAAGTTGTAAGAAGTTTGTAACCACCAAGACTCTTCCCAGAGCTGGACACCTAGCCAAACTGAACAATCGGGGGAGAAAGGCCTTGGTCAGATTTGGGACCAAGAACCTGATTATCACTTTGACTGAGTTCCTCTGTGGAGATGGGAGAACCTTCCAGAAGGACAACCATCTCTGCAGCACTCCACCAATTAGGCCTTTATGTTAGAGTGGCCAGATGGAAGCCACTCCTCAGTAAAAGGCACATGACAGCCCGCTATGAGTTTGCCAAAAGGCACTCGCATGACAGTCCTATAAGGATCCAAATAGGTCAGATCAGCTTTGCAATAAATGACTTCAGCCAGACCCCCTTTCACCCACAGAGGGGGGAGAAGGGAACTGGTGGGGGGTTGACAGCTCACACCCTGTTGTAAATCAAGGAATGTGCCTTTGTCTACACATACATTTTCCTTCCGAAACACGTTCTAAAGCGAATACTGGAACAATATTTCTAACATAGAACGTGGGGAATGGTCAGAGGCGATCTAAAAAATAATAATGTCATTTCAGTTATTATGTGATGTCATTAAAAGTGTTATAAAGGAAATACTGTAACTTGAAAAGTATACACACTACATGTACGAAGTTTCCAACTTCAACGTTGTGTATGAAATATGAACAATTATTTGGGGTTTTTTGTTAAGAGAGGGATGTGATCTTAACTATAAGAGGAAATTGTTTCTATAACATTGTACAAGTAAGTGGTCATTGCCCCCTTGAGTGAGGTCAGAGAGCGTGTCAGCCTCACAAACCGCCCATTTTGAAGAACTGTACAAAATGATGGGTTAAGAATTAACATATCAGACCAGAAAGGCGTCGATCTGTAGCTCACACCCAAAGTGGTTTGAACTCTGAAATCTCAACACGAGGTAGAGACGATAGTCACCTCCCGGACAATCAGTGGTTAGCTGTCCTAAGTATCTAGAAAAGCGAATTTAAGTGAGAACATTCTACTACTCTTCTCAAATCACTGTAGTATGCTAGTCTTATCAACCCACTGAAAACCATCAACACGGCTGCTAGCCTATCTTCAAAGAATCATCCTCCAGAGCGAGTGAAAGTAGAGTGAGCTCTGTAGTTCTGTTCAGGACTACACGAGGGGTCGCCGGATGCCAGGCAACGGCAGAGGAGAGCAACAGTAGGATATGGGCAGGGACCCCCTTTTGAACAATTGGAGCGTTACAAGCTTTCCCGCAAAAAGGCCCAACACCCTTTCCAAGAAGGACTGGTTCCGACAGAAATACACAATGAACCATGACATTTACACGTAAATACATTCATAATTTCTTACTCCAAACGGGCGGACGTTCGTGTGCAAAGTATATGATTACTGTGAGTGTAGTTTCTAAATGTACCAAAGTGTTATGTCTCTGTCCTTCTCTCTCTCTCGCCCTCTCCATGTCTTTTGTAAAAAGCCGCCAATTTGTATCAGTACGCTAGGGACCTGTTTGTAATGTATTAAGTGTGCATGTTTATCCTGTGTTACAATTTAGGTAGCTAGTAAATTTGTAGTACTGAATCATAAGGCTGGGGTTTTTGCAGATGCAGGAGGTTACGACTGTTCAGAATGATGATATGATGCGAGGTTATGATTAGTAAGTTGACTGTTAATGGATGTGATAGGACCTTTTAAAGTTTAATTCTGGAGATGGTACCTCTTTAAAGAACCGCTCTCGTGGTGCCCCTGATTCTAATGAGTTAATTGTTACATGATTAATTTAATCGGGTAACAATTAAACGGAGTTAATTGATTAGATAAATAACAGTCTTAAGATTAAAGAAAGTAAAGTCACAACATCACCTGAAGACCTTCAGACCATGAGAAACAAGATTCTCTGGTCTGATGAAACCAAGATTGAACTCTTTGGCCTGAATGCCAAGTGTCACGTCTGGAGGAAAGCTGGCACCATCCCTACAGTGAAGCGTGGTGGTGGCAGCATCATGATGTGGGGATGTTTTTCAGCGGCAGGGGAGACTAGTCAGGATTGCAGGAAAGATGAACGGAGCAAAGTACAAAGAGATCCTTGATTAAAACCTACTCCAGAGGACTCAGGACCTCAGACTGGGACAAAGGTTCACCTTCCAACAGGACAACGACCCTAATCACACATCCAAGATAATGCAGGAGTGGCTTTGGGACGAGTCTCTTAATGTCCTTCAGTGGCCCAGCCAGAGCCCGGACTTGAACCCGATCGAACATCTCTAGAGAGACCTGAAAATAGCTGTGCAGCAACGCTCCCCATCCAACCTGACAGAGCTTGAGAGGATCTGCAGAGAAGAATGGGAGAAACTCCCCAAATACAGGTATGCCAAGCTTGTAGCGTCATACCCAAGAAGACTCAAGGGTCTGAATACTTATGTACATTTCTGTACATTTTCTAAAAGTTCTAAAAACCAGTTTTTCTTTGTCATTATGGGGTATTGTGTGTAAATTGATGAGGGGAAAAACGATTTACTAAATTTTAGAAAAAGGCTGTAACCTAACAACATCCCCCCTCAGGAAACTAAAAAGATTTGGCATGGGTCCTCAGATCCTCAAAAGATTCTACAGCTGCAACATCTAGAGCATCCTGACTGGTTGCATCATTGCCTGGTACGGCAATTGCTCGGCCTCCGACCGCATGGCACTACAGAGGGTAGTGCGTACAGCCCAGTACATCACTGGGGCTAAGCTGCCTGCCATCCAGGACCTCTACACCAGGCGGTGTCAGAGGAAGGCCCTAAAAATTGTCAAAGATCCCAGACACCCCAGTCATAGACTGTTCTCTCTACTACCGCATGGCAAGCGGTACCGGAGTGCCAAGTCTAGGACAAAAAAGCTTCTCAACAGTTTTTACCCCCAAGCCATAAGACTCCTGAACAGGTAATCAAATGGCTACCCGGACTATTTGCATTGTGTCTTTTTACTGTTGTTTTTATTTCTTTACTTACCTATTGTTCACATAATACCTTTTTTGGACTGTTGGTTAGAGCCTGTAAGTAAGCATTTCACTGTAAGGTCTACACCTATTGTATTCGACGCACGTGACAAATAATTTGATTTGATTTGATGTGGAAAAAGTCAAGGGCACTGTATATTGACCCAATGTATGCTATCTTGGATCCATCGAAGACTGTTCCTCCTATTACCCAGATGACTGAAAATAAACAGATATATTCAACCAAACTGACTAACAGACCTGGCTTCAGGTCTAAACCTGCTGCTATTGAATCACCCAATTGTGTGTTTACAAAAGGTAACTATCTATGGGGTGCAGTGTTGATCCAGTTTAGCTTTTGTTACCTTTTCAACTCAAATAATTAAACCAAACATTCCCCCTTGTTTGTAGACCAGAGGGATGGATGCCCCTGCTACCTATCTTGCATCTGGTAGTGCCGAGGCTCATGGAGGATTGGTTTTCCACATTGCAATCCTTAATGGTGAGTGTGACACAGATACCCTAGAAGAGGAGATGCTGCCCACAGCTGGTTCAAACCTAGCTAGCAGATTGATGCTCCATTAGTCGTGACAGGATAGGTACTGTTTGGCGTAGCACCGAGAATTTTTGACCAACATTAACTAAGCAATACTATCCTCGTTCTCGATTCGGCCAAACATGCATCTTCTAAAATGTCCGTGTCCAATTTCAGGAAGTTCATTTGAACTTAGAAAATGCTCTGTTATGAAAATACATATTTTTTCATTGCTCCAGGAAGTAATCAGACAATGTGTACGCCCCCATCTTGTCTTTTTCAAATCTTCTCTTATTAATTGAGACAGGTGAGTCCACCCCAAAGTGCCTCATGTCATGATGACTCTCGCCTGTCTCGATCAATGACAGAAGATTTGAATGGCGGCATACACATTGTTGGATTACTTCATTGAACAAAACAATTATTTACAGTATTTTAATACTGGAGCATTTTCGAAATGTAAACAAACCACCTGCAACTGGACACAGACATTTTAGAAGATACATGTTTGGCTGTATCGAGAACGAAGATAGTATCACCAAGTTAAGGTTGGTCGTAAATTCGGTGCTATGCCAAACAGACTCTATCCTAGTTATTCCATCATTGTATGTTTGTTGACGGTGTCGGATAAAGCAGAAACTTCCGGAAGTGTTCAATTGGGTTGAGAGCTGGTGACTAAGATGGCCATTGCTTATGGTTTACATCGTTTTCATGCTCATCAAACCATTCAGTGACACTCGTGCCCTGTGAAAGGGGGCATCTTCATCCTATGGGAGCATAACCCATTCTAGCTCCGACAGTGTAGTAATATCTAACAAGTAATATCTAACAATTTCAAAACATATACTCAATACACACAAATCTAAGTAAAGGAATGATGAATTAAGAATATATAAATATATGGACGAGCAATGTCAGAGCGGCATAGACTAAGATACAGTAGAATAGTATAGAATACAGTATATACATATGAGATGAGTAATGCAAGATATGTAAACATTATTAAAGTGACATTATTAAAGTGACTAGTGTTCCATTTATTAGTGGCCAATGATTTCAAGTCTGTGTATGTAGACAGCAGCCTCTAATGTGCTAGTGATGGCTATTTAACAGTCTGATGGCCTTGAGATAGAAGCTGTTTTTCAGTCTCTCGGTCCCAGCTTTGATGCACCTGTACTGACTTCGCCTTCTGGATAATAGCGGGGTGAACAGGCAATGGCTCGGGTGGTTGATGTCCTTGATGATCTTTTTGCCCTCAGGAACCACACCTGTGTGGAAGCACCTGCTTTCAATATATTTTGTATCCCTCATTTACTCAAGTGTTTCCATTATGAAAACATTGGCTAGTGCAGGGATCATTAACTTGATTCAGCCTCAGGACAATTTTTTTATTGCAACATATTGCAGTTATACTGCACTCTAACTGCAGTTATACTACAGTAACATAATTACAAATAATTTGTAAACTTCAAATTGACAGCAAGAAGCCCATACGGATAACATTTTTAACTAAAACAGAATAATTCCTAACCTTGCTTACATTTGTATACACTCACATACTGTATATTTCTCTATTATGCGTGAGAATACTTTGTAACAGATTTCCAAAATAAAAATCAATTGGAGCTGATTTTCTGGTGTTTTTACAGTCTTTTATGTATTTTATGTCCAACAATAATAAGATAAAAAAAATTAAAAAATAATTGCAACAGAAAATCAACCGCGGACCGCCAGTTGGGGAACCCTGGGCTAGTGAGACCATTACTACTGTTCCAGCTAGCTGATAGCCGTTACTTTGGTAGTGTAAAGCATGGCTATTCAACTCTTACCATACGAGGTTCAAAACCTGCTAGTTTTCTGTTCTACCTGATAATTAACTGCACCGACCTGGTGTCCCAGGTCTCTAAACAATAACAAAACTTAGTGGAACTGGCTGCGAGGTCCAGAGTTTAGTTTGAGGGGTGTAAAGCATAGCACAAAGAATTTGACCAACTTTTACTTGGCGATACACTTACTCTAATTCCTGACTTAAATGCTCCATTACTAAATTAAATAAAAGTTTGGCTCTGTGAAGTAATCCAACAATGTGCAATCCCGCAATCTTATCTATTTCAAATATTCTCATTGATTAAGACAGGTGGGTGTCATTCAATGACCCAGTTATTCAGGAAAGCTTGTTTTGCTTCATTCTGTTGAGCCATTTCCTTTGGCCAAATTAAGTTCCAACTGTAATGCTGTGTTTGCTCCAATGTAATAGCCTGCTCGTATTTTCCCTGTAAACAATAGCTTGACTTACTTTTGATATAACCCTAATAAAGTTTAGAAACTGTTGTGAAGGTTTTGTGTGGCTGTTATTAAAATGTTTACTGCAGTGTGCTTCATCAGGGTCACACAGAGTGTTTCTTGGTAGTCTTAAACACAAGTATACACCTCACACCAGTGGAGGCTCCTCAGAGGAGGAAGGGGAATGAGGGAATGATTCCATCCTCCTCAGTGAATTTCATACAAATAATAATAGTGAAACATTAAAAAAGTTATCATTTTTAGATAACACTATGCTAAATATATTCACATCAACAAATAATTGATTAAAACACACTGTTTGAAATGAATGTCTACAGTAGCTTCAGCAGCACTCTATAGGGTAGCACCATGGTGTAGCCGGATGACAGCTAGATTGTCTTCCTCTGGGTACATTGGCCTCAATACAAAACCTAGGAGGCTCATGTTTTCACCCCATCCATAAACAGTAATTATGATCATTTCCGGAGGACGTCATCCAACCTATCAGAGCTCTTGCAGAATGAACATGTTGTCCACCCAATCAAAAGATCAGAGAATGATTCTAGTACTAAAAGCATAAGCTACAGCTAGCTAGCACTGCAGTGCATAAAATGTGGTGGGTAGTTGACTCAAAGAGAGAGAAAGACAATAGTTGAACAGTTACACTAATATCTCCCAATGCCTAAAACCAAGGAGAAAATAAAAGTTGATCAACTCATAATGTCAACCTGTGCATGAGAGGAAGCCAAGCCTGCCCAGTAGCCTTTGCTAACATTTCAGCATAATAAAGGCATGGACTAGTTCTCTTAACGTGCAACCAGGTTATTTCATAATAATGTAATCTTTCTCGTAATAATGAGCTAATGGCTTATTTCGTTATAACGAGTTATTTAATTATTTTGTAATAACGTGATCTTATCTCGTCATAATTATATAAATGAAAAAAATCTGAGTGGCAGCAATACCTCACCATACGCTGCAGACTTGACAACATGTCCACAACACATGGCAGCTGGGTGACGGACCACACCTTATTGTCTCTGGGCAACTGGACATCATTGGCAAAAGTGGGCATGCAAGTAATAAATACCCAACCCATTGTGACGTACTCACAAAATTATCCTATACACACTTTGTGGTCCATTTTGACACGATTATGAACGTTTCTGACTCATATCAATGCCACATAGGCTGTTTATATCCAGAGAAGTTGGTTCTACGAGGCAGTTCCCCTTTAATCTTTCTGCCCCTGTACAAATACTTTGAAAATGCATTATTGTTTGCTTCTTTCCATGAGCTAATCACTGATCTGACATGACTGAGTGAAAGCACTCCACCATAATAAAAGGTTTTAGTTTGTAACCATTTTCTTTACAGATAGAAACCACTATCTCAGTTTTATTTGCACAATATTAAATCTGCACAAGATTACATTTGCTTGATGTTACTGTTCAACGATATCGTTGCAATGAAAACCAACTGATCCTTTTGCTTTAGGAACTATGGCTGCTTTACACAGGCAGCCCAATTCTGATATTTTTTTCTTCCAGTAATTGGTCTTTTGACCAATCCCATTAGATCTTTTCACAGTAGCTTTTTTTCAGTGCTGATCTTATTGGTCAAAAAGACAAACAAGTGAACAAAAAGATATTGGGCTGCCTGTGTAAATGCAGCCTATCTGATAATAATAAGTTAGGAGAATGGGATGAGTTTCCAAATCAGTGATTGATCGCCTGCAGCTGGAGGTTGTTAACAGCGAACACACTGATGACAGTGATTAACTTGAGTGCTTGCTGGCAGGTATAAATAAGCCTCTTCAACTGAACATTGTCATTCAAGGAATGCTATTTAGTCATGAAGACTTACTTTTGGCACAGTGTGGTCCTCTTAGGCATGGCTGTAGTGACCATTGTGGCACAGGATGGTAATATGTTCTATTATTATCTTTGTGTATTCTGTTTTTGTTTGGAAGTGAGCATTGACATTAACTCATGGAAATGTTGCAGAATATGACTTTTATATATGAGACTAGAAATAGGACAGCCTCTTATTTTCCTCCTGGCAGATCTGAAGGTAGACTGTGGCCGTGACTCAGTCACCCTGAGATGGGGGGCCGCCCAGTCACAGATGGACACCTCACTCCTCCGGCTGGGAGGCTGTTATCCCGGCAGTATCTCTGCTGGGGAGGCCATGTTTCATGTGGAACTCAATGACTGTAACTTCAGGAGAATGGTAGGGTTTAGCTGAAGTTATATGATGTATATTTGGCTGTCAGAAATTGTTTAACCCCTATCCCTTCTACCTCACTACAGGTGACTGGAGACACGTTGATGTACATGAATGAGCTGACCTATATGTCTGGTCCCAAAGCTCAACGGAAATCGTTCTCTCATCCAGTGGTTTGTGCCTATGAAAGGTGATGTTTGAACTCAAGAATACATTTTTGTATTTTCTTGATGTTGCATCAGGTGTCTTAATGCTGGACTAAATCAAGTTTAACCATGAACAATTGACTCTTGGCTAAATGTTGAATCTATTCCCCTGGTTCTGTGCAGGCCTGCAGACTGGGCGCCTCGCATATTTGACCCAGTGTTTCATACATATGGTCAAGGAGATCTAGCCTTCCACATGGAACTTATGAAGGGTATGTTTGACACTGCCTGAAGTACACAACTTGAATCCTGTAGATGTAAGCCTGACCACATGATATGTATCCTACAGATGACTTTTCTGGACCACAGCTGTCTAAGGAATACCCCCTGGGCTCCTTCATCCACATCTCTGCAGCAGTGGAGCAGATGGTCCATCAGCCCTTGCTGTTACTGTTAGAGGAGTGTGTGGCAACCACCACACCAGAGCTGCAGTCTGAGGGCCTGGTGCACCCCATCATCACCAACAAGGGGTATGTACCACTGGGCTAGACAGCAGGATGCGCTTAGAGCTTTTGCTCCAAGTGAATCTGGATTTGTGCAACGTCATTAGTGATTGTCAAATGCTTTCTTTCTCAGATGTTTTGTTGCTAGCAAGACTTCAAATTCAAAGTTTGAACCAAGACGGGAAACCTCTGAAATCCGTCTGTCTCTGCAAGCCTTCAAGTTCGCCGTTGGCAAGGAAGTGGGTGTACTAATGTACATGATTGACATTTTTGACACTCTTACATGTGCAGTAATATCCTTAATCTCTTCTCAGGTGTATATTCACTGCAACCTTTTGGCTTGGGACCCCAGTGGCCTTGACTCCAGCAAGAAGGCCTGCCACTATGTGAAGGGGCATGGGTAAAAATAACTCATACAAATTCAATATTTTAAAGTTACATTTAGCAAGTTAAAGTAGTAACTGAGTACTACTCTGGTTTCATGCGCTTGTTTGCCCCCTCCAGTTGGGTGCTCCTTGACGACCCCTACCATAGTACCCTCTGTGGCTGCTGTGACTCCAGCTGCAAGTCCCAGAGGGGAATTACATCAGGTATTACATTTGTGGGGTGCAGAAAGATTAGTATCTATTGTCCCAGGGCATAAGATTGCTGGGGACAGAAATGAAGGCATCCCAATCAGGTTTAATGTTTGAACTTCATCTTTTCAGGGAAACATGGGTTAACTCAAAATGCTGTTCTTATTGGACCACTTGTAATCACTGACAATTCACCGGCCTGAGAAGATTGAATGGGTTTGCTTTTATCCCTCCCAATAGTCAACATTTGAAAGTTGCTTGTTTAAATATGCATTATTTCATTGAAGTGTAAGCCAGTTCCTGTATTTGTTTCAGGTATGAACCTAAGGCCAGCTGTGACTCCTGGGAGGTGGGACGCAATCTACCATGCATGCCTGACTCTGTAGTGTCTGACTTGATTTTTAAATAAATGTTTAATACTTACAATGCTGTCTTGGTTTAGTCTTAAGCATCTAAAGCTATACTGTGTGGAAGTTAACCACTGACCTGCTCGCAAAACGAAGTTTAACATTGTGCGGTGATGGCGGATGCAGTAAATTATGTAGCTTAATTATGACATGATAGAGCTCTGACAATTCCAATACGCTTACCAAGCAGAAACCCACTTAAAATTGTGTTCATGCTCTAACCTGACGTGCGGCTCAAGTACTCTCATACCTCCAGCTGTAGCACCGCTGCATTGGCAGAGTAGTCCTGGTATTATGCCTTGGCCATTGTTTCATGACTGAGCGACGCTAGATGAGTGCTCCTGGTCCATAACCAAAGCTAGTGATTCTGAAGTAGACTAACTTGTGCCCTGACAATGTCTGCAGTTCTGAAAAAGCATGTTGACACTGCAGTTGACATGGCTATAAAGGATTTGGAGAGGCCTACAATTGTCCCAGCAGTGAAGGCAACTTTATTTTAAGTGTGGTGTTCACTCAAGTTTAGTTATACTCGGCTGCTAACAAGAAGCATGAGCCACACTACTCAGTTTGTCCGTACAATCACTTTGAAATGGCTCTCCAGTTCTCCCACTATTTCAGTTATTTAACCTTTCTTGACCAAGGTATCACTGTTACTGTAGATAATCCCTGTATATGCAAAACACTTCAGTTAAAGGTCCTCAACCCGCCCTTTGCATTGACCAAGAGGCACCAGTTTTAGAGTGCCTTGGAGATTTTTCACCAACTCGGTGCAGATCAAAGGGATCGCCAGTTAGCCATCTGCGATTAGTGGCAAATTTCCCAAGCGCATTTATGGGAAATTCATTGGACCCGTCGTAGGAGCATCGTTAAATCTCCGAGGCTGCCTCAGACGACTCGAACCTCTAAATGCGTCGTTAGATTCTTTATACACCTTCACTATACAATCAGTTTGTCGTGCCTTCTACATCTGCATTGTTTGGGGTTTTAGGTTGGGTTTCTGTACAGCACTTTGACATCAGCTGATTTAAGGGCTTTATAAATTGATTTGATCCATCTGACCGCGATACATTCCGAACAAAGTTGACTACACAAAGTTGCTTGTATTCGCAATTGATACAAACAAGCGAGGTATAGAAATGTTACAAATAAACATGACTGCATTAAAATAACTGAACTATAGACTTATTTCAATTAAAATGTCATGTTCAATTGTTCTATTTTGCTACGTCTTAAATTAATCAACATTTTTTACGTAGCCTAACGTTTGCAATGATGTGCCAAATCTGTGGATTATTGGGTAAACAGAATAAGCCTCAACTCTGGTCCATTATTGTGAAACAATTCTAATGTTGAGGAAAGATTTTAATGGAGAAAACACTGCTCTCGGATTAGTTTCTTTTCGATCCTATCAGTATTGACACATGCTCCAACGCACTTAGCGACCATTCTCTCTCCATGGTGTTTTGGGAAACGCATGTTACATCTTCGGCCGTTGTAGTAAAGATGCATCGTTAAAACACAACCTAAATTCCATCACTATCGGTAAATCAGGCCCCGGTCTGTTAACTCGTACGTCTTTAAGATAATGAAGGTACGGCGGAAGATTATGCGTGCACGCACGCCCCACGTCTATTTCTATGGGAATACGCACTGTTCATGACAAACTTTCAAACCCCTCTTGTTGGTGAGAATTTTGTTTAAAGCTTAAAGCTTATATCCAAAAAATCTATACATTATGTCATGTAAAAAAAATATATATATATATATATATATACAGTACCAGTCAAAAGTTGGGACACACTCATTCAAGGTTTTTTTTCTTTATTTTTACTATTTTCTACATTGTAGAAGACAAACTATGAAATAACTAATGGAATTATGTAGTAATCAAAAAAGTGTTAAACAAATCAAAATATATTTTAGATTCTTCAAAGTAGCCACCCCTTGCCTTTTAGATTCTATCAAGTAGATATATATATATATATATATATATATATAATACTTTTTTGGGGGGGGGGCACCCCACAGTGTGGGAACCATTGGTTTATTGCTGTCACAATCATTTGAGACTTCCCCTCTTTTCACAGGTGTCACCGGAAACAATTATTTTTAAAAAAAGGGTATAAATCTCTACTATTTATCACATATTGCTTTTCAATATGCTGTCATTATCTCATGAGCTCAAAGCGTTTACTGACAACTGGGATCTGTTTCCCCAGCAGTGTCAAAAGTATGTCTACCAGTGGCTGTCATCTCCACAGGTAATGGGGAACACTGATGGGTTGTGGTCAGATGCATCTTAGAGATCTTAACATGACAAAACAATTTAAATGAATCCCCATGGGGAAATCCTTTTAAACCTCAGATGATGAGCAATGGTGTGCAACTTTCTGTATCTATCCTTACTCTTACAACCACCCCTCACTCACATCCTGTTAGATAGAAGATATATGGTTGCAGACAGGCATGTACAGATGTAGGATCTTAATTTGATCACCCTGAAGGATTTCTTCAATGCAGGAAATGTAAAACTTGTAGTGTAATTGAGGTTTAAAAAGGCTTCTGACGTTTGTATTTTCCACTTTCAAATTTCAGATTTGATTAATCATAATCCATATAATTCCCATGTCCTGTTGCAGGATTATTTTCATGCTGTTGCAAACTGGCTAAAATTAAGATCCTACATCTGTATGCATACTAACAAAATACTCTGTCAAACAATGTACTATATGGTCTCAATTTATTCAATTCAGAGATGTTTTCACCCGTCAATAACTGTTTGACACACCCAGGCTCTGCTGAATCCCAGGGGAGGTTCAGAGACAGAAACTCTACTCACCCTTGCAGTGAATTTGCATTCCTTCTTTTCTGAAGCGGGTTTCATGTCCCTGTCCTCTGTCTTGACATTCTTCTGCAGCTGACTAACTCTTTCCTCCAGTAGTGCCTTTGCTTATGGTCTCAATCCTGCCTGCTCCCAGACTCCGCCTGGTTCTGCCACATCAATCTCCAGCCTGAGCTCTCTGCACGAGCTTGGTAGCTTTAGTGAGTGGTACACACCAGATTACTTGATCTCATAAAAAAAAAAACGTGTCCACATTTTCATGCCAAACATTTTTTAAAGACGTCACAGAAATAATTCAACAGTCCACAAAGTGACAGCTAGGAGGGGTTGGGATCAGGGGAGGGAAAGGGTCTTCCACAATGAGTATTTTCACACATTGCCATGTCCAAATTGTATAGTTTCTAACTGTAAAAAATGACAACTGTACCACTGAACAAAAATATAAATGCAACAATTTCAAAGGTTTTATTGAGTTACAGTTCATATGACGGAATCAGTCAATTGAAATTGAAATACATTCATTATGCCTTACTCTAAGGATTTCACATGACTGGGAATACAGCTCTGCATCTGTTGCGTTAGTTACCTTTAAAAAAACAACTGGCCTCTCTTCGCTGTATTTTTGTGCATTCAAATTTCCAATAGATAAAATGCAATTGTGTTCATTGGCCGTAGCTTACACCACCATGGGGCACTGTTCACAATGTTGACATCAGCAAACTGCTCACCCACATGACGCCATACACATGGTCTGCAGTTGTGAGACCGGTTGACTGTACCACCATTTTTTTTAAATCTACATTGGAGCTTATGTTAGAGAAATTCAAGTATCTGCCAACAGCTCTGGTGGACAAAACTGCTGACAAAACTGCACATTTTAGTGTCCTTTTGTCTCCAGCACAAGGTGCACCTGTGTAATGATAATGCTGTTTAATCAGCTTCTTGATATGCCACACCTGTCAGGTGGATGGATGATCGTGCGAAAGGAGAAACACTCACTAACAGGGAAGTAAACAAATTTGTGCACAAAATTAGATTGTTGTGCATATGGAAAACTACTGGGATATTTTATTTCAGCTCAAGAAACATGGGACCAACGCTTTACATGTTGCGTATATATTTTTGTTCAGTGTATATTCATTCTACTGCCGTTTCTCATGATTGGTATCAATATATATTTTTAAAGTCCACATACAGATGGTAAAAGACTGGCACAAAATTGTCTTAGCATGCCATGGTTGGTCATTCAAGGGAACAATACTTTATCTTTCTGTAAATCACTTTGAACATCAAACTGTCAAATGTGGGACTGGAATGTTTATGGTTTTTATCTCTCCTCTCATAGGGACACCCACCATTAACACTCCCATCTGGTAAGAATGAATTCATATCAGTTGATTTCCACAGTGCATCATTGAAAGTGTAGTAGTTAGACTGAGCAGACCTCTCTCCTCCATTCTCAGGTCTGAGAATCTGACTAACATTATCCAATTCCAGATAACCCAGTTATCACTGCACTATGCAAATCCTTTCAGAAATGGCAAGTAAACCACATTGACTAAATGTAATTTTAATTCCAATGACAAAACCGAGATCCAATTGATAAATTCCAATCGATTTCAGTATGTGACCTAACAGAACATTAAGCCAAAAGACAACTAAGTATTTTGGCATAGTTCTTACCTCTTTCTGCAGCATCTGTGAATAAAAGCTGACCCCAATCTCAGAAAGTTCAGGGAATGAAAGGCCTCCCTCGAACCAGTTCTCACACAAACAAGAAAACATTCACACAATTGCAAATATATATATATATTTTTTTTACTTGTTTCTAGTGACGCAGTAGCGCAAATTTGAAATTTAACAAACATTCATTTATGAAAATGAGTGCCATCTATCCAGTGAAGTACAAATGTAAAAAACTGTTTACAACTGAAGGCTGCAACGTGACTAGTGTAATAAGACATTAACATTTCTTCTTCAGTATTCTTGTACTTGTAATCTTCTCATAGCTAACAGAACAAACTTCTACACTAGAAAAATGTTGATTAAATACTTTCTAGCATACCTGTTTGAATGACACATTTGCATGTTGTTTTTTTAATCTCTGAGTCATAGGAAATGGCCTGCACAAAACACTAGTTATTGCTTTGGATTATAGTGGACTAAGCCAATCCATTACTTCTATGCCTGAACTTGGTTGGATTACACAATTCCAGTGACTTCTGTGCCCCTAATCATTCCACTCACACAAATGCTCGATATAGGCAGAATATTCTACCCCCACCAATCTGGGGTATGAACAAGGGGAAATAAACTGCACACACAATGATAAAATATGCCTACATTGCAGCCCATCAGAACATAATTCATTTTGAGAGGTGAGCAGAGGCCAAAAAAGACAGGATTTTACAGGACCAAAAAGAGTGCAATTCAGTTGATGGAAATAGGTTTTAAATGTGTGTGGTCTGCATGGACATTGAACTTCACTTTAAAACATCTGTAGGTCAGTGCAAACTGCATAACAATTTTAATAGGAATTCAAACTTTTATAAAAAGGAATACATTTAATGAACATTATGGCAGCTAAAATGTCAGGGTTAAAAAATTCAAGTGCAACTTCTCGATTTAGAAGGATAAAGTGTTAATGTCCAGTTTGTTAATCTAGTGAAAAGGAATTGTAGGTTGTAAAGGAATGATTACAACTTTCAGTGATTAGCCAGTGTCTTTACCCTAAGGCTCATAAATTGTTCTATTTAGGTTTCCCCAGTGCAGTTTCACTTCTGAAAATTGCAGAACTACACTACCTAAGGAGCTCCAATCAATACATACTTTATATCCAGTTAATACTGGACTACAAATTATATCATAACACACAAACATCATAAGGGGGGTGGGGAATTGAACCAGTGCACGAGGTACTGTCCTATCTATAGTAGGCAGGCAGCACAAGCAGGACTTCAAGACCAAGCTTATGAGAAAACAAAACACTGAATGCAGCAATAACTCAGCACAGTCACCAGATCTGTGCTTATACTTCAAAGACAGTAAGCATTTAAGAGTCACACCTGCTCACATTAAAGCAAAGTAAATTCAATACGAAACGTTTTTGTAACTAATGAGCGTCATCGTTCTGCGTAAGACATGATCAGTCTTGTCCTCTGTAAAAACAGAGTGCGCTGATTTCCAACCCTTATCCGCCCACAGGTTCCTCATCTCAATCAGTAACATTGGTTTCTGGGTCAATTTCCTTGCTCTCCTGAGATGCAAACCAGTCTCGCACCTGCTGGTAGCTCATTCGAGACTTTTTGCAAAGGGCATCAAGGTCTTTCTCATGAAGAACCCCTGTCAAGCGATGGTAAACCCCCAGCGGCTTGATGTCCGGGGAATCTGCAGTGGATGTTGCTGTGGAGCCATTCACTTGAGACTTACGTTTGCGGCTACCCATAACCCGAGGGATCCCACTGGAACCGTTTCCACCGGTGACTCCACTGCCATTTTGCTGTGTGGCTAGTTCAGCCAGAAATTGCTCACGGACCCCCTGCACCCAGCGTAGCTGCCCATTTTTAACAGCATAGCGCGTATCCCCAAACCACTGGATAATGTCTGCACGGGGCAAGCCAGCGAGTTCTACCAGCTGGGTGTAGTCCTCACTCTTAGGCCACTGGCAGCGCAGGAAGTGCTCCTTTAGTATGTCCAGTTGTTCCTTGGTCTTCCTTGGTCGGCCAGCAGGTGTAAGGGGAGACCAGGATGAGGCAGGACTGGAGAGAGGCAGGGCTGTGAGTGAGGCTTTGGCTGAGTGAGCAGACTTCTGCAGGGTGCTGGTGCTAGTGGAACTATGCTTAATAGTGGGGACAGTTGTCGAAGGGGGAGGGGTGGTAGAATGAGAGGGGGAGGAAGAAGCGCAGATGGTAACGGCTGATGGTGGTTGTTTAATCTCTGGGTCTTTGTTGCCCCTAATCAACTGTAGGGGCTTTTCTTCCTTTTTCACCTCTTCCTTAACAGTCTCAGTGTGAACAGAGGCTTCCTCTGCAACCTCGTCCTCCTCCGCCTCCACTGCTCCCTCCCCAAATGTCTCCAGGCTGTTTGACAGGAAGTTCTGGAAGAAATGTGAATCTTTCACCCCATTGCTGCGAGCTCCCTTCCCTTGAGCCCCTCTCTGCACTTCAATACCATTCTCTTGATCCCGAGGCCTGTGAGCTACGAGTGGAAAAGACTGAAGTTGCTGAGACTCGTCCTTTGCTTCTCCTATGATGAGCTGAGGGTAGACCATGGCTGTTCTAAGCAGTCCGCGCCCATTTCTAAGCTGGTACCGGCTGTCGCTGAACCATTTGCGGATGTCATTGCGGCTCAGGCCCGTTTCATTCTGCAGGCATCGGAGCTCTGTCTCTGCAGGCCAGTTTTCACGCAGGAAGCTGCTGCGAAGGACTGCAAGCTGAGCTTTGGTCTTTTTGTAGCGTCCGCGTTGCTGTGGAGAGCCAAGTGAGGTCTCAGAGAGGCTCAGGGAAGCCTCTGTTGCGGTAGCTGCTGGCATGTCTACAGGAGGGCGGTAGTAGTATGAATCCTGAGGGGGTGGGAGTGAGGAACTGAAATTACGGATGGTGGAGGCTGGTTTGCAGTGTTCTGGAGTCTCATGTCTGGCTCGTTTTCTTGGGTGGAGCAGGGAAGATTTAAGACCATTATTAATTTGACCTTTGTCCTCTGCTTCCACAGACATCTCTTCTTTCTCATTTGCATAGTCGTTAGTCCACTCAGGTCCGGCCAGCTTGCCACGCGTCTCTTCAATCTCCTCTGAGGCCCAGCTGATGCCGTATTTGATTCTCTGCACCATGAACCAGACCTTGACTTTGTCCAGAGGCAGGGCACAGAGCCGTGCCAAGGCATTCACCTCACGAGATGTTGGGTATGGGAACACATTGAATGCCTGGACTAGCTCTTGGATGGTGTCAAGCTCACGTGTCTGATTTGACTGTGTCCATACTAGCTTCAGGCCCTCAGAGACCAAAGGCAGGCACACCACAGAGTTGTGGTTGGTGCTGAAACTAACACCACCATCTCTGACCTTGCCTCCATCACTGTCTGTTGCATTGTGGTCAAAGGATAGATGGCTCTTTCCATCTGTGATCTGGTGGTGTGGAGTTTTGGAGGAACGCGGGGAGGCATGCTCTTCACACGCTGTCTTTGTGACGTCACTCTGGAATGACTCCATGTTCACCTCCAGGCCTATTCTTCTGTTACGGTCAACGTGTGTTGCCATCGGTGATGTCACCGCACGTCACTCCAGTCTAGTAGAGATAAGACAAAGATGTAAAATACATTGTGCTCAAATTGATTATCACACTAACAAAAAATATGAGAAATCGCACTGGAGTTTGCCAATGTCTAGGCCAGGGGTCTCCAACAGGTAGATTGCTTGCATGTCGGGCTGAAATCAGCATTTTAAATCAGGAAAGTGTGCTCTCACAACCTCTACAAGCAAGAATGTTGAAAAAATGTATTTTAACGTACTTTACCGGTTGTCCGTGCAGTTGGTCCTTTTGGCGGTAGGAATGTGAGACAATATCAACAGTAAAGTAAAATTACATCAACTTTTCAAAGCGCTCTGTCCTCTGAGAATCAAGTTTGCCCCCCCACCAGAGGCAGTAAGTCACAACAGAAACACCTATGGAAAGAGAAAAGATATTGAACATTTACCATTTTAAATGTGTAGACGATTCATATGTGACAAAATATAAAAATATATCAAAATTGTCATTCATAGAGTCAGATGTTTTATAGTATCGGTTTTTGAAAAACATTAACAGCTATGGCAGAGGACAATTGACTTCATACAAAAGGCAAACTCGAGACTATTAGGGAGAATTTATGTACATGTGCCCTGATCTGACCAAAAGCATAAATGAAGTTAATTGTCAATTCACAGAGAAAACTCTATGGAATGCAACAAGTGCATATTGTGTATTTCTTATATTCCTTTTGTTGTAGCATTACTGAGAGGGAACCTGGAAGTAAGCATTTCATTGTACTGTGTATCATACACCATGTGCACATTTCCCCCCTGACAAATATATTTACAAAGTTTGGATTGAATCCAATGTTCCATACGGTCCATTTTTTTCCCCCTGGTCCTGGAGGGCTGCAGTGTGGATGTCCTAGCCTGGCACTAAGGGCAGGTAGCCTAGCGATTAAGAGCATTGGGCCAGTAACAGAAAGGTCGCTGTTTCGAATCCGAGGCGACTAGGTGAGAAGTCTGTTAATGTGCCCTTGAGCAATGAACTTCACCCAAATTGCCCCTGTAAGTCACTCTGGATAAGAGCATCTGCTAAATGACAAAAATTAACTAACATCTGATTCAACTTCGATCGCCAATACTGAACCTTCATTACCTGAATCAGGTGTATAAGATGAATGAATAAGGGCACAACTGGGACAAATTATGCACACCCTGCAGCTTTCCAGCTAGGAGTTTACATGATGATTACGATAAAATAATAAGCCGAAACTAACCCAAAATGAAATTAGCAAAGTATTTGAGAAATTAGATCAAGTTGACTAAGATCGGCGTTATGGGCGGGCAACCGTACCTCCTTGCCTGTCCAAATGGCATTGGAGAAGATGGCTGCCATTTTACAGTCCCCTAACCAATTGTGCGGTTTTTTTCTTTCGCATTATTTGTAACTTATTTTGTACATAATGTTTCTGCCACCGTCTCTTATGATAAGAAAAGAGCTTCTAGATATTAGGACAGCAATTATTCACCCTATACTCATTTTTCTTTAACAAGTCGGACGCAAAGGACTTACTCCAGACACCCGACAAGGCCCTCATCTCAGTCATTCGCTAAGCTACAGGACTCTTTAGCTAGCACAGACTGGAATATGTTCCGGGATTCTTCCGATGGCATTGAGGAGTACATCACAGTCACTGGCTTCATCAATAAGTGCATCAATGACGTCATCCCCACAGTGACTGTACGTACATACCCCAACCAGAAGCCATGGATTACAGGCAACATCTGCACTAAGCTAAAGGGTAGAGCTGCCGCTTTCAAAAAGCGGGACTCTAACCCAGAAGCTTATAAGATATCCCGCTCTGCCCTCCGACGAACCATCGAACAGGCAAAGCGTCAATACAGGACTAAGATTGAATCATACTACACCGGTTCCGACACTTGTCGGATGTGGCAGGGCTTGCAAACTACTATGGACTACAAAAGGGAAGCACAGCCGTGAGCTGCCCAGTGACACGAGCCTACCAGATGAGCCAAATTACTTCTATGCTCGCTTAGAGGCAAGTAACACAAAAACATCCACCACGCTGATCCTCAACATGGGGCCCCCTCAGGGGTGCATGCTCAGTCCCCTCCTGTACTCCCTGTTCACTCATGACTGCATGACCAGGCACAACTCCAACACCATCATTAAGTTTGCCAATGACACAACAGTGGTAGACCTGATCACTGACAATGATGAGACAGCCTATAGGGAGGTCAGAGACCTGGCCGTGTGATGCCAGGACAACAACCTCTCCCTCAACGTGATCAGAACAAAGGAGATGATTGTGGACTACAAGAAAAGGAGGACCGAGCACGCCCCCATTCTCATCGGGCTGCAGAGAAGCAGGTTGAGAGCTTCAAGTTCCTTGGTGTTCACATCACTAACAAACTATCATGGTCCAAACACACCAAGATAGTCGTGAAGAGGGCACGACAAAGCCTATTCCCCCTCAGGAGACTGAAAAGATTTGGCATGGGTCCTCAGATCCTCAAAAGGTTCTACAGCTGCACCATCGAGAGCATCATGACTGGTTGCATCAATGCCTGGTATGGCAAATGCTTGGCCTCTAACCGCAAGGCACTACAGAGGGTAGACATACGGCCCAGTACATCACTGGGGCCAAGCTTCCTGCCATCCAGGACCTCTATACCATGCAGTGTCAGAGGAAGGCCCTAAAAATGGTCAGACTCCAGCCACCCTAGTCATAGACTGTTCTCTCTGCTACCGCACTGCAAGTGGTACCGGAGCGCCAAGTCTAGGTCCAAAAGACTTAACAGCTTCCACCCCCAAGCCATAAGACTCCTGAACAGCTAATGAAATGGCTACCCAGGCTATTTGCATTGATGTTTTGCCAAAATAATATAATTACTCCTATCTAAATAACATTTTCAAAAAGCTTTACCAGAGCTTGACTTAGCCACAGAAGATCATTAGCTTCATATTTTTTTTGCTGTGGTTTGTTTTGGGGATCCCGAGTGGTCTAAGGCATGATCCCTATAGACTCATCGTTGTCGGTGATCATCTCAGTGCTAGAGGCGTCACTACAGACCCTGGTTCGATTCCAGGCTGTATCACAACCAGCCGTGATTGGGAGTCCCATAGGGCTGCAAGTTCAAATCCCCGAGCTGACAAGGTACAAATCTGTCGTTCTGCCCCTGAACAGGCAGTTAACCCACTGTTCCTAGGCCGTCATTGTAAATAAGAATTTGTTCTTAACTGGACTTGCCTAGTTAAATAAAAGTTAAAATAAAAAAAATCACAAGTGCATAGGCCTAGAAGGGAAGGGTTGTATGGCAAAGATATGGGCATCACTCTCCAGAATGCATGCACTCAGCTTTCCAGAATGTGCTCCACTGTCTCCTGCCAATTCATTGTTTCATTGTGTGAATTGTTAGCCCTTTGATTATTTATTTTTTATCAATTCCCCATTACACATTTAACCAGTAGGCCTAGTAAATGTACCATTAATCCCAGTCATTTGGTTACAATAATTTCTGTTAATGCATGTATTACAGTCTTATACAGTTCACATTCTCGGAATGCAAACATTGTTTGCAGATTTCACAACCTGCTACACTTGTGAGAAACAACTTTAGGTTAATTTCATAACCATAATTTACGAGTTTTGTAAATGTTGTCATTGTCTTTTGTTTGGAGTGCTTCGTGTGAGCAATGAGCATGTGTGTATTCTCTGCCCTGATAACGTTGAGGGAGAGTGCGCACTTGAGCACAGCAACCTGCTGAGTTCATACAATATTGCACTTCACTAGAGATATCTCAAATCAAGACCGAGGTAGACAGACGTAAGAGAGATTAATGGGATTAAAAGAACCTGAATGTGTCAGGATATTTTCTACTGTTTCTATTTATTGGCTTTAGTCCTATGTACTTTACTTGGTTGACGATGGAAGTGATAGCCTATAGGCCAATGCCGCAGTAGACCTATCTCGGAGTTCCATGCGCTAATTTCTTTAGCCGCCAATGGATCACAGTGTGGGCAATCAATGTGTCCATATGGCAAAGCCTGGTGCTCTTGCATTAGATGTATTTAAAACTTTTGGATTTGTATAATTTTTATTCATTCAGATTTTCATGATTAACCACGTGACAATTATTGAAATTTTCCACTAACATTTGCATTTACAAATACTCAACTGGCACGCAGATAGGTAGAAATGTAGGATACATTGTACGCTTGCCCCAATTTGAAACGCAGGAGCTGCCTATTCTTTGATGTGACACCCATTTACTATAACACCCATTGATAAACCGACCCGCCTATAGAATTCAGATGCCAGTCCAATTGGTTCCTTCGGGCGCTGGCCCTGATCCAATTTACAAGACTGACGGTCAGGGGCTGGGCTATATAATCTCGGAACCCAGAAACAAGTCACTCAAGTGATTAGCGAACTAAATGTATCATGCTGCGTTCTGTTGCAACCAATGACTTTGTTGGAACTCATTCGTTTTCGGAAATTATACATTTATATTCCCCAAAATGATGTGAGTCAATCAGTGAGCGAGCAAACTAGTAGCCCGTGACAAAAACAAATGCTAGGTGCAAATGTGGCCGACGACAGAGAATGATATCCGGCGCTTTACTAATAGTAGCCTAAACAGTCCTCAATTTTAACATTGTTACAAATGTAACATCAAGACAGCGTTCAATGCTGAACAGCTCACAAGTTGGAACAGATATCTTGATCCTTTGTGGCGTACTAGCTCAAATGGTCAGTCTGCACAGGCGCACTCACTCGGACACGCTTCAGTAATAACAAAGAAACAAACTTACCGGAATCATGTATTACCCCCGTTATTCTCTGGCGTTGGATAAAGTTTTTATTTTATTTTTATACCCCAGTCTTTTTTTGTTAACCCTGTTAATAATGGCTGAAGTTGGAGAGAACACACGGGGAAACAATAGTCTGCCTGACCCTGTCGCTTTATCTATCCGGCGAACCTCAAACGGGGTTCTCGTTTCGGATACAATGACGCGAAACAATTCTAGAACTTTGTGATGTCTCAAGTTACGACCCAAACGGATACTTGATATAATACACCTTTAGACGTGAATCAGCAATTGGTTGAACCCTTTTCCCTACTGTACCCCTCTCGGTAAGTTGTTGCTTTGGTTCTGAAAATCCGAGCGTTTCCCCTGTCCTGCCAAGACGAGGAGCAGAAACTCACACAGGCCCACCATCTCCTGAGTGACGACAGAGCGGGTGTGGCATTCTATGCAAAGCAGGACACACTTATGGGCACTGCAATCGCCATGTTTGTAAGGTTATATAAATATATAGTTTTTAGAAAGTGTTTCAGACTCCAGTGAGTGCAGACTACATAGACGTGTAAACTAAAATGTACATGTACAACGTTCTAAAATAATCTACTTTGTCACATAAGCATTATTTGGCTCAATGACCAACAGTGGAGCGGCCATCGTACTTTAAGAAAAGTAATATATGGCAATATATTTTTTATATGGGCATATATGGTGGAAACATACTTTTGTATATATAGTGTATGTGGACACCCCTTAAAATGAGTGGATTTGGCAATTTCAGCCACACCCATTGCTGACAGGTGAATAAAATAGAGCACACAGCCATGCAATCTCCATAGACAAACATTACTGAAGAGCTCAGTGACTTTCAACATGGCACCGCGGAGTGCTGAAGAGCGTAGTGTGTAAAAATCATCTGTCCGAGGTTGCAACACTCACTACTGAGTTCCAAACTGCCTCTGGGAGCAACGTAAGCAGAATAACTGTTCATTGGGAGCTTCATGAAATGGGATTTCACGGCCGACCAGCCGCACACCAGCCAAAGATCAACCATGCACAATACCAAGCATGGCTGGAGTGGTGTTAAGCTCTCCTTCGTTGGGCTCTGGAGCAGTGGAAACGCTTTCTCTTAAAAGTTTCTGCACAAAGCAAGGTCCATATAGAAACGGTTTGTCGAGAAGAACTTGACTGGCCTGCACAGAGCCCTGACCTTAACCCCATCGAACACCTTGGGGATGAATTTGAACGCCGACTGCAAGCCAGGTCTAATCGCTCAACATCTGTGCCTGACCTTAGTAATGCTCTTGTGGCTAAAGCAAGTGCCTGCAGCAATGTTCCAACATCTAGTGGAAAGCCTTCCCAGAAGAGTGGAGGCTGTTACAGCAGCAAAGGGGGGACAAACTCCATATTAATGCACACAATTTTGGAACGAGATGTTTGATGAGCAGGTGTCCATATACTTTTGGTCATGTAGTGTATTTGCCCATAGATAAAATAAAATATTTTTGTATTTGTCACGTGCCGAATACAACAGGTGTAGACCTTACCATGACATGCTTACTTACAAGGCCTTAACCAAAAATTCAAGAAATAGAGTTGAGAAAATATTTACTAAATAAACTAAAGTAAAAAAATGAAAAGTAACACAATAAAATAACAATACAGAGGCTATATACAAGGGTTACCGGTACCGAGTGAATGTGCAAGGTTACAGGTTAGTCAAGGTAATTTTACATGTAGTTAGGGGTAAAGTGAGATAATGAACAGTGAGTAGCAGCAGTGTAAAAACAAAGTGTGTGTGGTGGGGCGTCAATGTAAAAAGTTTTCATTTGATTAATTGTTCAGCAGTCTTATGGATTGGGGGTAGAAGCTGTTAAGGAGCCTTTTGGACCTAGACTTGGTGCTCCGGTACCGCTTGCCGTGCGGTAGCAGAGAGAACAGTCAATGAGGGTGACTGGAGTCTTAGACAATTTTTTGGGCCTTCCTCTGACACTGCCTTGTATATAGGTGCTGGATGGCAGGAAGCTTGGCCCCAGTGATGTACTGGGCCGTACGCACTACCCTCTGTAGCGAGATGGTGTTGGAGTCGTGCTTGGCCACGCAGTCGTGGGTGACTATGGTGTTGAACGCTGAGCTGTAGTCAATGAACAGCATTCTCACATAGGTGAACAGCATTCTCACATAGGTTCCTTTTGTCTAGGTGGGAAAGGGCAGTGTGGAGTGCGATTGAGATTGCATCATCTGTGGATCTGTTGAGGCGTTAGGCAGATTTGAGTGGATCTAGGTTTTCCGGGATGATGGTGTTGACGTGAGCCATGGCAAGCCTTTCAAAGCCCTTCATGGCTACCAACGTGAGTGCTACAGGTAGTAGTCATTTAGGCAGGTTACTTTCGCTTTCTAGGGCAGTGAAGACACTTGCCAGTTGGTCTGCGCAGGCTCTGAGTACACGTCCTTGTAATCCATCTGGCCCCGCGGCCTTGCGAATGTTGATCTGTTTAAAGGTCTTGATTACATTGTAACATCTGGTGCTCTCATACATGCTTAAGTGTTGCTTGCCTCGAAGCGAGCATAAAAGCTGTTTAGTTCGTCTGGTAGACACGAGTCACATGGCAGCGCACAGCTGGGTTTCCCTTTGTAGTCCGTAATAGTTTGCAAGCCCTACCACATACGACGAGCGTCAAAGCCACTGTAGTAGGATTCATATATGCCTATATTTCACCATAGGGATGGTGCCAGGTTTCCTCCAGACTTGGCATTGAGGCCAAAGAATTCAATCTTGGTTTCATCAGACCAGAGAATGTTGTTTCTCTGTGGGTAACTTTTGGTAAACTCTATGCGGGCTGTCATGTGCCTTTTACTGAGGAGTGGCTTCTGTCTGGTCACTCTACCATAAAGGCCTGATTGGTGGAGTGCTGCAGAGATGGTTGTCCTTCTGGAAGGTTCTCCCATCTCCATTAGGAACTCCTAGAGCTCTGTCAGAGTGACCATCGGGTTCTTGTTCACCTCCCCTGACCAAGAACCTTCTCCCCCGATTGCTCAGTTTGGCCTGGCGGCCAGCTATAGGAAGAGTCTTGGTTAAGTATGATGGAGGCCACTGTGTTCTTGGGGACCTTCAATATTGCAGAAAACCAAAAACTCATCAAACTAAAGTCCTTTAGTAGTGGTTTCTTTGCAGCAATTTGACTATGAATGCCTGATTCACACACGCTTGATGGTTTTTGCGGCTGTTCTTGAAGAAACTTAAAAAGTGTAACTGACAATTAACCTGTAAGTCTGTCTCGTTGTTTTTTGTTAAATGTGAAGTTTTTGATTTCCTCCCTTTTGTAATAAGCAGCCAATTAGGTATTTTTCCTTTATTCATGTGTTTAATCTGATACTGTTATAGCTCCCGGCTAAACTGTTTATGTATGTAAGCACTTCAGAGTTATATCAAGCTAATAAGACACTCGTAAGACAAGAAAGTTGTAAGAGTGTGCTTAACTGTATTTTCATTTACTTTATAGTTCTCACGGAAGGTGATAATTCTGACTAAAACTACAGAATAAAGCTGCCAGTTAAAATTAAGGAAAGGTTGTGCTCGTGGTTACTGGAGGGAGCTACAAAAGGTTATTGAGATTTTCCGTATTGACTGACCTTCATGTCTAAAAGTAATGATGGACTTTCATTTCACTTTGCTTATTTGAGCTATTTTTGCCATAATATCGACTTGGTCTTTTACGAAATAGGATATGCCACCTCTACACAACTGATTGGCTCAAATTAATTAAGAAGGAAAGACAATACATAAATTAACTTTTAACAAGGCACACCTGTTAATTGAAATGCATTCCAGGTGACTACCTCATGAAGCTGGTTGAGAGAATGCCTAGAGTGTGCAAAGCTATCATCAAGGCAAAGGGTGGCTATTTTGAAGAATCTAAAATATTGTCACACCCTGATCTGTTTCACCTGTCCTCGTTATTGTCTCCACCCCCTCCAGGTGTCGCTTGTTCTCCCCAGTGTATTTATCCCTGTGTTTCCAGTCTCTCTGTGCCAGTTCGTCTTGTATGTCCAAGTGTACCGGTGGTTTGTCCCGGTTTTCCTGCTTTGCCTTTTCTCAGTCCTCCTGGTGTTGACCCTTGCCTATTCTGGACTCTGTTTACTGCCTGCTTGACCATTCTGCCTGCCCTGACCTCGAGCCTGCCTGCCTGCCACTCTGTACCTCCTGGACTCTGATCTCTGCCTTGTCTCAGGATGGTAAGTTGGTGGTTGAAGATATCACTCTAGTGGTGTGGGGGCTGTGCTTTGGCAAAGTGGGTGGGGTTATATCCTGCCTGTTTGGCACTGTCTGGGGGGTATCGTCGGATGGGGCCACAGTGTCTCCCGACCCCTCCTGTCTCAGCCTCCAGTATTTATGCTGCAGTAGTTTGTGTCGGGGGACTAAGGTCAGTCTGTTATATCTGGAGTATTCCTCATGTTTTGTCCTGTGTGAATTTAAGTTCTCTCTCTCTCTCTCTCTCAGAACCTGAGCCCTAGGACCAGGACTACCTGGCCTGATGACTCCTTGCTGTCCACCTGGCCGTGCTGCTGCTCCAGTTTCAACTGTTCTACCTGCGGCTATGGAACCCTGACCTGTTCACCGGACGTGCTACCTGTCCCAGAACTGTTTTCAACTCTCTAGAGACACTCTGAATGATTGGCTATGAAAAGCCAACTGACATTTACTCCTGAGGTGCTGACCTGTTGCACCCTCGACAACCACTGATTATTATTATTTGACCCTGCTGGTCATCTATGAACATTTGAACATCTTGGCCATGTTCTGGTATAATCTCCACCTGGCACAGCCAGAAGAGGTCTGGACACCCCTCATAGCCTGGTTTCTTCCTAGGTTCAGGCCTTTATAGGGAGTTTTTCCAAGCGACCGTGCTTCTACACCTGCAGTGCTTGCTGTTTGGGGTTTTAGGCTTGGTTTCTGTACAGCACTTTGTGACATCAGCTGATGTAAGAAGGGCTTTATTGATTTGGTTATGACCTTTTGACTGTCCACGACCATTATCTTGGCTATTCCCTTTGGATTTATTAAACATTAATAAATCCTCTTAAGGCTTGCGGACCGCTAACGGTCCACCTGCGACAACGTTCGGTGAAATTGCAGAGTGCCAAAATACAAGTGCCTTACATCATTCAAAAGCTTAGACTCTTGGTAATCGAACTGCGTTGTCCGATTTACAATAGGCTTTGCGGCGAAAGCATAGCATTTGATTGTCTGAGGACAGCGCCCCACGTCAACATATTTTTCAAGCCAGCACCAGCATCACAAAAATCACAAATAGCGATAAAATAAATACCTTACTTTTGAAGATCTTCCTCTGTTTGAAATCCCAAGGGTCCCAGCTACACAATGAATGGTTGTTTTGTTCGATAAAGTCCTTCTTTATAGCCCAAAAATTCTGTTTAGCTGGCGCCATTGATTTCAGTAATCCACTCGTTTAACATGCAGACAAAGGAATCCAAGAAGTTACCGGTTAAGTTCGTCCAAACAAGTCAAACAACGTTTCTAATTAATCCTCAGGTACTCTATCTAAATAAACGATAATATTTAATAGAGACTAGTATGATAAATAACGAAGAGCGTGCTAAAAGACTACTTTCCTACATAAGGGACACGGATGGCATTTGCTGTATGTTTGAGAAACTGCATATTGCAAATGTACGGTCCCTTACTAGACGTCCGAAATTGTTTCTAAAATAGGCCGACGGTGTCAGGCCGTGCCCCAGGGCCGAATCTTCCAGGAAGTCATCAAAGGAAGTTTCTCGGACATTCGGTGTCCGTTTAATAAAAAAAAAAAATTGTCATTTTTCCACCCTTCAGGTTAATCCCACCAGATGGCGAATGGCTTCTTATTGCAAATGTACAAAACATACACCTAATTTCTCCTAAACGGAAAAGACTTCGAAGACGAAACTTGGTGGGCATGGGTTTGGCCAAATGGGCTGTTGGCCCCGAAACAGGATGGCGTCAGGGACTCACGGTTTTTGAGTTAAGGCCCATTTTTCTGTGATTAAAGGTGAAAAAATGGAAATAGAGCGCTAATTTGACAGCTTCACGTCAAAGTACATGAACCTATGGTGTAAGGAAAAAAAGAACCAGACATTTATCTGTTGTAATTTTCGAGAAATCGTCAAATGTACAATTCATAATGTTGAAAAAAACAAATGTTTTTTTTGTCCCCAAAAAAGTTATAGATCTAGTTGCGGCGTGTTCAGACGAATCCGTTAACGCGGGTTTCGGAGCTCTACGTGATTTCTGTGATTTTCTGAAATCACACACACGCACAGTCAATGGAGAATTACACAGTGAGGGGCTTACAGACAGACACTGCCTGCAATAGTTACTTTTGTTCGAACTATCAAAGAACCGTCAGACATAGAGCTCTGAAACTTTAGAAACCCATTCTAGACCTGCACGGTGGGTTACGGGGCTCTAGAAGGTTCTCAGGCCGAGAAACAGCCTCGTACATTTGCAATATTTTCAATTCATTTTTACGTCGCGAAAATGACAACATTTCTAAAAGTCCCAGAGTCACAAGGCTAGGTGCATTAGAACCGCCTCGGCCCATAGAGACGGACCCTAACGTTTCTGTCCGATAGCTCATTCAAGGACCTCGTAGCAACGCCCGGAAAACGTGGATTTTCAGCACCAATTAAGGTCGCTGCTCGGACTCCAAATGACCTATCGAGCCGAAACTCGAGATTCGGGGTCGCCTCAGCTAGGCCTACACATAATGTTGGAACTGGACCCGCAGCTAGAACGTAACTACGTGTTTTACGTTTTTACTATGATTTAAACAGAAGGAGCTGTGAATTCTGAGCCTGCTCTGACATATGTGATAGTTGGCTTCTAAACGAGTTGGAAAAAGTGGGTTTGGTGTCAGTTTTTATCAGTTTGGTGTCAGAATGATATCTAATTGACTGATGGACGCTGACTTGCTGGCTGACTTTTGTACATTTGCAATAAGATTGAATAGGGCTGAAACATCACCAAAATGACAGACTGAAATCAACACTAAAAAGTGCATCTCCATAGTCTCTAGGCTCTGCCGAGTTCAACGAGACGCCCCACTTGACTGTAGCTGACCTCATAGACCGTGCAAAAAGGTAGGCCCAAAATGAAGCCTGGCCCTAAATTTCAGCTGCTTTTGGGTGACAGCGGCAGACCCGTTTGGGTTAGAAGCACGATTCGACTTCAGGAACGTTCCTTAGGACCTCCCGATCTGTGCAAGCCTAACCGTGACTGTGTGGCATTAACCCTTAACAGTGAAAACAGGGTATTTACATCAAACAGTTTGGTATGACATCTCTCCCCATAGGAATACATTTCCTGCTGCCCTAAATTCAACCTGGTGCCTATGTGGGTTATGAATGCCTTATGAACCTGTCTTTGATGACAATCTATCAGGCCACTATGAGGTCTACCTATGTTGATCCTAAGCTTCCTGGAGCAACCGGAAGTGGTTCAATTCACCCTAAAGGTGTTTTACAATACCTAACCTGCTGTTGGTGAAAAACAGACTTTCAAACCTGTGTGAATCAGTTAGTTCTTAACTTACAGACTTAAAACTCAGGATTCTGTAAAAGCCTACCCCAATGAGCATATGTGTCTACCTACAGCTTCCTGTGACAACCGGAAGTGCCTTAAATTGGGGCCACAGGGTCTGTTTCGAAGGGTTAAAAAGGTCACATCTTTCCAAAACTTCATGTGTGATTAGGCAACCCCAATGAACTGTAAATCAGTAATTTCTCCCATCAGATTCCCTGGAAAAACTCACACACGCACACAGTCCATGGGGAGTGACATAGTGTGGGGCTTACAGACACACACTGCCTGCAATAGTTACTTTCGTTCAAACTATTAAAGAACTGTCAGACCTAGAGCTCTGAAACTTTAGAACCCTTTTCTAGAGCTTATGTCGATAGTGCACGGTGAGTGGGGCTCTAGAATGGGGCTCTAGAAGGTTCACAGGCCGAGAAACAGCCTTTTACATTTGCAATATTTTCAATTCATTTTTACATCACGAAAATGACAACATTTCTAAAAGTCCCAGAGACACAAGGTTAGGTGCATTAGAACCGCCTTGGCCCATAGAGATGGACCCTAACGTTTCTGTCCGATAGCTCATTCAAGGACCCCATAGCAACGCCCGGAAAACGTGGATTTTCAGCACCAATTAAGGTCGCTGCCCGGGCTCTGAATGACCTATCGAGCCGAAACTCTGGATTTGGGGTCGCCTCAGCTAGGCCGACACATAACGTCGGAACTGGACCCGCAACTAGAACGTAACTAGGTGTTTTACATTTTTATTATAGTGACTTGATGGCAGACTTTTGTCCATTTGAAATAAGTTAAAACTGTTGAGCCCGGCCATCCCGAGTTCAACGGGCCAGTCAATTTGGGCATTTCTGCAGTATTTTAGAGCTTGTCAAATTCGTGATGTTAAAAGCCCATTGAAACATATTGCAAATGTACTGTACATTTGCAATATGTTTCACTGTACATTTGCAATATGTTTTAATGGGCTTTTAACATCACGAATTTGACATGCTGAAATCAACACCAATGAGCGATGGAGAGGAACCATGATTACTGCCCGGCCATCCCGAGTTCAACGGGCCAGTCAATTGGGCATTTCTGCAGTATTTGGGAGCCTGTCAAATTTGTAAGGGTAAATGCCCATTGTAAGACATTGCAAATTGACAACCGTGCACCTGGTGATTGAAACGGGTTACCATGAGCATATTTTAAATAGTAATGCCCTTAGGAGGGTGCAAGGAATCCCTGGCTGGTTAGGGAGCACGCCCCACCCGTGGCCATCCAAATGGGGGCACCCCTGGTCATTTTGGACGTTTTTCAAAAAATCTTTAAAAAAACAGAGTCCCACTTCTCTCTCATCAAACATGACAAATAGACCCTATAGGATGATTCAGAGCTTAACATAGTGATATATAATTTTGTCAGTTTAAATGCCATTTGGACATTGTTCACTGACTTTTGGGTTCAGAAGCTGACTTCCTATGATCATATATGTAAATGGACATAACATGATTTGGCACTTTCAATACTTTTGTATGGAATCTTATTGCGTTTGTACATTTCTTATGCCATAAGAAAAGACAAAACATAGGCCTTATGGACAATAAAGTTAATAAAACTAAATCAATAAAATGAGACAGGTATGTTTATACACATCTTATATACGTGTTATTATCAAAAAAAATCGAAAGAATCGCGAAAAACGGTCCAGAAAGCACTTTTTTAGGTGGCGTAGGTATTTTGATATTTTTTTTAAATGTCCAAATTTGACCCTTGGGTCTTGACTTCATGTACATATGCAATATGAATTGCCCCGTTGGAGCGCGCTCGCCACCTATAGTAATTTTGAGTTATTACATTTGTCATTTGCCATAAGTTTTGATTGATCTGCCGTCCATTTGGGCACTCTTTTCAATCGTGTGTATGTTTCGTCCTATGGCAATATGTTGCCATTCATTTTTGTCCATTTCATGGGGGTCTTCCCTTACCTAATGAGGCTCTCCTTGGATAAACTACATTTACTTGTTCGTCTTTCAAGAAACAAGCCTGAAACGTTGTATAAAGACTGACATCTAGTGGAAGCCATAGGTACTGCAATCTGGGAGCTACTTCTTTTGTATAGGCTTCCATTGAAAAGGACTGTGACCTCCAAAAATCGATATTTTCCGGATGGATTTTCCTCAGGTTTTTGCCTGACATATCAGTTCTGTTATACTCAGACATTATTTTTAACAGTTTTAAAAACTTCAAAGTGTTTTCTATCCAATGCTACCAATTATATGCATATCCTGGCCTCTGGGCCTGAGTAACAGGCAGTTTACTTTGGGCACGTCAGACAGGCGGAAATTCGGAATACTGCCCCTTAGCGGTATACGTTTTAAACTCCGACCATTTGCCTCCTATGTCTGCATTTGGGTCTCGCCTAGTGTCATAAATATAAAATATATTTTGATTTGTTTAACACTTTTTTTTTTTGGTTACTACATGATTCCATATGTGTTATTTCATAGTTTTGATGTCTTCACTATTATTCTACAATGTAGAAAATAGTAAAAATAAAGAAACTGGAATGAATTAGGTGTGGCCATACTTTTGACTGGTATTATGTGTGACACGTAGTATTTGTTGCGTCCGCTCCAGTGCTCAACGTCACTGGTCTAGTAACCACCGGTCCTGGCAACCCATCTTTACGCACACCTGGCAACCATCATTACGATCACATGCGCCCTATCATCAGGCTGTATCACATCGGGCGGTGATTGTGAGTCCCATAGGGAGGCGCACAATTGGCCCAGCGTCGGATGGGGTAGGCCGTCATTGTAAATAAGAATTTATTCTTAACTGACTTGCCTAGTTAAATAAAGGTAAAAAATTTAATTCTGTCACACCTGAATTTCATTACTACCTACATTACTTATCATTTATCTAGTTTGTGTTTTCAGGTCAAACGCTTCTCTTGTTTTGTATCGTTCCATATTTGTTATCATTAAACTCACTAACTGCACCTGACTCCCTGCGTCTACGTTACAGAATACTACAAATGGAAGCAGCAGTTCATCTCCCAGATGGTATGCGAACAGGGACACCGACTTTGTCAACACCACGACCAGCTGGCTCATTTTTGGGAACGGCTATGGATGAGGTCCTCCGCGTTCTTCAACGAGTCAACATTACTTAAGGGGCGTCATCTCAAACAGTGGAGAATTCTCTACCACAATGTTCTGTTATAATCTCCAACCGGTTATAATCTCCACATGGCACAGCCAGAAGAGGACTCAGAGCCTGGTTCCTCTCTAGGTTTCTTCCTAGGTTCTGGCCTTTCTAGGGAGTTCTTCCTAGCCACCGTGCTTCTACATCTGCATTACCTGCTGTTTGGGGTTTTAGGCTGGGTTTCTGTATAGCACTTGTGACATCGGCTGACGTAAAAAGGGCTTTATAAATATATTTGATTGATCTTCAGGGTTATTTTTCCAAGACCTGCGCCACCTGTCTCCCTCCTCATCGCCTCTGGGACTGTGCCATTGACCTGCTTTCAGGCCCTGCGGCCGCATCTACCTTCTGTCGGTGGCTGAAACCAATGCTATGGTGTTTATCCAGGAGGGTTTCATTCGCACATCCACCTCCCCTGCATCGGCAGGTTTCTTCTTCATGGCCAAGAAGGACGGAGGGTTGCGCCCGTACATCGATTACAAAAATCTGAAATCCATCACCACGAAGTACCGCTACCCTCTCCCGTTGGTGCCGGCCGCGATCGAACAACTCCGCGGGGCCCGTTTTTTTTTTTATACCAAGTTGGACCTGCGTAGTGCCTACAATTTGATCTTCATCCGGAAGGGGGATGAATGGAAGACGGCCTTCAGCACAATGTCTGGTCACTACGAGTTGTCACCCGCTTTTCTTGAAAAGTTGGTGTCACGATCTTCTGACGGGACAGACCAAGACGCAGCGATGCTTCCAGTATACATATTTAATACAAACGTAACTGGGCAAAATTAACAAAACGAAGTAACGAAGATCGTGAAGTCGAACACACTAAACACAAAACAAGCTATGTCCAAACAATAACCCACAAACCTAAATGAAAACCCCAAACATATATATGGTTCCCAATTAGAGACAACGACACACAGCTGCCTCTAATTGGGAACCATTACCCCAACATAGAACATAAAAACCCTACACCAAAACCAAAACAAAACACGCCAGCCTGTCTTTTCAGGCCTGGACGTGACAGTACCCCCAAAGGCGCGGACTCCGACCGCGCCAAAAAGTCCATGGGGGGGTCTTCGGGTGGGTTTCTTAGTCCCAGGTGGCGGCTCCGGTGCCGGCCGTGCTGGTCCGAGGTCACGCACCGGAGGCCCTGGGCCATTTGCAGGACTGGGGACCCTCTCTGGCGGCCCCGGGCTGGGGACCCTCTCTGGCGGCCCCGGGCTGGGGACCCTCACTGGCGGCTCAGGGCTGGGGACCCTCACTGGCGGCTCAGGGCTGGGGACCCTCACTGGCGGCTCAGGGCTGGGGAGCAGGAACCGGCCCTCACTGGCGGCTCAGGGCTGGGGACCCTCACTGGCGGCTCAGGGCTGGGGAGCCTCACTGGCGGCTCAGGGCTGGGGAGCCTCACTGGCACTCTGGTGCGGGGAGCAGGAACCGGCCGAACTGGGCTCGTGACGCGCACTCTGGTGCGGGGAGCAGGAACCGGCCGAACTGGGCTCGTGACGCGCACTCTGGTGCGGGGAGCAGGAACCGGCCGTACTGGGCTCGACGGGTACCGGAATCCTGGAGCGTGGAGCAGGGACAGGACGTGCTGAGTCCTAGCCGGGCACAGGAATCCTGGAGCGTGGAACAGGGATCCTGGAGCGTGGAGCAGGGACAGGACGTACTGGGCTGTGGATGCGAACCGGAGATTCTGCCCGTAGGACCGGTGCAGGATATCTTGGTCCTAGGAGACGCACTGGAGACCTAGCGCGCAGAGCTGGCACCACTCTACCAGGCTGCACACTGACCTTGGCCTGACAGACGAGTGGCGCTGGGATCTCTCGCACTGGGCTGTGGACACGTACCGGAGACACTGTACGCAGAACCGGTGCAGGATATATTGGTCCTAGGAGGCGCACCGGAGACCAGGAGCGCTGAGCCGGCACCACTCTACCAGGCTGCACACTCATCGTAGCCTGACAGATGAGTGGCGCTGGAATCTCACGCACTGGGCTGTAAACGCTCACAGGAGAAACCGTGCGCAAAACTGCATAGCACGGTGTCCTTTCCGTGCGACGCTCTCCCCAACGCTCTCTCCACAAAGCACGAGGAGTTGGCTCTTTTTGGGGCTGCCTTTCGGGCTTCCGTGCCAGGCGCGTTCCAACATATCTCTCCCTCTCCGGGTTCCACGCTCCATATATATTAGCTCCCTCGCTCAGTCTTCGCCGCTTCCATCCTCCTCTTGGGGTAACGATGCTCCGTTGTCTTCCCCCAAGGCCCCTTTCCAGCCAGGATTTCCTCCAAGGTCCAGAAATCCTAGCTCTCTCGCTGCTTGGTCCTTTTGTGGTGGGTTATTCTGTCACGATCTTCTGACGGGACAGATCAAGACGCAGCGATGCTTCCAGTATACATATTTAATACGAACGTAACTGGGCAAAATTAACAAAACGAAAGTAACGAAGATCGTGAAGTCGAACACACTAAACACAAAACAAGCTATGTCCAAACAATAACCCACAAACCTAAATGAAAACCCCAAACATATATGGTTCCCAATTAGAGACAACGACACACAGCTGCCTCTAATTGGGAACCATTACCCCAACATAGAAATAGAACACCTAGAACATAAAAACCCTACACCAAAACCAAAACAAAACACGCCAGCCTGTCTTTTCAGGCCTGGATGTGACAGTTGGCCCTACAGCCAATTCTATCGAATCAAAAGAATTTGCAAAAAACAGTCAGATTTCAACAGAAATATGGCTGAGATGCAAAGAAAATTCAAGGTGAGGGGTACAAAAATGGTCAGATTAATACTACCATTGAGAAAATTCAAAACAAATTGAGACATGATCTCTTTCAAGGACAGTCTCGCAAAAAGAAGCATTCTTGCGTTCTAACTACCCACTATTCAAAGTTCTCTGAACAAATTAAGGGAATCGTTCACAAACATTGGCACATTCTAAGATCCGATGACAGCATTGGTAATGTGTTTTCGGATCCTCCCATTGTCGTACTCTCGCCGTGCAGAAATCTCAAAGATCAACTGGTAAACTCTGATTTACCACCCCCAGAATATCCCTGCACAAAGTCTATTTGTGCCTCTACCAGATGGAAACTACAAGTGTAATGTCTGCGCTCAATGCAATGGCACTTACAAATGTAGATCCTTCAAACACCCCCAAACAGGGAAACAGATCCCAATCAAAGGTGTTATCATGTGCTCCACTAAGGCAGTTATTTATCTTATAACTTGTCCTTGTGGTAAAAATTGTGGGTAAAACAAAGCGCAAATTAAAAGTACGAATCTCAGAGCATCGTAGCACCATTGGTGCAAAAACACAACTTACCCAGTTGCAAACCACTCGATTTTGTCCCTACTTATTGAACATGTCGCCCTCGACAATTTATTGTTAAAACGAGAGGCTGCCTGAATCTTTAATTTAAAGACCCTTGCTCCCTTCGGTTGCAACGTTGACTTTGATCTGAAGCCATTCTTGTGATTATTGTGATTTCGCTATTCATTGTAAATGTTTGTAGGACTATGTATCCAAATTGTATCTATTATCATTTGCTATTCATTCATGTTCTTGTATGTTCTTATATCTGAGAATTAACCAATGATATGATTAGACACCTGTGTGTGTTTGACACTTATACCCTGATGAAGACAGCTTGTCTGTTGAAACGTTGGTCATTAGGTTATTAAAGTATTGCATCTGAGCTCCTAGAGTGGGCGGCAGGTGGATGCTGTCAGGTCATGGCCAGTCCCAACCACCATAAAGGGGTTCCAACGGTTTTGGGGTTTGCCAACTACTACCGCTGATTCATTAAGAACTTTAGCTCGATCGCCTCTCCTCTCACTTCTTTCCTCAAGGGTGGTCCCCGGGAAGTTGGGGTGGAATTCTGCAGCTGACGAAGCCTTCCGCATACTGAAGGGATGTTTCACCTCCGCCCCATTGCTCAAACATCCAGATCCTTTGCTGCCCTTCATGTTGGAGGTGGATGCTTCAGAAGTAGGTGTGGGGGCTATCCTGTCCCAACGTCAAGGTAATCCAAAGATATTGTATCCACGTGCATATTACTCTAAAAAGCTTTCTCTTGCAGAGGTGGAACTATGATGTTGGTGATTGGGAGCTCCTGGCGGTGAGGTTAGCATTAGAGGACCCATTTCTCATCCTCACCGACCATCAGAACCTGGAGTACATACGGACAGCGAGGCGACTGAACCCAGGTGTGTCCCATTTTGCTGACGACCCTCCCGGGTCCACCCACCGACATCCTATTAAGGAAAACAAGAGCAAAGAGAGAGAATTCGGCAGACGGAGTGGGAGGGTCGTCACCCCCCATAAAACCGGGGACCAACAAGGACCCCGGAACACCATACCCGTCACACAAAGAAATTTACCCAGCCTCTGCATCCCAAATTGATGAGGGGGTACGTCTTCACACTTCCACTTTCCCCAGCCAACCTCGTCCTCCCCAGACCTCAGCAACCTTTGCGAACAGGAAGCAACCTTTAAGAGGAAAGAAGAAAACGAGACCAGAAGGGAACAGACAGAAGCGACAGAACAGGACAATAACAAACACAAAATAACAGTGGTCAGTCCCGTGGACATTCAGGAAGAGAGCGCATCAGCAACGACATTATCAGTCCCACGAATATGCTGCACATCGAGATGGTGTTTATTTTTACAAGCATTCCATCTCATTATCCTCTGATTAGGACACATCATGGATCTCAAAAAGGTGAGAGGGTTATGGCCGGTGTAGACCACAATAGGTACTACTCCCGACCCGACATAGACCTCGAAGTGTTGTAGCGCCCATATGAGTGCGAGGGCTTCTTTTTCAATGACCGAGTAGTTCAACTGATAATGATTAAACTTTTTGTAAAATAAACTTACAGGCCTCTCAACACCAGACACATCTGCTTGCAGCAAAACTGCACCTGCCCCCACATGACTAGCATCCACCTGCAAGGTAATTGACAAATCCACGCAAGGAGCAGCCAGCACCGGAGTTGAGGTAAGCAACCTCTTTGCATCTTCAAAAGCCTGTTGACAACGAGAAGACAATACAGCCGTAGCTTTCAACAAATCTGCCAAGGGGAGCGACCACAGTAGAGAAGTTCCTACAAAAACTACGGTAATAACCAATCATTCCCAAGAAACGCCTCAGTTCCTTTTTAGTAGTTGGTGGTGGAAAAGCATCAATAGCTACCACCTTAGCCCGAACAGGACGCACTTCACCCTGCCCAACCACCTTTCCAAGGTATGTAATGGTCGCCTGAGCAAACTCACATTTAGCCAGATTGATCGTGAGGCAATCCGCAGCTAGGCAGTCAACCAAGGCTTGAATACGGGACAGATGTTCCTCCCAATTATCTGTATATTTCACTACATCGTCCAGGTAAACAGCGCACCTGGCCAGACCGGAGCAACCCTGTTCATAAGTCGCTGAAAAGTGGCAGGTGCATTACGCAGGCTGAAACTCATAACCAAATACGAGTACAGACCAGCGGCGCAATAAAGGCAGAGATTTCACGTGCCCTACTCGTCAGTGGCACCTGCCAATAGCCCTTTAACAGGTCAAATTTGCTCACAAATTTAGCTGCTCCGACATGATCAACGCAGTCCTCCATCCGAGGAAGCGGAAATGAATCTGGCTTAGTGACACTGTTTACCTTACGGTAGTCTGTACAAAATCTGTTTGTCCGATCCGGTTTACCGACCAAGATACAGGTAGAAGCCCAACTGGAGAAAGAAGGCTCTGCTATCTCAATCTTCACCATGTACCTGACCTCAGCATCCAGACAATGCAGTTTCTCTGAAGAAACTCTATAGAACCGCTGACGAATGGGGTCCGCATCTCCAACGTCAATATCGTGTTCTATTAAGTTAAGTTATTAAGTCTGATTCTGAGACTTCCAGTTATCTCTTTCCGCTCATCAACAGGTAGATATCCAGTGTCTCTGAATTTTTCAATCTACCCTGCAGTATGAAATCGTCGGGACCAGGAACATCTTCCTCTAATTAGAACACTATTCCCCGAATCAATCTCAGCAGAGAAGGGTAACACAGTCTCCAACACAAACGATTCAGAGGCACCTGTGTCTCTCAGAATCTTCACTGGCACTAGGTCCTTACTTCCTAACATAGACACAAAACCCTCCGTAACGAAAAGTAAGTAGTCTGGGTCAATATGGACTTTCACATGCCCCTGGGCATGAGACAATGTGTTAGGAGTGAACTGATGTGGAACAGGTGCAGCTAACGCCGTAGGCTTAGATTTCACGTAAGCGCAAGTACTGAATTTACTCCTAGCCCTGAGAACCGGACATTCGTTTTTACAATGACCCAAACCTTGACAGTAGTGACACTCTTGACCAAAGTCAGCTTTACCACGGGAGTCAGGCTCAACCCTAGTTGAATGAAACTCTGCCCGTGAACCAAAGTATCTCGGTGAGCGAGGCCCAAATCTCTCCGAACGCCCCCACTCACTCCGAATACGGGGCTCTGCAAAGACACTTTTGTGACTCAAAATATACCGCCAAAACCGCAGCTTCAGCGATAGTCTTTACTTTTCGTTCGTTAATGTACGTGGCTATATGATCAGGGATTGTGTCCTTAAATTGCTCTAGCATAATCAGATCACACAGCCCTTGGAAAGTCTTAACTGCAGAGGCGAAACATCAGCGATTAAACTCAACATGAGTCTGTTTATTAACCCTTTTTAAAGTTCTAAATCGCTGGCGGTAAGCCTCAGGGACCAATTTGTAAATCTGTAACACAGCCATTTTAACCTTATCATAACTGACACTATCGGCTACACTAAGAGCTGAATATGCTTCCTGCGCTTTACCAGTCAACACACACTGCAACATTAAAGTGCGGTCCGAATCAGGCCAACTCCTAGCGTCAGCAACCCGCTCAAACAACGAAAATAATGTCTCAGGGTCCTTCTCATTAAATTTAGGCAACAACCGTAAGTTCCCAACGATATCAAATGTGTCCGGGGCATGACCAAAAGAGGAACGACCCCTAGGTAAATCTGGGTCACCTTCCCAGAGCAAACTCTCCCCTGAGAGCTTTCCTTCCCTAACCAGCTCTAGCCGCTCTTGTTGTAGCTTGATTTTTGCACGCTCCAAATCCGGTTTAAATGCCAATTATTTATCATATTTTACACGGTCATTGTTATAGATTTTATGGTTATGACTAAATGTTTGTACATCTAAGAATATTCCATTCTGAAAATGTATGCAATAGAGAGAGTTATAAGACAGATGGTAGTCCAATTGATGTGTGTGTGTCTAGATATTAACTTTGTGTGTAGAAGTGGAACAGGCTGGTACGACTTCATCTAGGGAGTATCTGGGAGAACAAAGAATTATTTGATTCTACCAGACACATGCGAGAGGCTCCTGTCCTTGAAGACAGGAGGGATAGTTAAAGAGCCGCCCAAGTTTGACTTATGTTGCAAAGATTGTGATAAGGAATGAATGGGTACTATGGGAAAACACTGTTTCCTGGAAAGGGTGGGGAAAATGGTGGGGCCTTTGTATTTTTTTGTATTTCAACATTGTACCATATAAGAGACTGTGTACACATTTTAGAGCTCAGAGCTCTCCTGAATTAAACAATTTACATTTGACCATTGTAGGTTGGACCTCTGTCTCATTTCAACCAGTATCTTACAAATACTGGGTAACAGACAGAGTTTGTTCAATTGAAGTTCAGTTTGAGCACAAGATTTCTATAACAGTCATGCTCTAGCTTCTCACGATCATGCTCTAGCTGTAACAGAAGCAGTTCTTTCTGCTGTTCAAAAAGAAGACTATTAGGACTAACAGATGGAGCAAGCATTGTAACGTGACGGGGAGACGGCGAGTCCTCAGCAGAGGCTGCCCCAGTGGTAACTTCAAGAATACCACTCTCCATCAGATTGGCCTTCAATATTAACCTAATCATTTTTTTGACGTTTATCACTAATTTCAACCTTAGTGTTCAGCAATCTTCAACAGCTGTTCTTTAGTACATACTTCTAACAGTTCCTCTGATGGAAAGCAAATGAACTCATCTACATTAGACTCCATAGTCCGAAGTAAATACGAAAAATATATCTTGCTCTTTCCCTCTGCTGAACACACCAGACCGGACCACAAGAGAAGTGATAATCACACTGGGCACCACAGAAGAGAGATGAGATATATATGGAGCTTCTCCAAAACCTACAGTAACTCAACCCTAGTCTTCGTGCATATTTGCGGTGGGTAATTTCGCACTGTAGCCCACTGGCAAGGAAATAAACCACCTAGCACGCTGGCAGAATCCCCCAAGCCATGGATGTGCCCCCGAGACAACTGCTCAGTCCACAGACACCAAACAAAATAACCATGCCCAACGTATTCCAAGAAAGTGAAACACGACACTAAGCCTATAACAGGGGAAAAAGGCTATAGCTCCGGGTAGTAAGTGTCACTACCCTACCCAAATCTCCCATTGTACTCCCGACTGTACTCACCTCCTCAGACCGATGTCCCAACAGCGAGTAGATCAAGAGTCTCCAGCCTGGGCAAGGGCTTGGAAACTAACCAATGTACTCTCTCCAATGCAGCACACAACCAACTATCCACCGCAGTGGCAAGTTTACCAAACAAAGGTAACCAATACTGGGCACCAAGCATTACAACTCAAACAAGATGTAACAAAAAAATGCAAACAAAGCACCTACAGAGTTTAACATTAACTCCACGTTTTCTCCCAAACACAATACCTTCAAGATCTTGGACGAGCCCCCACTTGTCACGAACCGGCTCAAAGTTCGTAACAAAAAGGGAGACAACGTGGAGAAAATATATTTATTAACTAAAGTAAACTAAAAACAATTAACAACGGTGTGTGTGTAGTCAGTAATCAGTAGTGTAAGTGAGTGGTTGCATGCATAAGTGATAATGAGGGGTGTTGAAAGGTGCCAACGCAAACAAAGCAGTATATCCTTTGCGTTGGACTCATTAAGGGAAAAAATATGTGTCCAGTTCGAGGTGAGTAATCGCTGTTGTGATATCCAGAAGCTCTTTTCAGTCATAAGAGACGGTAGTGTCAACATTATGTACAAAATGAGTTACAAACAATGCGAAAAAACTAACTAGCACAGTTAGTTAGGAGCCGTAGTTAGCTTAGTGTATCGTTAAAAATAAATACAGCTCTGTAATATACAGTTGAAGTCGGAAGTTTACATACACCTTAGCCAAATACATTTAAAATCAGTTTTTCACAATTCCTGACATTTAATCCTAGTAAAAATTCCCTGTCTTAGGTCAGTTAGGATCACCACTTTATTTTAAGAATGTGAAATTCCAGAATAATGGTAGAGTGATTTATTTCAGCTTTTATTTCTTTCATCACATTCCCAGTGGGTCAGAAGATTACATACAATCAATTAGTATTTGGTAGCATTGCCTTTAAATTGTTTAACTTGGGTCAAACGTTTCCGGGTAGCCTTCCACAAGCTTCCCACAATAAGTTGGGTGAATTTTGTGCCATTCCTCCTGACAGAGCTGGTGTAACTGAGTCAGGTTTGTAGGCCTCCTTTCTCACACACGCTTTTTCAGTTCTGCCCACAAATTTTCTATAGGATTGAGGTCAGGGCTTTGTGATGGCCACTCCAATACCTTGCCTTTGTTGTCCTTAAGCCATTTTGCCAGAACTTTGGAAGTATGCTTGGGTTCATTGTCCATTTGGAAGACCCATTTGCGACCAAGCTTTAACTTCCTGACTGATGTCTTGATGTTGCTTCAATATATCAACATAATTTTCCTTCCTCATAATGCCATCTATTTTGTGAAGTGCCCCAGTCCCTCCTGCAGCAAAGCACCCCCACAACATGATGCTTCCACCCCATGCTTCACGGTTGGGATGGTGTTCTTCGGCTTGCAAGCCTCCCCCTTTTTCCTCCAAACATAACGATGGTCATTATGGCCAAACAGTTATATTTTTGTTTCATCAGACCAGAGGACATTTCTCCAAAAAGTACGATCTTTGTCTCCATGTACAAACCGTAGTCTGGGTTTTTTTATGGCGGCTTTGGAGCAGTGGCTTCTTCCTTGCTGAGCGGCCTTTCAGGTTATGTCGATATAGGACTCGTTTTACTGTAGATACAGATACTTTTGTACTTGTTTCCTCCAGCATCTTCACAAGGTCCTTTGCTGCTGTTCTGGGATTGATTTGCACCTTTCGCACTAAAGTACGTTCATCTCTAGGAGACGCGTCTCCTTCCTGAGCGGTATGATGGCTGCGTGGTCCCATGGTGTTTATACTTGCGTACTATTGTTTGTACAGATTAATGTGGTACCATCAGGCGTTTGGAAATTGCTCCCAAGGATGAACCAGACTTGTGGAGGTCTACAATCTTTTTTTCTGAGGTCTTGGCTGATTTTTATTTTTATTTTCCCATGATGTCAAGCAAAGAGGCACTGAGTTTGACGGTAGGCCTTGAAATGCATCCACAGGTACACCTCCAATTGACTCAAATTATGTCAATTAGTCTATCAGAAGCTTCTAAAGCCATGACATAATTTTCTGGAACTTTCCAAGCTGTTTAAAGGCACAGTCAACTTGGTGTATGTAAACTTCTGACCCACTGGAATTGTGATACAGTGAAATAATCTGTCTGTTAACAATTGTTGGAAAAATGACTTGTGTCATGCACAAGGTAGACGTCCTAACTGACTTGCCAAAACTATAGTTTGTTAACAAGAAATGTGTGGAGTGGTTGAAAAACGAGTTTTAATGACTCCAACTTAAGTGTATGTAAACTTCCGACTTCAACTGTATACCACTTGATTGGGGAGATGTCAGTACCATATAAACAAAGTAGAAAAGAAACCATTATATTTCCTCCAGAGGAGCTATAAATCAATCAATTCAAACCAGAATATTAGCATTTTGTCTTTGTTATTCCATGGGCTAGCCTAGCTTAGCCGCAAACCCATTCATCTCTGTCAAGATCGCTAACAGTTTTCACTCGATCAATTTCAACATATAAACTTTACAATTTCAACATAAAAGGGTTAGTATCACTCAACCATTTCGACTAACATTTTTATAGAAAAAAATATAAATGCAACATGTAAAGTGTTGGTCCCATGTTTCATGAGCTGAAATAAAATATCCCAGAAATGTTCCATATGCACAAAAAGCTTAATTCTCTCAAATTGTGTGTACATATTTGTTTACATTCGTGTTAGTGAGCATTTTTACTTTGCCAACATAATCCATCCACCTGACTGGTTTGGCATATCAAGAAGCTGATTATTAAACATGATCATTACACAGGTGCACCTTGTGCTGGTAAAAGGCCACTCTAAAATGTGCAGTTTTTCAGACAACACAATGCCACAGATATCTCAGGTTTTGAGGGAGTGTGCAACTGGCATGTTGACTGCAGGGATGTCCACCAGAGCTGTTGCCAGAGAATGAAATGTTAATTTCTCTACCATAAGCCGCCTCCAACGTTGTTTTAGAGAATGTGGCCTCACAGCCACAGACCATGTGTAACCACCCCAGCCGAGGACCTCCACATCTGTCTTCTTCACCTGTGGGATCGTCTGAGACAGCTGAATTTCTGTCAGAAAATCTTAGCGAAGCTCATCTATATGCTCGTCGTCCTCACCAGAGTCTTGACCTGACTGCAGTTCGGCGTCGTAACCGACTTCAGTGGGCAAATGCTCACCTTCGATGGCCACTGGCACACTGGAGAAGTGTGCTCTTCACGGATTAATCCCAGTTTCAACTGTACCGGTCAATGGCAGACAGCGTGTATGGCATCGTGTGGGCGAGCGGTGTGCTGATGTCAATGTGTTAAACAGAGTGCCCCATGGAGGGGTTATGGTATGGGCAGGCATAAGCTACTGACAACTAACACAATTGCATTTAATCAATGGCAATTTGAATGCACAGAGATACCATGATGAGATCCTGAGGCCCATTGTTGTGCCGTTTATCAGCAGCCATCACCTCATGTTTCAGCATGATAATGCACAGCCCCATGTTGCAAGGATCTGTACACAATTCCTGGAAGCTGAAAATGTCCCAGTTCTTCCATGGTCTGCATATTCACCAGACATGTCACCCATTGAGCATGTTTGGGATACTCTGGACCGACGTGTACGACAGCGTGTTCCAGTTCCCACAAATATTGAGCAATTTTGCACACCCGTTGAAGTGGAACAACATTCCACAAGCCACAATCAACAGCCTGATCAACTCTACGCGAAGGAGTTGTGTCGCGCTGCATGAGGCAAATGGTGGTCACACCAGATACTGACTGGTTTTCTGAACCACACCTCTACCTTTTTTTTAAGGTATCTGTGACCAACAGATACATATGTGCATTCTGTCATGTGAAATCCATAGAATAGGGCCTAATTTATTTGTTTCAGATGACTGATTTCCTTATATGAACTGTAACTCAGTAAAATCTTTGAAATTGTTACCTGTTTACCTACCTGTTTAACAGAAATAAGAGACAGGAGGAGAAACTGTTAAGAATTGTCACAGGCGTCTTCTTTGATTGTTGAGGGGAGGGGAGAAGCAAACCGCTGTGCTCATTCTCCTTCGCGACCCCTGCTGGTGGCAACAGGTATAAACAATTCCCAATGGAAATCGTTGGAAGACCAAAATAATAGTGGATTATACTAGGGATTCCCTTTTTTTTTCAATAGGGGCCTCCCTTCCAGAATTGGGGAACATCCTGTGCACCCCCATCCCGTGCAAGTCTATTTCTATGGGCACAAACGCTGTTCATGACACAAACTGTTTACACCCCTCTTGTTGGTGGAGAGAATTTTGCAGGTTTAAAGCTTATTTCCTACAATTCTACACATTTTGTCATGGGGTGCAAAGAAAATGTTGCCGTTTTAAAGCACATTTTCTTGCAGTTCTATACATTTTGCCATGTGTAATGTGTATTCATGTGATATTTGAGTGACAAAAAAATTACAACAATAGCTATGGTCTAAATAAAAAAACTAGCTGACATGAGCTAATTGATCTGGACATTTCTGACAAGTTATATAAAGGAACTGATGATGCATTTGACCCAATTTCAAAATTGCACCTTGTGCATTCTACTATTAAAACTTTCAAGAGTAAATTGAAAGCCAGACTGAGTTCCTGCCGACCCTGCGCACTCACTGTTTGGGAACCACTGGATTACACAACCATATACAGTCGTTGATTACAACAACAATATCTAAACCATGTTTACATTACCTTATGGGCAGCCACAACAATACTGCATGAAAATAAACATTCATACTTAAGATAGGTTTCTGAGTTTTTTCAAAACTTACATCACAAATTATAAACCTACAATAGAGGGCTTGCGGTTGCATAATTTGTTATTTGTATATCAGTCAGTCAGTCAGTCAGTCACAATTTTACCCATGATACATTGTGGTTTTGATCCTCTCGAACACGGCCATGGACTACTAGCTACATCACAGAATAACATCAGACTTTTCGGAGCGAAACAGTAGATGGTGGTTGGAAGAGCGCATTTAACTGGAAAAGACAGTTAAATGGCATCCCTTGAGAGGGCAAGAACAAGATGTATGTCAGGAGGAAAAGTGCAGTATTATCACAAGGAAAGGTATACTTGGAATACGGAGGAGGAATAGAGGGAAAAAGAGAGGCAGATGAGGTCTAAGAGCTGCTACAGCTGCTACCAAACTGCTACAGACCTATATCTATCCTACCCTGCCTTTCTAAGGTCTTCGAAAGCCAAGTTAACAAACAGATTACCGACCATTTCGAATCCCACCGTACCTTCTCCGCTATGCAATCTGGTTTCAGAGCTGGTCATGGGTGCACCTCAGCCACTCTCAAGGTCCTAAACGATATCATAACCGCCATCGATAAGAGATATTACTGTGCAGCCGTATTCATTGACCTGGGCAAGGCTTTTGACTCTGTCAATCACCACATCCTTATCGGCAGACTCAACAGCCTTGGTATCTCAAATGATTGCCTCGCCTGGTTCACCGACTACTTCTCCGATAGAGTTCAGTGTGTCAAATCGGAGGGCCTGTTGTCCGGGCCTCTGGCAGTCTCTATGGGGGTGCCACAGGGTTAAATTCTTGGGCCGACTCTCTTCTCTGTATACATCAATGATGTCGCTCTTGCTGCTGGTCCACCTCTACGCAGACGACACCATTCTGTATACTTCTGTCCCTTCTTTGGACACTGTGCTAACTACCCTCCAGACGAGCTTCAATACCATACAACTCTCCTTCCGTGGCCTCCAACTGCTCTTAAATGCAAGTAAAACTAAATGCATGGTCTTCAACCGATCGCTGCCTGCACCTGCCCGCCCGTCTAGCATCACTACTCTGGACGGTTCTGACTTAGAATATGTGGACAACTACAAATACCTAGGTGTCTGGTTAGATTCTAAACTCTCCTTCCAGACTCACATCAAACATCTCCAATCCAAAATTAAATCTAGAATTGGCTTCCTATTTCGCAACAAAGCATCCTTCACTCATGCTGCCAAACATACCCTCGTAAAACTGACCATCCTACCGATCCTCGACTTCTGTGACGTCATTTACAAAATAGCCTATAATACTCTACTCAACAAATTGGATGCAGTCTATCACAGTGCCATCCGTTTTGTCACCAAAGCCCCATATACTACCCACCACTGCGACCTGTACACTCTCGTTGGCTGGCCCTCGCTTCATACTCGTCGCCAAACCCACTGGCTCCAGGTCATCTACAAGTCCCTGTTAGGTAAAGACCCGCCTTATGTCAGCTCGCTGGTCCCCATAGCAGCACCCACCCATAGCACTCGCTCCAGCAGGTATATCTCACTGGTCACCCCCAAAGCCAATTCCTCCTTTGGCCGCCTTTCCTTCCAGTTCTCTGCTGCCAATGACTGGAACGAACTACAAAAATGACTGAAACTGGAGACACTTATCTCCTTCGTTTAAGCACCAGCTGTCAGAGCAGCTCACAGATCACTGCACCTGTACATACCCCATCTGTAAATAGCCCAACCAACTACCTCATCCCCTACCTTATTTATTTATCTTGCTCCTTTGCACCCCAGTATTTCTACTTTGCACATTCATCTACTGCACATCTACCATTCCAGTGTTTAATTGCTATATTGTAATTACTTAGCCACCACGGCCTATTTATTGCCTTACCTTCCTTATCTTACCTCATTTGCACACATTGTATATAGATTTGTTTTTCTACTGTATTATTGACTGTATGTTTGTTTACTCCATGTGTAACTCTGTGTTGTATGTGTCGAACTGCTTTTCTTTATCTTTACCAGGTCGCAGTTGTAAATGAGAACTTGTTCTCAACTTGCCTACCTGGTTAAATAAAAATATTTTTAAAGTCTCTGCTAGGTAAAGCCCGGCCTTGTCTCAGCTCACTGGTCACCATAGCAGCACCCACCCGTAGCATGAGCTCCAGCAGGTATATCTCACTGGTCACCCCCAAAGCCAATTCCTCCTTTGGCTGCCTTTCCTTCCAGTTCTCTGCTGCCAATGACTGGGCCGAACTGCAAAAATCACTGAAGCTGGAGACACTTATCTCCCTCGCTAGCTTTAAGCACCAGCTGTCAGAGCAGCTCACAGATCACTGCACCTTTACATAGCCCATCTGTAAACAGCCCATCCAACTACCTCATCCCCATACTGTATTTATTTATTTATCTTGCTCCTTTGCACCCCAGTATCTCTACTTGCACATCTATCGTTCCAGTGTTTAATTGCTATATTGTAATTACTTCGCCACCATGGCCTATTTATTGCCTTACCTCCCTTATCTTACCTCATTTGCACTCACTGTATATAGACTTTCTTTTCTTTTTTTCTACTTTATTATTGACTGTATGTTTGTTTATTCTATAGGTACCTCTGTGTTATTGTATGTGGCGAACTGCTCTGCTTTATCTTGGCCAGGTCGCAATTGTAAATGAGAACTTGTTCTCAACTAGCCTACCTGGTTAAATAATGTGAAATAAAAAAAATAAAAGAGAGAAGGGGGACAATGGTGTTTGAGTCGGTTACGGTTAGTAATGGCGGGGCGGAAAAAAGGGAGATGGTTTGTTAAAGAAGAATGGTAGAAAGTGTAAGCAGAGTGAGCTCTACGCCGAATAGAAGACAGGAGGAGAAATGGAAGTGAATGAGGGCGAAGTATCGGAGGTGGTAGGTGCGGTAAAGTCATCGGAGATCGATGTATACACCGAGGATCAGGATGAAGTAGAATCTATGACAATAGGAGGGAAGTTTATGGAGAAAGTGGACTCTTGCCTTTTGGCTGATCCATTTGTGGTTTCACGGTGGGTGAAAAAAAAAAAGTTGGGTCATGTGGAATCGGTGAGGGTAACTAGAAGTGGTCTAGTGATAATTGTTTGTGTTTCTGTTGGGCAGAGGAAGAATGTGCTTGAAGTAAAACTAATGGGGGTAAGTAAAGTGAAGTGTTTCGCTCTCAAGAAAAAGGCACCAATGAAAGGAGTGATAACTGGGGTAGCAGTACATATAAACAATTGCCAGTTGAAGGCAAAGATTCCAGGTGTATGTGATGCTCGTTTGATGCAACGCAGACAGGGTGGCGTGAGTGGGGAAACAGACGAGTCAGTGTCTGTTCTTTTGAGTTTTGAAGCTGAGTCTTTGCCTGATAAAGTGAAGTTATGATATATAAGTTATCCTGTACGAGCGTATGTGCCGAATACGTTAAGATGTTACAGGTGTCAAGCTTATGGGCATGTGGCAGCAGTGTGTAGGAAGGAGGGTCCAAGGTGTGAAAAATGTGCAGAAGGGCATGAGACAAAGAAATGTGTAGTATTGGGGAAAGTAGTGGAATGTGTTAATTGTAGGAGTGCCCATGGAGCTGGGGATCAGAAATGTCCTGTGCGAGAGAGGCAGGTTGAGGTTTCTAGAGTTAGAGTAGTGCAGAAGTTGTCGTATGCTGAGGCAGTGAAGAAGGTAGAGGAGGATGGGTTAAGGGGGTGGAGTGGTGAGAGTAGTAGAGATATACCAGTACAGAGGGATAGGCCAAAAAGTGAAATAAGTTCCAGTAAGATTGGATTTTTGACATTTATAGCAATGGTTATTAATTGTACTGCAGGGATGGATCGGAAGTCTCCGAAAATGGAGGTTGTCGTGGCAGCTGCAGAGAGGCGTTTGAGTGTGCATGACTTGACCGCAGGAGAGTTACAGGATGTGTGGCATGAGGTAGGAATAAATACATTTAATTAGTGGAGTAGGGGGGTGTTAATTTTTTAAATATAATTTAGAAATGAGTGAGTATAGTGTTAGACGGTAGGGTATTTATTTTGTACATTTTTCTATTTTAAGTCAAGTATAAGGGAGTTGTACTCCAGTCTAGTAGGTGGCAGTAATGCAACAAATTGGATGCCAACCGTCCTTAAACCTCATAGAAGAAGAAGTTGAAAGACCTCCAAACGTCAACATGACTGGCTGCGTTTTGCTACAATCATTTCGTTTTCTAAGGACCCATACAACAAAGGCAGTAGGAGAACCTATTCAAGTAAGTAAATATGTCGCTAGTTAACATATCACCAGCTTGCAAACTTCATATTAGCTATCTTGATTTATTTTATTTATCGTTGTAACACCAAATGCATTTGTAGCTAAGTAGGTAACGTTAGCTAGCTAACAGCCATGGAAGAGGGTGGAAGTATTAGCTCGCACTTCCAGGTGTCAGAGAAGGGAGAGTAGGCTACTCAGGATAGGGAAGTTCTAGTCCCTAGCGAGAAACTGAGGACAGAGTGATATAGCAACGTACTATTACGGGCTGTCTAACTTGAGTATAATGGAGAGGAAAAAATGCAGCCTGTTTCCTTGTGATGTTTTCTGTCTTCGGATACAGAGAGCTGTCAAATCCTGTCTGCAGATGAGGAGGTCCCAGTGAATGTCCCAAGAGAGTAAGGATACATCATCGTATGCCATGGAGTATATACACAGTTTAAAAGTCTCACAATGTATAAACCTATTACAACTGGAGCAGACCAACCCTGCTGGGTGTGCACACTTCTGTTTTAGCCCAGCACCAAAACACCTGATTCAATATATCAAACCTAATTAGTTAATAAGCCAGTGTCCTTATCTGCTCACCCAGTAGATCAGGGATCAGTGGTGAGGTTGGCCACCTCTGATATTGGCTTGGTTTTGGTTTAACCTGAAATTGTTTTAGTAATAATAGCCCACTTGTTACTAAAATGTCTAACCTTTACATATGCGTTAGCTTACTTATACACATTGAAATTATATGAAATTGTTGATTCTTTGAAGTTGTTTAAACTTGTTTTAATTGTTAACTTAACTATTATTCAAGATTAACTAGTTTTGATGTTGATTAATCACAGATCACATTCCTGCAATAAAGAGGGGAAGGGAATCTGTCTCAAATTTGTCTGTGTTGTATTCTAAAATGACCTTTTTGTTCAGTCATAAGCTCTCCAATTAGTTTTATTTGATTCCAACCATGTGAACCCATTTTGCAGCTGATAATGGCATGCAATGCCAGTGCAGCCATAGGCCTACAGCAGTGGTTCCTAACTCCAGTCCTTGAATACCCCCAACAGCACACATTTTTGTTGTAGCCCCAGACAAACATACCTGATTCAACTCATTGAGGGCCTGATAATTAGTTGACAAGTGTGTTTGTCCGGGGCTACACTAAAGCTGTACTGTTGGGGGTACTCAAGGACCAGAGTTGGGAACCACTGGCCTACAGTATAATGGCATTAGCCTTATGGGCAATTGCAATGCACCCCTTGACATTATGCATCTGAAGCATAGGATAGCTTAAATCACACACTGTTTACATATTGTTTAGCTATATGTTCTCAATTTAAAAACAATACCAGTAGACAATGTATATGAAGCTAATCATTATACTAGATTTTGTACATGCCTTGTGCTGACATTACATATTTTGTTTCAAATCCAACCCTTGTAATCTAGGTGGTAAAATGTCTGGAAGCACCAGATGGAATCCTTAGCTTAAAACATACACACAACTACTACTACCAAGTCCAATGCCAGATACTTTTCTCTAAGAAGGTCTGAGTGGCACTGTGATAATGAAGATGGTTTGACAAAGACTACCACAACAATTACATTGTCTATGCTAAATGTGTTTAAATTGTTAAGAAATACTTTTTATTCAATGGGACTATTTTATTTCACCCATACAACAATGTAGCCTATTAAAGTACAGTATGTTTACAATATCATAAGTAGTATTTTACACGTTCCAAATTACATTATATATTCATATGGTTTAAGGGGGCACTTTTGTCATGACAAGGTGAAGGTGCTCTACTCAAATGGCATAACAGAATCATTCAGATTGACCAAAGCACATCATATAACAATTATCTTGTATAATTGAGGGAAGTCTCCTTTCATATTTGGAAAAGGACAAAGTAGTAGAAGTAGAAACGTATATGCTTCTGCAGCATTGCTCATCTTCACAGTGGGAATCCAGTCAGCATGGGTGTCTTAAAAATAGAGGTCAGCTGGGGAACCTACAGAAGTACATAAACAAATGAAAAGCACACCCGATGTTAGAATATCACTTCTTCAGGTCACCTATACCATCAGGGCTCTTAATTGTTTGGTTGCGTTTAATTCATTCTGGTGTTTTAATGCCATATAAAGATTACATCTATTGTTGGGCTGGAACAAGCAATAGTCAACACAGCAGGTTGTCCTATCCCATTGAGGCCTTTTCTTAAGTTTTAATGTCCATACATTTTCACTCTTATGAATAAAGTTCTCAACAAATGTTCATTTGGGTTTTCATATGAATATGAATATATGATAACCACTGGAGCTTTTTTGTAAAATAATGTCCTCCAGGCAATATGGATGTCATATTGTACAATTTGTGTCTCCCCTTTTCATGGCTAGAAGGGATCCAGTTTTTGTAAAATTAACGTCATATTTGATATTTCGTAGCAGATTATAATTAGTTTACGGTTAGGAAATGGGTTAGGGTAAACTAAAATACCCCCCCAATACCTTTGACAAAAGCTGGATCCCTTTTAGCCAGGACCCCTTTTTCATAGGCCTTGATTACATGGTTGCATTCAAGACAAGGTCGTTTTTATTTATCTGTTGTCAGTGTCGGTAGGGTAGGCTACCATCGTATTAAGAAACACTGCTAATTTCTCCAGTCATATGAAGTGTAGTATAATTGCATGAAAAGTTTATTAAAAGGCCACATTATTCCCATGCGAAGGAAACAGCTCTGATATTGCCTATGAACGTTACGCGCTTATTAATAGCCTACATTCTCACGATTCAATCTACTCATCACATGAATAGTAGATTTACATTAGTCTGCAAATGCGATGATAGAGGCACACTTTGTTATAAAAGTGCATTTTAATGGTGAAAAATAGCTTCCCTAAAACGTTTAACTCAAACTTTGACCTGTAGTCTCGCTAATTGCTAGACTACAAGCTATCTAATTTAGTGTTGCTAACACCTGGTTAGCATAACAGCTAAACTCGAAATCGATCAGACTTGATTTACCAGTGATGAAATTATTGTAACAGACCGGTTACTGACAGCTGTCTGTGATCAGGCCTTTACAAGCAAAACGTTTTCTTCGCTTTTCTGACCGTTTTTGAGCCTTCTCACTGCTGTCACCAATGGTGTTTCATGATTGCGGGGAATCTTTAAACATATATTTTTTCCCCGTTGTCTTTCCTGCCTTGTTAGAGCAGCCAAATACTCTACAGAAAATTACCGTGGTAATGAATCAACTACGTTTAGGCACAGTTAACATTTAGTCTGGGGAAGCCACTCTGCTGTTGTTGTCAGAAGAATTAATGCGGTGGTCTTCCAACATGGCAGCCAGGAGGCGTCGTACGTCAATTGCGATCCCTCTATTGTTGTCTACGCCATCTCAATCTAGTCTCAAAATGAGATAGCAAGTATCATCTACAGTACCTACAAGGAACAACAAAGTAGTCATAAGGTTGCCTAACACCAAATGCAATTAGAAAGTAATTCTTCCCTATGTGTGAGATTTGTGGTTTAAAAAATATGCCATAAAACAAACTTGTCTGGAATACAGTTCAAAGCAATAAATAAATTGAAGGAATTATTGTGGAACATTTTGCATGATGAAAATACATGTCCATATTATATTTTTTTGTATGGGGGTGTGATATTTATGTTATTAAAATATATGATCATACATTTAAAAATGTCACATGAGTTTTAAATATACAGTGCATTCGTAAAGTATTCAGACACCTTACATTTTTCCACTTTTTATTATGTTACAGCCTTACTCTAAAATGTATTAAATTGTTTTTTCCCCCTCATCAATCTACACACAATACCCCATAATGACTAAGCAAAAACAGGTTAAGAAATGTTGGCAAATGTACAGTGAGGGGAAAAAAGTATTTGATCCCTTGCTGATTTTGTATATGTTTGCCCACTGACAAAGAAATGATCAGTCTATAATTTTAATGGTAGGTTTATTTGAACAGTGAGAGACAGAATAACAACAACAAAAAATCCAGAAAAACACATGGGAAAAATTGTATACATTGATTTGCATTTTAATGAGGGAAATAAGTATTTGACCCCCTCTCAATCAGAAAGATTTCTGGCTCCCAGGTGTCTTTTATACAGGTAACGAGCTGAGATTAGGAGCACACTCTTAAAGGGAGTGCTCCTAATCTCAGTTTATTACCTGTATAAAAGACACCTGTCCACAGAAGCAATCAATCAATCAGATTCCTAACTCTCCACCATGGCCAAGACCAAAGAGCTCTCCAAGGATGTCAGGGACAAGATTGTAGACCTACACAAGGCTGGAATGGGCTACAAGACCATCGCCAAGCAGCTTGGTGGGAAGGTGACAACAGTTGGTGTGATTATTCGGAAATGGAAGAAACACAAAAGAACTGTCAATCTCCCTCGGCCTGGGGCTCCATGCAAGATCTCACCTCGTGGAGTTGCAATGATCATGAGAACGGTGAGGAATCAGCCCAGAACTACACGGGAGGATCTTGTCAATGATCTCAAGGCAGCTGGGACCATAGTCACCAAAAAAAACTATTGGTAACACACTACGCCGTGAAGGACTGAAATCGCAAGGTCCCCCTGCTCAAGAAAGCACATATACATGCCCGTCTGAAGTTTGCCAATGAACATCTGAATGATTCAGAGGACAACTGGGTGAAAGTGTTGTGGTCAAATGCGACCAAAATGGAGCTCTTTGGCATCAACTCAACTTGTCGTGTTTGGAGGAGGAGGAATGCTGCCTATGACCCCAAGAACACCATCCCCACAGTCAAACATGGAGGTGGAAACATTATGCTTTGGGGGTGTTTTTCTGCTAATGGGACAGGACAACTTCACCGCATCAAAGGGACGATGGACGGGGCCATGTACCGTCAAATCTTGGGTGAGAACCTCCTTCCCTCAGCCAGGGCATTGAAAATGGGTCGTGGATGGGTATTCCAGCATGACAATGACCCAAAACACACGGCCAAGGCAACAAAGGAGTGGCTCAAGAAGAAGCACATTAAGGTCCTGGAGTGGCCTAGCCAGTCTCCAGACCTTAATCCCATAGAAAATCTGTGGAGGGAGCTGAAGGTCTGAGTTGCCAAACGTCAGCCTCGAAACCTTAATGACTTGGAGAAGATCTGCAAAGAGGAGTGGGACAAAATCCCTCCTGAGATGTGTGCAAACCTGGTGGCCAACTACAAGAAACGTCTGACCTCTGTGATTTCCAACAAGGGTTTTGCCACCAAGTGCTAAGTCATGTTTTGCAGAGGGGTCAAATACTTATTTCCCTCATTAAAATGCAAATCAATTTATAACATTTTTCACATGCATTTTTCAGATTTTTTTGTTGTTATTCTGTCTCTCACTGTTCAAATAAACCTACCATTAAAATTATAGACTGATCATTTCTTTGTCATTGGGCAAATGTACAAAATCAGCAGGGGATCAAATACTTTTTTCCCCTCACTGTAATATAGTACACTAATCATAATTTGGTTTTAATTCAGAGAGGTTAGAAAAAGTATCTAGATCCTCTGAGGCTGTGGAGGGATCCAAATTGTGGATTTAAAAGAAAACATTAATCATCAGCGTACAATGACTCCTTTGTTTTAAACCCTGGATTTCTAATCCCTTAATATTATTGTTGGATCTGATTTTAACAGCTAACATTTTGATGTCAGTAATAAATAGATATACACTGTTTTACTCCTCTTGACAGTTTAAAACGTTCTGAGATGTAGACATTTACTATTTTACACCTAGGTTTACTATACATAACTTTATAAGAGATTCTCCAAAATTGAAATATTCCAGGCATTTACTTATAAACTCCTGTTGTACTTTATCAAATGCCTTTTCAAAGTCAGCTATGAATACCAGGCCTGGTTTCCCAGATATTTCATAGTGTTCTATTGTTTCCAGTACTTGTCTTATTATCTCCAATGTATCATCCATGTAAAAAACCTGTCTGATTAGGATGAATAATATCTGACAATACCTTTTTAATTCTATGCACTAAGCATTTTGCTAGAATATTTGCATCACAACACTAAAGTGTAAGAGGCCTCACATTTTTTAAATGGACTGGATCTTTATATTCACCACTTGGATCCTGTTTCAGTAATAATGAAATCAGACCTTCTTGTTGAGTGTCCAATAATCTACCATTTATATAGGAGTGGTTAAAACATGCTAATAACATTATTTTAGTTCTTCCATTTCTTTTGTTAATATGTTAATAATATAATTGTTAACTCTTTTGACCTAAATTGCTTTTGTTTAAGGGATGAGTACTGAACCTCATGGCCTCTAAAGGCATATTTAAAAGTGGCCCATACAATAAGGGGTACCTACACTACCATTCAAAAGTTTTGGGTCATGTAGAAATGTCCTTGTTTTTGAAAAATGCCATCAAATTGATCAGAAATACAGTGTAGACATTGTTAATGTTGTAAATGATTATTGTAGCTGGAAACTGCAGATTTTTTATGGAATATCTACATAGGCATTCAGAGGCCAATTATCAGCAACCATCACTCCTGTGTTCCAATGGCACGTTGTGTTAGCTAATCCAAGTTTATCATTTTAAAAGGCTAATTGATCATTAGAAAACCCTTTTGCAATTATGTTAGCACAGCTGAAAACTGTTGTTCTGATTAAAGACGCAATAAAACTGGCCTTCTTTAGACTAGTTGAGTATCTGGACCATCAGCATTTGTGGGTTTGATTACAGGCTCAAAATGGCCAGAAGCAAAGAACTTTCTTCAGTCTATTCTTATTCTGAGAAATGAAGGCTATTCTATGTGAGAAATTTCCAAGAAACTGAAGATCTCGTACAACGCTGTGTACTACTACTTCACAGAACAGCGCAAACTGGCTCTAACCAGAATAGAAAGAAGAGTGGGAGGCCCCGGTGCACAACTGAATAAGAGGACAAGTACATTAGAGTGTCTAGTTTGAGAAAAGTCCTCAACTGGCAGCTTCATTAATTAGTACCCACAAAACACCAGTCTCAACGTCAACAGTGAAGAGGCAACTCTGGGATGCTGGCCTTCTAGGCAGAGTTCCTCTGTCCAGTGTCTGTGTTCTTTTGCCAGTCTAAGACATGGCTTTTTCTTTGCAACTCTGCCAAGTAGGCCAGCATCCCGGAGTCGCCCCTTCACTGTTGACGTTGAGACTTGTATTAGGTTATTAAATTATTGCATCAGAGCTCCTACAGTGTGCGGCTCTCCTTTAATTTTTGAAGTGTTCTAATCCGCTAGCCAGCACCTTGCCTAAATAGGTGGGCGTTTCTTTCGCCTCTAGACACTCTCTCTCACACACACACACAACTAGAGGTCGACCAATTAATCGGTATGGCCAATTAATTAGGGCCGGTTTCAAGTTTTCATAACAATCGGTAATCAGCATTTTTGGATGCCGATTATAGCCCATTACATTGCATTCCACGAGGAAACTGAGTGGCAGATGGACCACCTGTTACCCGAGTGCAGCAAGGAGCGAAAGTAAGTTGCTAGCTAGCATTAAACTTATCTTATAAAAAACAATCAATCTTCACATAATCACTAGTTAACTACACATGGTTGATGATATTACTAGGTTAACTAGCTTGTCCTGCTTTGCATATAATCAATGCGGTGCCTGTTAATTTATCCTCAAATCACAGCCTACTTCGCCAAACGGGTAATGATTTAACAAAATAACATTTGCGAAAAAAAGTTGCACGAATGTACCTAACCATAAACATCAATGCCTTTCTTAAAATCAATACACAGAAGTATATATTTTTAAACCTGCATATTTAGTTAAAGGAAATTCATGTTAGCAGACAATATTAACTAGGGAAATTGTGTCACTTCTCTTACGTTCATTGCACGCAGAGTCAGGGTATATGCAACAGTTTGGGCCGCCTGGCTCGTGGCAAACTAATTTGCCAGAATTTTACATAATTATGACATAACATTGAAGGTTGTGCAATGTAACAGCAATATTTAGACTTAGGGTTGCCACCCGTTCAATAAAATACGGAACGGTTTCGTATTTCACTGAAAGAATAAACGTTTTGTTTTCAAATGGATTGTTTCCGGATTTGACCATATTAATGACCAAAGGCTCATATTTCTGTGTTTATTATATTATAATTAAGTCTATGATTTGATAGAGCAGTCTGACTGAGTGGTGGTAGGCAGCAGCAGACTCGTAAGCATTCATTCAAACTTTACTGTGTTTGCCAGCAGCTCTTAGCAATGCTTGATTCACGGCGCTGTTTATGACTTCAAGCCTATCAACTCCTGAGATTATGCTGGCAATACTAAAGTGCCTATTAGAACATCCAATAGTCAAAGGTATATGAAATATAAAGGGTATAGAGAGAAATAGTTGACGCGTCATAATTCCTATAATAACTACAACCTAAAACTTTTTAACTTGGAATATTGAAGAACTGGGAATATTTAACCACCAGCTTTCATATGTTCTGAGCAAGGAACTTAAACGTTAGCTTTTTTACATGGCACATATTGCACTTTTACTTTCTTCTCTAACACTTTTGCATTATTTAAACCAAATTGAGCATGTTTCATTATTTATTTGAGACTAAATATATTTTATTTATGTATTCTATTAAGTTAAAATAAGTGTTCATTGTTCATTCAGTATTGTTGTAATTGTCATTATTACAAATATATATATATATATATATATATATATATATATATATATATATATATACATACAGTTGAAGTCGGAAGTTTACATAGACTTAGATTGGAGTCATTAAAACTCGTTTTTCAACCACTCCACAAATTTCTTGTTAACAAACTATAGTTTTGGCAAGTCGGTTAGGACATTTACTTTGTGCATGACACAAGTAGTTTTCCAACAATTGTTACCAGACAGATTATTTCACCTATAATTCACTGTATCACAATTCCAGTGGGTCAGAAGTTTACATACACTAAGTTGACTGTGCCTTTAAACAGCTTGGAAAATTCCAGAAAATGATGTCATGGCTTTAGAAGCTTCTGATAGGCTAATTGACATAATTTGAGTCAAATTGGAGGTGTACCTGTGGATGTATTTCAAGGCCTACCTTCAAACTCAGTGCCTCATTGCTTGACATCATGGGGAAATCAAAATAAATCAGCTAAAAATTGTAGACCTCCACAAGTCTGGTTCATCCTTGGGAGCAATTTCCAAATGCCTGAAGGTACCACGTTCATCTGTAAAAACAATAGTATGCAAGTATAAACACCATGGGACCACGCAGCCATCATACCGCTCAGGAAGGAGACGCATTCTGTCTCCTAGAGATGAACGTACTTTAGTGCGAAAGGTGCAAATCAATCCCAGAACAGAAAGGACCTTGTGAAGATGCTGGAGGAAACAGGTACAAAAGTATCTATATCCACAGTAAAACAAGTCCTATATCGACATAACCTGAAAGGCCCCTCAGCAAGGAAGAAGCCACTGCTCTAAAACTGCCATAGAAAAGCCAGACTATGGTTTGCAAGTGCACATGGAGACAAAGATCGTACTTTTTGGAGAAATGTCCTCTGGTCTGATGAAACAAAAATAGAACAGTTTGGCCATAATGACCATCGTTATGTTTGGAGGAAAAAGGGGGAGGCTTGCAAGCCGAAGAACACCATCCCAACCGTGAAGCACGGGGTGGCAGCATCATGTTGTGGGGGTGCTTTGCTGCAAGAGGGACTGGTGCACTTCACAAAATAGATGGCATCATCAGGAAGGAAAATAATGCGGATATATTAAAGCAACATCTCAAGACATCAGTCAGGAAGTTAAAGCTTGGTCGCAAATGGGTCTTCCAAATGGACAATGAACCCAAGCATACTTCCAAAGTTGTGGCAAAATGGCTTAGAGACAACAAAGTCAAGGTATTGGAGTGGCCATCACAAAGCCCTGACCTCAATCCTATAGAACATTTGTTGGCAGAACTGAAAAAGCGTGTGCGAACAAGGAGGCCTACAAACCTGACTCAGTTACACCATGTCTGTCAGGAGGAATGGGACAAAATTCACCCAACTTATTGTGGGAAGCTTGTGGAAGGCTACCTGAAACGTTTGACCAAAGTTAAACAATTTAAAGGCAATGCTACCAAATACTAATTGAGTGTATGTTTTGCCACAACTTTGGAAGTATGCTTTGGGTCATTGTCCATTTGGAAGACCCATTTGAGACCAAGCTTTAACTTCTAACCCACTGGAAATGTGATGAAAGAAATCAAAGCTGAAATAAATCATTCTCTCTACTAATATTCTGACATTTCACATTCTTAAAATAAAGTAGTGATCCTAACTGACCTAAGACAGGGAATTTTTACTAGGATTAAATGTCAGGAATGGTGAAAAACGGAGTTTAAATGTATTTGGCTAAGGTGTATGAAAACTTCCGACTTCAACTGTATATATGTATGTGTATATATATTATATATATATATATATATATGTGTATATATATATAAAAATCGGCAGATTAATCGTTATCGGCTTTTTTTGGTCCTCGGTCGACCTCTACACTCAACCTCTTTCCCCCACAAACAGCCATAAACTCAGATGCTAAACAGTTGTTCCATCCCAGATCTAAACTCAAGAACGGACTTGATTTACGAATGCATATACAGTTGCAGCTGTATGAGAAGGCATGCAAAATTGGGGAGATTTGATTAACCATTGTCAAGTCCTAGGTGATGGACTGAAACACCCTGAAACACCCACACGCTGGTCCCCGCTTTGACCATATTCCCAAGCATCTCTGTGCCTTTGATTATTTCGTGCCACCAGGGCCACAATAATATGCCCCCTCTCTGAATGTCCGAGTGTGACCCCCTCCCCATGGCTTACTGCAGCTAGTGTTGCCAGCACTGCCACTGCCTGGGTGGGGGCACACCACCGGAATCCCCACTGGCTAGGTACAAGGTCGTTAAGGTTCTCATTAGAAGCTTTGAGAATTTCCTTGAAAGTCTAATAATGCAGGTAATGGTAGAACCATGTCCAGATAAAGCGTCCGGAGTGAAAACGTTGAATCAAAAAAGTTGAGCAAGGAATTTTTGTCTAACAGTTATTAAAGGTAAAATAAAAGTCAGGGCAGCTGAATACAAGTACCTCAGCTTCATCGACGTTACTTCCACAGTAAAAGCCAATATATGCTTGGTCCGAAATGTGGTATGGATGGTGTGACGCAATTGCAATTGAGCTCAGTACCGCATTGCCGTGCCCCTCTAAAAATGTTCACAATTCGGAGGGCTCCGTATAGTTCCACATTGATCTTATTGGCTGACGGTAGGAGAGGGTGGGAGGGCCTGTATAAACACAAACTAACTTCCTTGACAACAGCTCTGCGCTGCTCCGCGGAGCGCAAGAAGTTTCTGCGGAGGCCATATCACCGTAAATGCTGCACGGCCAATGCAGACGTTGGAATGACCATTCGGTGCCTTTAAGTGTGTGATCAACATTAACACTTACCTCTATACACCTACCGTATTCCTTAGTCTTTTCCTGGGGCACTGTAACCACTTTTGAAGACGATCAGGGAAAGAGAAAATGGTGGGCACAGCAGTCGGGGTGAGGCAGACTTTTCCCTTGTCATCATGCCGTAAACACTCCTTTAAAGTGATGGCCACAGAAACGAGATTGTTGGGTTGGTTTCCAATTCATCTGCCTGACATTTGCTACCCATTGCTGCAGCCTGGGCTTGTCATAAAACAATGTAATAAAGATGATGTATTTAATAGAAGGCTTGGTCTTAGCAAAGTGTAAACAGTAAATGACAAATATACTAATCAGCCGTTAAACATCGCACTAATAAAGTAGGCAATCATCCCTAGTGACACATTAAACACCGAAATGATTTCCAGTAAAAGTTCAAGTGTGTCTTCATACATTTAAACATTAAAACCATTAAAAAAGGAGATCATAAGAGACCTATGAAAACGACATACACCACCAATATAATCAAAAGATGGCCTAGTTCAGGGCTTCTCACAACCAAAAAGTGACACTAGAAAATGCTGTGAACCCACTTCAAGAAATGATATTTCCTGTTCATATTCACTACATTTTAGGTCCCAGATAAGACCATGTTTTCAACTGATTCTTCTAAAATAACATTACTGTCAAGCAATGTAGACACAATAATCAATAACTACACTCTGCCCTATTTTTACTTAAAATGTATAAGCTAGATTTATGCAAATCTGACACACACTAACCAGCTATCCTCAATCAATGACATTAAATGTGGGCTAACCAAGTTAGCTAACGTTGCTAGCTATAGAAAATCACTAACGTTTGGCAAATGGCATAGACAGTTGGTAAATCAAGCTAGTTATAGCCTACCCCATTCATAGACGCTAACTACTTTAGCGCCTATTGGCGATAGTACATGACCAAAAGTATGTGGACACCTGCTCATCGAACATTTCATTCTGAAATCATGGGCATTAATATGGAGTTGGTCCCCCCTTTGCTGCTAAAACAGCCCCCACTCTTCTGGGAAGGCTTTGCACTAGACGTTGGAACATTGCTGCGGGGACTTGCTTCCATTCAGCCACAAGAGCATTAGTGAGGTCGGGCACTGATGTTAGGCGATTAGGTCTGGCTCGCAGTTGGCGTTCCAATTCATCCCAAATGTGTTTGATGGGGTTGAGGTCAGGGCTCTGTCCAGGCCAGTCAAGTTCTTCCACACTGATCTCAACAAACCATTTCTGTATGGACCTCGCTTCGTGCACAGGGGCATTGTCATGCTGAAACAGGAAAGGGCCTTCCCCAAACTGTTGCCGCAAAGTTGGAAGCACAGAATCGTGTACAATGTCATGGGGGGCCTAGCCCAAACCATGAAAAACAGCCCCAGACCATTATTCCTCCTCCTCCAAACTTTACAGTTGGCACTGATTCAGAGGGGTTGGGTTAAATGCGGAAGACACATTTCAGTTGAATACATTCAGTTGGACAACTGACTAGGTATCCCCCTTTCCCTATGCATTCATGCAGGTAACGTTCTCCTGGTATCCGCCAAACCCAGATTCGTTCGTTGGACTTCTAGTTGGTGAAACGTGATTCATCATTCCAGAGAACGCGTTTTCACTGCTCCAGAGTCCAATGGCGGCAAGCTTTACACCATTCCATCCGATGCTTAGCATTGCGCATGGTGATCTTAGGCTTGTATGTGGCTGCTCGGCCATGGAAACCCATTTCATGAAACTCCCGACAAACAGTTATTGTGCTGATGTTGCTTCCAGAGGCAGTTTGGAACTCGGTAGTGAGTGTTGCAAAAGAGTACAGACTGTGAGCTTGTGTGGCCTACCACTTTGCGGCTGAGCCGTTGTTGCTCCTAGATGTTTCCACTTCACAATAACAGCACTTAGATGAGTGAAAAGTAAAGAGCCTGCTTCATAGACATAACAAATAGTACCAAGTTGGTATAGGAATGTAGAGAATTGTATTTATTTATATGTATTACAAAATGCATTCACATCTGCTTAGTGATTTTAAATGCAGCTAAACATCACAGCTGGCATTTCTCTTCATATGATGAAATATTTAGTATAGTGTTAGTCATTACACCTTCCTTCATTTAAAAAAAAAAAAAAAAAAAAAATTCAGCATACCTTCATTTTGATCACCTCAAAAATAGCATTTTGTACCACGGAAAGTTATCAGTCCTTTTGTTTTGAATGTTAAGGTGAGGACATATCGTAATATTTGTCTGGAACGGAGAGAATGGAATTGCTTCAATTACATGGAAACCATGTGTTTATGAAAACCATGTATTTGATGTATTGGATACCATTCCACTCATTGGTTTTGACATGTACTCTATGGGGCATTTGCCTATGTATGTCAGTCAGAGGCAATAAGCAAATTTAATCACATATAAGCGTATAAACTCTTGTGATATTCATAATACTGTACATTCAGTACACTGGTGCAGATCCTTCTTATGCATATGAACACAGAATTATAAATTATTTAGTATTCTATGTATAGGAATACCATGTAAAATATACATTACTGACACTGCAGTAATCTGTCACAGAGGAGTTTGGGGTGGCTCAGAAACGTCCGTTGGTGAGGGTAAGAACAAACCGAGGGACCCGGAAGAATGAGGGTACCATCGAGGAGAGCCAGGAAAGATATGGGACCTGGGTCAGGAGGAATTTAAGGGAGGTGTAGTCAGTCACACTGCGGCCTGAAAAAAGAGGTAGGTCGTAAAAGATTAAGACAGAGTGTTGCGTAGGCCTATGTACAGTTCTGCAAGCAAATATATATATTTTTTTTTTTTTTGGGGGGGATAATAATAATAATAAATACACACTACAATAGCTAGGTTTCCATCCAACTGGCGACAAATTTTCATGTGAATATTGTAAAATATATGCACATTTTCCCACTAGAGGTATTTCCATCAAACTGACTTGTTGCAGATAAAAGGCTATGTGCACATGTTCCAATGCACTGAATAAAATACAAGTTAAATGGGTTTCCATTGCATTTTCAACTCTACTGATGGTTTTGTCACAAAAACTCCTGCAATAAATAGCAAACTTGCCGAATTTGGTATTGGCACATGCTCTATAGACAAGAGTTTGCTGATTAAGTGGACAGGGGTTTATATGATGGCCTATGGCTTAAGAGCAAGATCATTTTATTTGATAATTGGCAGCCAAGCACCAATTATCATGTCACCAGCATTCAAATAATAGCCTACCCTCGATATTTAGCCTATTGGAAATGTGCATGATCACCATTCACTTAACTAAAATTAGTGATGGGATTGATATTTTACCGTCAACATCTTGTATCCCGTATCGCCTAGACAGGTCACAGGTCATCAACACTTTTCCTGACAGCGACATCAGGTTTTTATCTTTAAATCATACAAAGAATGAAAAACACAAATTCAACTTTGGAATGACAAATCTGCAAATCAAAACAGTAAGGGTGAAACAGTAAGGGCCCAGATCTAAAACAATGTAATCTTCAAAAGATAGTCTGTTGTTAATGATTTTCCTGTGTTTGTGTGTTTACATATACAGTTGAAGTCGGAAGTTTACATACACATTAGCCAAATACATTTAAACTCTGTTTTCACAATTCCTGACATTTAATCCTAGTACAAATTCCCTGTCTTAGGTCAGTTAGGATCACAACTTTATTTTAAGAATGTGAAATGTCAGAATAATAGTAGAGAATTATTTATTTCAGCTTGTATTTTTTTCATCACATTCCCAGTGGGTTACAAGTTTACATACACAGTATTTGGTAGCACTGCCGTTAAATTGTTTAACTTGGGTCAAACGTTTTGTGTAGCCTTCCACAATAAGTTGGATGAATTTTGTCCCATTCCTCCTGACAGAGCTGGTGTAACTGAGTCAGGTTTGTAGGCCTCCTTGCTCGCACACGCTTTTTCACTTCTGCCCACAAATATTCTATAGGATTGAGGTCAGGGCTTTGTGATGGTCACTCCAATACCTTGACTTTGTTGTCCTTAAGCCATTTTGCCACAACTTTGGAAGTATGCTTGGGTTCATTGTCCATTTGGAAGACCCATTTGCGACTAAGCTTTAACTTCCTGACTGATGTCTTGAGATGTTGCTTCAATATATCCACATAATTTCCCTTCCTCATGATGCCATATATTTTGTGAAGTGCACCAGTCCCTCCTGCAGCAAAGCACCCCCTCAACATGATGCTGCCACCCCTGTGCTTCACGGTTGGGATGGTGTTCTTTGGCTTGCAAGCCTCCCCCCTTTTCCTCCAAATATAATGATGGTCATTATGGCCAAACAGTTCTATTTTTGTTTCATCAGACCAGAGGACATTTCTCCAAAAAGTACAATCTTTGTCCCCATGTGCAGTTGCAAACCGTAGTCTGGCTTTTTTATGGCGGTTTTGGAGCAGTGGCTTCTTCTTTGCAGAGTGGCCTTTCAGGTTATGTCGATATAGGACTCGTTTTACTGTGGATATAGATACTTTTGTACCTGTTTCCTCCAGCATCTTCACTGTTGTTCTGGGATTGATTTGCACTTTTTGCACCAAAGTATGTTCATCTCTAGGAGACAGAATGCGTCTCCTTCCTGAGCGATATGACAGCAGCGTGGTCCCATGGTGTTTATACTTGCGTACTATTGTTTGTACAGATGAACGTGGTATCTTCAGGCATTTGGAAATTGCTCCCAAGGATGAACCAGACTTGTGGAGGTCTACAATTTTTGGCTGATTTTCTTTAGATTTTCCCATGATGTCAAGCAAAGAGGCACTGAGTTTGAAGGTAGGCCTTGAAATACATCCACAGTTACACCTTCAATTGACTCAAATGATGTCAATTAGCCTATCAGAAGCTTCTAAAGCCATGACATCATTTTCTGGAATTTTCCAAGCTGTTTAAAGGATCAGTCAACTTAGTGTATGTAAACTTCTGAACCACTGGAATTGTGATACAGTGAATTATAAGTGAAATAAATCGGTCTGTAAACAATTGTTGGAAAAATTACTTGTGTCATGCACGAAGTAGATGTTCTAACCGACTTGCCAAAACTATAGTTTGTTAACAAGAAATTTGTGGAGTGGTTGAAAACTAGTTTTAACGACTCCAACCTAAGTGTATGTAAACTTCAACTGTATGTATGCATGTATACATGTATGTATGTATGTATATATTTCCAAACTGAGTTTGCAATAATACTGTAAAATTGTGAAAATGATGGTCTTGTGTAGCTCAGTTGGTTGTGGGTTCAATTCCCATGGGGGACGGGTATGAAAATGTATGCACTCACTACTGTCGCTCTGGATAAGCACGTCTGCTTAAAATGTTCTTTTAGTGTAAGAGCTTTATGAAAAGACTTCCTGAAATTTCTGCTTGTTTGGCTGAGTGGGGGGTTTTGGACCGCCCGGTATAAGTTAATACACCAATAACAAAGAGAGTTTGCCATCCTCTCTGCCAATAAAATCTATTTTTCAGGTTACACAACCCTCCCATTAGGCTCATCCAATTAGGCCCCTCAGACCACTCCCAGACAGTCATAGCTAAATTCTTGCTTGAGAAATTGTATTTTGCATAGAAGCTACTTTTGTTTATTTTTTTTCCATTAATAAAAATGTGGCTTTATTATCAACTGTAGAAATATAATGGTGTATGGCCATGTACATGCTGTAGCATAATGTACCTTTTGCCAGCTCAACAATGCACTTCCCACTCAGCTCTGTGGTTTCTCCATTGGAAAAGATGGCTCTGAACTGAGAGAAAACAGGGAGTTATGTAATTTCCACAAACTCAATACAGTAAGAGAGAATAAGAACTAGTAAAGCCTATGAAAATTATAATTTAGCAAATAATCTGGTGCACAAGCCGCACAGCATTATTTTCAGGTTACTGAACTTGGAGAAAAAAAACAGCCATGTTTTAAATGTCAAGTGATGTCACCGATTGAAATACAATTAGCGCGCACCCCGCTAACTGGCTAGCAATTTCACACCGGTTACACTCACCCCCTTTGACCTCCTCCTTTTCTGCAGCAACCAGTGATCCGGGTCAACAGCATCAATGTAACAGTATTGCTTCCGTCCCTCTCCTCGCCCCTACCTGGCCTCGGACCAGGGACCCTTTGCACACATCAACAGCTGCCTCCCACAAAGCATCGTTACCCATCGCGTCACAAAAGCAGAGCAAGGGAAACAACTACTTCAAGGTTTCAGAGCAAGTGACGCCACCGATTGAAACGCTATTAGCACACAACCGCTAACTAGCTAGCTATTTCACACTGGCTATTAATATAGTTTTGTTCAAAAGCTCAGGTTGTTTTTCAAAGTTAGTTTGAGTCTGCTGCTTTAACTGATAGCGGAGACGCCCTAGTCAGATCCCATCTCACACACACACACACACACACACACGGCTTGAGTGGCCCCATTACCAAGGTAACCTCCCGCCCTTAAAGGGTAGATTTCTAAAATCTACCTGCTGCAGTGGCTGGTAGACCAAAAAGTACATTTTAGGCCCTGACTAATGGTTTATCAACTACCTTAGGATCAACGCCCGGTGGAGCATCCTTCTCAATGATGAGTTGAGACACCAACTCTGTCTGAACTGCTCCCGGCCACAGGCTGACAGAGGCCACTCCCCTGCTTCTCAGCTCAATGGCTGTGTCTGCAGCTAGCCTGTCACACTGGAGAGGATATGGATTAGAGTATCAGAGCTGAGATAAAATAAAGCACTTGTTTAAAGTTGAACAAACTCTAATACATCAACTTGAACTTAAAGAGGGAGGATGGTGTAGTAGATGGTGTAGTAGAGGGAGTGATATGTTCAAGATCTGTGTTACTTTGGATGACTTCACTTATTTATACTAAATTAGGAAATGTCATTGAAGTGAGCAGATAATTAACACTTAGGAGCAGAGATGGCGGGAACTCACCGCAGCCTTACCAACCCCATATGACACATTGAAGAGATACCTCAACCCTCCCATAGAAGAGATGACCACAATCAAGCCCCTGCCCTGTGCCACCATCATCCGTGAAGCATACACTGAGCAGAAATAGTGTCCCCTGACGGAAATAAAGGCAAAGTGTCAAAACGTACAGATAACCAAAGCACTGTTATCTACTACTGACTTGTGAGTGTAAGGTGGAGTTGACTGTCAGAAGCTGAAAGCGGTCTGCCCATCAGAACCAAGAGACTGAAACACTGCAATAGGGTGCAGTTCAAAGCAAAACCTTACTAAACAAATGAGAGAGTACCTAAGGCCAGTGTTGTTTATGGAATCCCATATGGTTGGATCCGTTTCCCAGAACTTCTTCCCCATGTTAGTGAAAATAGCCTGAAATAACATACAAATCATCATCATCATTAGTCATAAAGACTTTTTACACTTATTTGATAAGTGATTGAAATTCCCTCACCATAAGCTAATGTCACTTCAAACAACCAGTGTCAATTTTACAAACCCTGTCAATAACTTATTGTCATGTAGTCTATTGACAGTTTTCCCTGCAACGATGTCACTGACCTGTACACCAGCATAGGCGTTGTTCACTAGGATGTCCAGTCTGCCATTCTGCTCACGTTGGATTTGATCAAATAGATCTTTTATGTCTTCATCACTTGAAGAATCACATACAACTGGCACACAGTTCCCACCCCTCTCCTTCACCTGCCATTGAGATTGGAGAAGGAAAGTGGTTAATTGGTCTTCGACTCTTTGACCAAACAACATAGTGGTCAATATGTCTTCTAATTGTCTCTCTGACCCTCCCCCCCTAGTACACCTTTCGTGTGTACTAGGGACATTTAGTACACATGAAAGTATGAAAGTTCACCTGAGCAGCAGTTTCCTTCAGGGTCTTCTCCTGGCGGCCAGTGATGTAGACGGTAGCTCCAGCCTCTGACAGCTGCAGGGCAATGCCCCTTCCAATGCCACGAGAGGCACCTGTCACCAAACACACCCAGCCTGAGAGGGCCATTAGCTGATGAGGGGGAAAAGGGAAGGAAATGAAAATGAATGGTGAATTTAAGTTGGATGTTTGAAACTTTTGCAAACAGCATACATTAATCTAGACTGAGCCTACACTGGAGGAAAATACTGTTAAATAATAGGGGGATAGTGCCACCTTTTGACAACGTATCGTGGGTAACGACGTCATTCTTAAACGATACCATGTGTTATTAACGAATAACCATTATGGACCTCAGTACGATAACGTATTTGGTTACACTTAATGTTACATTATGTCAAGAGCAAAATTAGGTAAACCAGCGGTTGAGCGAGAAAGACCAAAACACGCTTAACATATCGCCATAACTAAGGTTTGTTCGGTTACCAAACAAGAAAAATAACACAAGCAACATACAGACCTTCTTTACTGCACTTTATGTAAAACACTTAAAGAGCCTTTTGCAATCACGTCCTAAAATAATCCTGTACTATTGTTGTTTTACCAAAACGTTGGCGTAAACTGTTGCTTGAGATTCCTCTTGTATCGCCGATAATAGGGTGGACTGTTGGATTATGTACTAGGCCAAGTATACGCACTGATATGGAAAACAGCCCATGTAACCGCGCCTCAACTACCATATTGTTCATAATATGAGCACCTACCTTTAATTGTAGTGTACAATAAAAGTGCGTCCAACCCACACTTACGAGAAGAGAAATGGTAGACCTAAATTACACAAAAACATAAATATAATCGTAAATGGTAAAGATAGTCGTTATGTTTTGGGGAAATGTGATCTTTGTGGGAAACTCAAATTACCTGTCAAACTACGTCAATATTTCTATCTTCGGCTAACTGTGTGTCATATGTCCACACAACACACCCAGGGGTAGAAGGGAAGTGTCATAAAGATTAATATTGGCACCCTGTTCTGTGAACAAAGTATACCTGTCCTCATGGTCTGTCTGCTGGAATGTAAAATATTTTTTTTATGTTGGTTTTCTCATCTGTACTTTGCACAACAGTGGTAGGCCTGATCAGCCCCCCTTCACATCGACAGGGCTGTAGTGGAGCAGGTCGAGAGTTTCAAGTTCCTTGATGTCCACATCACCAACATACTATCATGGTCCAAACACACCAAGACAGTCGTTAAGAGGGCACGACAACACCTTTTCTCCCTCAGGAGACTGAAAAGATTTGGCATGGGTCCCCAGATCCTCAAAAAGTTCTACAGCTGCACCATCGAGAGCATCCTGACCGGTTGCATCCCCGCCTGGTATGGCAACTGCTCGGCATCCGACCGTAAGGCGCTACAGAGGATAGTGCGTACGGCCCAGTACATCACTGAGGCCAAGCTTCCTGCCATCCAGGACCTATATACAAGGCAGTTTCAGAGGCCCCAAAAATTGTCAAAGACTCCAGTCACCCAAGTCATTGACTGTTCTCTCTGCTACCGCACGGCAAGCGGTACCAGAGCGCCAAGTCTAGGTCCAAAAGACCTTAACAGCTTCTACCCCCAAGCCATAAGACTGCTGAACAATTAATCAAATGGCCACCCGGACTATTTACATTGTTTTCACACTGCTGCTACTCAATGTTTATTATCAATGCATGGTCACTTTACCCCTACCTACATGTGCAAATTACCTCGACTAACCTCTACCCCCGCACATTGACTCTGTACCGGTACCCCCTGTATATAACCTTGTCATTGTTATTTTATTTGTAACTTTTTAAGTTTTACTTTAGTTTATTTAGTAAATATTTTCTTAACCCTTTCTTGAACTGCATTGTTGGTTAAGGGCTTGTAAGTAAGCATTTCACGGTAAGGTCTGCACCTGTTGTATTCGGCCCATGTGACAAATAAACTGTTATTTGATTTGATCTCTCGCCCCTCTCATTGCACACCTAGTGGGAAAATCCTGGTTGAAAAGACATCAGAATGACGTCTAATTCTGGTCGCAAACTGGTTGAAACATTATTATTTTTTTAAAATATTTTTGGGGTCTTTTTACTGACCAGAATATGACGTATTTTTCTGACCCCCATACAACCAGTTGGTCATAATTGTGACCTCTATCTGACCAGCTGGTCGTAATTCTGACCACTATATTATGTGTTATATTATGTAGCCTACTGGTTATAGTTAAGACCTCATCATAACCTAGTATTGACCACCTGACTACAGCTTATTACTTAGAAAAATAATATATATATATCCCAATACCCCAGGGCAGTGATTAGGGACATTGCCCTGTGTAGGGTGCCGTCTTTCGGATGGGGCGTTAAACGGGTGTCCTGACTCTCTGAGGTCATTAAAGATCCCATGGCACTTACAGTGAGGGGAAAAAAGTATTTGATCCCCTGCTGATTTTGTATGTTTGCCCACTGACAAAGAAATGATCAGTCTATAATTTTAATGGTAGGTTTATTTGAACAGTGAGAGACAGAATAACAACAAAAAAATCCAGAAAAACCCATGTGAATAAGGTTATAAATTGATTTGCATTTTAATGAGGGAAATAAGTATTTGACCCCCTCTCAATCCGAAAAATTTCTGGCTCCCAGGTGTCTTTTATACAGGTAACGAGCTGAGATTAGGAGCACACTCTTAAAGGGAGTGCTCCTAATCTCAATTTGTTACTGTCACGTTTCTCTTCCGAGGGAACAGACCAAGACGCAGCGATGTAGCCAGAATACATATTTAATGATGACACGGGAACGAGACGGAACAAAACAATAAACGGAGAACGTAACGAAGAACATAACTGACATGACAAACAGCTATGAACTCACAATAACCCACGAACCCAGAGTGAAACCTACTAACCTAAATATGGTTCCCAATTAGAGACAACGACACACAGCTGCCTCTAATTGGGAACCATTACCCAACATAGAAACACGACACCTAGAACAAACAAAACCCTACACCAAGACAAAACCAAAACGCTCCAGCCTGTAATCTCGGGCCTGGGCGTTACAGTACCCAAAGGCGCGGACTCGGACGCGCCGAAAAGTCTGTGGGGGAGGTCTTCGGTTGGGTCCCTTCGTCCCAGGTGGGGGCTCCGGTGCTGGCCGTGCTGGTCTGACATCCTGAACCGGAGGCCCTGGACCATCTCCTGGAACTCTGGTGCGTGGAGTTGGAACTGGCCTTACCGGACCCACGATGCTCACGGGGACTCTGGTACGTGGAGCAGGAACTGGCAGTACCGGACTCGTGATGCTCACTGGAACTCTGGTGCGTGGAGCAGGAACTGGCAGTACTGGACTCGTGATGCTCACTGGAACTCTGGTGCGTGGAGCAGGAACTGGCAGTACCGGACTCGTGATGGTCACTGGAACTCTGGTGCGTGGAGCAGGAACTGGCAGTACTGGACTCGTGATGCTCACTGGAACTCTGGTGCGTGGAGCAGGAACTGGCAGTACTGGACTCGTGATGCTCACTGGAACTCTGGTGCGTGGAGCAGGAACTGGCGGAACTGGCAGTACTGGACTCGTGCTGCTCACTGGAACTCTGATGCGTGGAGCAGGAACTGGCAGTACCGGACTCGTGATGCTCACTGGAACTCTGGTGCGTGGAGCGGGAACTGGTCGTACTGGACTCGTGATGCTCCCTGGAACTCTGGTGCGTGGAGCGGGAACAGGCCGAACTGGGCTCGGGACGCACACTCTGGTGCGTGGAGCAGGAACAGGACGTGCTGGACTCTCGGAGCGCACGGGAGCTTGCGCGCGGAGCCGGAACAGGACGTGCTGGACTCTCGGAGCGCACGGGAGCTGGAGTGCGCGGGGCCGGAACAGGACGTGCTGGACTCTCGGAGCGCACGGGAGCTGGGTGCGCGGGCCGAACAGGACGTGCTGGACTCTCGGAGCGCACGGGAGCTGCGCGCGGGCCGGAACAGGACGCGTGCTGGACTCTCGGAGCGCACGGGAGCTGCGCGCGGAGCCGGAACAGGACTTGCTGGACTCTCGGAGCGCACGGGGAGCTGGGTGCGCGGGGCCGGAGCAGGACGTGCTGAAACCACTACACGGACTGGGATCTTGGAACACGGAACTGGAATCTTGGAACGTGGAGCAGGGATCTTGGAACGTGGAACAGGGATCTTGGAACGTGGAACAGGGATCTTGGAACGTGGAACAGGGATCTTGGAACGTGGAACAGGGATCTTGGAACGTGGAACGGGGACTGGACGTGTAGAAACCTCCACCCGGACCGGGAACCTGATATGGAGAGCCGACACCATACCTCCAGCTAGCTCACTAACCCTGGCCTCATGGGTGAGTGGAGCTGGAATCTCTCGGACTGGGCTGTGGATTCGTACCGGAGATTCTGCCCGTAGGACCACAGGATAACATGGACCCAAAAGGCGCACTGGAGGCCTGGCTCGCAGAGCTGGCACCACTCTCCCAGGTAGCACACAGACCTCGGCCCGACCAATGAGTGGCGCTGGGATCTCTCGCACTGGGCTGCGGACACGTACCGGAGACACCGCACACGGAACTGGAGCAGGATATCCGGGTCCCAGGAGGCGCACTGGAGACTTAGCGCGCAGAGATGGCACCACTCTTACTGGCTGATCACTTATTTTCGCCCGACTGATGAGTGGAGCGGGAATCACTCGCACCGCCTCTGAATCCCTATAGGGAAACCGTGCGCAACACTGCATAGCACGGCCTCCCCTCGCTGCGACGCTCTCCCAACGCTCTCTCCACAAGGCACGAGGAGTTGGCTCAGGAGTCCCTCCTGAACCGCCAACCTCCTCGTGTGCCCCCCAAAAGTTTCTTGGGGCTGCCTTACGGGCTTCCTAGCCCGGCGAGGTCTGAGAAACCTGCCTCTCACCGGATCCCATGCTCCCATCAAGTCCTCACACCTGCGCCGCTCAGCCGCCGCTGCTTCCAGTTCCTCTCTGGGCCGACGATACTCCCCAGGCTGGTCCCAAGCACTTCCATAAAATAGATCCCTTTCCCAAGACCTAAGCTCCCGGGTCTCTCGCTGCTTGGTCTCTTTGTGGTGGGTTATTCTATCACGTTTCTCTTCCGAGGGAACAGACCAAGACGCAGCGATGTAGCCAGAATACATATTTAATGATGACACGGGAACGAGACGGAACAAAACAATAAACGGAGAACGTAACGAAGAACATAACTGACATGACAAACAGCTATGAACTCACAATAACCCACGAACCCAGAGTGAAACCTACTAACCTAAATATGGTTCCCAATTAGAGACAACGACACACAGCTGCCTCTAATTGGGAACCATTACCCAACATAGAAACACGACACCTAGAACAAACAAAACCCTACACCAAGACAAAACCAAAACGCTCCAGCCTGTAATCTCGGGCCTGGGCGTTACAGTTACCTGTATAAAAGACACATGGCCACAGAAGCAATCAATCAATCAAATTCCAAACTCTCCACCATGGCCAAGATCAAAGAGCTCTCCAAGGATGTCAGGGACAAGATTGTAGACCTACACAAGGCTGGAATGGGCTACAAGACCATCGCCAAGCAGCTTGGTGAGAAAGTGACAACAGTTTGTGCGATTATTCGGAAATGGAAGAAACACAAAAGAACTGTCAATCTCCCTCGGCCTGGGGCTCCATGCAAGATCTCACCTCGTGGAGTTGCAATGATCATGAGAACGGTGAGGAATCAGCCCAGAACTACACGGGAGGATCTTGTCAATGATCTCAAGGCAGCTGGGACCATAGTCACCAAGAAAACAATTGGTAACACACTACGCCGTGACGGACTGAAATCCTGCAGCACCCGCAAGGTCCCCCTGCTTAAGAAAGCACATATACATGCCCGTCTGAAGTTTGCCAATGAACATCTGAATGATTCAGAGGACAACTGGGTGAAAGTGTTGTGGGCAGATGAGACCCAAATGGAGCTCTTTGGCATCAACTCAACTCGCCGTGTTTGGAGGAGGAGGAATGCTGCCTATGACCCCAAGAACACCATCCCCACCATCAAACATGGAGGTGGAAACATTATGCTTTGGGTGTGTTTTTCTGCTTAGGGGACAGGATAACTTCACCACATCAAAGGGACGATGGACAGGGCCATGTACCGTCAAATCTTGGGTGAGAACCTCCTTCCCTCAGCCAAGGCATTGAAAATGGGTCGTGGATGGGTATTCAATGCCTTCAGCCAGGGCATTGAAAATGGGTCGTGGATGGGTATTCCAGCATGACAATGACCCAAAACACACGGCCAAGGCAACAAAGGAGTGGCTCAAGAAGAAGGACATTAAGGTCCTGGAGTGGCCTAGCCAGTCTCCAGACCTTAATCCCATAGAAAATCTGTGGAGGGAGCTGAAGTTTCGAGTTGCCAAACGTCAGCCTCGAAACCTTAAGGACTTGGAGAAGATCTGCAAAGAGGAGTGGGACAAAATCCCTCATGAGATGTGTGCAAACCTGGTGGCCAACTACAAGAATCGTCTGACCTCTGTGATTGCCAACAAGGGTTTTTCCACCAAGTACTAAGTAATGTTTTGCAGAGGGGTCAAATACTTATTTCCCTCATTAAAATGCAAATCAATTTATAACCTTATTCACATGGGTTTTTCTGGATTTTTTTTGTTGTTATTCTGTCTCTCACTGTTCAAATAAACCTACCATTAAAATTATAGACTGATCATTTCTTTGTCAGTGGGCAAACGTACAAAATCAGCAGGGGATCAAATACTTTTTCCCTCACTGTATCGTAAGAGTAGGGGTGTTAACCCCGGTGTCCTGGCTAAATTCCCAAGCTGTCCCTCATACCATCATTGTCACCTAATCATTTTAACAAATAGCAACTTGCTCATATACATACTTTGCGTCCTTCTCCAACACGGCTCAGGGGCTCATTTTGGGACTTTCCAGAGGGCCTGCAAAACATCAACCTCCTGACTTTTCTGGCTTTTCATTACAGTAACTGTAAGCATAATTCAAAATAAAAAATAAATAAACAATTGGCATAATGTGGGCATGCAGGACACGACATAACAGTAACGCTCAGTAAAATAGCTTTAACAGTCAGAATCTGCTAAAAGTGTTAGCAAAGGCATATCTGCTCCTCTGTCCCTTCATATTCAAGTGGGACATTAATTCATTGGTCATCAATTTGAAACATTTTAAGAAAGAAGAAATCTAAATTAGACAGTAGTTGGATAATGAAAATGTTTAACTCCTCTCTAAATGTTAAAATTTTGCCTAATCCTCCCTAATACATGTTGTAGTATTCAAACAACTTTTTATAAACACACCGCTCCATAATCCTGAAGACATTGTCCCGGACAGAGTTTTTCCCATTTGAGGACAGTGTGTCAGTCTTAAAAAAAGAAAGTTAAATACAAAAATGAAAGTATGTGGAAAGAGGCAATAAAATATTATATTGTTCAAAGTTATGTGTCTGTCAAACCGTTCCTGCAACAAACAGTGTTAGAAATGGATGTAAATGGCAAATCTCTTCCTCTTCTTTGCAATTGCACTTGTGTGTGAGTTTACGTGAGCGACAGAGAGAATGAGCAAGAGAGAAATGGGAGAAACTTTACATGACTCACCAAGGGAGGTGTCTGTTGAATCATTTCACAGGGGTTTTGCAACTGAAAAAAAAGGCAAGTTAAAATTGGATTTGATTTAAGTTATTAGAAGCAGTGCTTTTTCAATTGGATCTAAACTCAGCAAAAAAGAAACGTCCTCTCATGTCAACTGCATCTATTTTCAGCAAACTTAACATGTGTAAATATTTGTATGAACATAACAAGATTCAACAACTGAGACATTAACTGAACAAGTTCCACAGACATGGGACTAACAGAAATGTAATAATGTGTCCCTGAACAAATGGGGGTCCAAATCAAAAGTAACAGTCAATACCTGGTGTGGTCACTAGCTGCATTAAGCACTGCAGTGCATATCCTCCTCATGGACTGCACCAGATTTGCCAGTTCTTGCTGTGAGATGTTACCCCACTCTTCCACCAAGGCACCTGCAAGTTCCCTGATATTTCTGGGGGGAATGGCCCTAGCCCTCACCCTCCGATCCAACAGGTCCTAGACGTGCTCAATGGGATTGAGATCCGGGCTCTTCAGTGGCCATGGCAGAACACTGACATTCCTGTCTTGCAGGAAATCACACACAGAACGAGCAGTATGGCTGGTGGCATTGTCATGCTGAAGGGTTATGTCAGGATGAGCCTGCAGGAAGGGTACCACATAAGGGAGGAGGATATCTTCCCTGTAACGCACATCGTTGAGATTGCCTGCAATGACAACAAGCTCAGTCCAATGATGCTGTGACACACTGCCCCAGACCATGACGGACCCTCCACCTCCAAATCGATCCTGCTCCAGAGTACAGGCCTCGTTGTAATGCTCATTACTTCAACGATAAACGCGAATCCGACCATCACCCCTGGTGAGACAAAACCGTGACTCGTCAGTGAAGATAACTTTTTGCCAGTCCTGTCTGGTCCAGCAACGGTGGGTTTGTGCCCATAGGCGACGTTGTTGCCGGTAATGTCTGGTAAGGACCTGCCTTACAACAGGCCTACAAGCCCTCAGTCCAGCCTCTCGCAGCCTATTAAGGACAGTCTGAGCACTGATGGAGGGATTGTGCGTTCCTGGTGTAACTCAGTCAGTTGTTGTTGCCATCCTGTACCTGTCCCGTATGTGTGATGTTCTGAAGTACTGATGCTGTGCAGGTGTTGTTACACGTGGTCTGCCACTGCGAGGACAATTATCTGTCCGTCCTGTCTCCCTGTAGCGCTGTCTTAGGCGTCTCACAGTACGGACATTGCAATTTATTGCCCTGGCCACATCCACAGTCCTCATGCCTCCTTGCAGCATGCCTAAGGCACGTTCACGCAGATGAACAGGGACCCTGGGCATATTTCTTTTTGGTGTTTTTCAAAGTCAGTATAATGGCCTCTTTAGGGTCCTACGTTTTCATAACTGTGACCTTAATTGCCTACCGTCTGTAAGCTGTTAGTGTCTTAACGACCGTTCCACAGGTGCATGTTCATTAATTGTTTATGGTTCATTGAACAAACATGAGAAACCGTGAAACCGTGTTTAAACTCTTTACAATGAAGATCTGTGAAGTTATTTGGATTTTTACGAATTATCTTTGAAAGACATGGTCCTGAAAAAGGGACGTTTCTTTTTTTGCTGAGTTTACTTGTACTACACTCTTAGAAAAAAAAGAGTTATTCGGCTGTCCCCAGAGAACCCTTTTTGGTTCCAGGTAGAACCATCTGTGGAAAAGGTTCTACATGGAACCCAAAAGGGTTCTTCAAAGGGTTCTCCTATGGGGACAGCCGATGAACCCTTTTAGGTTTTAGATACCACCTTTTTTTTCTAAGAGTGTAAGATCAAACAATCATGGGCAGCTGAATAGCATGTCTCTTGGGAAATCCAGTCTCAGTGAGACCGGATGCAGAGAAAAATGATCATTCATGATCATCAGCATAGCTAGTACAACCCTACTGTAGTTCTTACAAGGCTGGTTAGTAGGAATCTATACACATTGAAGATCAGAGTATCAAACATCAACATTTTGCACACAACTTACTGTCAATGAGTATGGATTTAAGGAGGGGTGGTTCTGCTCTCTCCTTTCCCTGGGATGTGGTAGAATAGGTCACTGGTAACTCAGTGGGTGGCCAAGCACTGCTGTAGAGGCCATGCATTGGGTCATTAACATGTTTCAGGAACTGTAAAGACAGAGACAAATCATTATTAACCATTACGATCAACCATTAACCATTAACCATTAAGTCTTCACTAAGTTAGACTTAGCTTAGCAAGTACATTGACTATGCTGCCCCTCAGCAATTTTGCAGTCAGACAGACAGACGGAGAGAGATAGAGAGATAAACAGCAAAGCATAGGCTATTTACATTTTTTAGTCAGCCGGCTGGATAACTTCCTTCCCTTTCTTTCCTCCTCCATCCTGTCAAACAAGCTAGAAGATTCATGCAAAAACAGAGAATCAAGAATTGACAAAGGCAGTTGAGAGGTGTAACGTTAGAATGCGTGTTGAGGGGAAGCAGGGACTGGCAAAATATGATATTCTCAAATTAAAAATACACAAAAATAGGAGCTCTGATAAATCAGTTCCAATAATTAGCCTAGCTTACTGTCTTACCCACACAAACAGTCAATCAATGTTTTGTGTATTCATGTATCATATCTCTTTTTCTCACACACACACACACACACACACACACACACACACACACACACACACACACACACACACACACACACACACACGTATTTACTATAATTAACTAAACATAAATCAAAATGTCTGCTAACTAGCGACAACCAAGGTCTACAACAGGTCAACATGAAAATGTAAGATGTCCATGGAGGATTTCAGAGAGCTAACATTAGCCAGCTAAATTAGCAAGTACTGTAGCTAACTAACGTTACAGTAGCTAGCTAGCAAATCTTTCCTTGACGTTCTTCTCCCAACAAACCGCCACTTAACTTACAAACTTAACTTATTAAACAAGAATGCAGGAGAACAGGCACTACCATTTAGCAGTCTGTCATGACTTCCGCCGAAGTCGGTCCCTCTCCTTGTTCGGGTGGCGTTTGGCCGTCGACGTCACCGGCTTTCTAGCCATCGCCGATCCACTTTTCATTTTCCATTGGTTTTGTCTTTGTTTTATACACACCTGGTTTCAATTCCCCAATTACATGTTCATTATCTGTTTTCACCATGTTTGTGTGCGTTATTGTTCATATCTATGTCAGTCCATTTAGTGGACTTGGTATTGTTACATTTTTGTTATTTCTTGAGTAAACTACGTTGTGTTGCTCATCTCTGCTGTCCTACGCCTGACTTCTTCCACCAATTACACCACGAATTCTGACAGAATAACGCACCCAAAGAATGGAGTCAGCAGGAGCAGACACCCCAGTGTTGGCGGTCGAGGAGCGCGTCCAGCAGCATGCGACTATGTTGCAACGTCTCGGCACCGCCATGGATCGCGTCCTGCAAACGATGGGCCGTTGGGAGAGAGGAGGAGTTCCTCCAGTGCCTCTACCAGCACCACCACAGGCACCACTGTTCAACCCTCCTTCACCCAGTCTCAGTGGGATTCGGCTCGAGCTTCCGAGGGAGTATGATGAGACGGCTGCCGGATGTCAGGGGTTCCTACTCCAGCTGGATCTCTACCTGGTGACCGTCCACCCGGCTCCTTCGGGCCGTGAGAGCGTGTCCCGCTCTCGTCTCCTGCCACTCAGGGAAAGAACTGGAGTGGGCCAATGCCGTATGGGGAGAAGGAGAAGCGGTGTTGGACAACTATAAGGATTTCACCCGCCGTGAACGTCTGTTTCACCTGAGGCAGGGGAAGAGGAGCGCAAAGGAGTTCGCCTTAGACTTCCGGACCCTGGCCGCCGGCGCGGGATGGAACGACAGGGCCCTGATTGATCACTATCGGTGTAGTTTGCGAGAGGACGTTCGTCGGGAGTTGGCCTGCAGGGACACCACTCTCACCTTGGACCAGCTGGTGGACTTGTCCATCCGGCTGGGTAAACTGCTGGCTACCTGCGGACGTCCATATCAGGGCCTTTCGGTTCCATCCCCCAGCACCACCGCTCCGACGCCAATGGAGCTGGGAGGTGCTGCACTTAGGGGCGACCGGAGGAGGGGCTGGTCCATGCACCATCTGTGGCCACAGAGGGCACACTGCCGGTCGGTGCTGGGGGGGTCCCTCTGGGAGTTGAAGCAGCAGGCAGGGCACTCTCGTGTCACCCCAGGTGAGTCGGCACCAGGCTCACCCAGAGCCCCCTGTTGCACACATGTTTTTGTATATAAACTTTCCTGAGTTTTCCCTGCATTCCCAGCATATGTCGCTCGTAGATTCAGGTTGCAGCTGGGAATTTTATTGACCGATCATTTTCCCATAGTTTAGGGATCCCTATTGTTCCAGTGGACATGCCCTTCCCAGTTCACACCCTAGATAGTCGACCATTAGGGTCAGGGCTAATTAGGAAGGTCACTGCTCCACTGGGCATGGTGACGCAGGAGGGTCACAAGGAGAGAATTAGTCGCTTCCTTATTGATTCTCCTGCATTTCCCGTGGTGCTGGGCCTACCCTGGTTAGCCTGTCATGACCCCACTATTTCGTGGCGGTGTTTAGGAGTTTCCGTCGGTGCTACTACGGTGGAAAGTCCAGAGCAGGTCTCCACCGTGCGCATCCCCTCTGAATATGCCGATTTGACTTCTGTAAAATGAAGGCGACTCAATTACCACCCCATCGACGAGGGGATTGTGCGATAAATCTCCTGGTAGACGCAGCACTTCCCAGGAGTCACGTGTATCCCCTTTCGCAAGAGGGCGACGGCAGCTATGGAAACATATGTCTCCGAATCTCTGGGGCAGGGGTACATTCGGCCCTCCACTTCACCTGCCTCCTCGAGTTTATTTTTTGTGAAGAAGAAGGATGGAGGTCTGCGCCCGTGTATTGACTATCAGGGTATCAATCAGATCACTGTGAGATACACCTACCCGCTGCCTCTCATAGCCAGTGAGATCGAGTCAATGCACGCGTGCTTCTTCACAAAATTGGATCTCAGGAGCGCTTACAACCTGGTGTGTATCCGGGAGGGGGATGAGTGGAAGACTGCATTTAGTACCACCTCAGGGCACATTGAGTACCTCGTCATGCCGTAGCGGTTGATGAATGCTACATCAGGCGTCCAGGCCTTTATTGATGAGATTTTCCGGGACCTGCACAGGCAGGGTGTAGTGGTGTATATCGACGACATTCTGATATACCGAGCATGTGTCCCTGGTGCGCAGGGTGCTTGGTCGACTGTTGGAGCATGACCTGTACGTCAAGGCTGAGAAATGTATGTTTTTCCAACAGTCCGTCTCCTTCCTAGGGTACCGTATTTCCAAGTCAGGGGTGGAGATGGAGATTGACCGCATTGACCGAAGAAGCTCAGCCCGGCGGAGCGAAACTATGATGTGGGGGACCGGGAGCTGTTGGCTGTCGCCAAGGCTCTGAAGGCGTGGAGACATTGGCTTGAGGGGGCGAAACACCCTTTTCTCATATGGACTGACCACCGCAATCTGGAGTACATCTGGGCGGCGAGGAGACTGAACCCTCGCCAGGCAAGGTGGGCCATGTTCTTTACCCGTTTTGTTTTCACCCCGAGAGTAACGGGCAGGTGGAGAGAGTAAACCAGGATGTGGGTAGGTTTCTGCGGTCGTATTGCCAGGACCAGCCGGGGGAGTGGGTGGCGTTCATCCCATGGGCAGAGATGGCCCAAAACTCACTTCGCCACTCCTCCACTAACCTCTCTCCCTTCCAGTTCATACTGGGGTATCAGCCGGTTCTGGCACCTTGGCATCAGAGCCAGATCGAGGCTCCTGCGGTGGACGAATGGTTTAAGCGCTCGGAGGAGACCTGGGACGCAGCCCAATTGCACCTGCAACGGGCCGTGAGGCGGCAGAAGGCGAGCGCCGACCGCCACCGCAGTGTTTGCACCGGGGGACCGGGTCTGGCTCTCGACCCGAAACCTGCCCCTCCGCCTGCCCTGCCGGAAGCTGGGTCCGCGGTTTGTGGGGCCATTCAAAGTCCTGAGGAGACTGAACGAGGTTTGCTATAGGTTACAGCTTCCCCCAGATTACCGTATTAATCCCTCGTTCCATGTGTCTCTCCTCAGGCCGGTGGTGGCTGGTCCACTCCAGGAGTCTGAGGTGCGGGAGGTTCCTCCGCCTCCTCTAGACATCGAGGGGGCCCCGGCATATGCGGTTCGAGCCATCCTGGACTAGAGGCGTCGGTGGAGGGGCCTTCAGTACCTCGTGGAGTGGGAGGGGTACGGTCCGGAGGAGAGATGCTGGGTGCCGGTGGAGGACGTTCTGGACCCTTCGTTGCTGCGGGAGTTCCACTGTTTCCATCCGGATCGCCCTGCTCCTCGTCCTCCGGGTCGTCCCCGAGGCCGGTGTCGGCACGCTGCTGGAGCCACACGTCAAGGGGGGGAGTATTGTCACGACTTCCGCCGAAGTCGGTCCCTCTCCTTGTTCGGGCGGTGTTCGGCGGTCGACCTCACCGGTTTTCTAGCCATCGCCGATCCATTTTTCATTTTCCATTGGTTTTGTCCTTGTTTTACACACCTGGTTTCAGTCCCACAATTACGTGTTCATTATTTAACCCTCTGTTCCCCCATGTTTGTTTGTGAGTGAGTGTTTATTGTTTTGCGGTCTGTTATTGTGGGCTTGGCTATATTTGACGTGTATTTGTTATTATATTTGAGTAAATTGTTATTATTACTCATATCTGCTGTCCTGTGCCTGACTCCTCTACACCAGCTACACACAGACACATCACAGAGCAGCCTGGCGACCTAGAGGCCAGAGAGGGAGCACACGTGACAGCAAGGCCTGGCACACTTCAGAATCATTTTGGTAGCAGCTCATGTTGGCCAGTAGTGTGTGCCACAGAAAGTATTTGACTCGAGCCACAAAATGTAAGAAAATTTGAACACACAAACATCACAGAAAGTTAACACAAAAACATCACAGAAAGTTAAGTTTGTTAACAAACATTAAATAAGAAATACAAATTTAGATCTTTGCATAATAAGATATCAAATGATAATAAATCAAATATGAAAAGACAATAAATAACATAAACAAATTTTGGAACGCTGCAACCGCTCGACTGAACATTTAGTCCACTTTTTATGAAAAGTTTTCCAGGTGATACCGTCGCCTGGAACTCAAGCCTAACCTAGTCCTGACAGGCAGCGCAGACATAATCCTCCCATGATGGGATGGTTTTCATACAGGACTGGTGGAACCATTGTGGGAAGCGGTCACAACCAATCTCAAATTTATGAAAATGTTTTATATATTTAAAACATGAAATACATTTATGAAAAATGTTAATATATTGAAAACATGAAATAGATTTTCTTGAATTACAATTATTTCATTATCAGACAAAGCGGATGATACTACTTTAGAAATATTACTGCTTATACAAATTCGTACTCTGAAAAATGGCCCTTTAGTAGTGAACAAGCAATTACCCAGTTAGTGTCTTCCTCAGTATTGTCCACCTCCCCACAGAAGTGGCACAGTTGGCTCAGGTAATCTAGCAAAACATAATGTCAAGTAGTCTATACATCTTTACATGTATTTTTCTGAGCAAACAGGAACAGGGAACAAGGGAATAGTATAGGTTTCTTGTAACAGAATAATTTAAATACATATGTTTTAGTGGCTATCTAATCAGAAGTTGGATCAAAGATAACCTTGAAAGATCCACATATATATTTTTTTATACAATTATATTAAATTAGAAATTGAACATATCAGTGTTTTGGAGGAGAGTGACGGCTATTTATTGTCTCATGATGTTAACATCTTTGTCCGTATTTGAAAAGACAATCGACTCCTCCTGAAGAACACATTCAAAAACTGGGAAAAAAATTGTTGGGCATTTCAGTTTCCCCTAACAAAATTATGTTCCAATTAAGATTCTTATTCGCAAGTATACAACGACACAGCTATATAATAATTTGACAGTTCCGTTTTGCCTTTTAGTCAGTATACTTTCAGTAGTTTAATTGTACATTACTTATACTCTTATACTCTCAAACTTACTTTCAAGGCAAAGACCCCACAAGAAGTAACATCTTTTGGCATGGGTGAGGAAGGGTACCACATGCCCATCTGGAGATATTACACCCCTTCTCTCTCAGAGATGATTTGAACATATATGTTAATAAGTACAGCATTTTGAAACACTTTATTGATTACAATATAGAGATAAATAACAGAGGGGAATCTGAGAATGCAGGGATTCCAGCAGGGTGTGAGTTGAAGCAGTCAAATCTGGAGCTGACCAGGCTCTGACTTAGCAGCCTGGGGGCATCGCTGGATGGTGTGGAGGAAGAAACACAATGTTCAGGTTAGGGCTGGAATGTAAATGACATGTGATCATCTCTGATTATCTGACATCTGACATGTCCTGTGAATATGTTTATGTATATGTACTGTACATGTGTGTGTGTGTGTGTATATATCTTGGTATATATTTTTTTATTTTAATTTAAATTATTATTACCATTATTGTGTTTTGTGGTTGAGGGGGGTTGATGGGGATGGTGAAAGTGCTGGGGGTGTCCTATTGAGGGCGAAAGGACCTATTGGGGAGGGGATTCTTCATAGAGGCACATTCAGTCATAGTTTTGTTTATTATACTTTTATACATTTATTTATTTTTTCTCCTTTTTTTTCTATTGTTATAACAGTTTACTGTGATTATGGTTATGCACTCATGACTTATATTTTGAACTTTCTTTTTCGCCCAGAGTACAATTTCGTATTATTATTTGATTATTACTACTGTACCTACATTCTTAAAAACTAAAACAGAAAAAGTGTAAAAAAAACAATGTAGGGAAAAGCATAATGGGATGGGGGATTGAGAGAACAGTAGAGGGCTCTGAAAAATATTATTGCTGAAATAACCACTTAATTTTGTGACTAATACTGAGTCTAATACTTCCTGTCATACTTCCTGTCAATTTCGGCAGGCAGAAAATAGCCTTGCTGAAATCCCCTTCTAATTTCCTTAATTTTGTGGCTAGAGTCAAATACTTTCTGTGGCACACACTACTGGTCAACATGAGTGTCGACAGGCAAGAAAATGGCCTTGACGAAATCCTCCCCCCTTCTTATTTCCTTAATTTTGTAGCTAGAGTCAAATATTTTGTATAGAACAAACTTCACGTCAGGATAGCGTTCCAGCAAGTCGTGAAGATTTGAGTGCGTGCGCGTTCACGCGAAGGGGGAAATGAGAGAATTCTGGCAGGGGGGAGCTTTTCGGCACAACACCGGCACCATCCACTGGAACTTATGCTTCTTCTTCTTTAAGGTGTTATGGCAGACTACACCTATTGGTGTACTGCTGTGCAGTGAAACAAAAATATTCCATTGCTTTAGCTGGAACTGATGTGCCTACTTCCTTATTTAGCTACTGATATTAAAATCAAATTACAGCATGCATTATGATAATTGCTTAAAAGCTTTAAAGAAAAATATAATAGTCATATTTTCAGGGTCAAATTCAGGTGAAATTATTTTAGACTAATTATTGCGATAAAAATAGGGTTGTGTAAATCCTGGTGGATTATAGTAGGATATTGAAAAAAAAACATAGGCCTACGTGTTATTTGTTCAATTCTGAAAGCGAATGTAGTTATTCATAATAGAACATCAAAACAGCATTCAATGGAAAATAAGGAAATGTGCAGCACAATAAACTGTACAATTAGCTAACACAAAAGATGACCATTAGAAGCCAACACACAGCAAGCAGTCCAGATCATTAAACAAGCATTATTTAACTGTATTTCAGTTTTACTGCTTTTTAACAGCAGCGGCATTTTGTAAGAGTATCCTATATTATTGTGCATGTTTATCTTACATGCTGGTAGCCTAGAACAAATGTTATGGAAGTGAATGTGCACTTTTCATTTGGATGGACTGCAAACTACAGAAAACACTGCCATAGCCTGTAGTAAAAGCAAAAGTATTTATAGCATCAGAGATTCTCTAAATTAGGGACCATCTCTGATAGGTATAGGACTGCAGAGACTGTTACACATTTTTTATTTTAATGACCTAGTAAATTCGATGACTTGGAGGTGAATATATCATGTTAATTTGTTTTTTTAAATGGGTATTTCCTCACCTGCCGAATAAACACCTCAAATGGCCTGTAAGGAATATCTGTACATTATAGGAAGATGCTTGGGCGTGGAAAAGACATACTATGCATGAACTGTTACTTAGGAACACCTGTAATTACAAACGTACAATGCTTAATGTTTTGCTTTAGTTTGAGATTAAGGATCAGTGGTAGGACACGTTACACGTGCATTAAGAGGTCAATTGGACTTTTACACAGTCATATGCCTGTGTGTTGTATTCGGCGCATGTGACAAATAAAGTTTGATTTGATTTTGATTTGACTACATTCCTTAAAAGAATTATGTACTTTTTACGCCAAACATTTTCCCTGACACCCAAAAGTACTCATTACATTTTGAATGCTTAGCAGGACAGGAAAAGGGCCTAATTCACACACTTATCAAGAGCACATCCCTGGTCATCCCTACTGCCTCTGATGTGGCAGACTCACTAAACACATGCTTCGTTTGTAAATTATGTCTGAGTGTTGGAGCATGCCCCTGGCTATCTGTAAAAAAAAAAAAAGAAATACATGAAAATGATGCTGTCTGGTTTGCTTTATATAAGGAATTTGAAATTATTTATACTTTTGATAGTTAAGTATATTTTAGAAATTACATTTACTTTTGATACTTAAGTATACTGAAAACCAAATACTTTTAGACTTTTACCCAAGTAGTATTTTAAGGCGGCGCACATTTGACCCAGCGCTGTCCGGGTTAGGGGAGGGTTTGGCTGGGGCAGACCGTCATTGGAAATAAGAATTTGTTTTTAACTGACTTGCCTAGTTAAATAAAAAAATAGGTGACTTTCACTTTTACTTTAGTTATTTTCTATGAAGGTATCTTTACTTTTACTCAAGTATGACAATTGGGTACTTTTTCCACCACTGGCCTCGTTATTGTTTTTATTGTGTTGATATTTTCTTTTTTTATTTAGCAAATATTTGTCTTACTTTTTAACTCGATTGTTGGAAATGGGCTCGTAAGTAAGCATTTCACTGTAAAGTCTACACCTGTTGTATCTGGCGCATGTGACCAATAAAATGTGATGTACAGCAGACAATTGACTACTTGTATTCCACATTTTTGCAATATCGGAGCTTGCAATATTGGGCTACATGAGATGATGTGGCACACCCCCACCTCCAGCCAGGCATTATTGTGCACTGTTTGAGTTTAGGGTGTGTGTCACAATATGTATCAATTTAACCACTTTTGGAGTAAAACATTTTTACACAACCATCCATATCATTTATGGGACCATAGAGATGTGGAAAAACATGGTTGTGTTATAGCCTAATAAGGAACAGGACTGGCAAAAGGGCTCTGGCCAGGACACCCCCAGGGAAGCACCCACAGTCGAGCAAGACCTGACCGCTAAAGATTTGAACAACCACAACCACAACTGATGCCGCACCAAGACATTTTGCACTCAGACATGATCCAACAGAGATGTGAAATAGTGCCTCCTGTTGGTACAAATACAATTATAATCTAGGACATGACATTTTCCAAATAATGTTTAGGTATCTTATTTATGCAAATTCATAGTGAATAGCGTGTATGGATAACACTCCACCATCAAATGTATGAATAAAATCAAACAATATGTAATAATAAAATTCTATTTACACTTTGACTACTCAGACGTTGGTTGAAGGAAGGCGTTGCTGAAGCGAATTAGTGAGGAAAGGGAAAATGGCGGACCTCGAAGACGTTACACTGGACGGGAGGCCGCTACAATCTCTACGGGTGGCGGATTTGAAAGCAGCTTTGGAGGAGCGGGGGCTCCCTAAAAGCGGACAGAAAAATGCTCTCGTTAAGAGGCTCAAAGGGGTGAGTTTTGTTACGAATTTGAGGTCGTTTATAACCTGCAGTTGCTAAACCTCGGTGTTGCTAGAGACTGGCCGATGCTTGTCTTGCAGGCCGGAGCGCTTGCCTAGTTTAGAAAATACAATTAAATAATCACTGCGTGCCGTTTACTTTCTGGTAATGTTTTGTCGTCTTTGGAAGCTTTGTGCTATGTTCTACCATTTTGAAATGGCTTGTTTGTTGAATAAGTTGTTAACCAAAGTTTAAATGGACGTGTGTTGTTTATGTGAGACACGGCTGGTTGCTAACGTTAGCTGCTAGCTACTGGTAATTTTTGTCGTCTGCGGCTGCACGGTCCGCGCTTTGTTGGTGTGCACGAGTTGGGGGGAGGTTATACAACGTGGACGCGCCTGTAAAGTAGCTCGCTGTCTACTGTACTTGAAGCTAGCAAGCTTTGGGAGGCGTAGTAAACAAAATAATTAATGAAGGAATTAATGGATTAATAAAAGTAATCTAAACGTTTTGGGGGACCCGGATCTTCGAGGAATTAATCCTTCTTTGTATAATTACAAGATGTAATGTTAGCAATCCAAGTGAATTGCAAGCATCTTGAGATGCAACAGCTAGCAAGCAACCATTGTCGTTTTCAAGTCTAGTTAAAGCAATCCAGCTAACTAGCTACCTCTCAGTTGAAAATACAATTATTTGAATTTAGTCGGTATCGGACAGTACATGCTTCTGCTACTACGAATATTGGATATTGACTGAATAATAATTTAGTGTGCTAAAGTCCGTTTCCAATTTGTGTTTACTGTTTTGTGTGTGTGATCATTTATTGTGTTTGTTACAGGCTCTCATGTTGGAGAACCTCCAGAGAACCTCACACCATCACATAGGACTGCAGCCAAACTCCCAGGTGAGAGTTACTGTATGAAGAAGTTGCATGAACCATAACAATTCAATCAGCTCCTTGTGTAGATATTTGTCAGTTTTTTTCTAATTACTACTTCAATACGATGGATATGGGCAAGGATTTGAAGTCTTATGGGCTGTCTGATTATTTCAGATTGGTGAAGAGATGAGCCAGAATAGCTTCATTAAGCAGTATCTGGCAAAACAGCAGGAGCTCTTGAGGCAGCGTCTTGAGAAAGAGGCCCGGGAAGCAGTCGAAGATGACGGTAAGTTGTCAGTTTACTCCCTCACGTTTGCGTATTGGCTTGGGGTTTAAGCCTGGGTAGTTTACATGTTAGCTCTATGCATGTACTGAGCCCGGTTCCTTTATAAATCAAATCAGGTCAGCTACTCATCTCCTGCTCAGGATACTTTGTCTCATTACATTTCACTACTATGTTTTTCCAGATACAGACCAAGAGGACCACACACAGGGCAATAACAGCTCTGCCTGTGCTGCACCAGACCAGGTTAGTTGCAGACTAATCGATGTATTCTTTCTGTATTTAAGAGTATCCATGGGCGTAATAATTTTTCCCTTTCCATTCCATTTTGTAACTAAACAAGAGTTTCTAATGGGCAAATTCAGCTAGGTCCCTCCCCGTTTTCATTCTTTTTGCAAACATAATCTGTGTAATGAATACACCCCTGTTGTGCACCTTGCATGTCTGAGAATCTTGCATGATTAACACAATCTTGCATGCAATTTAATGTATGCTTGAACAATTGCATGTATGGGAGGAACTCTCCTGCAACAAACTCAATCTTATCTCCCTTTCCGTCCTCATCAGGTTGACGTACCCGTGTTGGTTGACCAGCACAAGCCACTTGGCCCCTCCGAAGGAGAGGGACTAGCAGGCCCCGCAAGCGAGGGAGAGGGACACAGGGCCAAAGACGGCCATGTGTCTGGTCCACCTGCCTCTACCTCGCCTACCCCTGCTGCCGTTGCCTCTCTGTCTGTGTGTGTAGCTGATGGTGAGCAGGGACCGGAGAGAGTCCCAACCTCTAGCCAAGTCCCAGCAGATAGCGATGATGACAGCGACGGAGGTGACGAGGATGGCGAGGATGAGGACTGGGATAGCGATGCCAGGAGGAGGAATCTAGGAGAGCCACCAAGAGGCCAGCTAGCAAGAGAGAGGTCTGAAGGATCCCGCCAACCCCCACAGCACATCCCTCCCCTGTTGTCTCCACAGCTTCGACAGCCTACCCCTCCTCCCTCCCCTCCCCCAGAGTTATCATTCCCACTGCCTGATACCCCTAAACAAAGCCCCCCTAGTCCAGGTGAGCTCCCGGCTAGGCAGCGTACTTCCAGTACCTCCAGCTCTGGCTCCTCTAGCAGTGGCAGTCGTAGTAGCAGTCCAGAACCACAAAGCAACGCAGAGCGCAAGCCTGGCCCACTGACCCTGCTGGCACGCAAGATGGCATCAGAAGGCGCTTTCTCTGGAGTTGGGTGGCATGGACGTGGGGAGGCAGAAAGGCAGGACAACAATGCTGCAACTGCAACAATATTTCCTGGTAGAGGTCCTCAAGAGGGCACAGTGTCTGCCATCACCCACACAGCCAATGCTACAGCCAGTTTGCCCTTCCCCAGTCAGGTTCCAGTTACCAACCAGGGTGTCCTTGGAGGCCATCTACCCCACAGTCAAGTTCCTGTGAGTGTGCTTATGCCCACTACAATGGAAGAGAGAGATGCTGCATGGCAACAAGAAAACAAGGAAAGGGAGCTGCAGGCAGAGAGGGAAAGAGAAAAGGCCCTTGAGCAAGAGAGACTTAGAGCCGTGGAGCTGGAAAGACAGAGAATATTTGAGCAAGAGAGGGAAAGAGCTTTGGAGCGAGAGAGGGGTGAGAGGGAGAAAGCCTTGGAGGCAGAAAGGAAGGAGAGGGAAAGGGCTTTGGAGCGAAAGAGGGAGAAATCCTTGGAGGCAGAAAGGAAGGAGAGGGAAAGGGATTTGGAGCGAGAGAGGGAGAAAGCTCTTGAACAAGAGCGTGAGGAAAGAGAGAAAGCTTTGGCGGAAGAGAGAGAGAAGTCTATGGCAAGAGAGAGGGCCCTTGAGCTTGAGAAAGAGAAGGCTGTGGAGTTAGAAAGGCAGAGAGCCATGGAACGAGAGCAAGCTTTGCAGCGAGAGAGAGAGGAGAGGGAAAGAGCAATAGAAAGAGCTAAAGCTTTTGAGCGGGAGGAGAGGGAAAGGGCTCTTGAGCGGGAGCAAGCTCTTGAACAAGAAAAGATGGAGACAGCGAGAGCTTTGGAGCGAGAAAGGGTGGAGAGGGAGAAAGCCTTGGAGCGAGAACAGTTGGAGAGGGAGAAAGCATTGGAGATGGAGCGTATAGAGAGGGAAAAGGCTTTGGAGCAAGAGCGAGTTGAGAAGGAGAAAGCTTTGGAGCTAGTGAGGCAGAAAGCTTTGGAGCTGGAGAGGCAGAAAGCTTTGGAGCTGGAGAGGCAGAAAGCTTTGGAGCTGGAGAGGCAGAAAGCTTTGGAGCTGGAGAGGCAGAAAGCTTTGGAGCTGGAGAGGCAGAAAGCTTTGGAGCTGGAGAGGCAGAAACCTTTGGAGCTGGAGAGGCAGAAAGCTTTGGAGCTGGAGAGGCAGAAAGCTTTGGAGCTGGAGAGGCAGAAGCTTTGGAGCTGGAGAGGCAGAAGGCTTTGGAGCTGGAGAGGCAGAAGGCTTTGGAGCTGGAGAGGCAGAAGGCTTTGGAGCTGGAGAGGCAGAAGGCTTTGGAGCTGGAGAGGCAGAAGGCTTTGGAGCTGGAGGCAGAAGGCTTTGGAGCTGGAGAGGCAGAAGGCTTTGGAGCTGGGCGGCAGAAGGCTTTGGAGCTGGGCGGCAGAAGGCTTTGGAGCTGGAGCGGCAGAAGGCTTTGGAGCTGGAGCGGCAGAAGGCTTTGGAGCTGGAGCGGCAGAAGGCTTTGGAGCTGGAGCGGCAGAAGGCTTTGGAGCTGGAGCGGCAGAAGGCTTTGGAGCTGGAGCGGCAGAAGGCTTTGGAGCTGGAGCGGCAGAAGGCTTTGGAGCTGGAGCGGCAGAAGGCTTTGGAGCTGGAGCGGCAGAAGGCTTTGGAGCTGGAGAGGCAGAAGGCTTTGGAGCTGGAGAGGCAGAAGGCTTTGGAGCTGGAGAGGCAGAAGGCGTTGGAGCAAGAGAGAGTTGATAAGGAGAAAGCGTTGGAGCAAGAGCGAGTTGAGAAGGAGAAAGCTTTGGAGCTGGAGAGGCAGAAAGCTTTAGAGCGGGAACGGGAGGAGAGGGAGAAAGATAGGGAGGAGAAGGCAAGGGCTTTGGAGCAAGAAATAATTGAAAGGGAGAAAGCCCTTGAGAAAGAAAGAACCATGGAGAAAGAAAGAGTGGCGAGGGAAAAAGCTTTGGAACGTGAAAGAGAGGAGAAGGTGGCTTTAGAACAGAAGGCCCTGCAGAGAGAAAAAGAGGAGAGCGTTTTGGAACAAGATAAGGAAAGGGCTAAGGTGGCTGAGAGAGAGAGGGAGAGTCCTCTTCCTCCATGGAAACGTGGTCGTGAGATTGGTCTTACCCCCCTGCCCACTCCTCCCCTCTCCACAGGAGCAGGTAGAATGGCGGCAACTGAGGAGGGTGGGGAGCCCCACGTGCCATCCCTACCCCAAACTGCATCGAGAGACAACCAGCCAGCTGAATCTGGTACGCCCCTGTCACCAACTATAGCAACGCCTCTGTCACCCCAGTCCTCCTTCAAGAAGTTCCGTTTCTTGAGAGACCCCCCAGTTCTGTCCACATCTTGCTCTGCATCCCTGGTCATCAAGAGGCCCCGTACGTTCTCTGACAGCCCCCATCCTCAGGCCTCAGCTCTCCAGTCCCCAAGAAAACATGGGGAAAAAGAGCAGGAAAGTACTCTGCAGGGGCCCAAGCTTTCTGCTGGACAGGCAGCATCACAGATGCCTGCAAGACAGGGGGTCCTTGTTTCTGGACCAACTGCAGCAGACATGTCAGACACGACAGGGCCAGAGACCCCAGTGATTGCAACGCTAGGCAAGAGTCCTGAAGAAGAAAAGGCTAAGGAGCTTGCGTCAGAAAAGCATGTCCTAGCAGATAAGGAGACAGACAAACAGGAAGTGGGAAAGATGGCAAAAGGGGTGGATGCAGGAAACGTCCCCTCTGGTCCAGCAGATGCTGTGGTACCTCCCTCACCCCCACTGGAAGAGGGCAATGTAGTCCGGGGAAGGGAGAGAAGTCAAAAGAAAGAAGAGAAGCGGGGAAGACGAGCTTCCTCATCTAGTGACTCCTCAGATTCTGACTCTGGGTCATCCTCACGTTCGTCTGGTTCATCTTCGTCCTCCCAGGGCAAAACCCGCACCACTCCCAGTGGTAGAAAGGTGAGTGGTCTATAGGTGTTCTTTCACTGTCAGTGGAATAACAATGATCAAACCCAAACAGCAATATGGGAAAGTAATGTTCATTAACCATGTAGTACTTGGATTTTCTTTTTAGGTTTCTCTTTTGGTTGTTTTAGTTTTTTATTCTGTCAGGGCCTAGGTTTGACAGGACCACCCAAGCAGTGACAATGAATGGTACATTGGAGATCAGAAGATGTTATTTTGTTCATGTTCAAGGGAACCTTGTCCAAATGATCCAATCAAAATGTTCAAGACGTTTACAAGAACGGTTTCTGATTTATGAATAACATGTTTTTCTGTAGTAGTAAAAGCTGTAGGAAAAGGGATTTTTCGGTGTGAATATACAGTACCAGTCAAAAGTTTGGACACACCTACTCAAGAGTTTTCCCTTATTTGTTTTATTTTCTACATTGTGGAATAATAGTGAAGACATCACAACTATGAACTAACACATATGGAATCATGTAGTAAAGTTTTGCACACTTTTCTTTGACAAATTTCCACTGGTTAATGTCCATTGCTTGTGTTTTTTGGACCAAGCCAGTCTCTTCTTATTGGTGTCCTTTAGTACTGGTTACTTTGCAGCAATTTGACCATGAAGGCCCAATTCACACAGTCTCCTCTGAACAGTTGATGTGTCTTTTACTTGAACTCTGTGAAGCATTTATTTTGGCTGCAATTTCTGAGGTGCAGTTAATTGTTGATTTCTGAGGCTGTTAACTCTAATGAACTTATCCTCTGCAGCAGAGGTAACTCTGGGTCTTCCTTTCCTGTGGTGGTCCTCATGAGAGCCAGTTTCATCATAGCGCTTTATGGTTTTTGCGACTGCACTTGAAGAAACTTTGAAAGTTCTTGAAATGATCCGCATTGACTGATCTTCATGTCTTAAAGTAATGATGGACTGTCGTTTCTCTTTGCACATTTGAACTGTTGTTGCCGTAATATTTTACCAAATAGGGATATCTTCTGTATACCACCCCTACCATGTCACAGCACAACCGATTGGCTCAAACGCATTAGGAAGGAAAGAAATTCCACAAATGAACTTTTAACAAGGCACACCTGTTAATTGAAATGCATTCAAGGTGACTACCTCATGAAGCTGGTTGAGAGAATGCCAAGAGTGTGCAAAGCTGTCATCAAGGCAAAGGGGGGCTACTTTGAAGAATCTCAAATATAAAATATATAAGTTTAACAGTTTTTTTGGTTACTACATGATACCATACGTGTTATTTCATAGTTTTGATGTCTTCCGTATTATTCTACAATGTAGAAAATAGTTAAAAGCAAGAAGAACCCTTGAATGAGTAGGTGGGTCCAAACGTTTGACTGGTACTGTATGTTGTCATAAAGTACATGGTATAGCCCTAGGTGAGCTCTTGCTGGAATCTCTTTTGGTCTACT